>OX393559.1:43702619-44302619 GCA_947650365.1 Chamaelirium japonicum
AAGCTGGGAGTGCTCCCTTACTCAACAGATTTGTCGAGCACAGAACTACTACCAGATTTGCTGAGCCCATTTAGGAGATTGTTGTAGCGCCTCTTTTGTGAGTGACTCTACAAGCTACAGTGAGATCCATTCTTAGGAGCATGGTTTAGAAACTATTGGGGATGCTCTACATAGGATAGGAGCGGGTGGATATAGGTGATCTCAAACCGGATCCCAATAAGGAGCTCCTAAGACAGTAAGAATGGAAGATAGGCGATCTCCAATTGACCACATAGGATAGAAGGGCTGAACCATAAAAGAACATATGGGGACCACACGCTGGGTGTTCCTAGTCCACTATGAATAGTGGCGAAGAGGCTAGCTGGGAGCTCCCAGCACCACGTCGAAGCCATGTCAGCTAATGAAAGAAAGTTAGAGCGGAGGTCTTTCGCTAGGAGCTCCTAAGGCTCATTGGGAGTGACCTTACAAGCAGGTTGGGTATGCTCTCACAGAACTTTGATCCTTTCTACTTGATGTTCGCTTAAGAATGTCCCAAACTTTCCTCTTTGATGTGAACCAGGCCGATAATATGGCTCCAACAAGGATGCGATGATACAGGCACGTCGATCGGTGCGAGGGATGTGAAGATAAAGATGACGCGATGTAATTTTTTTGGGGTTTGTTTTTAAATAAAAAAGATAACTAGTGATCTAAGATCACCTAGAGAGAGAAAGAGAGAGAGAGAGTGTGTGTGACGACCAAGATCCAATAGGCCAATAGCCAAGAGCCAAGACTCCTGAGACGGGAATGCCAAGATGGATGAGAGATGGCGGATTCCGATTTAGGAGGAGGGACCAAACCCTCTTTTGCCCAAGCTGTCCTTGCCGGATCTGCGCCTCTCCGGCTGGACAACATTGCTCTGGATCCGAGGGAATACGCCATCAAAGATGGATGCCCGGCCATTGAGTTCTCAGATCGTGAAATCCATCTATCTTCTGCCCCTTTTGCATTGACCTTGGTAGCCAGATTCTCCAGCCTTCAGCCCTCAGTGGATATCATCAGAGCACATATAGATCGACATTGGGGGCTGGAGAAGCCATTCCATGTGGGAGCTTTGGATGCAAAACATGTGCTTCTTCGAATGAGCTCCAAGGAAGATCTGATCAAGGCTTGGACCAGAGAATCAGTCATCATCAAGGGGGTGGGATTCAGGCTGCTCAAATGGGACGTGAACTTCAACCCCAATGAAGAATCACCCATCTCTCCGATATAGGTGTCTCTTCCTGGCATCCCTACCAATTTCTTTGTGGAGTCTTTCCTATTTGCTATTGTCGGTTCCATCGAGAAGCCACTTACTTTAGATGCTCCCATAAGGAATCTCACCAGACCTAATTGTGCTCGGGTTTGTGTGCTAATGGATATTTCGAAGGTCTTGCCGGATCGAGTGTGGCTTGGACTTGGATCTAAAGGAGGGAGATGGCAGAAGGTGCATTATGAGCACCTACCTCTATACTGCATCAGGTGTTCGATGAAAGGGCACAATGAGCTCTCTTGCAAGAGGAGGGAGCAAAGACCTCGGGTCAAATCAGCTGGCCCCCCTACACAATGCAAAGCCTTAAGAGTTGCAGCAATGGGGATGGGGACCATGCCTACAACACCAATTGCTGATGCAGTGGAAGATGGAGCAAACAATTTTATTTCTGAAATAGAAGGAGGAGAAAAGGGGATTGGATACACAGGAGGTATGGCAGGGGGGTAAAGAGGATCTGTTCAAAATACTCCAGAGGCGCTCGGAGGGGAATGCCCAAGGGGTAGCAGTCAGCAACCAATTTCAGGCACTACAGGAGGAGGATCCCGAGCCTGAAAGCTTGGTCGCAATAACAGAACCTATACTTGCAGCAAATAGTAGAATGGAAGAGGTGGAAGGGGAAGAGAACGTTAGTGACTGCTGCAAGAAGAACCCTCTTTTGAGGAGCCTTCGAATCGAGAAGAATTGAACCCATCTCAGGAGGCAGATGGTGGGTTAAAGGTGTGTCTTTCAGAGGATACAACAAAGCAAGAGAAAGCTCAGAAAATATTCCGAGACTCACAAAACGGGAAGGAAGGGGAGGTGGAACAAGTAGCTGGTATCTACAAAGAAATCCTACCATGCATTTCCATTGATAACCCCGCATGGCTCGGCAAACAGAGAGATATAGTGCAAGGGAATGGAAGCAAACCTCCTCTCCCTAAAGCGAAACAGAAGCAAACCTTAGACGCAGTGGCTTGGCATTTACGAAGTGGCAGAGGTATATCCTCCAACCCCCATCACAATAATTAACCAATGAGTGTCCTAATATGGAATGTGAGAGGGCTCAACAAGGATGGAAGATGGAGCAACTTGTATGAATGCTGGAAGGAACACCACATAAAGTTTTGTGGGCTTGTAGAAACAAAACTAGCAACGAAAGGATTTGAAAGGCTAAAAAGGAGGATTCCGGTTGGGTGGAATCTGTATGGTAATGGGAGTGATACAGTGAGGCATCGCATCATTGTGTGTTGGAAATCCTCAGAGTGGTCAGTTGACGTTCTATGTCAATCGGATCAACAAATCACAGTATTAGTCGATTATGGAGGGAAAGAGAAGGCAATTATTTCTGTGGTCTATGGCTCCAACATAGAGGTGGAAAGGAGAATTCTGTGGGATGAACTTGGCCAGATTTCAACCAATGTTTCTCACGGATTGTTCCCTTGGCTTGCGGGAGGGGACTTTAATGCAGTTAGGCATGCTAATGAGAGAATTGGGGGCAGACCTGTGATGCAAATGGAGATCGATAGATTCAACATGGCTATCTCGAGAGCTGGACTTAAAGAGCTACACTCTAGAGGGCACACTTGGACTTGGTCTAACCGCCAAGCAACAAATAGCAGAATTCTTAGTAAGATCGACAGAGCCCTAGTCAACACGGAGTGGGTGGATAATTTTCCAAATTCTTGGGCTGATTTTCTCACTGCTGATGTCAGCGATCATTCTCCTATCCTCATCCATTGGGGGGAGAAAAGGAACTGGGGGCCTAAACCATTCAAATTCTTCAATTACTGGGGGGGACTCCCTGAAGTTGAGAAGGTGGTGGTTGACTCTTGGAAGCTAGAGGTGGAGGGCACTCCATCTTTTCGAGTTACGAAACAGCTACAAAATGTTAAGAGAAATTTGAAGAGATGGGTCAAGGAGAATAGAGCTAATGTTGTGGATCAAGCATCAGAGTGCAAACAAAAAGTGAGGCAGATCCAGAAACAAATCCAAGAGAGGCCGATGGACATAGAACTGGCGAGAATGGAGAAGCAAGCTATATCCGAGCTTGAGGAGATCTCAGCTATGGAGGAAAGTAATTGGAGGCAAAAAGCTAGAGTCAATTGGCTTCAAAAGGGGGACAAAAATACCAAATTCTTCTTCTCCACTTTCAAGGCGAGATGTAGCGTTAATTCTTTAGAATCCATTGTGATTGATAACGGCTCGATCTCTAATGACATCCCCTGCATTAGAGAGGAAGTTGTCAAATTTTATACTAAATTGTTTGTGGTAGATACTCAGGAGGCCAGGTTCGAGCCCATCATTTTCAGAAAAATTCTCTCCCCTGCGGCCTCTATCTGAATCAGCAAACCAATTATGATTGATGAGTTGGAGATGGTCATTAATAGAGCTAATGGGGACAAAGCACCGGGCCCTGATGGATTCAACTTCTTCTTCTTTAAGAGGTACTGGAGAATTCTCAAGGGGGAAGTGTGGGCAGTCATTGACGACTTTTTCAAAACGGGAAAGCTGCTTTCTTCCTTGAACCATTCATTCATAGCGTTGATCCCCAAGGTGCAAATGGCAAACTCCTTCAAAGACTTCAGGCCTATCTCGTTGTGCAACTGCCTCTATAAGATGATCGGCAAGGTCCTAGCTAATAGGAAGCAGGTGGTCATGCACGAGTTGATCTCCCCCAACCAATCGGCTTTCATCAAGGGAAGGCGAATAGCTTATAACATTCTTCTTGCCCATGAGCTGGTGAAAGGTTTCCACAGAAAGAATAGCCCCAAAAGAATGTGTCTAAAGCTGGACATCATAAAAGCGTATGACTCAGTCAACAGAGATTTCTTAATACATGCCCTTAAATGTTTGGGATTCGACGAAACATGGATCTTGTGGATCAGAGCCTGTATTTGCTCCCCCTCCTTCTCCATTCTTGTCAATGGGTCCCCAACAGGTATGATCAAGGCTAACAGAGGGTTGAGACAGGGTGACCCTCTATCAGCAAATTTGTTCACTGTCGTTATGGAGTGCTTGTCATTGGAATTGGAATGGGGAGTGTTGCGGGGAGACTGGAGAAGCTTTGGGCTTGGTGGAGGGCACCCCATTTCCCACCTGATCTTCGCTGATGATCTCTTGTTGTTCCTCAAGCTAGGCAGGGTTGAAGCTGGAAAGCTAGTTGATATATTGCAAGAGTTCAGAGTGAGGCCTGGACTCGTCATCAATAAGGAGAAGAGTCAGGTTTTTTTGTCGAGATCCTGCATGGAATTTTATCACGAAATTGCTGATATGGGAATTAGCTTGGGGAGTTTGCCGGTGAAATACTTGGGCCTACCATTGTCTGCTTCCAAGGTGAACAAAGTGATGTTTAGACCCTTGTTAGAGAAAGTAACGAATACCATTGACTGTTGGGCCATCAAGCATCTATCCATCGGTGGTAGATTGGAGCTAATCAAGTCAGTGCTACAAAGCTTCTCCTACTTTTGGGCCTCCGCCTTTGCGATTCCAAATCTTATTCAATTGAAAGTGGAAAAGCTCATGCGAGACTTTCTTTGGCAAAATTCCAGCACCCATGTCAATTGGGACAAGGTGTGCAAGCCGAAGGTGGAAAGGGGTCTTGAAATTAGAAGGATGAGAGATATCTCGAAGGCTAGCCTTCTCAGGCTGGGGTGGAAGATTGTGAGCGAGGATGATAGTCTCTGGAGCAAGTGGATAAGGGGTCGCTATGTAAAAAAATTCAGCTTTTGGAATTTACAAAAGTCTTCGAACTCCTCAGCGGTATGGAATGGTATCTTGGAGAGTAGGGAGCAACTAAAAAGAAATCTGAACTACCCCATAGTTGCTGATTCTAGAGTCAATTTTTGGTATGACCCTTGGATTGAGATGCTCAGTCCAGCTGAAATCGTGGGGGAACAAGCAATGCTCGATCAAGGTATGAAAGGGGCTGTTGTTGGAGACTTAATCATGGAGGAGAGATGGAATCTCCCAAGGGCGACCTGTTGGAAAGTTCAAGAGCTATTCGACAAGGTGAGAGAAGTGGAGATTTTACCGGCTGAAACTTCGGCAAAAGTAGAGTGGATAGCGAATCCGGAACACAGTTTCAGATTCACTGATGCCTGGGAGACTGTTAGAGATCATGGCATCACAGTTCCTTGGAGCTATACCGTGTGGAGGGCTCCGGTACCTCCAAGAATGGCCATCTGCATTTGGAGAGCGTCCTTGAATCGTCTTGCCACACAGGACATCCTTAAGGTCCGAGAAGTTAGACTCGCTAACCGATGTCTCCTCTGTAAGGTTGATGCGGAGTCTGTGAGTCACCTATTCTTCTATTGCAGATTTTCCAGATGGATTTGGGAGCAAGTTAGCGAGAAGGTAGGGTCCACGTACTTTCAGGAAGAGGGATTATTGGATATCCTAGATAGAACCACGGAGTTAGGGGGAGCAAAAAGATGATAGGTAGAATTTTCAGGTTTGCACTAGATTGTTCGGTGTATTCCATTTGGGGAGAGCGAAATGAAAGAATATTCGGGGATCGGGATAGAACACATCAGCAGGTACTCAATGCCATCTTATCGCAACTGAAGAACCTATTCTCAGGAATTGAAGTGAGAGAAGCGAAGGGGGAAGACAAAGCCGTATTACTTGCATGGTTATCAAGGTTATAGACAATGCTTTGTATGTCCCTTAGATAGCATAGCGCTCAGTAACACTTGTATATCCTCTTTTTTTGCCAATAATTTAATTATCTTACATTTCAAAAAAAAATGCCAAGATGGATGAGGTGAGGTGTACAAGGCCATGAGTTAGCCTCACATCGCCTGGAGAGAAGGTGATCCTGAGCTACTTATATAATTTCCCCTCCCAAACATAGAAGACGCGTTTTAAAGCCATGCGCCACTACAGAATTCGTAAGAACTCCGTAGTTAAGCGTGCTCGGGTGAGAGTAGTACAGGATGGGTAACCCCCTGAGAAGTTCTCATGCGGGCATGGGCAAAGCAGACAATATCTTGTGTGTTTGGGCGGATGTTACGAAATGGTATCAGAGCTGGTTCTCCTCGAGATGGAGGGGTCTAACCCTACACGAGGACGTGTAGCCCTAAGGGGGGTGGATTGTGACGACCAAGATCCAATAGGCCAATAGCCAAGAGCCAAGACTCCTGAGTGCTGGGATGCCAAGATGGATGAGGTGAGGTGAGGTGAGGTAAGGTGAGGTGTACAAGGCCATGAGTTAGCCCCACATTGCCTAGAGAGAAGGAGATCATGAGCTACTTATATAATTTCTCATCCCAAACATAGAAGACGTGTTTTAAAATCGTGCGCCGCTACGGATTTCGTAAGAATTCCGTAGTTAAGCATGCTCGGACATGAGCAGTACCAGGATGGGTGACCACCCTAGGAAGTTCTCGTGCGGGTATGGGCAAAGCGGACAATATCTTGTGTGTTTGGGACGGATGTTACAAAATTGTGATAACCAAGATTCAATAGGCCAATAGCCAAGAGCCAAGACTCCTGAGGCTGGGATGCCAAGATGGATGAGGTGAGGTGAGGTGTACAAGGCCATGAGTTAGCCCCACATCGCCTGGAGAGAAGGAGATCCTGAGCTACTTATATAATTTCTCATCCCAAATATAGAAGACGCGTTTTAAAACCGTACGCCGCTACGGATTTTGTATGAACTCCGTAGTTAAGCATGCTCGGACGAGAGCAGTATCAGGGATGGGTGACCATCCTGGGAAGTTCTCGTGCGAGCATGGGCAAAACGAACAATATCTTGTGTATTTGGGGCGGATGTTACAAAATGGTATCAGAGCCGGTTCTCCTCGCTATGGGAGGGTCTAACCCTACACGAGGACGTGTAGCCCTAAGGGGGGTGGATTGTGACGATCAAGATCCAATAGGCCAATAGCCAAGAGCCAAGACTCCTGAGGCGGGAATGTCAAGATAGATGAGGTGAGATGAGATGAGGTGTACAAGGCCATGAGTTAGCCTCACATCGCCTGGAGAGAAGGAGATCCTGAGTTACTTATATAATTTTCCCTCCCAAACATAGAAGACACGTTTTAAAGCTGTGCTCCACTACGAAATTCGTAAGAACTCCGTAGTTAAGCGTGTTCGGACGAGAGTAGTACTAGGATGGGTGACCCCCTGGGAAGTTCTCGTGCGGGCACGGGCAAAGCGGACAATATCTTGTGTGTTTGGGGCGGATATTACAATAAAACTTCCCAGGTGGTCACCCATCCTAGTACTACTCTCGTCCGAGCACGCTTAACTACAGAGTTCTTACGAAATCTGTAGCGGCACACGGTTTTAAAACGCGTCTGCTATGTTTGGGAGGGGAAATTATATAAGTAGCTCAGGATCTCCTTCTCTCCAGGCGATATGGGGCTAACTCGTGGCCTTGTACATCTCACCTCACCTCACCTTATCCATCTTGGCATCCCAGCCTCAGGAATCTTGGCTCTTGGCACTTGGCCTATTGGATCTTAGTCGTCACAATCCACCCCCCTTAGGGCTACACGTCCTCGTGTAGGGTTAGACCCCCCCATTGCGAGGAGAACCGACTCTGATAGCATTTTGTAACACCCGCCCCAAACACACAAGATATTGTCCGCTTTGCCCGTGCCCGTACGAGAACTTCCTAGGGTGGTCACCCATCCTAGTACTACTCTCGCCCGAGCATGATTAACTACGGAGTTCTTACGAAATCCATAGCAGCACAATGTTTTAAAATGCGTCTTCTATGTTTGGGAGGGGAAATTATATAAGTAGTTCAGGATCTCCTTCTCTCCAGGTGATTTGTATAACGACCAAGATCCAATAGGGCAATAGCCAAGAGCCAAGACTACTAAGGCGGGAATGCCAAGATGGATGAGGTGAGGCGCGGTGAAGGCCATGAGTTAGCCTCACATCGCTTGGAGAGAAGGAGATCTTGAGCTACTTATATAATTTCCCCTCCCAAACATAGAAGACGCATTTTAAAATTGTGCCGCTACGGATTTCATAAGAACTCCGTAGTTAAGCGTGCTCGGGCGAGAGTAGTACCAGGATGGGTGACCCCCTGGGAAGTTCTCGTGCGGACACGGGCAAAGCGGACAAAATATTATGTGTTTGGGGTGGATATTACAAAATAGTATCAGAGCCGGTTTTCCTCGCAATGGGGGGGGTCTAACCCGCATGAGGACGTGTAGCCCTAAGGGCGGTGGATTGTGACGACTAAGATCTAATAGGCCAATAGCCAAGAGCCAACACTCCTGAGGCGGGAATGCCAAGATAGATGAGGTGAGGTGCGGTGAGGTGAGGTGTACAAGGCCATGAGTTAGCCACACATCGCCTGGAGAGAAGGAGATCTTGAGCTACTTATATAATTTCCCCTCCCAAACATAGAAGATGCGTTTTAAAACCGTACGACGCTACGGATTTCGTAAGAACTCCGTAGTTAAGCGTGCTCGGGCGAGAGTAGTACCAGGATGGGTAACCCCCTGGGAAGTTCTCGTGTGGGCACGGGCAAAGCGTACAAAATCTTGTGTGTTTGGGGTGGATGTTACAATATGGGGCTAACTCGTGGCCTTGTACACCTCACCTCACCTCATTCATCTTGGCATCCCAGTCTCAGGAGTCTTGGCTCTTGGCCTATTGGATCTTGGTCGTCACAGAGATGATTAGGCTAAAAACAAAGAAGAAAACATAGATTAGAAGCATATATGAATATGCCTATTGGATCATGTTATTATTTTATTCATCACTAATATGCCTTTCAATGGTTATAATGGTGGCCTGTAAATAGGCTTCGAATGAGATCAAATCAAACATATCATAATAAATTCAAATAAATTATAACCATAATTTAAATCTGTGATGATCAAAATCCATAGGCCAATAGCCAAGAGCCAAGACTCCAGATTGTGATGCCAAGATGGATGAGATGAGGTGAGGTGACCAAGGCCACGAGTTAGCCCCATATCGCCTGGAGAGAAGGAGATCCTGAGCTACTTGTATAATTTTTCCTCCCAAACATAGAAGATGCATTTTAAAATCGTGCGCTGCTATGGATTTCGTAAGCACTAAATAATTAAGCGTGCTCGGGCGAGAGCAATACTAGGATGGGTGACCCTTCTGGGAAGTTCTTATGCGGGTGCAGGTATAGGCAAAGCGGACAATATCTTTGTGTATTTGGGGCGGATATTACAAAATGATAACAGAGCTGGTTCTTCTCACAATGGGGTAGTCTAACCCTATACGTGAACATGTAGCCTTTAAGTGAGGTGGATTGTGATGACCAAGAGCCAAAACTCTTAAGGCTGTAATGGTAAGATGGATGGGGTGGGATGTACAAGGCCACGAGTTAACCCCACATCGCATGGAGAGAAGGAGATCATGAACTATTGATATAATTTCCCCTCCAAAACATAATAGATGCATTTTAAAATCGTGTGCCGCTAAGGATTTCATAAGAACTCCGTAGTTAAGCGTGCTCGGGCGAGAGTAGTACTAGGATGGGTGACCCCCGATAGAAGTCCTTATGCGGGCACCCCCCTTCCAGTCTCTAGCTTTTCGCTTTCCGCGAAAGCTTTCCGCTTTCCAGTCTCCAGCTTTCCGCGATCAATCTCAAGGTTTAGTGAAGAAGAAAGAAAGAGAAGGAAGAGATCTCACGGCTCACCACCGTCTTCGTAATGTGATCATCCGTCGGCTCGTAATTCTTGCACTAAGAGATAGGACTTTGAGGATTCCTCTCTTCGCAAAGGACAAGGTGCTATCCGACAGCTTCCCTCTCGATTCTCGTACGGTTCATTATCGTTCCATTCTCTTCGGATCAAAGATACATAAGGTATGATGATTCTAAACACCTAACTAGATACATGCATGTCTTCCATAGATTATAGTATGTCTCTAGGGTGTCCGTACATATGCTAAGATCATAGATTTGCATATATATTGTTTTGTAGAATTAATTGTAATGAAACATATGACATGAGATACTTGGATCTATCTTTTGCTTCCGTTGCGACTCTGATAATAGGATTTAATTCCAACAAAAGGGTGGCAGTGGGTCGCCGGCTTGGCGAAAGGGGATCGAGGGGTTAGGGCAGTGGGTCGCTAGCTCATCGAAAGGGAAGGGATTGCCGGTTCATTGGAATGGAAGGGGTTAGAGTTCGAAGGGCACAACGACGAATAACTGTAATTTGGTTTAATTAGTTAGGATAATCTCGATATTTCATATTACCCAAAACTATAAACAGGGTCATCTTTATAGTTCTAGGTTCGATTTCGTAGCTTATTTCAAATGGGTTCTGGAGCGGTAGTTTCTTTACAGTTTTGATCCGAAATTGCAGAACGCCCTTTTACTAATGCCCATTCTGCATATTTTCATACTAAATCAATTTTCCTTTTAAAAAAAAAATTATTTAGATGTCTGGTAGATACAGAACTGCTTTGTTTTAATGCTTCAGATTTTTTTAAAATTTTTTGGGTCAATTCCCTATATCAAATCTTTCCTTCTATTCACATCCTCTTGACTCCAGCCTTTATAGTCGAGGAGAACATTGGAGGGCTTGCTCCCTCGTTGTGATGACCAAGAGCCAATAGCCAAGAGCCAAGACTCCTGAGGTTGTAATGCCAATATGGATGAGGTGAGGTGTACAAGGCCACGAGTTAGCCCCACGTCGCCTAGAAATCATGAGCTACTTATATAATCTTCCCTCCCAAACATAGGAGACGCGTTTTAAAACCATGCGCCGCTACGGATTTCGTAAGAACTCCGTAGTTAAGCGTGCTCGGGCGAGAATAGTACTAGAATGGGTGACCTCCATAGGAAGTTCTCGTGCAGGCACGGGCAAAGCGGACAATATCTTGTGTGTTTGGGGCGGATGTTACAAAATGGCATCAGAGCCAGTTCTCCTCAGGATAAGGAGTCTAACCCTACACGAGGACATGTAGCCCTTAAGGGGGTGGATTGTGACGACCAAGAGCCAATAGCAAAGAGCCAAGAGCCAAGACTCCTGAGGTTGTGATGCCAAGATGGATGAGGTGAGGTGTACATGGCCACGAGTTAGCCCCATATCACCTGGAGAGAAGGAGATCCTGAGCTACTTATATAATTTCTCCTCCCAAACATAGAAGACGCATTTTAAAACCGTGCGCCGCTACGGATTTCGTAAGAACTCCGTAGTTAAGCGTGCTCGAGCGAGAATAGTACTAGGATGGGTGACCTCCCTGGGAAGTTTCCGTGCGGGCACGGGCAAAGCGTACAATATCTTGTGTGTTTAGGGCGGACGTTATACTCGTTATCTCAAGTTGAACTCTGGAACTAGCAAGGTAGGTCTTCATACTTGCCAACATGGCATGCCCTCTTGCTAATTTGATTGACAGTCAGTCGAAAAATTCTTGTCAATCTTCCACATGGTCGACTCAATCTTTGATAAGAGAACACACAAACGGTATATTTCGCCATGTTTTGTTTTCTTTGCCTGCTGAAAAATCGCTTGATTTGGACCTTTCAAGGTTAGATGAGCTTCTTTTTGTGTCATTACTGCTTTGATATGTTCTTATTGTTTAACGTGCTATTAGATACTCACACCCAAAAACCTGAGTTGTAAGGGCTGATCCACAGAGGGAATTTAAAGGGTGTCCCCTTTATCGATGTGGGATTAATCGGTGAATTTTTCTCAACACCCCTCTTAAGCGGAGCACGCGGATCAAAGCACAATCGGTAGGGGCCGTACCTGAGGGATACGGAGAACCCAACCCTAATACCATGTTAGATACCCTCACAAGTCACACCCCAAAACCCTGGTCGTAAGGGGAGGTCCACTTACCAACGGGATCTTGGCCTGATGGTACTTCCTCTCTCCCATGTTGGAGAGGTCCCCTGTTCGGCTTTTGGTATGGACACCATGGAGTGAACTTTCCCTCAAGACCGTTGCACCTTGTTTGCGCGTGCGAATCTTGATTGTCGATGTTATGTTCATAGGATTATGGAATTAATAAATAGCAGATGCAGCCTTTGTTGGGTTGGGTCCATCCCCATGTGGGCCCGGCCCAGTTGGGGGCTTTCTTTTGACCCAAAGGAAAAGCTATAAGATGACTTTTTGGTGAGTGGTTTTATGCATGTGTCAAAAAATTTCATATTTTCCACCATTTTTCTTTCTTTTCTATTGTCTTCTATTTGTCCAAGTAGAGAGAAATAAAGAGGGAGAATAAGAGGGAGAAGGAAGAAGTTGATTCTAGGGTTCTAGTTTTGAATCCTAGGAGAAGGTGTGTTTAGATCTTGTTAGAGGAAGGTTCAAGGAATCGGGTGTATACCATTGTTTCTTGCCGCCATTGTTGGACAAGCCCACCCCAAGCTACAAGCTCGTCCCGTGGACGTAACCCATTGGGTGAACCATATAAATCATTATGACCCTCTTGTGATTGTGTTTTTTTATTATTGGGTGGTGTTGGTTTGATTGATCTCTCAAACACAGCTACGATCAGGGTGCAGTACACGCAACATGTTCGACGAAATTCCGTTTAAACCGTTCGGCGCGATCACATCCACAACAGCCTCCCCGTTTCGATCTCCGAACCTCTTTGAGCCCTTGCTCTAGCACCCTGTCCTCTAGCCGCCTGACCAGTCCATCAAAAAAGAAAAGAAGAAAAAGGATAAGGGGAGGTCCAAATTAAAGAGGAGATCCCCACATGTTGGAAGTAAATACTGTACTGCTAGTAGAGTGCTATATGCTGCCGGGGCAAATCAGTGACCCTTGAGGCCATCTCCAATTTTGAAATGCTGAACACAAGCTAAGCATGCCTTTTGTTCTGTTGTTACCTGTTCCCCTCTTCTTTTTCTTTTCTTTTTTTTTTTCTTTTTTTTTTTTTTTTTTTTTCATCAAGGGGAAATCCCAACCAGATCTTCAAGAGGCGCCACATGACGACGCAAGCAACCACTATCGGGGGAATCGCCAACACCGGCGACGACAAACACCGCCACTACACTTCGGCGAAGGGGAAGCACTAACTGACGCACAAGCTAGACGCCACACCGGCGAACAACAAGATGCAAGAACACATCCGGAAATAAAAAAACCTAAAAAAAAGATGAAACAAACACCACCCCGCCCACCGGCCGGAGACAACGCCACCGCCGGCGCTCCAAAAAAAAAAGACCAAAATAAGACAAATCACAGCCTTCAGCTTTAGCAGTCCGCCAAATTGTAGGAGTACACCACAGCACCACCCACCACCTTCGATCAATGCCGCCAGCCCAGCTCCGAGACCCGCATCGCCGGCCATCGGAGGCCAATCTGGAAAACCACGGCCGCCAACAGGGGCGCCGGGCCAGATCTGCTCCTCCGACTCCCTCCAGCGAGGAATCGCACCCCCGAAGCCGCATGGGAGCCGTCGAACAAGGTTGAGGGCCGCCGCGTGTCTCCGGCTTGACGATCACAAAAAGTTTGCTGCTGGGAGAGCCCCTATCTACACAAAGGGGATGAAGGGGGCCAGATCCCTCTCCCTAAAGCACCACCGATTTTCCGGCCTCCCCGGAGCCGTCGCCGGCGTCCAAGGAGGCCAAGATGGGGCTCTGAAACCCTAGCTCCGAGCGGGGGAGAAGGGAAAAAAAACAGGGGGCTCCGAGCCTTGTTATATGTTGTTTTCCTGAAAGTGTAGTGAGTCTTTACATTCAATAATGAAGCTGGTCGGATTGTTATTCTCCATTTTGTCCATGTCCATGTCTGGAGCTTAGCTAGGCTCGATCAGCAGTGTTTGGTTTCGAATGGCTGACTACTATGGGTGCATTGATGATCATCAGAAGAGGAGACTGCTTGATTGGCTGCAGACGGTGAGCCGTCGTTAGCCTATGGATTTGTCACAGGCAAAGTTATTTATGGAGCTAGAGATTCGATCCATTTCGCATTCTGGCAATCGAAGCGATGTCTCCTGACGACAAAAAAGGCGGTAATGAAGCCAGGTGGAGGGACAAAATTTAGCGCAAAGAATTATAGTCTGGAAAATAGAATAACCCTTACTCCCACTGATGCGTCCAATTGTCGGGCTGCCGGCCCATTGTTTTCGTCTTTCTCTAACTCATCCATAGAATAAGACACGGGAGGGTGTGGTATACAATTGGGCTAGAGTTGGGGGAGGCTCCATTTTAAAAAGGAATAGAGGGGGGGGGGGGGGGAGGAGACATCTCCTGCCTTGTAGTTTCCCGCAGCTGAAGGGTGAGGCAATGGATGAGAGAGGGGCGGCGGCGGTGGCGGCAGGGGAGCATCGACACGGCTCCGACATCAGCGTCATTGTCGATGAAGGCGGCGGAGAAGATGGCAAAGGCGTCGGTAAGGAAGAGGAGGTGGCCGCCGAAGCCCATGCGGAAGGGGCGGCGGAGAAACCGGTGGAGGCCCAGAGGAGTAAGAGGGTGGCGACACTCGATGCCTTTCGAGGCCTCACTATAGTGGTGACTCTCTCTCTCTCTCTCTCTCTCTCTCTCTCTCTCTCTCTCTCTCTCTCTCTCTCTCTCTCTCTCTCTCTCTCTCTCTCTCCCCGCTATAGCCATGCCCAAGGCACACGTGCAAAGAAGGGGAGAGACGGCAAAAGTGGGGCTTTACTGAAAGAACAATACTTGGTGGCTAGCACGAGTGCCGCTGACCCAGCACATGGAGAGGTGATGTGACGACGGTTTTATTTCGAATGAACTTGATGCATACCACTTAGCACACACGATATCATAGCTATCTGAAAAAGTCTACAATCTGAAGCGAGTGTGATTCACTTGTTTGGATGTGAATCACTTGATAGAGAATAGAGAGAGAGATAGTACCACATATTTTCCTAATTAATATCAAATGATCATTAAATGCCATTTAATAAGTATTTATCATATTTATATTAGATTTTTAATATGAATTATGAGAGAGAGTCGTGTTCACAAATGGAAGAATGATTCAGGCTATTCAAAAATGGTCCACGTGTCACAACACAAGAGAGAGGGCTCCATTTTAGTATTATGCTCGTTTTGAACCCAGGCGATGCCCAGGAACCGCATGGGAAAATATAAGAAATAGTATGAACTAATTAACGATCTTTTACATATAGGGTTAGATAGCAGATAATATATATTTTTTATTTTCCTATTAGTTTTTTTTCTATCAAATTTTTGTTATTTTTAATTTGGCTAAATATTTGGAGATATTAAAAGCAGAGAGAATTTTTTGAATCATCCATTTAACAACATGGTTCCTAAATCATGTAGTATGAATAGCAAAGTCTAATTTAGACTTTGCTTACAAAGAAAGTTTTTTTTTGGCCTCTAAAGTGTAGCTTCTAGTTGAATTTTTTGGTGTGCCTTTGTGGTCTATATGCATGCTTAAGAATTTTAAAATGAGTTTGGCAACATGTACACTATCTTATCTAGATCAAACACATCCTTGCATTTTTTGGTGTGCATTCGTCGATGAAGATTGAATATCAAGAAACTAAAAGTATGATAATATTGCAAACAAATCGTAACCTAATCACCATTAATAACATGGTTAGTTATTGCGTCATCTAATTTTTATCGAATAAATGATCATTCATAAGCAAATTGAGTATTAGAAATATAAATGGTTGTTTAAATCATTATGGATTCCATCGAAATAAATGTTGTAAGAGCTACCTTGGATAATAAAATATGGTTGATCTTGGATCTTGGAATATGTTCTATAGAATATAGAGCCAAATAAGAACACCAATTTTTATTAATTTATAAACACGGTTCATTAGTGTAAAGAATAATGACAGGCATAATATGGTAGATAAATCAATAAGACATGCTTACCATCTTGTGTTATGATTGCATCTCTTCTTTATTATTTGTCTTGGATTCCATACGGCATGAAACTTTTAAGAAGTTACATAATAATTACCTAGAAATCACCAGTAAAACATCACATATGATAAAAAGAGAAATGTAAATAATAAAAAAAAGAAAAAAAATACATGTTCGGCAAGGTAGGGAAGACGACCTAATTCTAGGGGGGTTCTTTGGCTCCCCTCATGTTGAGAGTTGCAAAAGATCCCAGCGGTAGTGGCCAGGTCTCGATGCTTCCAACGTGTGGCACAGTGGCGGCATTTGTCGAGGACGATGACGAATCGAGACGATAGTGGGCTTTAGCCTCTCCTATTATGTTTCTCTAACGTGAAGGGAGAAGAACGGGATCTCGTTCTCCTCATGCTGCAACATTATAGAACCCAATGCGAGAGCTCGTTTGATATAAAATTAGGTGAATAGATGGTGATTAAATATGTCATCAAGTGTTTTGCAACATTATTGCACCTGATGGGAGAGGGGTGTCCTTTCATATGACAATAGATGATGATTAAATGTGGAATATTAGGTGGGATCAATCGACCGTTCAAATCATTTATATATGTTTGTGTGTGTGTGTGTGTGTGTGTGTGTGTGAGAGAGAGAGAGAGAGAGAGACTGCCTACAACTATTCAAATTCCTACTGTTAAAATCCCTTCTATTGAAGACCTTAGAACTTTAAGCTAAATCTCAAATATATTGTTCAAAAATCGTTGAAATCCGGTGATCTATATAGCTATACACATTTAATGAATTAGAATATTTGAGAGCCACTTATTTCTGGAGTGTAGTCATCAGTGGAAAATTGAATTCATGGTGGCTACTACCCCGGATAGATGCATCTACAGCCGTCACTGATGAATTGAGTGCTATTCACCTATTGGGTTGCATGCCATGGACGGATGTGATGAATCATGCACACGTACACCAAACCAGCTATTAAATAATGTGTGTTCACACCATGAGAAAAAGAGAGAGAGAGAGAGAGACAACTTGTGCATTAAAAATTAATATAGGTAGCAAAAACCTTACTAAATAAGGTGTGTTCACACCTCGAAGAGCCACATTCACACGTGAACGAAGGAGCAGTTTTATGGTAGAGGTGTGTTTACACACCGATGAAGGAGTATTGTGGTCTTAAAAGAGGCTCCATGTGTCACCACACGGGAGGAAGGGCTCCGTTTTAGTATAGATATTTAAACTAGTAAGAAACTCGGGCAATGTCCGAATGTGCTTGATGCACGCCATTTGGCAAAGACGACATGCAACTGTTCGAAGAAGTGTGAAATCTGAAGTGGGTGTGATTCAGTTGTTAGAGAGTGAGAGAGAGAGAGAGAGAGAGAGAGAGAGAGAGAGAGAGAGAGAGAGAGATTCACATCAAATGACCATTAAATGCCATTGAATAAAAATTTAGCATCTTTATGGTGGGTTTTTAAATGGATTTAAAAGCGAATCGTGTTCACACGGAAGAAGAATTCTAGCTCTTTAAAAGACATAGATCTTTGCTAAGAGTCATAATCATTCTCTAGTGTGTGAACACAACTCTCACTTATAAATCATATTAAAATCTTACTATAAAGATGGTAAATATACATTCAATGGATTTTTTTTTTGTTTTTAAAAAACATGTTATTTAAAGTTGATGTTAATTAGGAAAAGCATTAATAATATCTCTCTCTAATAAGTGAATCACACTCACTCCAGATTGGTAGATTGCACACTTCTTCAGACGGCGATGATGTCATTTGTGCCCAGTGGTGTGTGTCAAGTCCATCCGGGCATTGCTTGGATTTCTTACTAGTTATTATTCCAAATCGTGGGCCTGACTCCCTTCAGCAATCCCTGCACGTCACCTCTACCTAGCGCACCGTGTGCTGGGTTAGCGGCAAAGGGGGTAGCTACCATGTATTATTGGGGGGCCTCTTGTATAAATTATGTCCTGCTGAAATTTAAATAGTCCAAAAAAATATTAAAATATCCTTATTATTTTTTGTGCATGGTACTGTTTTTTATTTAAGCTAGAGGAATCAACGGATGTTATTTGGCTTTTAGCCATAATCTCGATTCTCTTTATAAAGTAGAGACATATGTTTGTTTTGGTTGAAGATGTCGTGTGTGTGGGTTATATTCTACCAGATAATGATTTTGGTGGATGATGCGGGGGGAGCATACGAGAAGATTGATCATTCGCCATGGAACGGCTGCACGCTTGCTGATTTTGTCATGCCCTTCTTCCTCTTCATTGTCGGGGTCGCTATTGCTCTGGCTCTTAAGGTTTGGAAATCGAGAAAATAAATAAAATAGAGAAGAGAAACCAATGTTCAACTAGTTGGAAAGGAAAATGCTATTTAACCTGAATGATTTACCAATCTCTTTTCACCAGATCACAGCCATCCATCCATTCCTGATCGGTGGATCACATTCATCTTGATCGATGGGCAAAGGGATGTTGTGATTCAATGTCATGTCATTCTGGTTGAACATTCGGCCTAAACGATTGAGTTGAATAGCATTGCTCATTTGGAAATAGACAATGATGCAATTTTAACCAGGAAAATGATTTTGTCTCACCATTATATAGACCCATGACAAGCCCCTACATGTAGCCTTCATACGACACAACTTTGGTTATATGTCAAAAAGATGTTTGATTACAAAGGCACATATTATCTCTCTATTGAACCCATTTATAAACCCAAGTGTGCTGTCGGAATATTTAAAAGGATTCAAGAATGAGCTGACAATTTTTTTGGGAGTTGTGTTTTTCATTTTTAAAAATTCATAACTTTTTGTATACTTATCAAAATTTTATAAAATTTATATTCTTGAAATCTAATAATCGAGCTCTACAAAACTAGATCCATTGTGACTATAAAATTTCAAAGAAAAAAAAAACCCGGATACAAAAGCAACCCATAATTAAGTGACGTTTACGGATAGTTACAAATAATCGAAAATGTTACTTTCAAAACTAAATTGCCACGTAAAATGACTAAATATCACTTTTCAAAACCAAATGTCACATAAATTAATAGCTATAAAATTAAAAGATTTTTTTCGGCAATTTGCGTCCGATAAAGTGTCAATTGATTTTTTAAATGTCAGTTTTATGTGATATTTGCTTTTGAAAATAATATCTAGTCAGTTTACATGAAACCAAGATTTTGAAAGTGATATATTTGAGTTATTTATAATTATCACTAAATATCATTTAATTCAATAAATGTTAATTATCTTGTTTTCGAATTTTTTTCTTAAAATTTCATAAGCAATATGGGTCTAGTTATGTAGAGCTCCATAAGCAGAATCCAAAAATATAAATTTTATAAAATTTTGATATGTATACAAAAAGTTATGAATTTTTTAAAGTGAAAAACCCAACTCCCAAAAAATATTATTTAAAAAATCTGATAAATATGAGAGCTGACCCACCTAATGCTTACAACATGTAAAGCCTGTTGTTGAGGGCAATTTTGTCAATTGAACTTTGCTATCTTTTTCACATGTGAGAGTTATCCCATGGGATGGTTGTCAAATCATGGGGCTTGCAAATGGGGCCTATATAATGGGGCTCCCCTATCATTGCTTTTTTAACCATGATGCAATTTTAACCAATGTGGTATTATTGACTGCAAGAGAAAAGAGTCTCAACTTAAAAAAAAATTATTCGTACAAAAAAAAAAAACTAATTTGTTTAAAAAACATCGAATTGTAAAATTGGGTACCATACCGAATCCATTCCACCATCCATCCCATTTTCCGTGCATTCTAGCGGTGGGAGCATTAACCCTAGGTGTATGTCTGAGATCCACCATTAGGTCATGGTTTCGGTATGGTACCAAAGTGGGTACTATAGAATTTTCCAAATATATATATGAAAAAAAAAAATTAGGTACATCCAACAGGGGTGATCATTACATCATGACTCGTAGATCCCTCGCGAGACACACGAGGGTAGAAATTATAGAAGGGATTCCATGTTCCTAATATCCTTAGGATCCAGACACTCTAGCTTCCAGTGTCAACCAGTGGGTAGCACTATTTGCCTCTCGTTGAACCCACTTCAAAGTTACCACTTCCAATTTGGCCCAATTCAATAGACACGACCGAATAATATGACAGATATCCTCCGTGCATCCAGAATCAAGTACAAGTACATCTCTCGCCCTAGAGGCATCAGTGAGGACAACCACCTTACTGGACGATCGCTTGGCAAGTTCCTCCAGAGCTCCATAGATTGCCCAAAATTCAGCTCGAAATCAGCTTGACGACTTCCTGAACTCTCCACTTGAGTGCTTTGAATTCAGCTCGAAATCAGTTTCGAGTAGACCCACTTACATACCCTAACCCATGCCTTCTTGACCTAGCCAGACTAGCCCTATCGTGGACCCAACCTGACCCAACCCACCCTCTTGACCCCTTGCCCCTTCAATTCTACGAATTCAGTAAGACAATATCTGAAAGTCATGGGAACTCCAGTTCAGTGAACTGATGCTCCACACCATGGTGGATACATATTTTTGTATCCGACTGCATGCATCTTCCTAAAACTCTTAAGTCCAATAAGATCAATTTTGTGGTCCCGCTTTGCATCTCCTCTCTAGTGTTTTCTAAGAGACATATGTGAAAGGGTTGTAATAATGAGTTTTCACGGACTGAGACGCCATGAATAGTGAAAAAAATTTAGCACATCCTGCATACGCTACAGCCATAGGGCCCACTATTATTCAAGAGACATGGGGTAGCAAGCCCAGCACTTGGGGGTAGTGGCCCCCAGCAGTTAGAGCATGCTAATAGGCTCTGGACAACGGCTGTAGCGTTTGCAGAATGTGCTGAAAATTTTCCTCATGAATAGAACCCCCTAGCTAGTTCTTACAAAAAAAAAAGGGGGCAAATTATAAAAACCTTAAAACTCCTATGAAATATACACGTCATTTCGTATAAGTCCCTCAACTTTTTTTTTGTTGAACAATTTGATCCCCAAACTATGCTCTGTTTCCATTTAGCCCCCTCTGTCCACTTTTATTTCGAAAATACCCTTGTCCTAGTATGCATAAGTTAGATATTCTAAAATAATTTTGAGCCTTATTGAAAATTGATAAGGATCTTTTTGAGATAAAATACAGAAAGATCATAGCTCAGGGATCAAATTGTTAAAAAAAATAAATTGAGAGACCAATATGAAATGCGGTGTATAGTTCAGGGGTGGTTTTTATAATTTGCCCAATTTGAAAGTGTTAATGTATAGACGGGTCAGATCATATGTACAGTCGGATCAGGTCTTATGTTGTACATATATATGGACTTAGTCCCTCAATGAGGGGCTGCCGTTGTCATCGTCGTCGCAGCAGAAGAAAACCTGGCTTTGATACCATGTTAGAAGATGGCGTTGAAAAAAATATCACTTTATTGAAAGGCTAGGCTCATATATATGTATAACATAAGACCCGATCCGACTGTGCATAAAACCCGACCCATCTATACAGAAAGAATCGAACCCTGAGCGTTTCCACGCATTGCAGAGGGTCCCAAACGTCCCGAGTGCCGTCAGGAAAATCGTCATCAGGACATTGAAGCTTCTCTTCTGGGGGATAATCCTGCAAGGTGCGTGGGCTCCGACCCAGAAGTCTGCATGCTTTACTGCAACCCACAACTGCACTCCAACTCCTGGGCTTTGTTTCGGTGCGCCGCAGGTGGATACTCCCACGCCCCGGATGACCTCTCCTACGGCGTCGACATGAAGAGGATCCGCTGGTCCGGCATCCTCCAGGTCCCTCCTCCTCACCCGGCCATCACCCTCCCTGCTGGGTTGGGACTAATGGGTTGCCCTCAGAATTTGATCTTTTTCCCTTCTGTTGGTTTTGTCGGCTACGTGAGCAGAGGATAGCATTGGTTTACCTGGTCGTGGCACTAACGGAGGCGCTGACGGCGAAGCTCCGGCCGGCCGTCGTGAGCTCGAGTCCCACCACAATCTTCACCGCCTATCGCTGGCAATGGTATGGAACCCATTCCAAGTTTTTTGATGCTTACTTCGATGAGAATGCACGAATTTGGGTGGCAATCCTTCGGGTTCGGGTCGGACCCTACCCATACCCATTAGGGTACAAGAGGGGCCATACCCAATTGGGTTTCGGGTATGAATTGAGTATAATTTGGTTTTTTTATGGACTTTTTTTCAAAATATTATTAAAACATAAAATATTTAACGAAACAGCGGCTGACCGAAACTATTTACCAACCTAGCGCTCTGACAGCGACATGACATGTCAGCGCCGTAAAACGAACACGAGGTTTTTTTTTTTTATGTTTCAAGTAGAATCCGGTATTTGGAATGCTGGGTTTAAACCCGGTATTGTGGATAGCGGGTTTACCTAAAATCCAGAGAGAAAACGGCTGAAATCCAGAGAGAAAACGGCTAAGTATGGAAACTTCATACAAGAGGCTTCAGTTAAACTTGGCATCCCGATTACCGGTTTTAAACCCGGTAATACAAAAAACAGGTTCTACTTCAACCGAAAAAAAAAAAATCGCCCTTGCTTTACAGCACTGACATGCCACGTGGCTGTCAGCGCTAGGTTGGTAAATAGTTTTGATCAGCCGCTATTTCTTTTAAATATTTTATTTTTAATAATATTTTGAAAAAAATCGCTTTTTTATTTCTCCAACATATATGCAATTAATTGTGGAAAAGAAATCAGGGTATCACAATGCAATGTTGCGAAGCTATTTTGGTTACTTGTTACAGTGGTTTTGGTAGAGTATCAGTTTGGGTAGGGACATGAGTTTGGTTAAAATTTGGGTATATGGAAATGAGTTTGGAGTCAAATTTTATTATATAGTATAGTTAGAGGGGCAATCGGGTTTCGGGTATGGGTATTGAGGTACCCATACAAATACCCAAAAGTTAATCGGTTAGAGTTCTTATATCCTTACCCTACCCTAACCATGTTTCGGGTACAAATATTGTACCCATACCCAATGTTTTGGGTCGGGTTTGGGTTGGATTTTCTGGTTTTCATTACCACCACCATGCACAAATAAGAATTCCATGCTCTTGAATAATTTATTATAGAGATTTTTGCATATAAACCCCTGAAAACTAGGCTAATTGCATATTAACTCATAGACATTTCATATTTACATATCGACCCTTGAGAACTGGGTTACCTGTGCAAATCGACCGATCAGGTTAACTGGTGTCTATTGTGAGGAATATTCCAGGTATATCCGTGGTTTGTCGTTACCGGATAGATTTTAACCATGTTCTGTCATTTACCTGAAGACTCAAATGACTATTTTACCCTCAATATATTAACCCAATCTTATATGCTCTTCATTAATTTGCACTAGTTTAGAGTTTTCTAGGTGGTTCTCTGGGCCTAACTTTCACTCTTATAAGGGTAAAATCATCCCCGTAAAACCAAGTTATGAAAGTTATAATCAAACCACGAATATACCTCGAATATTCCCCTCAAATAAACGCCTGTTAACTTGAGCGATCGATTTGTACAAGTAATTTAGTTTTCATGGATCGATATATAAACATGAAGTTTCAGGGATTAATATATAATTGGCCTAGTTTCCAAGGGGCTATATGCAAAAATAAACTGTGAGCACATTTGTGAGGTTGGAATTATCACCCTTATGCTCATTGTATTCCTCAATTTCCCTTTGAACAAGAATCAACTTCTCTCTGATGGTTCATTGGTTCACCAGGTTTGTTGGCTTCGCTTCCTTCTTCATATACATGGTCACAACCTTCACGCTGTATGTTCCAGACTGGAGCTTTGTTTTCCATAGCGTGGGCGATGTGAACGACGGAAAGCGATTTACGGTAATTTCGGAGGATGTTGTTTCCCTCCCCGCTGTGCGGTATCACAAGAATTCAGACATGTATGGAAATGAATCTTTGGAAGTGGTTTTCAGGTCAATTGTGGTGTTAGAGGAGATCTCGGGCCTGCGTGCAATGCGGTTGGTTATGTTGACAGGCAAGTTTGGGGCATAAATCATCTCTACAGCCAGCCCGTGTGGATTCGGTCGAAGGTAAACTGATAGCCAACTCAGGCCGCGTTTGGTAGTCAGAAAGTGATGGGAAAGGGAGAGAATTCCCCCCCTTAAGTGATGTTAGACGTGTTTGGTAGCCAGGAAAGTGAACAGGAATCAAAGCCGCGTTTGGTAGTCAGAAAGTGATGGGAAAGGGAGAGAATTCCCCCCCTTAAGTGATGTTAGACGTGTTTGGTAGCCGGGAAAGTGAACAGGAATTAGAATACTTTTATACCTAAAGTATCCCCATGTTAGTGTAATCGGGGGGAAAGTGAGGGGATTCTCTTTCCTCCCACTCCTGGGAGGAAAGACTTTCCCCTCGAGAGAGGAAAGACTTTCCTTTCCTTTAATGAAATTTTCCGGCTACCAAACGCGTAAAGTATCATCATGTTAGTGTAATCGGGGGGAAAGTGAGGGGACTCTCTTTCCTCCCACTCCTGAGAGGAAAGACTTTCCCCTCGGGAAGGGAAAGACTTTCCTTTCCTTTAATGAAATTTTCCAGCTACCAAACGCGGCCAAAGAGGCTTGTTGCATTGTGCCTTCATCCCTAACCCCCTTGTGGAAAAATGGCCTGCAGGCCTGTACGAACAGTTCACCGAGCGCGGGACCACTTCGAGACAATGCTCCCGCTTGGTGCCTTGGTCCCTTCGAGCCGGAAGGCTTGTTGAGGTTCGGCTAAGCTCTCAACTCAAACAAACAAGTTCAAGTGTAGTTTTTTTCAGTTTTTGTGTTAGCCCATGTTTCGATTCTCATGTTGGAATGACAATGTTGTGCTTGTTGCTCTCAGCTCAATATCGGCCATCCTATCGGGGACGATCGGGGTCCATTATGGGCATGTTCTGATCCATTTCAAGGTGATCCCTTCATGATCAACTTTGACACTACATACTTCTTACATAAGTTTATCTTGTATGTAGTAAGCTCAAGTAATCATATTCATCCATTTTCTTTCTATTAAGGGTAAATTACAAAAAAAAAAACCTCCCCTGAACTATGCGCCTCATTTCATATTGGCCCCTCAACTTTTTTTTGAACAAATTGAACCCTGAATTATGCCCCGTCTGCATTTAGTCCCCCTCTGTCGACTTTTTATCCTGAAAATACCCATATCAATTTCCAAATATTTTTTGAAAGATTTAACTTATGCTTACTAGAACAAGGATATTTTCGGGATAAAAAATTGTCAGAGGGGGCTAAATGCAAACGGGGCATAGTTCAGGGTTCAAATTGTTCCAAATTTTTTTTTTCGAGGGACCAATAGGAAATGAGGTGAATAGTTCGGTGGAGGTTTTTGTAATTTTTCCTTCTTTTAATTTTTTTTTTATGGTATTAACGGTAATCGGAGTCGATAACAGTTCCTGATAATACTGAAGCATAATTCTCTGCAGGCTCATTCAGAGAGGCTTAAGCATTGGATACTAATGGGGCTTGGTTTGCTTATTTTCGCCATCATACTTCATTTTACAAATGGTATTACTGCTCCAACATTAACAATCTGATCTACTATTCTCTCTCTTACTGCATAACCAACACAAAATCTGATCTGCTATTCTCTCTCTTACTGCATAACCAACACAAAATCTGATCATCTCTTCCACTGAAACCTGACCCTCTAGCCATTCCAATCAACAAGCAGCTCTACAGCTTCAGCTATGTTTGCTTCACGGCAGGTGCAGCAGGAATCGTCTTTTCGGTATTTTATATGCTGGTAGGTTGGATTAAATCCAATATTGCGTTTTGAAAGAAGTTTCAAGTTTTGGTGATCCCTCGGCTCGACAAATTCTATGTTCAATACCTACTTAAATTCTACGTTTTAGTAATAGATACATGCAGTGGATTTCTAGGAGCTGATTCGGGAACAAAAAAATTTAATTTAAATCTATTAGTAATTAATTTACTACCAAGCTAAGTAGATAAAATTAAATTTTTTTTTGATAAATAGTAATGCAGTGAATTATTTCAAGACCTACCCTACTTGGTTTGTTTACTATCTACCGTTGGCCAGCGTTAATTTACTTGTATCATTCTTTTGATTCACAGATTGATGTATGGGGAATTAGGACGCCGTTCCTGTTCCTCGAGTGGATCGGAATGAACGCCATGCTGGTATTCGTACTCGCAGCGCAGGCCATCTTCCCCGCATTTGTAAATGGGTGGTATTACGAGACTCCAGATAAAACTCTTGTACGTATGGTTCCATCCTGCAATTCTGAAAGAGTAGCTCGAACCTGCAATTCTAAGAGTTGTGCTTCCATGTACAGGTCCATTGGATCCAAAACCATGTGTTTGTTGATGTCTGGCATTCTGAAAGAGTAGGGACATTGTTATACGTGATATTTGCGGAGATTGTATTTTGGGGGGTCGTATCCGGCATCTTGCACAGACTCGGGATCTACTGGAAGCTATGAAGATGTAATTAACCTCGGCGAAACGGATGACTTTGAATGTAGTTCTCTGTTATTCTTATATTAGTCCCACCTCGGTTGTGGTAATGTAAAGGTGTGTGTTATCTCTCTATATAAGGAGAGGTATGAGGTTAATAATAAAAAGACAAGGAGTTTTTCTCCCCAAACTATTCTCTCTTTTCCTGTCTTCGTAACATGGTATCGGAGCCGGGCTTTTGTTCCCGGACTCTCTCTCCCTTTCCCCTGTGCTGAAACTTCGAGCCCATTACCACCAAGACCAGCTCCGCCAAACACCTGCGCTCCCGTCTTCCAGCGCGGCTCCAGCATCGTCCGCCTCCAGCCTTCGACACCGCGCCTTCCACGTCGTCCGCCTCCAGCCTGAAGAAGATCCCGCTCCCAACGCCGCTGCTAGCGACGGCCTCGTCGTTGGTCTGGTCACAGACGAGGAAGTAGGAGGCCTCGTCTCCGGCTTTGCTCCGGCTCCCGTCTCCGACCCTGGCACCCGCTCTCGGCACCGGCCCCGGCCCCGTCTCCTACTCCGCACGGGAAGATATCCCGAGTATCCCGCACGGGGAGATATCCCGAGTATCCCGCACCGGAGTCCGATCCGTTCAGTACTATCCCGCACCGGCCACTTATCCCGCACCGGAGTCTGATCCGTTCGGTACTATCCCGCACCATCTGTATATCCCGCACCGGTACCTATCCCGTACCGGTGCCTATCCCGTATCGAACCCGAATATATTGAAGATATCCCGTATCGGTGTCTTATCCCGCACCGACGCCTATCCCGCACCGCTCTTCCTACCTGCGATGCGCCCTGTAACTAATGGCCTTTTATGATCAGTCCACAACGACGTCCTCCGCTCCATCTGGAGTGTCCTCAGCCCAGTTCTCGGCAACACCTATCGAGCAGACAAGGGATTTCCTCCCAGTCTCTACGGACTTTCCTCTTGTGACCGTCGTGGATTGGACTGCGTGGTCGGCTACAGTCCGAAGCATTCTGGATGGCCGTGCATTATACGATCACCTGGACGGCTCAACTCCTGCTCCTGCAGCACCCTCTCACCCAGTAGCCATTGACTCTTGGAGTGTTCGTGACCGCCGCGTTCGTGCCTTTCTAGTTGCTTCGGTCGATCGCTCTCTTCGTGCAGATCTTGTCACTTTCTCTACTGCGGCAGAGCTCTGGACCCACCTTACTGAGCGTTTTGTGGAACAAAGCGGGGCACGCGAGTATCAGCTCTTATCTCAGGCCCAGTCTGCTCAGCAGGGAGAGCAGACCATTCAGCAATTTCATAGTCTTATGCGCGGCTATTGGCGTGAGCTCCAGGCCTTGGAGCCCCCTCTGTTGGAGGTATCCAGAGTCAGTGCCTCCTGGCGTGAGTTACAGCTTTTTCAGGAACGACGACAACTCTACCAATTTCTGATGGCCCATCGCCCAGAGTTTTCTCCTCTTGCGGGTCAGCTGATTCATCGAGATCCGCTTCCTCGTCTCGATGCTGTCGTCGTCGAGCTTCTTGCCGAGGAGACGCGTCTTCGCACCGTGGCTGCCCGCAGGGCACCTTACCCTCTAGCTTTGAGGGGGTTCTAGCGGCCACTCACCCCCCGAGAATTCCTCCTTTTCGGGGTGGCTCTCGTCCCGCCGGTCTGCCTGATACTCGGCGATGCACCCACTGTGGCAAGACAAGGCACACGATTGACTCCTGTTGGCTTCTCCACCCTGAGAAGCGTGCGAGTCCACCTCACCGTAATCGATTTGCAGCTGCCGTTGCTAGCACTACCATTCCTGCCCCGGCTTCTACCGCAGCTACTACGACGGATCGTCTTCAGCGTCTCGAGATGCGTCTTGAGCAGCTCCTTCTACAGCCTACTGCTAGTCTTTCCGGCCCCTCCGGTCTCTCTGCCACCTCGGGTACCTCTGCACCTTGGATTATGGACTCTGGGGCTTCTCACCACATGACACCTGACCACTCTATTCTTACTGCATGTTCTCCCGCCCACCGTATTCCTCCGATCCACACTGCGGATGGCTCTCTTCTAGCCATCTCGCAGACTGGGTCCATCACTTCGGGCTTTCTCTCTTTACCATTTGTTCTACATGCTCTCCAGCTTCGCATGAACTTGATTTCTATTAGCTGCCTTTGTGATTCCGGTCTGACAGTTGCTTTCTCTCCCTCTTTTTGTGTTGTGCAGGATCCTCGCTCGGGACAGAGGATTGGTGATGCTCGTAGGGTCGGTAGCCTATAT
Organism: Chamaelirium japonicum; assembly: GCA_947650365.1. Taxonomy (NCBI): domain Eukaryota; kingdom Viridiplantae; phylum Streptophyta; class Magnoliopsida; order Liliales; family Melanthiaceae; genus Chamaelirium; species Chamaelirium japonicum. Next base: position 43,731,388 of record OX393559.1, read on the forward strand.
CACCTGGAGTACCTTCATTTACCTCCGGTCTCTCCTTCGGTCGTCTGTAGTGCTGTTTCTTCTGATGCCGACCTGTGGCACAGGAGGCTAGGTCATGTGTCTGAACCTCGGCTTAAAAGTCTTTTTCAATCTAGTGCTTTAGGCCGTGGTTCATTTTCTCGTCTTTCTTTTTGCTCGGGATGTCAGTTGGCTAAGCATTCTGCTAGCCCCCTTTCTACCAATTTGTCGCAGTCCTGTAGTCCGTTTGATCTAGTGCACTCAGATATTTGGGGTCCTGCACCTCTTTCTTCTATGAATGGCTATTTCTATTATGTTAGCTTTATTGATAATTATTCTCGTTTTACATGGGTGTATCTCCTTTGTCAGCGTTCTGATATTCCCGACATCTATCAGACCTTCACCACCATGGTTCATACTCAGTTTCATGTCCGTATTAAAACTTTTAGGTCTGATTGCGCTCGCGAATATCTCTCTTCTACCATGCGTTCTATCCTTCAATCTCATGGAACTCTTTTTCAACAATCGTGTCCTCATACTCATGAGCAGAACGGTGTTGCAGAACAAAAGCATCGTCATATTCTTGAGACAGCTCGTGCTCAGCTTATCTCCTCGTGCGTTCCTCGCACCTTCTGGGCGAAGGCTATTTTGACCTCTGTCAACCTTATTAATATCACCCCTTCCTTTGTCCTCGCGGGTGTTTCGCCTCATGAGCGTCTCTTTGGCACCCCTCCTGATTATAGCATGCTGCGTACTTTTGGGTGCACCTGTTTCGTCCTCCTTCCTCCTCATGAGCGTAACAAACTGTCGGCTCGGTCCACTAAGTGTGTACTCTTGGGACTCAGTTCTGAGCACAAGGGGTATCGTTGCTATGACCCCCTAGCCCGTCGTCTTCGCATTTCTCGACATGTCACTTTTGTTGAACATGTTCCTTACTACTCTCCTGCGTCTCAGGATCTCACATTCCTTGCAATACCTCCTTCTCTCTCACCTTCTCCTTCTTTCACCGCTCCTCCTGCTCTTGCTCTTGAGTCTTTACCTCCTGCTCCCGTTGTCGTCCCTGCTACACACTTGAGTCCTTCCTCCCCTTCGGATCCCTCGTCTCCTCTGCCTGTTTCTCGACCGTCTGACATACTACCTGTCACGTCTTCATCTGTTAGTGACTCCTCTGGTGCTCCGTCCACTTCGAGCAGCCTACCTCTACCGGATGCGGATCCTCACAGTCCTCCTCGCTACCCCCAGCGCGAGCGTCGCCCTCCTAACCACTTTGGCTACTCTCCTGATCGCTTTGGTTTTACCGTTGTCACCTCCTACTCGCCTCAGTTCGTTACCTACCTTACTGCCCTTCACACAGCCAGAGAGCCCAGGTCTTACAGAGAGGTATTGCAGTACCCTGTGTGGCAGCAGGCTATGGCTGAGGAGTTTCAGGCTTTTGCGCAGACTCAGATCGACATGGGAGGTTGTGCCTCTACCTCCTGGTATCGAGCCCATCAGCTACAAATAGGTCTTCAAGATCAAGCATCGTCCAGATGGCTCTATTGACTAGTACAAAGCCCGTCTTATTGCTCGCGGTTTCACTCAGAAGTATGGGATTGATTATGATGAGACGTTTGCTCCAGTAGCTCAGATGACCACTATTCGGACTCTTCTCGCTGTTGTTGCGGCTAGAGGCTGGCCCCTGTCACAGATGGATGTGAAGAATGCTTTTCTTCATGGTGATCTCTCTGAGATTGTCTATATGCAGCCTCCTCCGGGCCTCAGCACACCTCCTCAGCATGTATGTCATCTTCGTCGAGCTATCTATGATCTCAAACAGGCTCCTCGTGCCTGGTTTGAGCGTTTCCGTCGGGCAGTTACTGAAATCGGCTTTGTGGAGAGTTTTCACGACCATTCTATGTTTGTGCGGACTTCTCCCCAAGGCCGGGCCATCATCCTGCTCTACGTTGATGACATGATTCTTACTGGTGATGACACCCGTGCCATAGCCTCCCTTCAAGAGCATCTTCGAAGCCACTTTCAGATGAAGGATCTTGGTCCTCTGCGTTATTTTCTTGGCCTGGAGGTTGCTAGGAGCACTAGGGGGATTCTGCTTTCTCAGCAGAAGTACACAGCTGACATTCTTGCTCGGGCTGCACTATCTGATTGCCGTACAGTTGACACTCCTCTTGAGCTTCATGTCAAACTTCGCCCTGCCGATGGTGAGCCCCTCTCCGATCCTACCAGATACCGTGAGATAGTTGGTCAGCTCATCTATCTCTGTATCACCAGACCGGATATTGCCCATGCCGTCAGTATTCTCAGCCAGTTTGTGGATGCCCCTCACTCTGTTCACTACGCTGCTCTTCTTCGGACTCTTAGGTACCTTCGTGGTACTATCACTCGATCGCTTTTCTTCTCATCATCCTCCTCTCTAGCTCTTCGTGCATACTCTGATGCCGACTGGGCAGGGGACCCGACTACTCGTCGCTCGACTACTGGTTACTGTCTGTTTCTTGGTGAATATCTTATCTCCTAGAAGAGTAAGAAGCAGAAGGTGGTTTCACTCTCTAGTACTGAGGCCGAGTTTCGTGCCATAGCCACTGCTACGAAGGAGATCGTTCATCTCCGACGTCTTCTTCGAGATCTTGGTGTTGATACCTCGGGTCCCACTGCTCTTCATTGTGACAATAAAAGTGCTATTCAGATTGTCAGCAATCCGGTGTTTCATGAGCGAACCAAGCACATTGAACTAGATTGCTATTTCTCTAGAGAGCAGTACGAGGCTGGGACTATCTCTTTGCCTTATGTCTCTTCGACGGAGCAGATTGCTAACTTATTCACAAAGTGTCATCCATCTCCTCGATTTTGGTTTCTTATTCGCAAACTCTCAGTGGTTGACCCACCGTGAGTTTGAGGGGGGGTGTTAGTCTTATATTAGTCCCACCTCGGTTGTGATAATGTAAAGGTGTGTGTTATCTCTCTATATAAGGAGAGGTATGAGGTTAATAATAAAAAGACAAGGAGTTTTTCTCCCCAAACTATTCTTTCTTTTCCTGTCTTCGTAACATTCTCTATTCTTTTATGATGATTATTTTGCTTATCTGTGTTGAGGAGTCCACCAGTTAGTCCCACATCGGTAAAGGGGGCACCTTACGTTCACTTTATATACCCTCTGTGAATCGCCCCTTAAGACTTGAGTTTTGAGGTGTGAGGGTACCTAACATTGTATCAAAGCTGGATTCACCGTCTCCCTCCAGGTGCGGCCCCTTCCGCTTGTGCCTCGCTCTGCGTGCTCCGCTTGAGGGGGGTGTTGAGGAGTCCACCGGTTATTCCCACATCGGTAAAGGGGGCACCTCACGTCCGCTTTACAGTAAATTTTTAAAAATGGATTAAAAAATAATTTATTTGGAAGGAACAGATCCAAAACTTTTAATTTAGTAGCAACGGACTTATACGGCAGTTCAACTGCCGTATAAGAAAAAAAAATAGCCGTTTACTTCGCGCGATACTACTCGTTAGCCTTAATACGGAAGTCCGACTACCGTATAAAATCAAGACTAGCTATTGGGGTTTTTATACAGCAATCAAACTGCCGTATAAATAGTCGTTGGTCTTTATAAGACAGTCAAATTATCGTATAAGGTTATACTACAGACAAACAGCCATATAAGGTTATACAACAGTCAAACTGTCGTATATTGAGATATGTATCAATTAAACTGCCTAATGGCAATTGAATTACCGTATAAGTCCGTTGTTGATAAATTAAAAGTTTTGGATCCGTTCTTTCCAAATAAAATATTTTTTAATCTGTTTTTTAAAAATTGATGTCCGCTTTATATATATCCTCTGTGGACCTCCCCTTAAGACCCGGGTTTTGAGGCATGAAAAAAAAAAAAACCAGTGCACTTGGAGCTTTGTACAGTATCAGAAGACAGCCAGTGAACACTGGTTGCTTTGACCCCAATTATAGTGAGATCCTGGTATCCATACATATGTGTTGGTGGTTGGCTTGGCAATTGTTAGTCCTTGGAATCTAAGGAAAGCAAGTGGTGGAAGGAAGCATTCATTATTTGTGCATGGGCCCATGGTTATGCTTCTTGTTCTTATCTCCCAGATGATAGCACCAGCCTTTGATATGCCAAAAGACATTGGTCCACATTCTTTATTTCTTAGTCCATCTTTGATCCCACCATAACAATTGCATACTAAGAGATTTTTCATTTGATTGTCGGTAACTACGCGGGGTGGTTTATTGTGTCCTGGTAGTAGGGCCTTTCTCTGGTCGCTGTAGTTGCGACTCTCTGTGCTTGCACCAGGTTGTGGTGCCTCCTGAGATCTGTTGTGATCTCCCTTCGTAATACCAAAAAAAACTACGCACGAGTACCAACCCCCCCCCCCCCCCGGCCAGTTCGAAACCTACGAACTCCACGCACAGGTACCAGACCTCCCGGTCAGGCACACAACCATCGGTTGCAAGTCACGACATGGGTGTCTTCGAGCCTGCAACGAGAGGCGCTCCACCACTGAGATGCAACCGCAGTTGCGTTTTTCCACTAATCCGATCCAATGTTCTGAAATTCAATGTTTATAAGATCACAACTGGATCTCCAGGAGACGCCACAGGCCGACGCAAGCATAACAAAGCCCATCATCCGGCGGAGCAAGAAAGACTTCGCCACCACCGGCGGGAACAAAACCGCCCACTAGGCGGGGGAAAGGACGCCACCACTAGCGAACATTTCTTCCATTGTGTGTAGAAATAATTTTACAAAGAGTAGGCTAGCATTAAAACAATTAGAAACATTTCGAATCCCGGAATTTTTACTTGGGCCGATCTGCAACTCTCGGACGAGTTCGAAATACTCCAGTGAGGCCCTCCATCCCATGTGCCATGTCTCAATGATGAGAAGCTAGCTTGCATTCGAGCTGATCTGAAGTGTGGGACTTTGATCTGGTGACAGAGTTTTAGATACTGTTACTTGACTTATTTTCAAGCGTGCCGGGTTTTTTTGTTGCGGAATAAACACGATATGGGAGAGACAGACATAGCTAAAAAAAATAATTTAACGTGATTCACCCACAGATTGGTTATATTTACGAATTATAATTTCTTCATGGTGACCGTACACCACGCCCAATACAATGGTTTGTCCGACCATCTTCTGCACTATGACGATCCGGTCCATTGCTCGTCGACGATCCGCTGCAACATCGCAGCCCGTGCTCAATGTCCGACACCTCATGCGTCCATCGCCCCGAAACCACCGTCTGTCGACGGTGCTCAGCTCTACACTCCTGTCGCCACACATGCATGTCATCATGGCAAAGTTTGCCGCGGTACCAAGCATCTGTTGGCACCTCGGTCCTTGTGTCAGTCGGCACCCTTGTTTGTAGACACATGTTGATTACTCCTGCACCTGCGACGGTATCTACTACAGCGCCCTTGCATCCATTGACGACCTCTGCACGTCTGTCGCCACACAGGCATGCCATCACGGCTAAATCTGTCGCGATATCAGGAACCCATCGACGACTCAATCCTTGTGCCAGTTGGTACCCTTGTAGACACCTATTGGTGCCTCCTGCGCCAGCGTCCGGGTCTACCACAATGCTCTTGTGTCCGTTGATGCCCTCTGCACATTTGTTGCCACATAAGCATGCACTCGTTGGCACGTAGGCACCCATGGGCCCTCCTTTGGTCAAACATCGGTGACCCCATCCACACGCTCGTTGGCGCCTGGACTCCTAGCGCCCATCGATGCTCTCCACATGCCTTTCATCCCATAGGCGTGCCCGTTGCATCGTGGCTTATTCTGCCACGCTGTCGCACATCCGTCAACGCCTCCGACAGCCAACATCCTTCTGTGTCGGCAGCCATATCTACAGTTGTGCTCGCCGCCACCGCGACAGTCGTCTCCTCCATCATCTGTCGACGACTTGCACTGATTCCCGTCATCACCTCCACCAGCCACTCGTTGGCGACCCCGTCAGCCTGCTCGTCGACGGCTACAATAATCGCCCGTCGATGACTCCGCACAACGTGATCCGTTGTGCATCCGTGCCATCGAGATGCTCCCCCTCGATCCAGCATCCGCCATGTGTCCATGGCATCAAGGTACTTCCCCGCGATCCACCTGGTTCGTCGTTTGAGCCAGTCTCCTTGTCGGTGTCGATCTCTCGGGTCCAGGGTGAGTCCCCGCGATCACCCTTCGTCGATTACCACAAACCATTGTGGGGGGAGGCGATGCACTACGGCCTCTCCCTGCGACCACCCTTCGTCGATTTAAGTGCGGTTTTTCTCTATCGACTCTGATAATTTATGAAGGAGCTAAAGACTTACAATCATAACATTCATAACTGAACCACTTTCTTACGAAAAAATTGTTTGGCAGTAAGATCTTTGAGATGGTACATTGAAATCTCACAACTGAATGCTAACATTTTTTTTATTTTTAAATGTCCTTCGAAACCTACGTGTACCTGCCCTAATAAAAAAACTTATATATTAAACTAATTTACATCATCCTGGACTCATTTTTTTTTAAGCAGCCAGGTTACCATGTTCACAGAGCAGTGTATGCATTCCCTACCATTTTTAAATCTTTATGAATCTCAACCAAGACTAGAGGGTGCAAAATGCAGCAAAGGAGCTGATTGCATGGTTTGAGAATTCGGATTCGGGTACGGGCCGAGCAAAAATTGAATCGGTTCGGGTCCGTTTCAGTCAATTCCGGTTCGGCTATTTCATATGAAATTATTTAAAAAAATTTAGGTTTAGATGTCATAGAATAACTACTAACCACCTATACATTAATCGTTTTAGTAGAGCGATGAACCAAATCCAAATCAGACCTGATTCGAGGGCATAATACAGATTCAGGGGTTCACAGAAACCCGAACCGGCTCGGATTCGAACGGACCTCGAACCATGTGATTAGATACGCCGAGGCGAGCCTCAAAGCGAATGTCTTCATTCGATCCGCGAAATATTCTCGTTTAATGGGGCCTAAACTTTAAGCTAAGCCGAGATTTTCGGTGTGTTTATATGCTAACAGATGCTGTAAAGGCAACAGCTTTTCTCCTCCACGAAACAGTAAATTTATTTTATGCACTATAAGTGTGTGCATTCCTTGCTTCATGTGCTAAAGAATGCCATGAAAGGCTCTATTGACTTCTGCCTCATTGCTTAGCTTTTCATAACATAAGAGACCTCTATTGAAGCTTAATAGAGCATCTTTCAACTAATAATAGCTCTTAAAAGGCTGTTGGGTTCAACTTTTCTGGTTTCCTTTCCACCAAATAATCCCCCCCCCCTCCCTCCTAAACAACAATACAATCAAAGGCCATGAACTGAGATCCAGCCCATAACACAGTGGTGCATGGTGGATCCCATGATGGAGTGGATGAGTAGCAAAGCCGGCACATGGGCCCCTCACGGAACGTGGAGATCGGAGAGCGGTGGGCTCCGGCGCGGAGCGTAAACCTCCTGTGTGTGACTGGGTGATTTCCTACTTTGAGATGAATCCAATTCCTCACTCACAAAGCAGGCAAAACCAGACCAGTGGTTGCTTTAAGTCTTTTGGTTTGGTTCCATAGTTCTCTCTCCTCCCAACTCCACCACAAACACTCCATGTGCTTTAACCCTCCCCTCTTTGCTCATCTCTTCTTTAAAGAAAAGAATCCTCCTTTAATCTGTATGTGTGTGTGGGATCGGCACGTGCAAGACCAATCATGGAGGTTCTTCCATACAGGCAATGCATGTGCACCCATTACTGCATCCCACTTCCATCACTTCCCTCTCCAAACCCCCTCATATAATCACTCTCCCTCCATGGAGACAAACCAAATGCCACAATGAGCACCTCCTTCTCCTCCTCCTCCTCCTCTTCTACTCCCACTTGTACTTCCGTGCCGTGTACTCGCTCCTGGTATCGATCCGTCGGTCTTTCTTGGTTCTCTTTACTGCATGTTCTTTGCTCCGATTCTCACGAGACTCTTCCGTCTCTTCTTTCTCTCTTCTCTCTTCGAAGGTCGATCAGCGATGATTCGTTGAGGAGGTACGTATCGTACGCGAGTGAAAGCTGCGTCCAGGAGCTGCTGTCGGCCTCGGACTCAAGCCGGGCTGGCGGCGGTGATGGGTGGAAGGTTATGGCCCTCAACGACAGTGTCGAGATATCCAAGCGGCGCTCAGGGTCACCCCACGTTTTCCGCAGCCGGTGGCTGCTCCGCTCGGTCTCCCCGCAGCAGTTCATCACCGTCGCCACCGCTATCGACGCCGCTAAGGTGAACTCCCAGCACCTCTAATGCCCTTTTAATGAGTGGAGAAAAACATTGCTCCATAGGTGCTCATGCTTGCTGTCATTCAACTGCTGATCTCTATTGCTTGCATCATCATTGTGGGACCATAGAACATCAACAACAACCTGGATTGGATGGTAGCAGCAACAGCCACATCAGCACATAGGAACAAAATAAGCTAGAGTTCTCTCAAATCAATATTCTTTATAATCTCAGACAACCATTTCATTTTCCAAATATTGAGCATTTCTACTAAGAAAAATATTTATCTCCAACCTTATTGTTGGAAGTAACATCCCTTAAGCTTCCACCAAGTTTATACATCATGAAGTGTCAGTTTACCTTAGTTGGAACTTTATTTATAATAGTATTTTTTTAGAAATTTTATTTATTTATAATATATAAACTGTATTTTTCTTCACCAAAAAAAAAAAAAAACCTGCATAGTATAGTATGAAGCCACATGGGTAAATAGCAACATATGGGTATACTAGTATAAATTGCATCATGTCCATGGATACTCACCTCCTCTGTTGCAGTGGTGAATTGTAACAATTTTCTCCAGCCCTCTTCTCAACTTCAACTCTCGACTCCTTGCCGTTGCACGAGGCAAACATAGTTGAAAGTTGAAACCCTGAGTGATCATCGATAAATATAATTGAAATATTTAGAATAAATATCTAAGCTCATAAATGTATGAATAAAACCGAGTCTTCGACTCCTTTTCACACAAAAAGAAAAACTCATAAGCTTTAGAACATGGCTAGACAAAGATCTTCATGCATATTCGCGTTAAGTGTCCTCGAGAATTTTTAGGGTGCAACAGTTCGTAGTGCATAATGTGCATAAAACATGTCCTTACGCCATTCAGAATCTCGGTGCCTTTCTTAACCCCTCAAACTGAGCAGTTAGAATATCCACCATGATTGTTATGACATATACTCTTTCCTTTTTATTTTTCTTCGTCCAATACTCAGTGTTTTCCTCTCATTGTGCATAGGTTGATCTTCTAGAAACTCTGGTTCAAGTGTGGTTGATATCCACATATGCATAAGTGAGGTTCTCTAAGCCAATGACTACTGAAATAACCACTCCCTTATTAGAAGGGTAAAGACCCATGGTAGCTAGATAAGTGGATGGGCATTCACATGTGAACACCCTTGTTACTTGATCATTCCACTTAATAATATTAAACGCTAAACTATTATGTGACTTGTAATTATAGTTAAAAATAAAAATCTACGTAATTAAATAATGGAAAAACCCATGCCATAAAAATAATTTACATTATCAATATAACATATGTCATGGGGCATATGAATCTCTACCATAATACATAACAAACTTGTGAATGTAAAAAAATGGTTTTCTTTAGACTAATATTACAAAACAAAAAAAAATATGTGATATAAGATCAAGTATTATTGTACATTATTAATCAATTAAAAAGATCATTATATGTCACCATAGTAAATCCTCCCATCTGTTCTGCATATCCAAACAGCTACTCTTGAAGTATCCCTTCATGAATTAATTTTATAGGCATTTAGTTGACGCAAATCACGCAATTATGTTGGAAGTGCAATGAACAAATAAAAACATAAACTACTGGTAAAGCATTATATGATATCATTTTCCCTCGCTTTAAATCAAAACTTCATGCCAAGAATTCATATACACACACAATGAATAAATATAGTTTGTCAAAAGCATCACGCCAAAAATGAAAACCACCCTCATTCCCCTTGCATTAAGTGATGTCCAAAGTGCTTCAAAATAGATTTTTTTTTTTTTTTGGAATGAAAAAGTGAATAATCAAGTTTGATATTCATATTGTTGTTTCTTATTATCAGAACTGTAGGTTCTACAATATTAATAGTCCGTGTACAAAACCAATTATATGATATGACAGAATAAAGTCTTATTTTCACTTCCAGTATCAATAATTACTAATGTAAGCATATGTTGTGTATCAGCAATGGGATTCTGATCTAGTGGAAGCCAAGTACATAAAGGACCTTAATGATAACCTCAGTATTATTCGCCTTAGGTTTGGTGATGCCTCAAAATCTCTATTTAAAAACAGAGAATTCATCGTTTATGAGCGACGCGAAACCATGGATGATGGGACTCTAGTGAGTATATACAGCTAAAGTTTCTTCTAAAAACCTTCTTCCGATGTAAACAAAAATAATAATCCATTGTTTAGGTGGTTGCAATTGCTTCTCTACCGAAGGAGATTGCTGCCGGGTTACACCCCAAGCATAATAACTCAATTAGAGGACTGTTGCTACAGTCTGGATGGGTGGTGGAGAAGCTAGAGGATGACTCATGCATGGTGACTTATGTCATTCAGGTGATAATAGTGTTTCATTTATTACTGGTATTGATTGAGAGGAAGACCATTTCTTAGCTCAATAACAAAGATCACTAAACGTTTTACTTGCTCCTTTTGACAGTTAGATCCAGCTGGATGGTTGCCCAAGTGCTTTGTGAACAAACTCAACACGAAGCTAGTCATGATCATTGACAAAATGAAAAAAATAGCACAAGCTTGTCCCATGAATGGTGGAATATGAGTATGATTTAAAATATTTATAAGTAAAATGTGAGCAATCAGTTCATATATACGATATTGATAAAGATAGAATATTCCTAGTGTCATACTCTCTTTTAATCTTGAATCCTCTAAAACTGTTACTGAAAAAGAAGGAATATACTTGGAGTCGCATGTAAAAGGACTTGTAAACAGAGGATATGCCATATATTGTTCCATATATAATTTTAACATGATTATGGTACCTATAAAGGTGATGAAAACAATTGTATGGCCTAAGAAACTGAGTAATGTATCGGAGTATGTACAAATGATTTGCCCCTTGCTATCTCCAAGCACAGAGTGATTTAATTGTCGTTACACACCATCTTCAATTTCAGCCCGTAACCACCAAACTTTTTGATGCGAAACAAATGCGGGTGGGCAGGAAATCAGTAGTTAATTGTCATGCAATGTTTCGCTACGAATTAAAAGTCTCAGGTAGGAAGTTTATTCAAACCATCAGCAGGGAATAATGGGTTTTAACAGAAACTACTCGCATCAGGCAATTCGATCTCAGTTCTAAGAATTACAATAAATAATGCTTAAATTAAACGGCACGAGTCCGTCCCGCAATATCAAATACTAATGAACTTAACAGGCAGGTGGACACTCAACCTCACAACAGGGGCAACAGTTGGCAATGATAATATACCAGAGATCCGATAGGTGAAACACGATGATACCTGATTGAGTAGGGAAATCCTTACTGATGAGGTGCTGATGGCGGCGCAGGCACAGATTCCTCCACGCTCTCTCCTTCCAAGTCGGGAAGGGGGAGTTGATGTCGAGGCACCCTTCACAGGCTCCTCCACGCTCTCTCCTTCCAAGTCGGGAAGGGGGAGTTGATGTCGAGGCACCCTTCTGCGTCTTCAATCATCCACTGATCCATGTCGGAGTCCGCCCTGTGAGCATGCCGGGGAAGGTGGGGATGGGGTATCGGGCCAGGCCGAATGGGGAATGAGGGAGGGTGCTCGGGCGGCTGGGGGCCGGGTCGGGTGAGGGATGAGGGAGGGGTGCAGGCGGGTGGAGGGGGTGCCGGGCCGGGTGGTGAAGGAGGGAGAGGGGGGGTTCGGGGGGTTGAGTGGGCAGCCGTAGGGGGGGGAGGGAAGAGGAAGAGGGATCGGGTGGGGAGTTGGGGTCGGGTAGGCAGCCGCAAGGGGGGGAGGGAAGAGGAGAGGGTCGGGTGGGAAAGGGGTGGGGTTCGGGTAGGCAGCCGGGAGAGGGGAGAGGAGGGATCGGGTGGTCTGGGGGTTTCGGGTAGGCAGCGGCAGCAAGAGGGGGGAACGGGTGTTGGCGCCGGGATCGGGCCGATCGGGTGAGAAGGAGGGAGGGAGAGGGGCGGCAGCAAGGGGGGGGAGGGTGTTGGCTGGGCCGGGGGAAAGGAGGAGGCGGGCTGGTGGCTGGGTTGCGGAGCAAGGAGGCGGAATAAGGTAAGGGTTGGGCTAGGGTTTCACACGCCTAGTACCCACCTAGGGTTTCACACGCCTAGGGTTTGGGATTGGGGTTTCACACACCTCACCCTGTTGTCACTCAACACAATAGTGGAGAAACAAAATTTTTATTTCATTATTCAGTGCCATTACATGTTCCATGGGCAGGCCTATATAAAGGCCTACGATAACAAACGAAAACCCCTGAAAGTCGAGGTGGGACTAAATAACACAATGCAGAAAATAAAAAAACAAATGCAAACATCCATGATGGTGCAGGCTGTTTGATCAGAGCCATAGGCTCAAGTGGCGCCTCCTGCGCTCGTACACGCGCCATGGGCTCTGCTCGATGTCCCCATCACTTTTCCTCACAATCTATTCATAATCATCCAGTTTTCAAGCACCAACCAATTGGTTGTCAGAAATGATTAAGCGCCCAATCAATGATCAGGACGAAATACAGTTAATGGTACCCTACTTAAGTAATAAGGAGAGAGAGAGAGAGAGAGAGAGAGAAAGGGCGGAGGGGAGATTGGAGCTACCAGAAGGAAATGATCAAGTAATGACCTTAGGAAAAATACCAAATTGGAGTACAGATGTTAGGAGGTTCCAACACTTTCTAGCAAAGATTGCCCATGCCTAACCTGGTTGAGGTAGGTGAAGGGTCCATAATCAATTCTTCATTGGAAACCTCATATCATCATCTTGTAGATGCCACCTCATATTTAACTTTACACCATCATCACGAGGATAACTCTTTCTCATTGAGAGCTACATGAATTAGTGTTGCTAAAAAGCATAGCAATGTGTTAATGCTCAAGAAGATGAAGGGGCTTTAAAGATTGATAAAGGTGCCTCTTATTTGGGCTTTTTTAATGGCTTGCTTGTGCCCTGTTGGATGCATCATCTAATGTCTCCTGTCATCCTATATGGCACATCATATAATTAAATAACTTAAAACAAAGAAATAAGTGGGCTAACCCAATAGTCGAGTCGGGTGTGACAACCCCACACCGTAGGCTAGCAGCATGCAAAAAGTTGTTACAAACTATCCTACCGTTTAATCTTCGCCCGGAGACAGGTGATGGGACCACAAAATTAAATGTCTACAAACTAAAGCTAAAAAATAGAGATCAGATAATGTTTGTACCGTGTTCCGGCTACATCACCTTTGATTCACAGTGCTGCCCGCACTATATTGCTGATCTCTCAATAGATCACAAAAGAAAGTAGTGCTCTCTGCAATAAAAGAGGAAAGTGAAGAGAGTTTGATTGCAAAGGAATGAATGAAATGAAGAGCAATGGGTTGTTTATTTAGACACACAGGCAACCAACCCATGTAGATGAAGAGGTTCGAGAGACACCATGCACTTATTAAGAGCCTCTAGCGTGTGTGCATGCGCGAAGCAGTGCAATGTGCTTCATTGCACTCAAATGTGCACCACTTCTCCTAGATCCCATAAATTTTGAATAATAAGATAAGAAGGTATATATAAAGGGAGTAGCTCTCCCTTGTTTACATGAATTAACTTTCAGCTTCTTAAATGTTAGAACTTTAGAATGAATAAGATATGGAGGGAAAGCTTTAGGAGGGAAAAGATTTTAATGAAAATTTGGAGGGAAAGTTTCACCCATAAAGATGATGACAAATAAACAATTACAACCAAGTGGCAGAAATGCAACTATGTTCTTAATCTTTGGAGATCGGCTTGACCTCCTTAGGTCAGTCCTTAGTAGCCTTTAAGTCTATAATCTATGAATACACAAGATTCATCAATTGGGAGATAATGAATACGTGCAACTAAAATAAGATTACTCCATGGAGGTGGTCTCAAAAGAAGAATTACTCTATGGAGGTGGAATCAAGAGAAGAATTACTCTGTGGAGGTGATCACATAGAATGGTGGCGGTGGGTGGATGGGTGGGTGTGGGTGAGTGGGGAGCGGGGTCACTTGGTGTAACTGGATACCCCATTTGTAAAACACAATGGCTTGGACAAATGAGCATCCAAAAGACATATAAATTGAACAAGGCTTACCAATTTGGTAGTTCATGGGCCACCTAAAGTAGAGGTACCAATTTGGAAGTTCATGGGCCAACTAAAGTAGAGGAGAATCCTAGATAGCAGATGCCATACAAAATTGTGATTGTTTTCTTTCATATGAAGGATAGTGACAGATGCTTGGGCTTCTTTATTGACAACTTCCAACATATCTTGGAAAAGAAAACACCATCCACTTTGATGAAGAACTCTTGGATGGAACTAGTTTTTATGTTGTTTTGTACAGTCTAGTGGTTTGTTCACGAATTTAGTAAAGAAGACTGAATTTGAATAACAAAATCTAATATACACATCATAGACGATTGGATTTCTGACTTTCCAAAACCCTGGATAGCATTCAAAATTTAGGGTACTTGATGGATAATTGATATAGCAATGGGTCTCTTGAGGCATATCTTCAGTCAAGTCAACTTATGAGGAGGAAGAAATACATTTTAGAAATCTCAATTGATGATCCGTCCTACAGCACCCAGGAGACAGGAATCTATTATAAGAGAGTCTACACTCCATTCCAAGAATGCTTTCCAGAAGAACAACTCGTCTGTTTTGGATCTTGACTGGGATAACCTCCCCTTTCAAAGAATTTATGACCCAGCAATCCTTTTGCAGCCTTTCACAGAAGAGAAATTCAAGTTGGTTATACTTGAGATGGAACCCAATGGTGCACCAGGTCCTTATGGTTTACCCATATTCTTTCCAGAAATATTGGTCTACAATACAGCAAGATGTTTGCGCCTTCCTCAAAGACTTCTTCGATCATAAGGTATCTCTTTACAACCTAAACTTCTCCTGAATCATTCTACTGCCTAAGAAGGAAGGGGCATCCTCTATCTCAGATTTTTGACCTATTAACCTTTCCAACTGTATTTACAAACTAGTTACCAAGATTCTCTCAAATAGGCTTAGAGCTATCATCAACAATATTATTAGTTCATCTCAATCAGCCTTCATCAGAGGGCGCAACATTCTTGATAGTGTAGCTTCTGCTCAGGAGTTGATTCTACATCTTTTAGAGACCAAAGGGGAAGGACTTATCTTGAAATTGGACATTAAAAAAGCATTCCACATAATGGATTGGAATTTCCTGATCAAGATTCTTCGAAAGAAAGGTTTCCCACCAAGATGGATCTGCTAGATTTGGGACTGTCTTGCTACATCAAAGCTCACCTGACTTATCAATAACAGCGCAAATCATTTCAAAATGGGTAGGGGGGTGAAACGTGGATGTCCTCTCTCACCTTTGGTGTTTATATTGGTCGTGGATATCTTTGATGCTATTATTAAGTGGGCTACTTCCCTCAGTCTAATTAAAGATATTGGCTATCAAGATAAGAAAATCTCCAATCTACATTTTACAAATGACACCCTCCTATTCTGTGAAGCAGGCTCAGCTCAACTAGCCACTTTGAAGATAATTCTCTACTATTTTGAGTTATGCTTGGGACTGAAGATTAACTTCAACAAGAGCTCCATTTACTATTTCGGCCAAAACGAAAATAACGGTGCCATTCTTTCTCAGTTGATGAATTATAACCAAGGTTTGTAGTTTTGGTTTCGGTCCGCCCACCGAGGATTGGTTTCGGTCAGTTTCGGAGTTTTGGTGGTTTCGGTTTCGTTTTTTAAATTTAAAATAATTACAAAATATAAAAATAATATAAAATAATTATATTGGTACCCACTTCATAGTGGTCTTCTTTTCAAAAGAGCGTGGCTTTTGCTTTACCCTGCTTTTCAGAAAGTTGAAAAATCGTGATTCTGAATTTCAGTCAAGTTCGGAGGAAAAAAAGAGTTATTGTTAAAGAATTTTTTTATAAATTCAAAATATTTTACCGGATTTTGGGTTTTTAAGTTGATCTTATACTTTTAGATTTCTGAGATTTTTTTCGGTCCAAAATACTTTATGGTTTTTTTTTCACCGAATTTTCTTTTTTAGCCAAAAGCTATAAAGTTTGGCTTTGTATAGGAACTGAAAAATTACATAAAATAACTAAAAAGTAAATGGAGAACATAAAAACCAGTCACCTAAATATTTTTTATGAAAATATGTCTGTCAAGCTGTCTTGCTGAAATACACCTTATCCTGAACTCAATCCTGCTTTTACTGAGTGCTGAGTTCCGAAACCCGAAACTGAAGGGTTTCAGGACCGGTTTCGACAGAAACCGATCTGAAACGGCCAAAACGGATCGGTTTCGGCCGAAACTCCAAACCTTGATTATAACTTGGGAGCTCTCCCTTTCAAGTACTTAGGATTATCATCAATAACTATAGGTTGAAAAGGCTGACTGGATTCCACTTATAGAGAAGATTGATAAATGGTTATCTGGTTGGAAAGGTGAATCACTCTCAATAGGGGGAAAGCTTATATTGATTAATGTGTTTCTCTCCACTATACCCTCGTATATCATGTCATTCTACTTTTTGCCGGCTTGGGTAATATAGAGAAATGGTAAAATTTGGAGAAAAATTCTTTGGAAGGGGGTCAAGGAGAAAGAAGGCTACCATCTTCTAAAATGGACCGAGGTATGTGAACCTAAGGAGAATGGGGACTTGGAGTTATCGATCTTAGAAATTTCAACACAACTCTTCTTTACCAAATGGTGGTGGAGGTTGCAACACACTCAAGATAAGACCTGAAAATACATTATCAGAAAAAGATATTTTAAAAGATTTTCTCCGATGAAGATCGAGAGCAGGATTTTCAGTCGTCTTTCTACCTTATGGAAAGGATAGTCAAAGCATCTGGATTTTTTCACTTTGGCAAATTCGTTTTAGAGAGAGATATTAAATTCTGGGAAGATAAGTGAGTAGGCAGCAATTCACTTCGAGTATTGTTCCCTGAGCTTTATCTCCTAGTCAGACAAAAACAAGCTCCTATCAGGTCCCAAGCTTCTACTATCGGGGTGCAGGCCCATTTGAAGCAAACCTTTTCCTGCAGAATTCCATACAACCTCAGGGATAAATTACAAGATCTTCCTCAAATCCTCAACAGTTTCTCCCTAACTTCGACTCGAGATTCTACTAAGTGGCGGCTTACCCAAAAACAATGAAAGACTTTAAAGTTGTGGATCTTTGCTTTACCAAAAACAATGAGAGCTTTGTTTTCTCCATTTTTGTAACCCTTTCAGTTGCCACTTCTTTTGATTGTAACTAGTTTTGTTCTATCCATTCAAAAAAAAAAAAAGTTTTGTTTTATCAATAAACAGTTAGGAGTCCATGCCAAACCCCTCCACACACGAGAGAGTTTTCTAAAAAAAAAAAGGCAGCTTATAATCGACATACTGATAGAGTCCAGTGCACAAGGTTCCCTCTCGGTGATGGGATTCTATGATCCTATCAGGATAAAGAGTTTATTCGTGAAACCTCATACAACCATCTTATGTGGTATCTAATTTGTAACTCATGTGCAACTATTTCTCATGTATAATGTGTAATTGAGAGATTTGGAAACATTATCCAAGGGGTCATTTAATTTAAATATGAAATGTCCAAGCTCCACTTTCCACCTCTTTGTGTTATCAGAGAAACCCTATGAGATTCCACCTCTTAGTTTTTCACATTTTTAGTGATAGTTTATCATGTACATCTGAAGCTATGGTTTTGAAGACAATTTACCGTAACAAAGGAGCGGAATGTTAGAGAACTTACATTCTTGTCATTTTAGATTTTTAAAAATTAGGATTATTAGGTGTTTCTTTCGCTTTTGTGATCGACATCTTCATCCAAGTTGTATCATGTTAGATGGAATCTACTACGAAGCACAACCCTTGGTAAGAAGAGAGTCATGAGATAAGAAAAAACGATCGATAAGAAATTTCTTACTATCAACCAGATGTCACCCCTCTAATAGGGACACCGAAAAACATGATCAAGCCAACCTAGCAAGAAGGGGGCCTCTCAGAAAACCTAAAAAGCCAGTTGGTGGGTAAACAGACCTGGCTTATTGGTTACATTGTTTAAACTTATGCAACTAAGTGGCAACTCTTCAAGGATCACTTAGTCTCGGAAAGAGTTTAGACAAAGCGTAGAAAATATGATTTGATGTAGGAAATTTCAATCATTTCGTCGTCACAATCATAAGTTACATGGATGCTATCTGTTAAGTGTTTGTTTGGGACAGTTCTTTTTTGAGACAATTGTTTTCTAGGCTTTAATAAGCTGGAGTGGTACTCTTTTCTTCAGAGAGGGCCATGAATTCATCATCGTCAAGTGAGAAAGAGGATTTAATACCATTGAACGTAGATCCCCTTGAACAGTTCAAGCAGGTTCACCATTCGGCGAAATGATCAATAACATGGTGGTGGTCAAAAGGGAAATGTCAGTTCTTTCATAATCTGTGAATTTTCTATAACATGATACCATGAGTCTTATTGATCTCCCAAGTCCCAACAACAGGTAGACCCTTAAAGGCCCAATAAGAAAGAACTAAAGGCATGGACGACCAATTCCAGTACTAGTAATCTACAGGATAATTCATCAACCTTAGCACAGTTAGATCAGTGGCCCACTCTTCCCATGTGATAGAAGAGAATGTGATACTGATCCATACCTCTGGTTTAAGCCTCTCCTCCAATTTCTTCTTGCAAGGCAGGCAGTATTGAAACCAAACCTACATTTAAGTCACTGAACTGTGCTCATGCTATGCTGTTGCATCATTTCTAGGAGCCACAGTGATCACAAAAGAAAGGAGACAAGATCTCAGTAGGGCACTGACCTTAGATCCCATCCGGAAATTGACAAGTGCTTTAGATGGAGGCAATGTGCCATGAACAGAACTATGCAAGGACTTTTCTGCCACCATAGGCATCGTTCTTTGGCTTTCAACTTTTCAGTTTCCAGACTACTAAGCAAACTACAGGCTCTACCCTTCACCAACGGAGGAAACAAGACAAAAAAAAGCAAGTTGAACCATCATAAGAACTTCAGTAACTCAGAAAAATATTATACTTACCTGTTGGGAGCAACTAATTAATTGGGACCTGTTTTGATGGCTCAAAATGTATAAGCACTGAATTGGAACTGAGAAAAGACAATAAAAGAGGAAAAAGAAAGAAAGGAAGGAAAATTACTTCAATATCCTGAATTATGTTTTATTTCAAACTGCCAGTTTACATGCAAAAAAACATCAAACAAGGTCTTGCATGGCAAAGTAGTTTCTTTGATTATTTTCATAATAAAGAAAAAAAAAAAGCACAATTTACAACAACAGGAAAGGGACACCTTGGCTTCCATTTTATTCTCGTAATATATCAGACAAAGCAAATCCAATTGCATTGTGAGTCTTGTGAAGAGGGAAAATGCATCACACAGCCTTGCGTATGACATTACGCTGCCTAGCGTTATGACCATTAAAAAGAGGAAGGCGCATCGGGCTGCCTTTCAGGAAGAGCAGCTTGGAACGCTGGATGCTTGGTGTATGCCTCGTGGAGTCTCGCAAGAGTAGGGTAATGAGACTGCAAAGTAAACACAAAACTAAATCAGAGAAAAGATGAGAGAGATACCACCACAATATAAAACCATCTTCTTTCACACATTTAGGATTACTTCAAAACCAATAGCAAGATATACTTGTTTTTCAGGATATCAACTCAGCAGACTGAATAGAGATTAAAATAGTATGCTTGCAGTGCAGGCTTGCGCGGTTGGCCTTTCTTAAGATAGGTCATGGTGTTGCTCCCGAAAGCAATATGGTGATGAGGTCAATCTTATTCATAATTTCCATGCCATTAGATTTCTGATTCATAAAAATTATCAACCACTAGTATGTAACTGCTACAAACGATATTACCATGTCAATTTTGAACCGTGCTATCCCTGCATAAATCTGAGGAGCCAAAAACACATCAGCCTGCACATAAAAACCACCAAGTCAAATCAATTATTAGTAGATCATATTATCATACAAGGGGCTGCATCAATTTTCAGTAAATCAGTAGTCTATGAAGGACTCTACTGCCTAGAGGCATGGAAGCTAAAAGTCAAGATACAAATGATAGGTCCGCAACAGTGTGCAGTTTTTGGAACATCATTATCATCATCATCAAGCCGTATACCATTAAGACGAGGCTGACAATTGAGCACAACTCGAACCAAGAATGCTCCACGAAAGTAATGAACAGAATTTCATAACCAGCGTCAACCTAACAGAACCCTCAAGAACTGGTGCCAATTTCCTAGTGAATGGAAGTTTGGGCAAGAGAGGAGGGGTTTACCATGAAACAAGCCAGTTTTTGGAACATCATTATCATCATCATCAAGCCGTATACCATTAAGACGAGGCTGACTATTGAGCACAACTCGAACCAAGAATGCTCCACGAAAGTAATGAACAGAATTTCATAACCAGCGTCAACCTAACAGAACCCTCAAGAACTGGTGCCAATTTCCTAGTGAATGGAAGTTTGGGCAAGAGAGGAGGGGTTTACCATGAAACAAGCCAGTTGGCGGTTAGGGACACCTACCTTGTTGGTTACACGACTTAAGCTCATGCAACTGGAGAGACATCATCCAAAGTTCTCCCAAGGACGTTGGATCAGAAAAACTTCGTCAAGTTCCCCTAGTCTAGGAAAGAGTGTAGATAGAGCGCCTAGAAAACAGGGTTTATGTGTTGTAATTAATGTAATACAATAATTATATAACTCACATGTCTACAGCCTAGTAAACATAAATTACTTACAATAAATTTTATTATGAAATGATCTTGAGCTTTTAAAGGTTCAGAAAGAATCCCACTGAACTAATAAATAACAATCATTCCATGGGACATGGAAAAAAGATATTTCATGTATAGAACGGGTAATTGGCATTACGGATGACTGCAAAAGTACTAGTAGCATGACAGACCACCAAACAGGTCAACCATTGAAAGAGAAAAGGATAAAATGGTAACAATTGCATATTTATATTTGCAGCAATGGTACAGTGTGAGCAATTGCACACAAGAGAAGCGAATATTGCAGCAAGAAATAAGTCAACCATTTTCGAATGAACTATGGGTTTGGACCTTGACAAGGTTATTTGCAATATTAGATCACGGGAAATAAATTAGTTTACCATATAAAGAATAATTGGTTTCATTAGATATACTTTTAGTGTTACCTATTTCATTGTTACCTCTTATCTTTAGATTTTTAGATAAAATCAATTTCTATCATTATTGTATTATCCATCTTATTAGTATTTAAGTATATATAAATATAATTTATTGCCTTATCCTCCTGTGTTTGTGTCCTACTATTTTAGAACGTATCAGTGTCGCTGTCAGTGTCGGTGTCCATGCTTACTAGCTGCCTATGCTTGCAAAATTGAATTCATTCATATAGAAAGAATATCATGCAGGAAAACTAAGGCAGCAAACCAGTTGCACTTCATCTCCTGTTGCGAATTTTCCAGCAGAGCCTTTCAACAGTTTCTCAAGAGCTGGATCAGAAACAAATAATAAAATTAGAGTATAAATAGCTGAGCATCTTCTAACATAGCACCCTCAGAAAATATGTAAAGAAGCAATGCAATGAGTGTTCAACAAAGATAGGAAGAGCGAGCAAATTGAATGGCTACCAAGTCCAAAAGGGACTTTCTAATTCTACATCTTATTATTTGCATTCAGGCAATTGTTTTATATTCTCTCTTGATATTCCTACAAGGATCTACTGAATCATATGGTTGCATCTCAAAATCTTGCATTGAAAAGAAGCATATATAAGACACTGCATTTCTGCTTGTGCTTATTGGAGTACTCGCATCCACGCCGGCCAAGAGAAAAACAATAGGCACCATGACCCAAAGGGAATCAAAAAAGAAAACCTGCAGGTATAGTCACTAATGGGTTCATAATCTGGTCAGCCATACAAAGCTAATGAAAGCTAGTAAAGTCATGTAGCAGACAACTTACTCTAATCAAAATGATAACCCACAGGCCATTTTCATACTACACTTCACCAGAATGACAACAAACATTCTCTCAAGATAAAAGGATATATGATTGCATGTGAACTGGAGAGCATTACTGCATCAAAAAGACTTTCCACTTGCAAATAAAATTATAAAACAAAGGCCATGTTTCAACTAGCGCATGATGACAGTTAAGCCCCAGCACATGGTAAGTGCAAGCATGCAATAGCTATAGTGCAAGAGGTTTTCCACTTTTCCCTTGGGAAATCATCATCACCATCCAAGTCTAATCCCACTAAGATGGTTGACTACAAAACAGAAATCTAAAACGACCGGGAAGAAGATCGATAGAAGCCTTCCAACCGGCTATCAACCTATCCTTACTCTACGATTGGTGTTGGAAACCTTACAAAAGCAATTTTCCAAGAGGGTCCTACCAAACATAGACAGGTAACTCAAAAATGTGCAACACAAGGACCTCACAGGAGGTCA
This sequence comes from Chamaelirium japonicum, assembly GCA_947650365.1. Taxonomy (NCBI): domain Eukaryota; kingdom Viridiplantae; phylum Streptophyta; class Magnoliopsida; order Liliales; family Melanthiaceae; genus Chamaelirium; species Chamaelirium japonicum. The sequence goes on from OX393559.1 coordinate 43,754,136, forward strand.
TCCGACCAAGCATGCATGATTGCGATGTTCTGATGGGATCATGTGCTTCCATGTTGGTTTTCCCTTAGGAAAATAAAAGTATAAAATTTACATAAGTATATAAAGTACTTTTTAAGTAAAGTTCGAAAGGTTCTAGGAATTCAGAGTACTACGTTTTGTTGGATGTTGTAAGGATTTATTGGAAACCTATATAAATCTAGAGTTGTTTCTTTTTTATGGAGATGCCGGTGGAAGAGGTGGGGGAGGAGGAGGTGCCGGTGGAAGAGGTGGGGGAGGAGGAGGTGCCGGTGGAGGAGCAGGAGGTGGACAAGGAGGAGGTACCGGTGGAGGAGGTGGGGAGGGGGAGGAGGTGCCAGTGGAGGAGGTGGAGGTGGGGAAGGGGGAGGTGCTGGTGGAGGAGGAGCTACTGGTGGTGGAAAAGGTGGAGGAGGAGGAGGAGGTGCCGGGGGGGAGAAGGAGGAGCAAGAGGTGTCGGTGGAGCAACAAATGGAGGGGGAAAATGTTTACCGACAATCAAAGCAGAGGGCAGTGCAGTGTAATTACCCGAAACGCAGGGCAGGTCTGTGAAATTTAGGCAAACCACAGGGGAGTTCCGTGTAATTTACCCGAAACGCAGGGCAGGTCTTCGATCCTTCTTTGATCTTTTACCTTCGATCTTCTTCTTCGATCTTCAATATTATTTTGGCTTGCTTAGATCTTCGATTCTTCTTCTCCGAAATATCTTGGTACTTTGAAGTATCTTGAGTGGGAGCCTTGTTAATTTTCTTTCTTTTGGAAGATTTCCCAAGTGTTTTCTCCTATGCCAAAGCCAACATTGTTGATTCTTCTTGTGTATAGAAGTATCAACCTTTTTTTTTTGCTTTCTTCCCTTCTCTTGGATGGTTGAAATAACTACTATGTGGTTTTTATAACTCCCACTAGTGGTTATCTATTTGAATTCGGATTCAAACGAATCAGTCTAGCTTGATCAACAGAACGACAGAAGCCTTCCAACCGGCTATCAACCTATGCTTACTCTAAGATTGGTGTCGGAAACCTTACAAAAGAAATTTTGCAAGAGGGGCCTACCAAAACACATAGACAGGTAACTCAAAAGTGTGCAACACAATGACCTCACAGGAGGTCATCCAACCAAGCATGCATGATTGCGAAGTTCTGATGGGATCATGTGCTTCTATGTTGGTTTTCCCTTAGGAAAATAAAAGCATAAAATTTACATAAGTATATAAAGAACTTTTTAAGTAAAGTTCGAAAGGTTCTAGTAATCCGGAGTACTACGTTTTGTTGGATGCTATAAGGATTTATTGGAAACCTATATAAATCTTGAGTTATTTCCTTTTCATGGAGATACCGGTGGAGGAAGAGGTGAAGATGGAGGAGCAGGAGGTGGAGAAGGAGGAGGTGCCGGTGGATGAGGTGGGGGAGTAGTAGTAATAGGAGGAGGAGGTGACGGTGGAGGAGGTGGGGAGGGCGAGGAGGTGCCGGTGGAGATGGTGGAGGTGGGGAAGGGGGAGGTGCTGGTGGAGGAGGAGCTACCGGTGGTGGAAAAGGTCGAGGAGGAGGAGGAGGAGGTGCCGGGGGGGGGAGGAGGAGGAGCAAGAGGTGTCGGTAGAGCAACTAATGGAGGAGGAAAATTGTTACCGACAATCAAAGCAGAGGAGAGTGCGGTGTAATTACCCGTAACGTAGGGCAGGTCTGTGAAATTTAGGCAAACCATAGGGAAGGTCCGAGTAATTTACCCGAAACGCAGGGTAGGTCTTTGATCCTTCTTTGATCTTTTACCTTCGATCTTCGATATTCTTTTGGCTTGCTTAGATCTTCGATTCTTCTTCTCCGAAATTTCTTGGTGCTTTGAAGTATCTTGAGTGGGAGCCTTGTTAATTCTTCTTTATTTTGGAAGATTTTCCAAGTGTTTTCTCCTATGCCAAAGCCAACATTGTTGGTTCTTCTTGTGTATAGAAGTATCAACCCTTTTTTTGCTTTCTTCCCCTCTTTTGGATGGTTGAAATAACTACTAGGTGGTTTTTATAACTCCCACTGGTGGTTTTCATAACTCCCACTAGTGGTTATCTATTTGAATTCGGATTCAAACGAACCAGTCTAGCTTGATAAACTTGCAGCTCCATTCGAACGAGTGCCGAACCCGAGTCGACTCACTACGACTTGAACCCGACGGTGTTGACTCGTGACCCGATGTCTTTCTTGACTTGATGGATCGAGTTAGCCATTGGACCCAATCTTGCACTTGGGTTAGTCTTCGGCCTTGTATATTGGCGTATTGAAGATATTTTTTTGGATGACAGGGATGGGGTATTTTCCCTTACTTTCTCCATCTTCCAAACTTAGTCATTTTTTCTTCCCATCTTTTTCTTTTCTTAAGTTGCCCCCGATACTTGGTTTAGCCAGCCCCGATGCCATAGAATGGCCTTCCAGACTTAAAAAATTTCCAAATATGTCAAATACATAGTCTTTCAGACTTAGAATATTTTTTAAGTCTCAGACATATGGTCTTCCAGACTTTAAAAAAAAAATCTTTCCTTCTTCTTTTCTTTTTTTTATTTCTTCTTGTCTTTTCTTTCTTTCTTTTACTTTCTTTTCTTTCTTTCCTTTTATTTTTATTTCCTTTTTCCCCTTTTCTTCCTTACCGGTCCTAGGGCAATGCTTGGCCGACCCGAGCGTCAAGCTTGGCCAGCCCCGGGTCGGGTTTTATCTTTTCCTTTCATCCTTTCCTTTCTTTCATTCCCTTCTTTATTTCTTTTTCTTTCGAGTTTTAAGTCTTGTCGGACTTATGGTCTTCAAGACTTAGAATATTTTCAAGTCTGTTAGGTACAGTCTTCCGGACCTAGAATACTTTCAAGCATGTTAGACACATGGGCTTTCAGACTTGGAATATTTCAAGTTTGCCAAGCACATGGTCTTCCAGACTTATAATTTTTTTTTTTAAGCCTGTTTGACTCATGGTCTCACAAACGTAGAATATTTTCAAACATGTGTCTCCTAGACTTAGAAAAAATTTATTTTATTCTTTTTTTTTCTTCTTTCTCTTTTTTCCTCTCTTTCTTTTCTTTTCTTTTTCTTTCTTAATTTTCTTCTTTCCCTTTCTTTTCTTCCTTTCTTTTCTTTCCTCTAGACAAGGGCCGGCCAAAACTCTGATCAGGGCCGGCCAGGACTCTGGTCAGAGCCGACCAAGCCCTTTCTTTCTTGGGGGATTTAGTAAACATCCAAAACAAGAGATCAATTTAAGCCAAAAGACAGAGAATGAAAATTCAAAATACCCCTCAATGTTCTTCAAATTTTCATTTCCATGCCACTCCTTTCTAAACTAAACTGAATCCTAAAAGCTAAGATTTATACGCTAGGGGAATGAACCCTAGACCTAATCATAAATCTATTCTGACCCAAACCAAACCCCGTTTGTCGTCCGCCTCTCGTCTCCGCTGCTCGCGCCGTTGAGGAGGAAGGAGGAGGCGTCGGGGGGTGGGAAGAGGCGGAGGTCACCACCGCTGCTGCTGCTCGCCGTCGCTGCTCGAGAGAGAACATGGGAAACGGGGAGAATGGGGAGGGCACTTTCGCGTTTATGAAATGATTTTGAGATTTTCCTTAAGGGGATCTTATAAGTGTCTTGTTCATCAAACCGATCTGTTGTCTGGGACCTAACATCTATTTTCCCTTCTTTCTTTCATTTCTTTCTTTCTTTTCCTTTCTTCCTTCTTCTTTCTTTTTCTTTCTTTCTTTTTTCTTTCTCCTTCCTCTAGCCAGGGCCAGCCAGGCCCTGGTCATGGCCGACCAAACCCTTTTTTTCTTTTCTCTTTCTTTTCTTTCTCTCCATTCTTCTTTAGTTGGCTCTGGGGTCTTTCAGGTGAAATTTTCAAGTCTTCCAGACTTAGTCAAATTTTGATGGCTTTCGGGCTTCGCCAAATTTGGGCCTTTTGGTTTTGATGAAATTCTAAGTCTCCCAGGCTCAGTCAATTTGTGATGCCTTTATTGAGCCTTAGTTGATTATGGGGCTTTCCAAACTTGGTGAAATCCCTGACTTAGTCTTCCAAACTTAGTCAATCTTTCGATATAGGAAAAGTTTTCTCTGACGTTAGGGAATTTTTTTCTTGAGATTAGGAAAATATTTATATGACATCAGGGAGAAATTACCCTGCCATGAGGAATTTTCCGGATTTAGTCCATTTTGGGACTTCCAGACTTGGTTAAATTTTCAAGCCTTCCAGACTTAACCAAAGTTAGAGTCTTCATACTTAGAAAATTTTGATGTCTACAATACACTCATTCTTCACTCTACCCCTTCTAGTATTTTCGCACGTCCACCTCAGCATCCTCATCTCTGCCACGTTCATCTTATGAGCTTGAGCTCTCTTTAAGGGCCAACATTTTGAACCATATAACATTGTGGGTCTTATTGTTGTCTCGTAAAATTTACCCTTGAGTATTAAAGGTATGCGTCAATCACATAACACTCCCAAGGCCTCTCTCCACTTCATGCAACCCACTCTAATCCTATTGGATATATCGTCATCTATCTCTCCATTCTTCTATATGACAGACCCATGATACCGAAAATAATCACATTGTTGTACTTCTTAGCCATCAATTGTGAAATGGGCTTCATTATCATTATTACTTTCATTAAAATTGTACTCCATGGATTCCGTTTTAGCTCGACTTATTTTTAAGCCCTTATCTTCGAAAGTTTTCCTCCATAATTCCAATTTAGTATTTAATCACATCATTGTCACATCAACTAACACTATATCATCTGCAAATAACATACACAACGATAGTTCTTCTTGAATATTAGCAATGAGTTCATCAATGACACGAGCAAAAAGATATGGGCTCAAGGCTGACCCTTGGTGGAGTCACACAGTTACTGGAAATTCATTTGTCACCACAGTTACTTCTAACACTAGTAATCGCTCCCTCTTACATGTCTTCAATCACTTCAATATAATCTTGAGCTAGGAAGCATGGGCACTTCCCTGGCCCCCCGTACCTGTATCAGACAACGACACGCGCCGAACACGTGCTTCTGGGAGCCAGATACGGCCGGATATGAGTCGAACACGTGCAGGACACGCAGGACACAGCGGGTTGATGGGTTGTTCATTATAGGGTCAAGTCACAGGCTGTCGTGATTCAATTTTGACGTCAACCTATCTGATCCTCTGAGGTTATAACCTCAGAGGATCAGATAGGTTGAAGCCAAAATTGAATCGTAGTCGTTCTATTGCATGCCATTTGGGCCTGAGTGCGATTCACCTGTCAAACTGGGTGTAACGGACAGTTACGATTCAGTTTTGGCTACAACCTATCTGATCCTCTGAGGTTTCAGATAAGTTGAAGCCAAAACTGAAACACAGTCGTTCTTTTTTATGCCATTTAGGGCTGTGTGCGATTCACCAATCGGGTTGGGTGTAACTAACGGTTGCAATTCAATATGCATTAAATTTTCATTTCAGTTGTTTTCTATAGGTTTTTTTTGGATATTGAAATATATCTATGAATTATAAACACACAAAAAATATAAATAAAAAATATTAATTTATTTGTCGTGTCCCTTTCGTACCCGTGCTCTTTTTTTAGGATTTGTTATGTCGGTGTACCCGTGTCGTGTCGTACCTATGTCCCCCCTGTTCCAGTGGCAGTGCTTCTTAGACCTTGAGGCACCTATTTTTTCCTTATAGTCCAGCAAATCACATCTTATTGTACTCTATCATAAGCTTTCTCCTAGGAAGCACGGACACTTCCCCAAGCCTCCTGTACCTGTGTCGAACACCGACACTCATCAGACACGTACCGAACACGCACCTAACACGCATGTGCCGTGTTCCACGTGCTTCCGGAAGCCGGACACAACCAGACACTCGTCGGACACTTGTCGAACTCGCTGGACAAGGCAGGTTGACTGACTGTTCGATATAGGGTCGGGTCACAAGCTGTTGTGATTCAGTTTTGGCTTCAACCTATCTGATCCTCTAAGATTATAACCTCAAAGGATCAGATATGTTGAAGCCAAAACTGAATCGCAGCCGTTCTTTTACTGCCATTTGGGCCTGAGTGCGATTCACGTGTCAAGTGGGTTGTAACGGACGTTACGAACGGTTACGATTCAGTTTTGGCTTAACATATCTAATCCTCTGAGGTTTCAGATAGGTTGAAGCCAAAATTGAAAGTCTAAAACACAGCCATTCTTTTCCATGCCATTTAGAGCTGTGTGTGATTCACCGATCAAGCTGGGTGTAACTAACGGTTGTGATTCACTATGCATTAAATTTTCATTTTAGTTGTTTTCGATGAGATTTTTTCAGTTATTGAAGTATATATGAATTATAAACACACATAAAATATAAATAAAAATTATTAACTTATTTTGTCGTGTCCCCACCGTACCCGTGTCCTTTTTTAGGATTTGCCGTGTCGGCGTTGTAACACCTGTGGTGTTAGATTTGAGAATAATAGAAATCCTCAATGGCTAGTTTCGTCGTTTAACAGCCAGACTTTTTCTTTGGGCTTTTTCCCAATAAATGGATCGTAAACCTATGAGATGTTTTACGTTCACATTCTCCGTAACGTCGAGCTTGTCACGATGGTGCGTTCCGTGCAACGATCATGTGTATGCGCAGCCAGTTTCCGCAGCCCGGCAGGTAAACCCTAGAAAAGCGATAATTGGTCGATAGTTGTAGTTGTTTTGTTTCTTGCGAGAGATCGGGTGATCGGATCGTAACAAAACAAGATACATTAGATGAGGCTCTGAGAGAGCCTTCCAATGAGCCTAAGTTAGGGTCGATCCGACACCCAGGTGAATAGTTATTGCTATTTTAAGTTTTGGAGTCTTTCCTTCTTTCCGGGAGATCTGGAAGTCAGAAAATTATGTACCAAGCGTTGACGCGTTCGCGTTGACGATACCTTTCCAACGAATCCTCTCGGGCCCTATTCCGACTTCTGGTTTGATAGTTACGGGTGATTATTCTTTTCAGCCCGGTTGATGGACGAATCGCACCCGGATTCCAACCGAGCCCGGTTCAGGGCTCGGGACCGAGCCCGACCAGCCCTAGAGCCTACCTCCCGGTCTCCTAGCATAATTTAGGCTCTCTTGACCTCCCTCCCCAATTATTTCAATCCGAAATTCGGATGGTAATTATCGGGTAAGATTTCGGGATGACGAAACCATATCTTTTAGTCCTTATCCCTTCCCCCTTATTAGGAAACCTTAACCGACCCTATCCCCAACCATTATCTCAACAGCCTTCCTCCCTTATTCCCGTGTTTATAAATAGAGAGAGAGAGAGAACGTGAGAGAACAAAATAGAGAGAGAGAATGAGAGGAAGAGAGAGAGAACGTGAGAGAGAGAGAGAGGGAGAGAGAGAGAAATCGGGAGAAGGAGGGAGAGGAGAGCAGCAACACTACCGGCCACCCGGAACCCGACTCTGCCGCGCTCCGGCGAGCCACCCACGACCCCAGGTCAGCCACATCCCTCTCCTCCCTTCCTCCTCCACGACCCCCACCTTCCTCCCTTGTCGCGGCCCACGCGGGCGGAGACACCACCGCCGGCCAAACCAGACCATCGGCGATCCGCCGGCGCACCCGAGCCCCCCCCCAGCGCACCACCACCGGCCGCAACCCCATGCGAGCCCCTCCGGCCGAGCCTCGGGCTCCGACGGGCGCTCCGGCCACCTCCCACCGTGCCTCCTCCGTAGGGGTGGCGCGGGAGAGGCCGGCCGAGCGCTCACCGGCGCTCCAGGCCGCCCCTCCCGCCGGCCGCCGACGCGCAAGAACCCCCCCCCCGTGCTGGTTTCGGTCTCGTGGAGAAGAAGGATATGGGGGGGGGGGTAGTTTTGTATTTTCCCATGTTTTAATTAACTGCAGACCCGACCCGACTGCACTGCAACCCGACCCGACTGCACAGCAACCCGACCCGACTACACAGCAGACCCAAAATCCCCATCTTTTTCTCACCTCACACCCCAGGGATCGGTCTTCAGATTTCTGGGGCGTGACAGTACTCGTGTTGTGTTGTACCCGTGTCCCCGTATCAGTGTCAATGCTTCTTAGGCTTTCCCTAAGTCAAAAAAAAAATATGTAGATTCTTTTTCTTCTCTCTAAATCTTTCCATCATTTGTTTCAACAAGAAAATAATATACATTGAGGACCTTCATGGCATAAATCCGAATTGGTTCTTCGAAATTCTTGTCATCCTTCTTAACCTTTGTTCCATCACTCTCTCCATAATTTCATCATGTGACTCATAAGCATAATTCCACGATAATTAGAACAATTTTGAACACGTCTTTATTCTTATATATGTACCATAATGCTTCTCCCCCAATCATTTGGCATCTTCCTTGTCAAAATTTTATTAAACAAGCCAATTAACCAAATTAATATAGTTCTTCCTAAGATTTTTCAAACTTCAATTGGTATCTCATCAGAACATAGTGCTTTACTTTTATGCATCCTTTTTCAAAGCCTCCTCCACTTCAGCAACATATTGATACTCATAAAATTCCTATCACACATTACATATAAATCAGACATGCTGTTAGATCTCCATTCTCAATGTTTATTCCCCTTTCTCTCCTTTTCTTTTTTATAAGGTAATTGGGTAGCACATAGATTCAAAACTCCAATGTGGGTTACAGAAAGTACCATAAGTGTATACAAGTAAATCAATTCGATCATTCTATGCAAAATCACATTTACATTCATTAAACTAGAAAATTAGTGTTTCAACATAATAAAGCCTACCTGTGAAGCCTTTACCAATATGATCTTGTGCCCATGCAAGTTTCGCATCAGAATCAAACTTTTTCTCCATAAAATTCTGTCAAGTGATAAGAAGCATACATAAAGCTCGAAAGTTTGTGCCAAAATGATCAAAATACAGTAACAGTAGCTTTTAACTCACCAGGACAGAAATATTCTGAAGAGGCTGAATGCTTGAACCGACGATACATGATGCCTAAAGGAAAAAAATCAATATAACTTATCTAAGAGAACACACACAAAAAAATTTGTTGGTTGGATATTTTCTCAGAATGCAAAATAAATGGCATGCCCATGTGGGCACAAAACTAAACAAATATTTATGATGCAGCAAGAGAATTGTTAATAGAAACTGCCTAATAACCAAGCCTCATGGAAATGAAAGCAGCAAGTTCCAACTTCTTAAGTGTATTTTAAAATTTAGTTCAGCTTTCGATCATAAACTACAAATTCAAGCTCGATTTCAAAATCACATGGAGTGAATATCCACAAAAGATTAAATAAACAGGGAAAAAAAGACTGGCAGCGAGATGTTAATGTTTATTGTGAAGTTGTTTAAGGTTTACAAGTGTGGTACTAGGTAAGAATTGGAATTCGTTTTGCTATCAAATTGAATCGAATTGGTGTAGAAAAGGAATAACTAACGTTGAATTACTTAATCGAACCTATGTATGGTTTTTGAAAAACTGTAATAGAGTTTCAGCAGAATTGGGACTAAAGCAGCTGCCAGTTAAGCCTTTGATCTTTCTGTTTACGGTAACCAAGGGTTTAGTTTGAACCTCCTCATGTACTTTTTAACAATTCATAGTAAGACATTTTGATTCTAAGGAACTACAAAGATTTTCTCCTCGGTGAGAGTCGCGGCTCCTCTTTCAAGGAGCAAGTTGTTTGACATATGTGCAAGGACCTGCTCAGTAACGACACTTGTAAGCAATGAACATGATAGTTGCATAACTACAAACCAAGAAATCCAAAGGCATTCCTCATGGAGCATAACATTGTGCAGCCATACCTGGATATTCAGAGCTTTCTTCCAAAGATCATCACAGGGCACCAGTCGATGCTGAGGGTACTTGTCATCCAGAAACTGTCGAAACCAATGCAAATCCAATCTAGTAGAAACTCACATTGAAAAAAAAAACTCATAAAAAGTATATTTTCTAAACAATAACCCACATACCAGTATGATCGCCAAAGAGTCGGCAACTACTATATCCCCATCCACCAAGACCGGGACACATTTAGCTGGATTCAGCTTCTCGAAGTCTAAATTACAAGCATGAAAATTCAATAATAATAAAAAAACTTGAAAAAAGATTTCCTCATGAAGAAATGCAATTCGAACAATCTCCATCAACAAAAACATCGACAAACCAGACCCATGCCCTGGTGGCGGGGCCCAGGGCTCAATGCATCGGCATTCGCACCAAGCGGCCCCACCACCAGGGCATGGGTCTGGTTTGTCAAAGTTTTTTGTCAATGGCCATTGTTCAAATAGCATTGCACTTCCTAATTGCTATCCATACAAAGGCAAATATCATCTTATTAGATCATGATGGATGGGGATTAACATTTTCACGAAAAGTAACCTAAAACAGTAAGACCCATGATGAGATTCGACAATTGGTGATCCTAAATTTGCATGATCAACGCATGATTAAGAAATAATGGGTCCAATTACCAGGTTCCGACTGCTTGTTCTCCAAAAGATTCACGGCCCTGTACTCATAATCCAATCCTTGAAGAGACAAAGCAATCAAAAGGGCAATTTTGATCAACACCCAGAAAGGAATTTACGAAAATTGGAGGGTTTGATCGGGCTGGCAAGGGACTGACCTTTGAGATTGAGAACGATCCGGACTCGATGGGAGGACGAGCTCCGCCAGTAGGAGTAGAGCTGCAGCTTCGTCGGCTGGTCCGCCGCAGCTCCGGCAGTCTCCTAAAAGATTCGGACAGGGATCAGAAAACCGGGATGTATGTGGATTGATCGAGATCAAAGCGTCGACTCGGGATTACCTTGTCCTTCAGGTTGGCCGCCATGCTTTGGTTCCCAGGTCAGAGATTTCGTAGCGTCCCAGGCTTTCACAGAACAGAGCATTTTTTCTACCGGATTGATTTGCTGTAAGACCCGGTCATGGTGTGCCACGTCGTCCGTTAAGAAAGGAACCCTACTTAGATGACGTGGCAATCAATGATTGGATTCTATCCACTTGATAACCTGTAGGGTCTACCACTCCATAGCCAATCATGTGGGGCCCATACCACCGCTTTAAACTCGACATACATTTTTAAGAAACGGAACATAAATTATTAATAATTTAATAAACTAAATAAAAGATTGAAAATTGAAAAAAAAAAATATTACGCCATCTCAAATGGCGTAAAGACCTATGCCGCAAATGCCCTTTCTTAACGCCATCTGAGATGGCGTAAAGTCCTTACACTATTTAATCCCCATTTTACGCCATTTGCTTCTCACTTGGTGTAAAACACTCTCTCCTCTCCTCTCCCTTCTCTGGATCGAGTTGGTGCATAGGAGGGAGAGGCACAGGAGGAGGGAGGTGGGGTACAGGAGGAGGGAGGTGGGGTACAGGATGGGGAGGTGGGGAACAGGAGGAGAGAGGTGGGGCACAGGAGGAGGGAGAGGTAGAGCCAGGGGTGGACATTCTAGATATGATTGAGTACGATTACTGCTCCCAAGTTTTGTCCAGTCAGGGGCTTTCACCATTATACCAGTTGTCAACTAGCTTTGAGCCAGGCCAGGGGTCCTCGCAGGTAACTACTTTAGACCCTGGCCAAGTGTCTTCACAGGCAGCTACTTTAGACAGCCAGGGGTCCTCGCAGGCAGCTACCGCCAGTCCACTCCAGACCCTGTAGGCAGTTATTGTCGTCGAGCAGGTTTCTTTGCCTACGAGGAAGAGGCACGTTGTTGGGCACTATGCTAGGGTTGTATTTGGGGATTGTATTCATGATACGCCAGGGTATCGGCATTAGTAATCATGATTGTTTTTGTACCTTTTTTCCCTCGCATGCATTACTAGTTATGATTGTTTTTGTATCTTGAGAGTGGTAAAGAGAGAGATAGGAACTCATCGCTACCCCCCTAAGAGCGAAAGCGAGAGAGAGAGAGAGAGAGAGAGAGAGAGAGAAAGAAAGTGACACTTTTCCTTCCTTCTTTATCCGGGCTAGGGACCGGCAATGTAATTAAGATGTTACATTGGCGAAGTTAAAAAATATTTTTTTTAACCTAAACCCTAACCCTAAAACCCTAACCCTAAACCCTAAAACAGAAACCCTAACCCTAAACCCTAAAACAGAAACCCTATACCCTATACCCTAAAACCTAAATCCCAACCCTAAAACCTAAACCCTAAATCCTATGTCACAATGCCAAAGGTATAACCATCACAAGTGTTTTTTTTTGCATAAATATGTCATGTACATTCTAGCATATCACATTTTACCATAATTTTACTTTTATTATTACAATCATATGCTAAAGTAAAAAAAAAAATAATTACAATATCAAGCATGGCTTTTCTAAATAATTTTGCCGATGAATAGGTTTTGCCAATGTAAATCTCGTTATCATCCGAAGATGATGAACTAGACTCACTAATCTCTAAATCCATATCACTATCAGAGGTAATCGATACTGGAGCTGATATTAGTGTTGATACCGGTATTAGTGTCGGTACCGGTATAATAGAAGAGAGTTGACTAATATTATCAAGCATATCATGGTCATTTGCTGGTGGTGTCGATGAACTAGGCTCATTAGCATGAACATAATACAATTGATAATTAATATTTACATTACTACTTGGGGGATAATCTATAAATATAGTTAACCTAGTACCACGAGAAATATTATCTTGTAATATACATTCCCAATTAGCATTATCATAAATTTCAATTAGATATGATTGTGATTCATTAACTATACAAGCTGACCTTAGTATGAAACCCGGAGAGAGGTTGCAACAAGTCGCTATCTCGTATTGCACTTGTACTAACGTCAAACCCATTTGAATGAAGACGACCCTTGTATTTCCTTCAACGTAGCTATCAATCTCGCACCGACCTCCATAGCGACAAATTATTGGAATCATTGTCTCCATCTAATATAAATCGAAGAATGCAAAATTGAGTACAGAGTGGAGAGAGATAAGAAACTTTGAGAGTTGAGAGAGAAAGAGATGAGCAGAGAGATGAGAGAACTGAGCGACTGAGCAGAGAGAGAACTGAGTGATGAGACAAATTTTATAGGAAAATAGAAAAAATAACCGTTAGATGAAGAGAATGAAAAAGTAAATAGTTTTGTAGGCAACGGTTAAAAAAATAGCCGTTAGATGATGAGAATGAAAAAAACAAAAAAATAGCAACGGTCAAAATAGCCGTTAGGGATAGACGTTAGATGATAAATAATTTAATAAACGAATTTAGACTTTACGCCATCTTAGATGGCGTAAAAAAAGGGCATTTTCGGTATATGATTTTACGTCATCTGAGATGGCGTAAAGCAAGGGTTGTTTCGATATTTTAATACACCCCCTTGAGTTTTACGCCATCTCAAATGGCGTAAATACTTTACACCATTTGAGATGGCGTAATAATCCGTTTTTTCCAATTTCCAACCTTTTATTCCGTTTATTAAATTATTAATGATTTCTGTTCCGTTTCTTAAAAATTTCTGTAAACTCGAACGTTTTTTTGTAATCGGTTGATTTCACGTCAACTTGTTGGTGCCTGCTGCAACAACTGTTCTTAACAAAGGACATATTGGGAGAGCGAATTGTTGTAACTAAGAGGCTCTTGGCCTAGTGGTACTTCCTCCCTCTTCCTTGTTGGAGAGGTTCTATGTTGGTACTCCGTGGAGCGAATTTTCCCTCAAAGCTTATGTGCCTTGTTTGAGTTTTCATACTGCATTAGAATAGAAACTTGTATATTTCTACCCTATATGTATACTAGTGCATGCCTGTGCCTGTCGGCACTGCAGTGGGCTGCCTTCGGCGGCAACACACCTATTGGCAATGAAGCAGGCTGCCTTCAACTGCAAGACACCCCCCAGGTATCACCACCCACACCGTTGTATTCGGCGACAACACGTACACCTGACTGACTTCAGCAACAAAACACTTTCGGCGGCAACACCGGCCCTGCCCCAACGGACTGACAACCCCGACGTGGCACCTGATCACGGTTTTCTCTCTCTCCCCCCCCGGCTGTCTTTCTCTCTCTTTCTGGTTTTCTCTCTCTCTTTCCCCGATTTTCTCTCTCTCTCTCCAAACTTCAGGGGGGCAAAGTGTAATTTACTTTTACAATGCTTCCTAAAAAAATTCTAATTATGAAGCATTGAAACATTGAGAGAAAAATGCGAGTGGTTTAGTAGAAAGAGAGTTCCCGTTCGTCTATTGAACGCTCTAATTATGAGAAAAAAGTTTTGTATGAATTACTCACCATTCGTGAATCGCTCGCTCTAATTATGGAAAAAGAAATTGTTTGAGCCATCCTGACGTGGCAACCGTCCCTTTACCAGCTTGCCGAGCTAAGATGGTTGTAATGGAAGATGGGAGACGTAGACAAGTGAGAGAGAGACAGTGCCAACTAACTGGACTAAATGCCATCGGATTTGTGTGGAACGGATGGCTGCGATAGAAAAGAGAGAGAGAAAGAGAAAGAGAGAGAGAGAGAGAGAGAGAGAGAGAGAGAAAAACTGGGGAGAGAGAGAGAGAGAGAGAGAGATCGGAGAGAGATTTCAAAAAAAAGGTCTTATGTCATGATTATAACTTTCTTAACTTATGACAATGAAAGTTTATGACCACTACATATCTACAAACTTTGTTAACTTTATGAATGCCTTATGTGGGTAGGATGATTTTGTCAAACGATTGTGTTTAATGTGGGCACCCCCGTTGAACGTGGGTGCCTTCACCAAATGTGTGTGTCCTTTTAAAATATTGTCACCCTAGAAATATTATTGCCACCTTGAAATATTTTGCATGCCCTTGAAATCTTATCGCCAGGTTGTGTTGTCGCCGATGGCGGTTGTCTGATGGCACTTTTTTTTTTCCAGTCAGCTTGTCTTAGTCACCAGGAAAAGACATGCCTTTTTTAGCTCAAAAATACTTAGCTACTTATTTTTGTTCCAAATCACTCACTAAAATTTAAAATGTTAGCACAATACCCCCTTCTGTTAACTACTTAATATCGTCATTTGGTAATTTTCATCCGATCAAAGCTGAGTTGAAGGGGGCAAGATATAATTTTTTTAACGATAGGGAGTTTAATATTTTTGAGCTAAAGTATTAAAAGAGAAAAGAAAGAAAGAGAGGAAATGGGTTACAGTTTCTCAGGGAGGTCACCCATCCTAGGACTGCTCTCGCCCGAGCACGCTTAACTACGGAGTTCTTACAAAATCCGTAGCGGTGCACGGTTTTAAAACGCGTCTTCTATGTTTGGGAGGGAAAATTATATAAGTAGCTCAGGATCTCCTTCTCTCTAAGCAATGTGTGACTAACTCGTGGCCTTGTACACCTCACCTCACCCCATCTCATCCATCTTGGCATCCCAGCCTCAAGAGTCTTGGCTCTTGGCCTATTGGATTTTGGTCGTCACAATCCACCCCCCTTAAGGCTACATGTCCTTGTGTAGGGTTGGACATCCTCATTGTGAGGAGAATCTGATACCATTTTGTAACATCCGCCCCAAACACACAAGATATTATCCACTTTGCCCGTACCCGCACGAGAACTTTCCAGGGAGGTCACCCATCCTAGGACTGCTCTCGCCTGAGCACGCTTAACTATAGAGTTCTTACGAAATCCGTAGCACGTTTTAAAATGTATCTTCTATGTTTGGATGGAAAAATTATATAAGTAGCTAATGATCTTCTTCTCTCCAGACAATGTGGGGCTAACTCGTGGCCTTGTACACCTCACCTCACCTCATCCATCTTGTCATCCCAGCCTCAGAAGTTCTCTTGGCTCTTGGCCTATTGGATCTTGGTCGTCACAATGATGTAAACGTCTCGTATTTTCTATCAGCTTAAATCTAATATGCTAAAAAAAATATACAGAGAGTTAGGGGTGTTTTGTTTTTTTTTCTCTAAACAATGAATAAATAGAGTTAAAGTAGAAAGATAACCAAATTAATCCAGTCCATTATTACCAAAATAAAAAGTTCCAGCTATATCAGGGCTTCTAAAAGAACAGGTCCAACTACTACGAAGAGAAAGAAAAGACACGGAACTGAAAAGAAGGGAACCACGCTGCACAGGAATGCCCAGCAACGTAACTACTATAACTGATGTAACTCTGTAACCCCTACTGCTGAAGAGTACCTGTGCTTCAAAAATTATACCATAGGAGGCGTCAATGTGACAAAACTTGGCTAGTATATGGCATATGAAATTAAGCATTTTTCAAGAAAATATCAGTTTTAGATTTATACGGAGAAACAAAACCATGACAGTAAACTAGCGAACTCCAACAGTAAAGTACAACAAAGAAAAAGGAAGTAACACTAGCACACGACAAGAGCGTGACCCCACTATAATATGATCTATTATATTAATTAAGTTTGTTCAATTAATGATTATGGACCTGTTGGTGTCGTTCCCCTAAGAAAGAGGTGGGGAACCAGCAAACCGACATGCCGGTGAGAGAGAGAAGAAGAAAAAGAAGAAACATATCCATATTTGGCCAAACAGATTTTTTCATCTTTCACGGAGAAGCTTCATACCCATCTTACTTGCTTCGGGAATTATATTCTACAGGACAACTGGCCACACCCTAAGGAATGCCAGGAGACCCTTCAACTTCGGGAGAGCACTGCGTGAACCCCAGGACGATAACCAACCCCTTTAGTATTTATTTAATTTTATTATTTATATTTAAGTATTTTGATAACTCATATCAGGGGTTGTCAAGGCCTTTGGCTACACACTGTAAGGGATCCATACTTCCCCACAATGTTAGCCCAATAAAAACCTATATTGACCCACTCGGGATCAAAATATACAACAATTTTTCGATAATTCACACGTACTCAATCAAATCAACTAACATGAACCTCACACTACCTAAACAACCTAAATCGAAAACCACATAATTAGAAAAAAATATATATTATTTTTTTTTATGCATAGATTTATCTACCTTCATTCATAACAATATATAGATGATATTGCATATTATTCAAGAGAGAAAATATTAACCGATTAAAACCTTGTAACCCAAGTAATGTCACCTGAACAGGAATCAGACTCCACCACGAGGGGATTTGGCTTATATCGATGGCTCGCAACTAGATGATACAAACCAGTGTACTGCATCAATCCAAATATGAATGCCCATAAATCTATGTGATATCTAACAAAGTTTAAAAATAAAAAAAAATCATTATAGAGAGATATTTAGAGATAAAATATTTATAGAGTGAAGAGAGAGAGCATAGAAGAATATGAGAGGGGACAGATGAAGAGGGAAGCAACTAGAGGGAGAGTAATAGAGGCTGCCAAGAGGTTAACTTACTAGGATCGGCATAGCCATTTAACGTTGTGAATAAGTACTAATGGTTTTTGGATCAAATGGAATGATAGGTATCCAATCCATGGCAATGACAACCAATCTAATATGGAATTTAATGGCTG
Source organism: Chamaelirium japonicum (assembly GCA_947650365.1). Taxonomy (NCBI): domain Eukaryota; kingdom Viridiplantae; phylum Streptophyta; class Magnoliopsida; order Liliales; family Melanthiaceae; genus Chamaelirium; species Chamaelirium japonicum. The sequence goes on from OX393559.1 coordinate 43,771,562, forward strand.
CCCAAGGAACAACTCTTGCAGTAAAATGTCTTGAGCGAAAAAAAGAAATGTATAATTCGAGGACTCAACGGTCTCAATTGGGGCCATAATATTGATGTTTTGCAGCTACAAAATCAGCAACAATGGGTGAAGGTAAGAGCCAAAATTGAGTTTTCATGAGTTAAATTCTGCTGCGAAACGACAGAATAGTTGTACTTGAAAAGGGATTCGATCCATTGCTGTTGGTTGATTTTAATATTTATAATTTTATTGTATATGATTTTGGGAATCCAAAACATTTTATCATTTTGTCTCTTTTGGCTGACTCTTTTGAGTGTTATTTATTTTGTAAGTGGAAATTGGGTCCCACAAGTCTTGTTATAGTGGTGTACTTGTTTGACTTGGTACACACACTCTTTTATGAGGGTGTTTGAATATTGAATTTAATTTACATCCTTTTGGCCAACCAAAGTGCAGCACTTGAGTGCTATGGTACGATGAGCCTCTAGTGAATCAATGCACCTTTTGGTCCTATGGGTTTTTGTGAGTCTCTAGTGAATCAATGCACTTTTTGGTCCAATGGATTTTCGTGTGACTCTTCAGGAGTTGGGAATAGCATCTCTTGAATTTTACATCACAATACGAGGGACACATCCCTATGAAGGGTCACACCTCTATCCAATAGGTGAATGGGTGCTATGTGCACTGTTCGTAACTTTATAGGGACTAATAGGGCTTTGGAAAGAGATACGGGAAAAACCGAGACATAGAGTTTTTATTTTCTTTCTTATTTTTTGAGTCTTGGACAACAGTTGTGATTGCAATCCTTGAGTTCGGAGATTCCTTAGTTCTTGTGCACGTTAAGGAATCTGACGGTCCGTTGTATCTTGGGAGTAGTTTGCCAAATAAGCCTGTGCACTTAAAGGCGGCAATATCTATTCTTAAGTCAGCGCCAAGCGTGCTTCGGATCATTTCCTTGTTTTTCATTCTTATTTTATCTCTGTGTTATCCATTCTATTTTCACCAACAATTTAAGAATAGATACTGCCTTCTATGGCTAGTATGGATAATTGTGCCAAGAGATCCGATAAGATTGATAGGTCCCTCAAACCCAAAATTTTTGATGGCAAAGATTTCAAACGGTGGCAACGCCGTATGAAGTTTTGGCTTTCATCTTTGAATATCTTCTATGTGATATCTGATCCCACACCTTCTAGTGTTCCAACACTTTCTGAAAATGGTGAAACTGTTAAATCCGATTCCGAGAAGATTGTCAAATTCAATCTAGATGATTATTCTTGTCATGGACATATTCTGAGTGCTATGAGTGATTCTCTTTATGATCGTTATTGTGAGACACCTTCTTCCAAATAGTTGTGGGAAACCCTCGAGAAGAAATATGGGCTAGAGAATGCTGGAGAAGAGAAGTATGTAGTGGGAGAGTACTTTGACTTCAAGATGGTCAATGATCAGCCCGTGATAGAGCAAGTACATCAAGTTCAAAACTTGGTGACGAAGATCATAGCCAAAGGTATTCCCATCGATGAACGTATTCAAGTACCGGCATTGATCGACAAGCTTCCGCCATCCTGGAGTGACTTCCAAATCCTTCTCAAGCATAAAAGAGAAGCAATGACATTGGATGATCTCATAATGGCGATTCAGATAGAGGAGAAGCATCGAAGCAAGCACAAACCGCTTTCTACTCATGAGCAAGGAGGTATGGCTAATTTTATTCAATCTAAGAATAAGTCCTTTCCAAAGAAATCCAAGAAAGGAAAAAACAAGTTCAAGCCAATTGGCAAGATCCAGAAAGATCAAAACAAGAAGACTTGTTGGGTGTGCGGCAAGTCTGGTCACTTTGCCAAACAATGCCGACAAAGGAAGGATAAGGAGATTGGAGAACAATCTCGAAGTGTTGCTCTTACTCCTCAGGCAAATATGATATGCAGCACTACCACTGGGGTATCAAATTTAAGGTTAGAAATATCTAAACCTGAAGTAAATTTGACTTATCAACCTACTGATTCGTGGGTTGATACAGGTGCAAATATTCATGTGTGTTCTGAATTCTCCTCATTTATATCATATTAGGATACCCGAGGAAGAACTGTGACCATGGGGAACTCCACTATTGCACACGTGCTAGGAAAAGGGAATGTGAATCTACGCTTCACATCTGGGAACGTGATTACTCTTCACAACGTGCAATATGTGCCTGAAATTCGGAAGAATCTTGTTAGTGGTGTGGTCTTAAGCCAAGAAGGTTATAAACTTGTATTTGAGTCGAACAAATTTGTTATTTCTAAAAATAATAATTTTATTGGTCTTGGATATTTGTGTAATGGCTTGTTTAAATTAAGTATTCTATCTAATAAAATTAAGCATGCTTCATCGTCTATGCTTTTAAATGTGGAATCTTCTGATATTTGGCATATTAGACTGGGGCATGTTAATTTTTATACTATTAGAAGAATGATGAAATTAGGTTTAATTCCTATGTCTAATATTATAGTTGATTCTAAATGTGAGATTTGCGTACAAGCAAAACAATCTAGAAAATCATTTTATTCTGTTTGTCGTTCTACTATATTGCTAGAACTCGTTCATAGTGATATATGTGAGTTAAATGGAGTTCTAACAAGGGGAGCTAGAAGGTATTTCATAACTTTTATAGATGACTTTTCTAGATATTGTCATGTGTATTTGATAAAATCAAAAGATGAAGCATTTCTAAAATTTTGTAATTTTAAGTCTGAAGTGGAAAACCAAACCGAAAAGAAAATTAAGCGGTTAAGAACCGATCGGGGAGGTGAGTTTTGCTCTGCTGAATTTAATAGGTTTTGTGAAAGTAATGGGATAATCCATGAAACCACAGCACCTTATTCGCCACAATCAAATGGTGTGGCAGAAAGAAAGAATAGAACATTTATAGAGATGATAAACTCTTTGTTAGCTTGTTCTGGTTTACCCAAGAACTTGTGGGGAGAAGCATTATATGCATCTAATAATGTTCTAAATCGAGTTCCTCTCAAAAAGCAGGACAAAACCCCTTTTGAACTTTGGTTTGGTAGAAAACCTAGTTTGAATTTTTTGAGAGTATGGGGATGCCTTGCCAAGGTAAAAATCCCTAACTCTAAAATTGACAAACTAGGACCAAGGACTTTTGATGGTATTTTTTTTGGTTATGCTTTTCATAGTCATGCATATAGATTTCTTATTTTAAAATCTGATAATCCTGAGTATGCTCCTAACTCTATTAAGGAATCTAATGATGTTGTCTTTTTTGAAAATATATTTCCTATGCTTAATACGAATAATTCTTCCATTTCTACGACTTCCTCTATTTCAAAATCTTCTGAGAAAATTGTAGAAACTAGAGATCCGGAATTATGTCTTGAACCTAGAAGGTCCAAAAGACCTAGGATTGAGAAAAACTTCGGTGATGAGTTTTATACATTTTCTCTTGAGAGTGAGCCTATAACCTATGGAGAAGCCATGTCTAGCTCTGAAGTTTCATTTTGGAAAGAAGCCATCAAGAGTGAGATGGACTCTATAATGGCTCATGGTACTTGGGACTTGACAGATCTTCCTATTGGGATCAAACCAACTGGATGCAAATGGATCTTTAAAAAGAAACTCAATTCAGACGGATCCATAAATAAGTACAAAGCTAGACTAGTGGCTAAGGGGTTTAAGCAGAAGGAAGGTATTGATTATTTTGATACATATTCTCCTGCAACTAGGATGACTACCATCCGAGTGCTAATTGCAATAGATGCATCATATCACCTCGAGATACATCAAATGGATGTTAAGACCGCATTTCTTAATGGGGTTTTAGAGGAAGAAATTTATATGGAACAGCCAGAAGGATATGTAGTCAAAGGGCAGGAAAAGAAAGTATGTAAATTAGTGAAGTCTTTATATGGGTTAAAGCAGGCACCAAAACAATGGCATGAAAAGTTTGATAGTGTAATTCTTTCCAATGGTTTTTCTATATGTGAATCTGATAAATGTGTATATTGGAAATATTTTGGTTATTCTTTTGTTATTATGTGCTTATATGTAGATGATATTCTAATATTTGGCAATAATATTGATCATATAAAGAAAACTAAAATATTATTGAGTACTAACTTTGAGATGAAGGATCTTGGAGTTGCAAATGTAATCTTAGGTATCAAGCTTACAAGAACTACAAGTGGTATATCTCTACATCAAACTCATTATGTGGAAAAGGTTCTAAAAAGATTTGGTTTCTATGATTATAAGCCAGTAAGTACTCCTTATGATGCAAGCTTAAAATTAAAGAAAAATTATGGGGATGCTGTATCACAACTTAAATATTCACAGCTAATAGGAAGTTTAATATATCTGGCTAATTCCGGAAGACCAGACATCTCCTATGATGTAGGAAGATTAAGTAGATACACTAATAATCCTGATGATTCTCATTGGGCTGCACTAATTAAACTCGTAAGGTACCTTAAAGGAACCATGGAGTATAGTATATTATATACTGGAGATCCAACTGTGCTTGAGGGGTACAGTGATGCTAATTGGATCTCAGATTCTGAAAAAACCAAGGCCACTAGTGCATATGTATTCACTCTAGGAGGTGCAACAGTGGCTTGGAGATCTTCTAAACAGACCATAATTACAAGGTCGACAATGAAGGCCGAGTTAGTGGCTCTCGAGTTAGCTGGAAGTGAGGCTGAATGGCTTAAGGGATTATTATCCGAGCTACCTGGTATAGATAAGCCAATTCCTGGGGTTCTTATACACTGTGATAACCAAGCCACTCTAGCAAAGATTAAGAGTAAGAACCATAACTCTAAAAATTCTAGACATATAGAGTTAAGGTATAAGATTTTGAGAAAGCTAGATACGACTGGGGTAATAACTTTAATTTATACAAAGTCAGAGGATAATTTAGCAGATCATCTTACTAAAGGATTGTCAAGAGGACAAGTCCTTAATTCTTCTAGGAGGATGGGTCTTAAAGACCTAAAGCCTATATCATAAATCACCGTTAGCAGAAACCCAACCTTATTGAACGGAGATCCCGGGATTAAGGTTCAATGGGAAAAACAAGCTAATTGGGTGACCAGTGGAGCACAAAATAATCCTCCTAATATTCTATGCTCACCTGCAGATGTTAAGGAAGACTAATGTCTAAATGTTATCAAGGCCTTTAAGGCAGGATATCCTTGGAGACAAACACCTATATGAGTGTGACTGTGAGGCCGCAGTCTATGAGAATTTGAGAGGCTTATTCTCTAGATCACTCATGAATTCAAGATACTGTCGCAAGGCCGTAATGCGAACCACTGATAGAACTCAAGCTCGATCTTACAGTATGTTGTTCGATATAATAAAATCTATGTATACGGGTTCAAGTTCAAAACTTCGGTTACTTAGGACTTGCATAGATGTAATTATATCAACTAGGGGTTCAAATCCAAAAGATACCCATCTTTGAAACCATATTGGAATCCAAAACATTTTATCATTTTGTCTCTTTTGGCTGACTCTTTTGAGTGTTATTTATTTTGTAAGTGGAAATTGGGTCCCACAAGTCTTGTTATGGTGGTGTACTTGTTTGACTTGGTACACACACTCTTTTATGAGGGTGTTTGAATATTGAATTCAATTTACATCCTTTTGGCCAACCAAAGTGCAGCACTTGAGTGCTATGGTACGATGAGCCTCTAGTGAATCAATGCACCTTTTGGTCCTATGGGTTTTTGTGAGTCTCTAGTGAATCAATGCACTTTTTGGTCCAATGGATTTTCGTGCGACTCTTCAGGAGTTGGGAATAGCATCTCTTGAATTTTACATCACAATATGAGGGACACATCCCTATGAAGGGTCACACCTCTATCCAATAGGTGAATGGGTGCTATGTGCACTGTTCATAACTTTATAGGGACTAATAGGGCTTTGGAAAGAGATACGGGAAAAACCGAGACATAGAGTTTTTGTTTTCTTTCTTATTTTTTGAGTCTTGGACAACAGTTGTGATTGCAATCCTTGAGTTCGGAGATTCCTTAGTTCTTGTGCACGTTAAGGAATCTGACGGTCCGTTGTATCTTGGGAGTAGTTTGCCAAATAAGCATGTGCACTTAAAGGCGGCAATATCTATTCTTAAGTCAGCGCCAAGCGTGCCTCGGATCATTTCCTTGTTTTTCATTCTTATTTTATCTCTGTGTTATCCATTCTATTTTCACCAACAGTTGCTATGTAGCAAAAGGACGAGAGACAAAGAGGAGGACCTAATGTCTCCTTCAAGGCTGATGCCACTGTTGCTTTGCAGCACCAACCCAAAGGAAAAATCAGTTGGAGAAGAAGAGAAGGAAAAGAAAAGAAATACAGAGGAGGTAGAAGAGGGAAAGGGAAAGAATGGGAAGAATGAGATGGGGAAGGAGAAGAGAGGGAGAGGGAGAAATGACTCACCATTCAACATAGATTGCTGTCGGACTCCATGACCTTTGTCGCATCTGAAGGAGATGAAGAAACAGAGCAAAGGAAGATGAAGAAAAAGGGACCTGGTGATGGGTTTATAATGAGGAGGCGGCACATGATTAAGTGCCTCCTTAAGATGGTGTTAGTCTCTATCCATCTGATCATCATCGAATGGTCGGTAGAAAGATCCAACCTTATACGAAAGAGGAAAAGAGCCCTAGCGATCAGGGCTTGTTAATATCGATTCGGGTACAAGTTAGACAACAACTTGGGTCGGATCCACTATAAGCCTCCAATAACCGGCAATCGTAAAATAACTATAACTTTTTATCCTTTATTCAAAAAAATTTGTAACAATATCCGTTGGAAAGCTTTCGACAAGACGAATTCAAAAATACTAGTTTTATATATTGTTGAGTATCAACCAAACAACAGTTTATAAAAAAAGGCAAAATTACCCATATTCGGTACAATCGTGAATTTCGACTAATTATGAATCAAAACTGCCCAAATCTCTATAACATTGTAGATCTCTCTCAAGAGTGCACAAGTCTAGTAAAGCCTTCACAATCGGTAGCTCGATAAAAAAAAAAAAAAAAAATTCCGAATAAAAACCAGCATAAGGGGTAAAAGGGAAATTTGCTAATTATAAAGCATTAGAGCAAATTCTCAAAATTATGGGTTGTTAAAAAATGGGTCTTTCGGCTAGCACCATCCGTGGTAATAGGAACCTTGGTGACCATCTTCTCTACTTTGTCGGTCTTTTTTTTGCAATTCTTGGCTTCGTCCATGGGCATGGTCTTCTTATCAAAGACGACATCCCTACTAATGATCTTCTTATTATGCGGATCCCACATTGTAGCCTTTCATCCCCTATCGAAACCAAGAAAAATATATCTTTTGAGATTTGAGATTCAATTTGTTCCTCTCATCATTCAAAATAAGAGTGAACGCTTTGTATCCGAAAACCTTAAATATTAAAAATTGGTGTATTTTTTGGAGCATACCTCATCGGCACACTTGAAGTCCAAAACTTGAATTTGATGGTGACCAGTTAACCAAATAGCAAGCATGTTTAACCAATTCCACCTAAAATGAGCCGGGCAACGTACTCTCATGTATATTTCCCTCTCTACGAGGGTCCGATTCATCATTTCCATGGTACTTTTTTTAAGTTGTAGTTAGCTATCTTTATTTTTAGTTGATCATATAATAAGTGGTTAGACTTGTTTGGTGATGTTAGATGCTCTGACTAAATACCAGTACCATTTTTCTTTTCGTTTGGTAGGCTTTTCCACAAAGCTCGGTAGACTTTCCCTCAAAGCCATCCCCTATCACATAATAATTAGTTAATGATAATATAGTAATAAATTAAATGATAAAAACAACCTCATAATCTTTTTACTCCTTTGACTTACCCTTTTAACCCCCCTCACACCCCGGGTCTGGCTGATTTCCATTATAGCCGGATCCGGGGCGTGACACCCTATGGACAATCAAAGTCCACAAAAGGCCCAATTGAAAATGAGAGAGGGGGAGGGCTGCCCTTATCAAACACCCCCACCATGATCTCTCTCTGTTTTTCTCTCTTTCCTCTTCATTTGTCCCACTTCCTCCTTTATTGGGGTTCTCTTCCCCCATGCTCTCTCCATGATCTCCATGAACCTCCTTTGCTGCCATTGTTTCTAAAAAAGTTCTTTAAAAGAAGCCCAAGCTCTTCCATGGAGGGGATGCTGAATTAGCTTGAAGCTAGTCCCAAATTTCTCACATTTTTCTTATCACCCCCACAAATCCCCCTCTTTTCATCTTTTCCACAGAGCTATTACTGCATTATGGTACATCGTCATTTGACATTTAATTTGTTTGCACAAGCCACTTTTAGTTAGGCTCTGTAATGTCATGTGAGTCTAGTGTGTGATCGTGCTCCTCAGTCGTTGAAGATGTTCAAGTACGGTGCAATACTTCATGAAGATCAAAAGATCTGACTCAGCCATCTCCAAAGGTATTCAGCGTGTTTTGTTCGATGAGATGGGTAGGATATAGAAGATTGGGGTCTTTGCAAAAACACTCGAAATAACACGTATTTTCACAAATTCGATCGTTTCACATTTTTTTGGATTTGATTGGTCTTTAAAATGATTTACAGAAAAATATTTTTTTTGTATTGATTCATTACTTCACGGGTTTTTCAGATTGTATTGGATCTTCAGAATTGATTCCATCATGGCTAAACGCATAGAAATTTTCTAAGTCTTCATATTCTATAGGAGCAGTCCAGGCCCCCATTTGGGCCGCTTACCTTAGGCGTCTGAATAGTCGTTCGGACTGCCATGCTCAGATCTGAAGCATTCATATTGGTTCGGACGAGCTTGTAGTTTTCCATGGTCGTTTGGACCCTCGTTCGGATGGCTATGACTGATTTTCAAACTTTATGAGTATGTCGTCTGGACTATGGTTTAGACGGGAGTCCTAGTGGTCCGGATACTCATTTGGACGGCTTTTGACTGTGAGATTAGCAAACAATTTTTCCTCTTTAAGTTGACATATCTCAACCGTTGGTGGCCAGATCCAATGACCATTAATATGGAAATTGTACCCTATATAAATATGGGCATGTTGTTTAATTAGGGTAAGGATTTTTAGAGCCTCTTTTATAGTTAAGTGCTCTTGCAAAGGAAAACCCCCAAATTGGGTAAGTCCCACTTTCTTCCCTTTAGGTAGGTGGATTCATTTGTTTTTAACCTAGGGTTTTGATCTTTGCTTAATGAGAGATTAGAGAGACCCCATTCTCTCCTACCTATTGGTTTGAGATTCCATTCCTCCCTCCATGGTTTCATTTAAACTTATCAATTAAGGGTGTTGATTAGGCAACGACCGTTACCGAAGGTTTGTGAGATCCCTTTGAAATGAGCTAGGAAGCATTCATAGGCTCGAGGTCTCTACACGGCAGTGCGTCTGATGGGATAAGTTGATTGATGTTAGTTTACGTCACCAACCGTGAGGATTCCAATGATAGAAGCGACTTTGGTGTGTTCCGTCATTATTGGTGTATCCGGCATAAGGGGTTGCAATGGAGAGCATTTGGAGAATAAGTGGCAGCTTGTGTGGGAAGGGCGACAATAGTTTAGGCGAGCGACTGTGAGATCACCGAGTTTGTCTGGGGATATATATATATACTTGTGAATATGTGTAACACCAATTTATATAGTAGATTGTCATGACCTAGTGTGAAATCACCATGGCTTTTTTGTTAGGGTTTCCACGCAAAAAATCTCATGTGTATTGTCTCCTTGTTACTGTGGGATGTGTGGATGATCCATTGTATTTTTCTACCCTACAACCTACAGAGCTGAGCACCAAGTGTTTGCACAAATATCAACGCTTTTTGCATCGCATTATCGTATTCAGAATTTATACATTGGTCGTTTATTTATCAAAGAAGAAGCCCTAAGGAGGACTTTCAGGAGCCTCCTTTTCTTTCTCCATGATGGTGTGGTGGCTTTATCCACGGTGGTGTTGCGTCCTCCTCATTTCCTCTCCCGACAACCAGACGGTTCCCCACATGACGCTTCTTTCTCTTCGTTACGAATCAACTTCCTCTTCATGCACCTCGTTGCAGCAATGGCATACCCATACTACCCGGAACATCATGATGAGCCTTGTGGATTGATCGAATGCCTCAGCACATCCCTCTCATTCCCTATCGTGCCACCTCTCAGTTTGCATCCCCCCACCTCACACACCATAGCCATAGCCCTTTGTTATGATACTACCGAGAGTTTGAATATACCCCTAGTAACCTAGAGGCTAAAAGCTTAAGTACCAATATGAGCTAAACTCTTTTGCTCTAAAAAATATCTAAGGACAAATCAACGCGTACTTGCAAACCCGTACTTGCAAACCAAGAAACCAACCAAACCACCTTTCTCAAAATCCCTCTAACAATCACACGATGTGTACAACGAAAATATAAACAAATAGATTTAATATACGTGTGATGGAAAAATTGTATGTGAATCTATATAACAAGGGACGGCGGTCTGCATGTTGACTAGACAAAACTGAACCAAATGCTGACTAGACAAAAATGGACAGATAGATCTGATCATCGTTTCTTGATCTAACCATAGAGTGGGGCTCATTCTTGCATAGTAAAAAAGGCAAAAAAAATCTCTCCGTATCTCTCTATTCTCTCTCTCTCTCTCTCTCTCTCTCTCTCTCTCTCTCTCTCTCTCTCTCTCTCTCTCTCTCTCATCTCTCCCCGTATCCTCAAAACTAAATGCCCCCCTCCGTTCGTCTCCTCTCTTCTCCAATCGGAGTCGTTACCGACAACCTACAGAGTCGGGTCTCTCTCAATCGAGGTGGTGCGATTCCCTTCCAGCCTAGCCGACGGAGAGGAAGGGGGAGGGTGGGGGCCAGTGAGAGGGAGAGGAAGGGGAGGAGAGCAATTTTACTCCGATTGATTTGCTGCACCCCGACGACTCGATCCAACCCCGATTTGTGCTCTCCAGACCTCGACGCGCGCCTCCACTCAAGCCGTAGCCCAGACCCAATCAAACCCCCTCCACTCAAGCCACGGCCCGGCCTCGACGAAGGGAAGAGTCTACGCTCTCTCCTGATCTGCGCTCTCCCAGTCTTGAAACCCAAGTCGGAGTCGATAGTATTAGTTATCTCTCTCTCTCTATCTATGTGTGTGTGTGTGTGTGTGTATGTGTGTGTGCAGCCCCCTCCTTCAAGGTTCCGGTGGGTAAGGTTTCGGCGGCAAGAAGGAGGAGGGAGGGAGAGGAAGAGGACGGGGAAGGAGGAAGGCCACCACTTCCAGGTGGTTCTACGCGAAGGACAAAATGAGAGGAAGAGGATGGGGAAGGAGGAAGGCCACCACTTCTAGGTGGTTCTGTGCAAAGGACAATAGGAGGAGGTACCTTCCCAACTGAGATTCCACCTCGGCCCAGACCCAATTGCCTCATCCCTCCCTGGATTCGGCCGCCGAAGTCCTCCCACGCCTGCATCTCGCCTTGGCCCGGAGATACGATGCCGAATAGAGCGGTGGTGGGAAAGCGGATGGGAAAGAGACAGAGATCGCTAGAGGATTTTTTTGCTGCTAGAGATCACTCAAGGATCGACTGTACACATCTATATAACATGCTAAGGTCGTTCGTGTTATTTACTACTTTACCACAAAAAGGAACTTTGTGTTGATTATATTTTTACCACAAAAAGGAACAAAGACAAAAAGGAATCAACCAAAACTATAGTTAAACTGACGACCCTCAGTCGTAAATGAATACGGTGGGGGTAGAGGTGGTGATGCCCGATGAGTATGTTGCCGTCGAAGGCGGCCCGCTGTAGTGCCGACAGGCATGGGTATGCACTAGTATAACACATATAAAGTGATGTACCAGCTGTGACGACCAAGATCCAATAGGCTAAGAGCCAAGAGCCAAGACTCCTAAGGCTGGGATGGCAAGATGGATGAGGTGAGATGAGGTGAGGTGTACAAGGCCACGAGTTAGCCCCACATTGCCTGGAGAGAAGGAGATCCTGAGCTACTTATATAATTTTCCCTCCCAAACATAAAAGATGTGTTTTAAAACTGTGTGTCGCTACGGAATTCGTAAGAACTCCATAGTTAAGCATGCTCGGGCGAGAGCAGTACTAGGATGGGTGACCACCTTGGGAAGTTCTCGTGCGGGCACAGGCAAAGCGGACAATATCTTGTGTGTTTAGGGCGGATGTTACAAAATGGTATCAGAGCCGGTTCTCCTCGGGATGGAGGGGTCTAACCCTACACGAGGACGTGTAGCCCTAAGAGGGGTGGATTGTGACAACTAAGATCCGAAAGGCTAAGAGTCAAGACTCCTGAGGCTAGAATACCAAGATGGATGAGGTGAGGTGAGGTTTTTAAAACCGTGCGCCGCTATGGAATTCGTAAGAACTCCATAGTTAAGCGTGCTCGGGCGAGAGCAGTACTAGGATGGGTGACCACCCTGGGAAGTTCTCGTGCAGGCACGGGCAAAACGGACAATATCTTGTGTGTTTGGGCCGGATGTTATACATTTTGAGAATGATAGTACATTGGGAAGTAATGAAGAGCAACAGCCAGCCAGTGTAGACTAATGATGGGCCTACTAGCATTGCTCAAGCTAGACCAAAAAAACCATAAAACCTCCATATCGGTTTGAATGGGAGGATGAGACTTGTTATGCTCTCATGGTGATTAAAGATGATCCATCAAGTTTTGAAGAAACGGTTACAAGTATTGAATAGAATAGATGGACGGATGCTATGGTGGAGGAGATAAAAAAAGTTTTCACAAGAACTCCGTTTGGGAGTTGGTCCCAAAGCGTAAAGAGAGAAAGATGTTCAACTCCAAGTGTATGTTTCGGAAGAAAGAAGGTATGCAAGAAAAAGAAGCTCCAAAACTCAAAGGACGATTGGTTACGAAGGGATTTTCTCAAAGGAGATTTTCTTTCCAGTAGTAAAGCATACCTCTGTACATATTTTACTAGCTCTCGTAGCGCACCATGATATGAAAGTAGAAAACTTGATGTGCGCTATTTCTTCACAACCAATTGGAGGAGGAAATTTACATGGCACAACTGGATGTGTTGGTGAAAGCGTGAAAAGAAACCTTGTGAATAGATTAATTGAAGAAGTCGATTTACGAGCTTAAGCAATCTCCGAGGTAATATTACAAGCAGTTTAACCCTTAATGATCCAAATCGACTACAAGAGAGGTGAGTTTGATTATTATATCTACTCACGAGTTTTTGATGATGGCAATATAGTGGTGTTGATGTTGTATGTGAATGACATGCTCATGCATATTGGGATATGAAAAAAGATAAAAAAAACTCTAGTCATATTGAGCAAGGAGTATGAAATAAAGGATTTTGGTGGTGTCAATAAGATCCTAGGAATGGATATACATGGAGACCAGGAGTCTGAAAAGTTTTGATTATCTCAAGAAAGGTACATTCAAAAGGTCCTCGAGAAGTTCAACATAAAGGAAGCAGTCTGTATCTACCCCATTGGCTCTACACCATGTGTTGAGATAAACCAAAGTTTGTTCACCGAAGTTGAGATGAAAAAGATGGAGAAGATTATGTATGCCAATGTCATTGAGAGTTTGATGCATGTCATGGTAAGCACGAGGAAGGACTTGGCTCAAGATATGAGCATGGTGTCAAAGTATATGTCAAATCTATGGAAGAAACATTGGTTAGCTGTCAAGTGAGTTTTGACGTATTTGAAAGGCACTGCAAGTTTGGGCTTCATGTTGTCAAACGTGTCACAGGTTTCATGGACTTTGATTATGTAGGAGATTTTGGCAAACAACAGTTGACTAGTAGGTATGTATTTACATGCAATGGAGAGCTGGTCAGTTGGAGATCAATGTTGTAGTTAGTACTACTCTATCGACCACGGAAGCAAAATTTATGGCATTGACGGAAGCGACCAAAGAGTCCATTCGATTAAAGGGACTTGCTAGTGAACCAGGTTTGAGTCAATATTAGTGGGATACAATGCGACAGTCAGAGTGCTCTTTGTCTTGTTAAGAATCCGTTATTCCATGTAAGGAAATAGCAATTGAGGTCAGGTAGTACAGGATTTGTGATTGGCATAACGCGGGAGAAGTTGAGGTAGAAAAGGTTTAAGAGGACGAGAACGCGACCGTTTTTCTCACTAGACTGGTCACTAAGAAGTTTGAACATTACTTGAACTTGCTTAATTTCACAGTTTGCTAGTATCCTGAGGGCACTCTGTCACCATAGGTGCAGTGGAGGTGAGTTGATACCAAGGTTCAAAATTTTGATTTTGACCAATATTTTCATACTGCGGAATATGGAAATATGGCGTGAAAATATTTCGACAATGTAGAAATATTGCAGTTTTATAGAAATAATAGAAATGTCATTAAGATGATTGATTCTTTTAACGAAATTCTTGACAATCATAAATCAAGTATAGATAGATATTGTCAAATGCTTAAATCATATTTCTACACTATCAAAGGTTTAGGAGGTCCATGTAGTATGTATTTATATGTATATTGTATAGCTACATAAGGGTCTAAAATCTGCAATATATCCAAAGTTTAAGTGATTTCATCAATATTAAGACCTAATTTTTTTTTCAAGAACCTCATATTAATTAAATAATTAAAAACGGATTAATTGAAATGAATCTAAGATTTACCATATTCGAAACTTTCAGAAAAGTATACTTTAATTTGATCAAACAAACATTTGAATGTATTTTTCGTTGAATTTATCTTCTCAGGTGAGGTTGGATGGTATATCGCACATCCCAAAATAATTTTTTAAAAAAATTCACATCGGATAAGTCAAACGATCTGCTTTGAGGGTTTAAAAATTGGGATTTTGGTTTTAAGGTTTTAGGAGTTGAGGTTCAAAATTTCAGAGAATTTTAAAATTTTCGATAAATTTTGAAATATTTTTGTCACCCATATTTCGTTTCAAGGGTCGTAAAAATGAAAATACTTTGAAAAATTTTGGAAGATTTTGATCCATGGTTGATACTCACCAAGGTGGAGATACAATGGTTTTTGGGAGAGAGGTTGGATGTTTTTCACCCAGGTGGAGATTGTTGGGAATTCACTTGTTTGACCTATCGGGTCGACTATTTTAATGGCTACCGGGTCGGGTTGGGTTACATGTTCTATTTTGGGAGTCACATGTAACCCATGTTATAAGGGCATTTGGGTGGGTTTTCCTAGATGGTTCTCATCTTCTATTTTCCAAGTCTGGAGAGAAAGAGAGGAGGAGGGTTTGTCCAATGTTTTTCTTTAAGAAACCTTGGATGTTAAGAGAAGTGCTTTGAGTTCATTTTAGTTGGAGGAGAATGAGTTGGTGTATCTCCATTTCTTGTCACCATCATAGTGAAGCCTCGTCAAGCTCCAAGCTCGTTCCAAGGACGTAGCTCACATTGGGTGAACCCCATTAAATATCTTGTCATGTGTGATTATTGTTTGCTTTATCTTATGGTTGCATTTTCTTGTTTATTTTCGTTGTCAATTTCTATCAAGAACAAGCTAGTGGGTGTGTGGTGCACGCAATGTGCTCGACAAAATTCCGTAGTAAGCACCAGATGCATCTCTTGCACAACAACATTAAAAAGGAAGAAGGGGAGGAGGAGGAAATGGAAAGGAGGGCAGATGTGGTGGCACGAACGGTTGGAGCGGTGAGGGGAGGAGGAAACGGAGGGGAGAGCAGAGGCGAACCATTATATGGGACGTCCTATCAAAATGGAAGCCTCTTAAATTATAGAAATCAGGCTAGGGTGCTCGCATAAAGTTGGGGACCTAGTAGTTTTGGAGATCGGCTCCTCTACGGCTAGTCCTTTCCTTTAGTTCACTCAGTCGGGACCCAGCACACACCATAGTTGTGTGATGACAAGCGCCTAGGGCTGTGCAAAAACCGACCCAAACCGTCTAACCGAACCGAAACCGACCAAAATTTAACCGAAAAAACCGACCCGAATATCAAACCGAACCGAAACGGAATCGAACCGGCTAAACCGATTAAATCGGTTTCGGTTTCGGATCCCGGGTACGGAACACCGAACCGAAACTGAAAAACCCAACCCGACTCTGTATATTACTGCATGTTATAAAATATAAACCCCGTTACCCGGACCCGGTCCCCGAATCCCCAGCTCAGCAGTCACACCCGAGCGCCGCACCCCACAGCCCACAACGAGAAAACCCTAGCCCTAGGTCTTGTCTATGAGATCGGACGATTCGGACCCGGATACCCGCATCTCCTCCTCGGCGCGACGGCGACGGCCGACTCTGTGGCCTCTCGGCCGACGACGACGGCCGACGGTGACGGGTCTCCTCCTCGCCGACGGCGACGGCCCTAAATCCGAGCCGCATCTCCTCCTCGGCGGCATCGGCGCCTCCTCTAAGCCCTCTTTGCCTCTCTGGCCTCTGGCTTGGCCCTCGCCTTACACTCTAACAGCCTCAGGCTCTGCCCTCTGGAGTCTGGACCTCTGCCTCTGCCCTCTGGTGCGTTCCCTTCCCTTCCCTCCCCGACTGGCGAGTTGCGGCTGCATCCTGATTCCCCTCCTCAAGGATCAGGTCAAGGGCATCACCGGAAAGACAGAAACAAGATCTTGCGCATCCCCAAGCTGCTCATGAGTAGCTCACAGACAAGCTCGGTAAAGGCTTGTTCATTTACTAATTGAGCCAAGCTCTACCAACCTAAAGCTTGGCTCGGTTGGGCTCGTGACATGTTCGTTTAGGGATCTTGAAGAAGATCGTGAATAGGCTGGTGAATAAGTTCATAAAAGCCATGAATAGACCAAATATATATGCCAAAGATTTAACTTAAGATAGAGTCCATGAACAAGCTCGGTAAGAGCTCTTTCGAGTAGGCTTGTTTATTAAACGAGCCAAGCTCAAAAATACCAAAGCTCGGCTCGGCATGATTATTAAGAGCATCTCCAACGGTGAACTACACACTTGCTATGCAAACCCACCACGGCAAATGGGCCACATCAGCCAAATAGCTAGTGTGGCATCATGATTGTTCCAACCCATTAGCTATCCCACTAGCCATTTGCCAAATGTCCAAAAGGGCGATGAACTTTGTACCAAATTTATCGACCACCCACCATACGAAAAAGACCAAAAAGCCCATGCTTTTTTCATGCAAACCCATCAAACTTCTGGTTTTTTGACTGTTATCAAACCCATCATTTCAAAACTTTTGGATTCTTGTGCATGGCGCCCATAAATACATCTGGGATGTCTAGTGGTGTCCGCTGGCTACATTTAGCTAGTGAAAACTCACTAGGTAAAAATGCCCAGCTTGATGTCGAGTGGGTTGGAGCCTGTTTTGCATGGTTCCTTGTAGAGATGATAATGGGCCTGGATTCGGCCCAGACCCAATTGTGCCCGGCGCATTTTGAGTAGGTTTGGGTCTATATCCCAAACATTATATATGGGCTTGGGCTTATAGTTTGGGCCCGGAATTAAAACGGAAGGGCCTGAGCTCGTATTGGTCCGGCCTGAATCCGGCCCACTTTCATATTTGGGGTCAGGTCTACCAGGCATATCTAGGAATAGACTTTTTCTATTCGATTAGATAATAACGATATGTTATGGAAAATCTAGAGTTTCTTACGCTCATTACTAGCTTACACCACAGTTTATAAAATAAAACACATATAATTTTGTTAAATAATAAAATTATGTTAACATCGATTAATGCAAAATAAGTTGTGGGTGCAAATTTTGGCAAGAAATCTGCAAATCAGCGAGACCCACCGGCCCTGCCTGGTGGGCCCCCGAAGATTACAGCGGGACCCACCGGCCCTACCTGGTGGGCCCCCGAAGACTACAGCGGGACCCACCGGCCCTGCTTGGTGGGCCCCCGAAGACTACAGCGGGACCCACCGGCCCTGCCTGGTGGGCCCCCGAAGACTACAGCGGGACTCACCGGCCCTGCCTGGTGGGCCCAAGAGCCTGTGGAATCCCCCCAGGAGACGGTAGCGGGATCCACCAGCTTTACCTGGAGGATCCCCAGATACGGCAACAGAGACCGCCATTTACCCAGGAATTCCTCCCCAGAAATTCTATAAATAGCAGAACCTTCGAATGTAAAGGGGATCCGAAAAAATCTGATTTCCACTTCTGAGATCTGATTTTCAGAACCCAGAGCTCTGGAATTTCTCAGCTTTCCTTCTTCCACCTCTCTTTGATCTTCTTCTCTCCTTTGAAGAGATCAGAGTGGTTTAAGTGATACTCGGCCTATCGAGATCACTTCGATATAAGTGTTAGAGAATTCGGGTTGCTCCCCATAGCACGGAGACGTAGGATTCGGCTGAACTCCGAGATCACATCTCTCGTGTCCAACTTTCTCTGCTTGCATATTGAGAGTTCCAACTCCAATCGACAGATCGAACAACGATCTTCGACTCAAAACTTCAATTGACTGGTGAGGAGAAGTCTTCGGGTCGGCACGAAGATTTTCCCCCACAGTTTGGCACCGTCTGTGGGATCCGAACGAAAAGTCAAGCTATCTCTACTACTACTAGATTGGTTGAGCATACAACCGATCTTGATAGCCAAACTTCCTTGCCCCTTCGGTTGATCAAACAACCGTTCGGACATCAGCATTCTCGTTGTACCCTTCGCTCTTTATTAAATGGCGAGAACGAAACATCAGGGTCAACCAGAAGGAAGTAACACTCAACAACAAGCTCGTCTTGAGACTCGTTCAATGAGTCAAAGGCTCAACTTCGGACAGCCCTTTGCTGTCCCCGAGATGGGGGTTCGTTCAGGGAGCGGGAGATCTGTCGATCGACCAATCGCCCAGCCCGCACGACAGTCGATCGGGCATACTGCTCCTCCTGCTGAAGACCCTCCATCGACCTATCAAATCTCTGCGGTCGACTTCCAATTGCTTCAATTTGCAAAACAAAACGCCGCCCTCATCGCAGAGAGGGACGCCCTCAAGAAGGCAGCCTCTGAGGCTGGAATTGCTCTTCCCATCCCCTCTACTAACGAGAGGGTTGAACTTCTACGACTATCAATCCACTCCGAGCAAAGGAGGTCAATGGGCACTGCTGCCCTCGAGAGAATTCGATGCGACCGAACTCCCTCTGCTGCCCCATGGAAGCAGAGTGTTTGGGATCGCCTCGACGACGAGTCCTCCCAATCCTCTTCTGGTCGCAACTGCGATAAGAAGGCTCCTTCAAAGCCCGATATACCAAGAAGACACCAGATGAAGGGTGCTCCCACAAAGAGTAGAGTCTTCCCTTCCATTCCACTTCAATGTGGACTTGGATCGGACCTTCGACACCGACTTCAACCGACAAATACTTCAATGCCTGAGCAAGACCTTACGATCTTGCCTCTTGACCCACATCTAGGTCGAGGACACGGTCGTAGGGACGGGTATTCCTCTGCCGGACCTCTCCATCGAAGCCTCTTCGAGTCAACATTTCCAAGGGGATGGAGAACTCCTATCCTCCCCAAATTCAACTGCATCAAAGGAGATCCGACTCTCCATATACTTGCCTTCAAACAAGCCTTGACACCGCACAAAGAAGAGAACAACGTGCTTTGTCGCACTTTCGCCGGGAGTCTCGATGAGCCATCACTCGATTGGTATCACTATCTCCGAGCTGGGTCCATCACCCAGTTCGGTGTTTTGGCTAACCTCTTCGTGCAGCATTATCAACTCAATCTGAAGCCAGAAAAGAAGCTCGACTCCCTCTATCGGCTGAGGATGGGTGCTGACGAGACTCTCCGTAGTTTCACAAGGAGATTTCGCAACGAGCATGCTACCCTCTCTGGAAGACATCTGGATGATGAAGCCATCATGTTGGCTTTCCAGAACGCCCTCCGCTTCGATCTACACATCTACAACGACTTCATTCGCAATCCCCCTCCTTCCCTGGGTTCAATGTTTGATCGAATTCAGAGGAAGATTGAGGTTGAAGATGATCAAGTAGCCCGAAAAGGGAGAAAGTCGAAGCGAAGGCTTGCTGAAAGAGAAGCTCCAAAATATGCTGCCAAGGCTCACAACGCAGAGGCAACAGCTCCTCCAGCCAACAAACGGCCAAGGAATGATGGACGTCGATCTCCTACGAAGACCACTTTCACCGAGTGGAATTTACCGATCGAACAGATCCTCGATCGCATTCAACACGAAGAATTCCTTCGAAGGCCCAATCCGCTTCAGCCAAACACTAAATTCACGGCGGACAAAACGGTCTACTGTGAATTCCATCAAAGTCACGACCATTCTACCGATCGGTGCTATCGGCTGAAATTTCATCTTGAAGACTTATTGCGAGAAGGCCACCTTCAAGAGTACGTCAAGGGCGGACAAGATCAATGTCGAACCTCTACAAAGGGGAAAGAAGCATGTTGGGTCCATCAAATCTCCTCCAACCGGCTACCTATCTCTGTGAATGCCAACGTCTTTGGTATTCATAGAACATTGCACAATCAAACCTTGACCGGGAAGGAAGTGGATCGGCAAGTTCGACGCATCGTCCACGTTCGTTCTGCTGCGAACACGGAGGATACCTGGATCGAGAAGCCTATCGAAGGTTTGGCTTGGCCATCCATTGTTTTCAACGAATCCGTTCTTCAAGGAGTTCATACTCCCCATCGAGACCCCCTGGTCTTGAAACTCCTCATCGACGGAAGCACCGTCAATCGAATCCTCATCGACACCGGGAGCTCCATCGATATTATGTTCTCAGATTGTTTCAAATGTCTGGGACATAGATACTCAAGCCTCGATGTCGTCCCGATTGTGATCACTGGCTTCAACGGCGAACAAAGCATTACGGTGGGTGAATCAAGGTTCACTCTCAATCTTAGCCGAGAGACTCGAGTCTCGGTTAGGTTTGCGATTGTCGAAGGAATGTCCAGCTACAACGCCATTCTCGGACGACCATTCCTTCACCAGATTAATGCCATCTCCTCTTCTTACTACCAACTCCTCAAATTTGCAACGGGAGAAGGCATTGTCTGTATTCGAGGCGATCAGCAAGCTGGGAGGTCTTGTGAGGCTGCTGCAGCTAAAACAGATCGTAAGATCAATATTGCTCCTCCAAAGCGACCGCGAGACGAAGCTGGTCCCTCTTCCAAATAGCAATTAAAGGAGATTCCACTGATCAAGCCTCCACCAATCGAATGGGAAGCCTCACCTTCAATTGAAGAAATCATCCCTATCAATATCGACAGTGGAAATCTCTCTCGACAAACATTTATTGGTACCGGTCTTAGCGACGCAGAAGCGCAAGACATGGTATCCTTCCTTCAATCCAACATCAACGTCTTCGCCTGGTGTTTTGAAGACATGCCAGGGATCAATCCAGATGATGCCTGCCACCGGCTCGCTATCAAAGAAGAAGTAAAACCCGTCAAGCAAAAGCCACGCACAATCCGACCAGAACTACAAATTGCCGTTCAAGAGGAGATTAACAAGCTACTCGCAGCAGGCTTCATCCGTGAAGTAGAGTATCCTACTTGGATCTCTAATATAGTTGTTGTCCCAAAGAAGAACGGGAAGGTCAGAGTGTGCATCGACTTCACCAACCTCAACAAAGCTTGTCCCAAAGATCCATTCCCCATGCCAAGAATAGACAGACTCGTCGATGCCACTGCTGGCCACGAGTTGTTATCCTTCATGGATGGATACTCTGGGTACAATCAAATTCCACTTCACCCTGATGATCAAGAGAATACATGCTTTGTGACTAGCAGAGGCCTCTACTGTTACAATGTAATGTCATTCGGTCTCAAAAATGCTGGCTCTACCTATCAAAGGTTAGTCACAAAGATGTTCGAAGATCAGATCAGTCGCAACGTCGAAGTCTATGTCGACGATCTCCTCACGAAGAGCTCCACTCGAGGAAAACATCTATCCGATCTGGCGAAAACCTTTCAAGTTCTTCGGAAGTACCGTATGAAGCTCAATCCAGTCAAGTGTGCTTTCGAAGTTCAATCGAGCAAATTCCTGGGTCATCTTGTGACCAGGAGGGGCATTGAAGCCAACCCCGACCAAATTTGAGCCATCCTTGACATGCCATCACCTACGAATTGAAAGGAAGTTCAACGCCTCACTGGAAGGTTGGCAGCCCTCAATCGGTTCATCTCGAAGTCTTCTGACAAATGCAAACCACTCTTCGACAAGCTACGAAAGGCGGATACATCTGGATGGGGTCCAATTTGCGAAGAAGCTTTCCAAGACATCAAGAAATATCTGGTGCAAGTCCCTATCCTGACTGCTCCAATTCCAAAAGAAGATCTAGGGCTCTACCTCGCTGTCACCAATCAAGCAATCAGTGCGGTCCTGGTCAGCAGAAGAGAAGGCATCGAGCATCCAGTCTACTACATCAGCCATACTCTTCTTCCGGCTGAGACTCGTTATTCAAAAACTGAGAAGGTCATTCTGGCCTTGCTCACTGCATCACGTCGCCTCCAACCCTACTTTGTCTCTCATCAGATCACTGTCATTTCAGAACACCCGCTCAAAGATATCGTTGACAAAGCTGGTCGAGCTGGTCGAATGACTAAATGAGTGATCGAAATGAGCGCTCTGGGGATTCAATTCGAATCTCGCACTTCTATCAAAGGTCAGGCCATTACTGATTTTCTAGCTGACTTTCCGGTTGAAGACCCCATCACTTGGGAAGAAGACGTCGATATGCGCTTAGAAGATGAAGCTGATCCTCCTATCAATCTTGCAATAAAAATCGATCCGAGCCTCGAGGCTATTGCCACAACTCCTCCGTGGAAGCTTTATACTGATGGAGCTTCAAGTACGATCGGTTCGGGAACTGGGATAGTCTTGGTATCACCCGAACTTGATCATCTCCAGAAGGCCACTCTCCTCGGGTTCAATGCCACCAACAACGAAGCCGAATACGAAGCACTCATTTCCGGACTCGAAATGGCTGAATCCCTGGGGGGTAGATCAAATCATCGTCTATAGCGATTCCCAGCTGATCATAAGGCAAATCAATGGAGAGTACACAGCTCGTGAAGAGAGAATGCAACTCTACTTGGCCTTAGTACGACGTCTCCAACAACGTTTTACTAATACTGAATTCGTTCAAATCCCAAGAGCAGAGAACCGAGAAGCAGATGTCTTAGCCAATGCTGCCTCAGTTCTTGGAAACTCACTCGGAGGAAGGCAAATACAAATCGATTATCAAGAAGTGCCCAAGACTACCCCCGAACAACAGATCCTTGCTACTACAAAGGAATCTGGGGGTGGAGATCAACTGGTATTGAACCTTACCACTACAAGCGAGCTTGGAGACTGGAGACGGTCAATTTTTGACTTCTTCGAAAATGGCAAAATGTCATAAGATCTAAATCAAGCCCGAAAACTTCAAAGAAAGCTTCCGTGCTATATTATTCAAGGAGAAGATCTATACTTCAACTCACAATGGGATGTTCCTTAAATGTATTGGTCCTGAACAAGCAAAGGCAATCTTGATTGATATCCACTCTGGGGCCTGCGAGAATCATTCGGGAGGAAGATCACTTGAAGCTAAGACAAAATTACAAGGCTACTACTGGCCTACAATGGCAAAGGATGCTCGCCAATTGGTTCAAAGGTGCGAGCCGTGCCAACGACACGCTCGTGCTATCCATCTTCCTGTAGATGAGCTGTCACGCCCCAGAAATCTGGAACCGATCCCTGGGGTGTGAGTTGAGAAAAAAACCAAGGGAATTTAGGGTTTGGTCACCTAACTACACCAATTAGGGTTTCTCACAGGGCTTCTACTCTCTCATGAATGAAGAAGAAGAGAGAAACAAAATGTATTTTAAAACTGGATTTTTGTAAAAATATATATATTTTTTTAAAGGAATGTAGAGAGATAAAATTTTTGTCGACAGAGATATAATTAAGCTCGACTTTTAAAAGGCTATCCTCTCAGTATGAGCGGCATATCGGTGCCACTACATACCGACAGAGGTTCCTCTAAAGGAGCACGAGGCTCAAGCCTCCGACGGCGAGCTAGGGATCTCACCAACTCCCTGACACTCAGTACACTGGTTTAGAGGTCCTATCTACAGGGTTAGTCAATTAGGCCACTTCAATATTTATATTTTCATAATAAACTATCCAAGGATTGGGGCCTTGAGGAGAGGCCTACCTAAAAGATTTCAGCTGGATCATCACCACTAACAGTCACAAACACTGACTAGACTAAACAATCTTTATTCCAATCCAATCGATTACACTGCTAGAATAGGAAAAGCTATAAAACAATACACTGAAGATGGAATACTATCACAACTCTAACTCCGCCTCTGGCCTCCCACTGCAATACCTAAACCTCCACACCTGCAGGAGAGTCTACTCGTGGGAAAGAGTAGCCCCCAATGAGAAATTGGGAGATTAGCCAAATTAATGGCTAGTGACATCCTAGTAGTCTTTAATACTATGAGACAACCGAGCTAATTGAATTAAATTTAGCAGTCCTATTACATAATATAATATAATATTTACATATTAATACCCTAATCCTACCAGCAGTCTATATTCTCATGCAATACCTACTGTCACTAGATTGTCTAACAAAAGTTCACTCAATATTTTACAATATTAACAAGCTATTTAATCAAAAAAAGACCATCTAAAAGTTACCAGATTTGTCAATGCTCTAGAATTCCACAATCCAACTTAAGATTCCATACTTGTTAATTAGTAATCATATAAAATATCTATCCTAATGTGAACCCCGGATATTTTGTTCATCCTGCCCCCGGTCGGGCATTACTATAGGGCCTTTTATTTCGATATAGAGGGCCAACTCTCTCGCCGCGCATACTCCGACACCATGCGCAAAGTCACCCATATGATCATAAGGGGTTTCCCGTCTTTCACGGTGGAGCTCTACCGCCCAACTTGCTTTCCTTGGGGGCTTCAACTACCCCGGGATAGGATTGCTAGGCCAATCCCTCTTCGAGGGCACCACCTATTGGCTTTACCACAATCCCTGCCCGTGACCCCCTAGCCTACTGATCTTCGGCTGTGCGCGCAGGGTGGTTCACGGCCCTTGCGCGCACGGGGTCCAATCTTTCCACAACATGGATTATCATATTTTATCCATATTAACAAACTACCAAAAGCTCAACACAATAAATGATTATTTTTACACATATACTGGGACAGATAAAAATACATACGGTAATTATCGATTTGTAACGGTTTAACCCTGGTCCCGTACTGCTCTCGCAACCCATAATAATACTACAGCTAAAGATCACATCGCTCTTAAAGCGATTCGACCTACACTCCCCGAAACCAATGTATTAGGATTACCACTCCTTTTAGTAGGGTGGGTCCCGATAATCTTTATTTAATCAAATTATATTTTAATTTAAGGAAATACCTAATTACGGTGTCCATGCAATAATTATAATTATTTTATTAATATTTTAAAGTGTGCGTCGCCGGACGCGACTCCACATGCAATGAGGGGTCCATGTGACCACATGCGGCGATACCCGGTGGGACCCGCATGCAGTACCATGGACACCTATTCTAGTTGTTCTCATTTCCCACTATCAAAGACCACGGGAAGGGGAGTAGATGTCACCTGGTTGTCGATCATGCACAAACTCCTGTTAACTGTTCTCGATCTGTCTCTGCTCCATCTATGGCTGGATCGTCCCGGTTACGCACTGCCAAATTCACACACATCGGACCCCATGGTTAATGCTTGCTACCGAGTAATACGATTTTAGGGCCGAGTTGGCTGAGTCAAGAAGTCTAGGTGTCATCGGACGCCGGTCTACTGGCACGCAGAACGATGCACCCAAGGTACCATATTGGTTAGTTGGCATTGTTGACGCCAAGAGTCACACTAGGGTCCAATAGTACTAATTCGGCCAAACGGTCGTGACCGCGTCGGTCGATTGGCGAAATCGGCAAAGCCGATCACGGTCGGGCTTGATTTGTCAAAAGTCGTGTTTGCACAAGAATCACACTAGTAGCCAGCCTAGGCCGCTAAATAGCGCATTGCCACTATGGAATTAATCTCGTGCGCAACGACTACACAAGTTACCCCATGGCCACTCTATCGACACCGCATCGGTACTATCAATCCTGAGGCATGCACGACCCGATAAGATCGGGCCCGCTAACCACGAGTGTGTGGGCTCAAGGGGCTTGATCGATATACACAATTATGATCAAAATTAAGTAACATGCCTAGTCCGGTTGTGTCCCGAAATGGGTAGGGTTGACATAGAGGTGTAATGGCCACTATGACAATGAGAATCAATGACCGACATGGCGGCTCATGACACCGTGCGCAACGGCGCGATGGGTTCGCACACGAAATAAGGAAGGGCAAGGCTAAAGGCTAAGTTCACGGTCAAAGGGTATATCGACAACCGTCGATGCCCTGAGTTTGTTCACATGGCTCGACTTCCGGGGTTGGCTGAGTTGGCACGAAGGCCGCTAAGCAATGTGCTGTCGTGCGCACAAGAGCACAACAGTTTACATGCTACAAGATCAATCGGCACGGAGCTATATCCACAACCAATGAATATAAAATAACGAGCGTCGATGCGCAAGCATCGGTTCTAAGGCTAAGTATGGTCTAAGTTGCATCAGCCCGAGGGGATTTATGTGGTGTTCCAAAGTATTGTCGGCATGCAAGTAGACGAGCAGAGGTTGGGGTCGTTAGCACGGGTGGCCAGGGTGGCCTTCACCCCGCCACTAGTCACCGACGATTGACGATGACTACAACGACAAGGGGATTGGTTAAGGCTCCGTCCAAACCCATCATTGGGCGGCAAAGCAATGGTCGACGGGGTTTGGACTGGTGTTGGGTGGTCTATGGGTGTCCGTGGTGGTCCCAACCCAATGCTTGATCACAGTCTCAAGGGTGCCGGAAAACACGGCGGCGAGGGGAGAAGGGGGCGTCCATGTTTAGTCGAAGAGAAAGGAAGAACTAACCCAAGGCAGTCTTCAGGAGGTTTTCCTCCACATTGCTGTGGTACTTCCTCACGACCAGCTCCTCTACTCCGGGCATGGTCGAGGGTCCTTGGCTTCGGCTGGGCTCCTTCTCCTTGATCCATTCCGGAGACTCCTCCTCTTTCTCCGATGGCTGGGCGCAGCACCACAGTGAGAGGGAGAGATGAGATCAAGAGAGGGAGAGATGAGAGATCGAGAGAGTGAGATGTAGAGGAGAGAGAGACATGGGTTTGAGAGAAAGAGGGGTGGCTCAGACCTGGTCGGGGGCGGCAGTCGTCGGGCGGAGGTGCCACCGTCGCAGCCGCTGCGCGCCTCCCTCTCCACTCCTTCTTCTTCTTCCTCTCTCCTCTGGTTTCTCTCCTATCTTCTCGGGTTTTTTTTTTTTTTTTTTTTTTTTTTTTTTCAATGGACTGAGGTGGGGGAAAAGGGGTTGGGCTGAAGGGGGGAAGGGGGAGAGGGGTTGGCTTTTTAAAGGGAGAGGAGGGGCGGTGGTCGGCGGATTTGGGGCCGGGTTTTCAGGGATCTGGGGTGAGGGGGGAGATCAGAGAGGACAGGAGATGGGGCGGTGAGGGTCAATGGCGTGAGGGAGGGGGAAGGCAGCGGAGATCGGGGGAGGTAGGGGTGCAGGGGATGGGGGTGGTGACGGGATGAGCAGGGGAGGCATCGGATGGGGGCCCGGGTCGGAGCGGGTCGGGTTTCAAGGGAGAGAAGGTCGGTTGAGAGGGAGGGAGGTGGGATCCGAGAGCGAGAGCGAGAGAGAGAGAGAGAGAGAGAGAGAGAGAGAGAGAGAGAGAGAGAAATCGGGTGAGGGGGAAGAACGATCCAAGAGAGAGAGAAAGAGATCCGAGAGTGGGATAGGAGAGAGAGAGAGAGAGAAAAGGGGGAAAAGGTTGGGCTGGGTTCGGGTTTAAGAGAGAGAGAGAGAGAGAGAGGGTTGGATGTTGGGTTGGGGTTGGGGTTGGGTTCGGGTGAGGGTTTGAGTTTGGGTTTTGAGAGAGAAAAAGAGATATAGAGAGAGAGAGATAGAGAGGGGTTGGGATGATGGGGGGTGGTTGAAAGGGGATGGTTGAATTGGGTTTTGGGTGGTTGAGGAGAGAGAGA
This sequence comes from Chamaelirium japonicum, assembly GCA_947650365.1. Lineage (NCBI taxonomy): Eukaryota > Viridiplantae > Streptophyta > Magnoliopsida > Liliales > Melanthiaceae > Chamaelirium > Chamaelirium japonicum. The sequence goes on from OX393559.1 coordinate 43,799,602, forward strand.
GAGGGAACGGTTAGGTTGGGTTTGGGATTAAGAGAGAGAGAGAGAGAGAGAGAGAGAGTGAGTTGGCTGTTAGATTGGGTTTAGGATTAGGTTTTTAGTTTTTGTTTGTTTGTTTGTTTTTTTTTTTTTTTTAACTCTTAAAGTGGTCAAGCGCACTCACACTGGACCATCGTCGCGCCGTGATCCGCCGGCACGCGAATCTCATCGAATCCGATGGACTCAACACGATAACCATTTTTTTTTTATATTAATATTTTAATTTTATTACCATGCATGTCATGCATTGATATACGTGCATCCATACCCGTGTAACTACTCTTCCAATATCGCCTCGCGACCCGGACCCGAGGCCTGCTGTCCGGTTCAACACAAGTTCGAACACATAGCATCGACAATCAAATTATGCAACACGACAAATGAATCCCAGCTATTATTATAATAATATTAAAAGGAAACTGAGTTGCCCTACGCGGAAGAACTCTGAAGCACCGGTCATTACATCCTACCCACCTTAATTAAATTTTCGTCCCGAAAATTCAATCACTCATTTGAGGATAACTCTCTACCAACATCTACCACCAGATCAAGGAAGGAATTAGAACAATGGAAAGCTAGCTATGATAGGTACAAAGACTCAGTACCGAACAAGCCAAGTCTCAAAACAAATCTTACCAAAAGAAAACTCTAACCCTCTATCACTCATGGTTCTACTCTCTCTACTAACCTACACATTATCCGAATCGAGTCTCAAAATTCTTAGGATGGAAATGAACCTCCCAGTTCTCGCATCGCGAATACGAGTCTTGGTTTTCATTTCCATTCTAGTTATTAGAGACTAAATCAAAATCATGAGTTTTGATCTTTGACCCTGCCTAGATAAGGGGCATCCCCCTTATTAGTACTGCCGAGGGGTGTCCCCCTCGGTAGGGTAACCACCAAAACTTATAGAATCAGAAATTAGAATGCATTCCATTGTCAATGCCGATATAAAAGGTATATCCATGTATAGGAGCGCCTATACACTCATATATAATTTTATACTTTCGGTATCGACATTACAATCATAGAAATGTATATTACATATATGTGTCCATACACATATATTTAAGCATACATTCCAGAATGATTTGACAAAAGGGATGGCTCACCTAGTACGACTAACTAGACTAAAATCCTATAAGATATATATTGGCTTAACACTTACACTAATCGAACTACCACTACACTATTCTATTAACCTCAAAGGAATAAAAATTCTGAGATCATAAGAAAAGCATACAAGTATACTAGTTGTTTAACTCATCCCAAGAAATGATATAACTCCAAGGGAAACAACGAATTATTCAAATTTAGAAGGGAGGGACAACGAGTAGTGAACACCGATACCCGAGGACATTTAGATAGAAATAAACTCACACAATCATATACTACAAACCTTGTTTAAGGGACAAAGCACTAAGTATTTCACAATGAGTCTCAAGTGGTTTCCGCACTAGATAGCTCTGTTCTAGCAATAGACAATTATCTTATTTACTCACCCCAAGACTAGGAGATCGGTCAGAAATTGAAATCTATACTCAACTGAACTATAACCAATAGGCTAGTTATAAGCAAAGTAATAGTGAAAATGAGTGTTCGCCGACTAGCCTTCCAACTAGCCTCAGACATTCATCACAACGATATTAGGACCACGAGTAATTTCATAAACAACATTGAACTCCAAAAACCTAGATAAATCGAAATAGTTCAGAACTGCTAACAAGAAGTAGAATATCCTAACAATACAGAAGATGACAGCTAAAAAATAAGCTAGTCAGGTGCAAACAGATGCACCTCGAAACTGACCACAGTGACAAATCGTGACAAATCATACACGGGATCAACGAAGAAACGCTGATGGAGAACAATACTAAACTTAACCATTAGAGGATCAACAGATAAAATGATAGCCTACAGAACTCCCTAAAAGAAGGTACAGAAGCATGAACCCAGGATTATCCTATGATCGAACCTACAATTTTGGACTACGATAAGTTGAAAAAAGTCCAAGAAAAATCATGAACTTTACACCCGTAGGATAAACTACTACTTAATACTACAAAATAAGATATGAACTAACCGCAGGCTAAAAGGTCACTGAAAGACATTTGTGGTACCTATAGCTAAGGACTGGGGATCAAAAAGGATGAAAGATGGAACGAATGCATAATACACTCCATGGTAGATATCTATAGCAGAGCACTAGGTCAAGATCATCTTACAATCAAATCTAATTCCTCAAATCCTAACAATCTAAGAAAAGCGATTAGAGAAAAATATGATCTTTCATATACACAATAGAACCTCTTATCTGACACCACATATAAAGGGAAGACATCCGCGAATAACATACTATTATTCTAACATATGAAGATATCAATAAGCTGAGATAAACTAAGAATAAATAACACTAGAGAAGACAAAATAAAATCACGCATTCAATCCTTTTGTGATCAACCTCTCCGGTCAAATGCACATGCAGAGAGAAAACTTGAAAACGCTATAATAGTTACCGGAACTTCTTAGAATACCAACTTAGGCCGGGAGGGGAACCTTAACCAAAGCAAACAAAGATCCAATCTCTACTTTGCTCAGTAAAGACCTTGTGCTAGGAATTACAGGAATCAAATAAAACATCTAAGGACACACATCAACATCCTAAGTCTAAATACTAGGATACTGACCTAGGAACCTATCTCTATGCTCCGAGAAGAGAGAAATAGAAACTACAATGGACTCCAAAACCTAAGATTAAAATAATAGAGATAATGAACCATACTATATCACCAATTCTAATACTAGCCATCGACGACATGAATACCTATTAGAGAACTACTCTAAGACCTAAACTTTTACTCTAACAATTCTAATCCCTAGGACCATATCCCTAAGCTCTGATACCAGCTGTCACGCCCCAGAAATCTGGAACCGATCCCTGGGGTGTGAGTTGAGAAAAAAACCAAGGGAATTTAGGGTTTGGTCACCTAACTACACCAATTAGGGTTTCTCACAGGGCTTCTACTCTCTCATGAATGAAGAAGAAGAGAGAAACAAAATGTATTTTAAAACTGGATTTTTGTAAAAATATATATATTTTTTTAAAGGAATGTAGAGAGATAAAATTTTTGTCGACAGAGATATAATTAAGCTCGACTTTTAAAAGGCTATCCTCTCAGTATGAGCGGCATATCGGTGCCACTACATACCGACAGAGGTTCCTCTAAAGGAGCACGAGGCTCAAGCCTCCGACGGCGAGCTAGGGATCTCACCAACTCCCTGACACTCAGTACACTGGTTTAGAGGTCCTATCTACAGGGTTAGTCAATTAGGCCACTTCAATATTTATATTTTCATAATAAACTATCCAAGGATTGGGGCCTTGAGGAGAGGCCTACCTAAAAGATTTCAGCTGGATCATCACCACTAACAGTCACAAACACTGACTAGACTAAACAATCTTTATTCCAATCCAATCGATTACACTGCTAGAATAGGAAAAGCTATAAAACAATACACTGAAGATGGAATACTATCACAACTCTAACTCCGCCTCTGGCCTCCCACTGCAATACCTAAACCTCCACACCTGCAGGAGAGTCTACTCGTGGGAAAGAGTAGCCCCCAATGAGAAATTGGGAGATTAGCCAAATTAATGGCTAGTGACATCCTAGTAGTCTTTAATACTATGAGACAACCGAGCTAATTGAATTAAATTTAGCAGTCCTATTACATAATATAATATAATATTTACATATTAATACCCTAATCCTACCAGCAGTCTATATTCTCATGCAATACCTACTGTCACTAGATTGTCTAACAAAAGTTCACTCAATATTTTACAATATTAACAAGCTATTTAATCAAAAAAAGACCATCTAAAAGTTACCAGATTTGTCAATGCTCTAGAATTCCACAATCCAACTTAAGATTCCATACTTGTTAATTAGTAATCATATAAAATATCTATCCTAATGTGAACCCCGGATATTTTGTTCATCCTGCCCCCGGTCGGGCATTACTATAGGGCCTTTTATTTCGATATAGAGGGCCAACTCTCTCGCCGCGCATACTCCGACACCATGCGCAAAGTCACCCATATGATCATAAGGGGTTTCCCGTCTTTCACGGTGGAGCTCTACCGCCCAACTTGCTTTCCTTGGGGGCTTCAACTACCCCGGGATAGGATTGCTAGGCCAATCCCTCTTCGAGGGCACCACCTATTGGCTTTACCACAATCCCTGCCCGTGACCCCCTAGCCTACTGATCTTCGGCTGTGCGCGCAGGGTGGTTCACGGCCCTTGCGCGCACGGGGTCCAATCTTTCCACAACATGGATTATCATATTTTATCCATATTAACAAACTACCAAAAGCTCAACACAATAAATGATTATTTTTACACATATACTGGGACAGATAAAAATACATACGGTGATTATCGATTTGTAACGGTTTAACCCTGGTCCCGTACTGCTCTCGCAACCCATAATAATACTACAGCTAAAGATCACATCGCTCTTAAAGCGATTCGACCTACACTCCCCGAAACCAATGTATTAGGATTACCACTCCTTTTAGTAGGGTGGGTCCCGATAATCTTTATTTAATCAAATTATATTTTAATTTAAGGAAATACCTAATTACGGTGTCCATGCAATAATTATAATTATTTTATTAATATTTTAAAGTGTGCGTCGCCGGACGCGACTCCACATGCAATGAGGGGTCCATGTGACCACATGCGGCGATACCCGGTGGGACCCGCATGCAGTACCATGGACACCTATTCTAGTTGTTCTCATTTCCCACTATCAAAGACCACGGGAAGGGGAGTAGATGTCACCTGGTTGTCGATCATGCACAAACTCCTGTTAACTGTTCTCGATCTGTCTCTGCTCCATCTATGGCTGGATCGTCCCGGTTACGCACTGCCAAATTCACACACATCGGACCCCATGGTTAATGCTTGCTACCGAGTAATACGATTTTAGGGCCGAGTTGGCTGAGTCAAGAAGTCTAGGTGTCATCGGACGCCGGTCTACTGGCACGCAGAACGATGCACCCAAGGTACCATATTGGTTAGTTGGCATTGTTGACGCCAAGAGTCACACTAGGGTCCAATAGTACTAATTCGGCCAAACGGTCGTGACCGCGTCGGTCGATTGGCGAAATCGGCAAAGCCGATCACGGTCGGGCTTGATTTGTCAAAAGTCGTGTTTGCACAAGAATCACACTAGTAGCCAGCCTAGGCCGCTAAATAGCGCATTGCCACTATGGAATTAATCTCGTGCGCAACGACTACACAAGTTACCCCATGGCCACTCTATCGACACCGCATCGGTACTATCAATCCTGAGGCATGCACGACCCGATAAGATCGGGCCCGCTAACCACGAGTGTGTGGGCTCAAGGGGCTTGATCGATATACACAATTATGATCAAAATTAAGTAACATGCCTAGTCCGGTTGTGTCCCGAAATGGGTAGGGTTGACATAGAGGTGTAATGGCCACTATGACAATGAGAATCAATGACCGACATGGCGGCTCATGACACCGTGCGCAACGGCGCGATGGGTTCGCACACGAAATAAGGAAGGGCAAGGCTAAAGGCTAAGTTCACGGTCAAAGGGTATATCGACAACCGTCGATGCCCTGAGTTTGTTCACATGGCTCGACTTCCGGGGTTGGCTGAGTTGGCACGAAGGCCGCTAAGCAATGTGCTGTCGTGCGCACAAGAGCACAACAGTTTACATGCTACAAGATCAATCGGCACGGAGCTATATCCACAACCAATGAATATAAAATAACGAGCGTCGATGCGCAAGCATCGGTTCTAAGGCTAAGTATGGTCTAAGTTGCATCAGCCCGAGGGGATTTATGTGGTGTTCCAAAGTATTGTCGGCATGCAAGTAGACGAGCAGAGGTTGGGGTCGTTAGCACGGGTGGCCAGGGTGGCCTTCACCCCGCCACTAGTCACCGACGATTGACGATGACTACAACGACAAGGGGATTGGTTAAGGCTCCGTCCAAACCCATCATTGGGCGGCAAAGCAATGGTCGACGGGGTTTGGACTGGTGTTGGGTGGTCTATGGGTGTCCGTGGTGGTCCCAACCCAATGCTTGATCACAGTCTCAAGGGTGCCGGAAAACACGGCGGCGAGGGGAGAAGGGGGCGTCCATGTTTAGTCGAAGAGAAAGGAAGAACTAACCCAAGGCAGTCTTCAGGAGGTTTTCCTCCACATTGCTGTGGTACTTCCTCACGACCAGCTCCTCTACTCCGGGCATGGTCGAGGGTCCTTGGCTTCGGCTGGGCTCCTTCTCCTTGATCCATTCCGGAGACTCCTCCTCTTTCTCCGATGGCTGGGCGCAGCACCACAGTGAGAGGGAGAGATGAGATCAAGAGAGGGAGAGATGAGAGATCGAGAGAGTGAGATGTAGAGGAGAGAGAGACATGGGTTTGAGAGAAAGAGGGGTGGCTCAGACCTGGTCGGGGGCGGCAGTCGTCGGGCGGAGGTGCCACCGTCGCAGCCGCTGCGCGCCTCCCTCTCCACTCCTTCTTCTTCTTCCTCTCTCCTCTGGTTTCTCTCCTATCTTCTCGGGTTTTTTTTTTTTTTTTTTTTTTTTTTTTCAATGGACTGAGGTGGGGGAAAAGGGGTTGGGCTGAAGGGGGGAAGGGGGAGAGGGGTTGGCTTTTTAAAGGGAGAGGAGGGGCGGTGGTCGGCGGATTTGGGGCCGGGTTTTCAGGGATCTGGGGTGAGGGGGGAGATCAGAGAGGACAGGAGATGGGGCGGTGAGGGTCAATGGCGTGAGGGAGGGGGAAGGCAGCGGAGATCGGGGGAGGTAGGGGTGCAGGGGATGGGGGTGGTGACGGGATGAGCAGGGGAGGCATCGGATGGGGGCCCGGGTCGGAGCGGGTCGGGTTTCAAGGGAGAGAAGGTCGGTTGAGAGGGAGGGAGGTGGGATCCGAGAGCGAGAGCGAGAGAGAGAGAGAGAGAGAGAGAGAGAGAGAGAGAGAGAGAGAGAGAGAGAGAGAAATCGGGTGAGGGGGAAGAACGATCCAAGAGAGAGAGAAAGAGATCCGAGAGTGGGATAGGAGAGAGAGAGAGAGAGAGAAAAGGGGGAAAAGGTTGGGCTGGGTTCGGGTTTAAGAGAGAGAGAGAGAGAGGGTTGGATGTTGGGTTGGGGTTGGGGTTGGGTTCGGGTGAGGGTTTGAGTTTGGGTTTTGAGAGAGAAAAAGAGATATAGAGAGAGAGAGATAGAGAGGGGTTGGGATGATGGGGGGTGGTTGAAAGGGGATGGTTGAATTGGGTTTTGGGTGGTTGAGGAGAGAGAGAGAGGGAACGGTTAGGTTGGGTTTGGGATTAAGAGAGAGAGAGAGAGAGAGAGAGAGAGTGAGTTGGCTGTTAGATTGGGTTTAGGATTAGGTTTTTAGTTTTTGTTTGTTTGTTTGTTTTTTTTTTTTTTTAACTCTTAAAGTGGTCAAGCGCACTCACACTGGACCATCGTCGCGCCGTGATCCGCCGGCACGCGAATCTCATCGAATCCGATGGACTCAACACGATAACCATTTTTTTTTTATATTAATATTTTAATTTTATTACCATGCATGTCATGCATTGATATACGTGCATCCATACCCGTGTAACTACTCTTCCAATATCGCCTCGCGACCCGGACCCGAGGCCTGCTGTCCGGTTCAACACAAGTTCGAACACATAGCATCGACAATCAAATTATGCAACACGACAAATGAATCCCAGCTATTATTATAATAATATTAAAAGGAAACTGAGTTGCCCTACGCGGAAGAACTCTGAAGCACCGGTCATTACATGAGCTTCACCAACTATCAAGTCCATGGCCTTTCCATCAGTGGGGGTTGGACTTCTTGGGTCCCTTCCCACCAACTCCAAGCAAGAAGAAGTATCTACTGCTGGCCACGGATTACTTCACCAAATGGGTTGAAGCTGTGCCACTCTTCCGAGAGACCGATGATGAAGTGGTCAAATTCATTCGACACAACATCTTCTCAAGGTTTGGTACACCACAAGTTCTTGTTGCTGACAATGGAGCTCAATTTGACTCCGATAAGTTCCGAGAGTTCTGCCTGAACAACGGGATCAAACTCTTTTATTCAACTCCAAGATATCCTCAGTGCAATGGTCAAGCTGAAGCCTCCAATAGAGCTATTCTTGGCATACTCAAGAAGAAGCTCAACAGCAAGAAAGGATTGTGGGAACAAGTCCTACCTGAAGTTTTTTGGGGATATCGCACAACTCCGAGAAGATCCACAGGGTTCTCACCTTTCCGTCTGACGTATGGATCGGAAGCAGTACTCCCGACAGAGAATATATCAAATACTTTGAAGACCAGGGCAGTTGAAGAAGGGATCAATGAAGAGCTTCGCATCGATGATCTGGATTTTTCTGAAGAATTAAGAGATCAAGCATCCCTTCGTGTGGCCAAGTATCAACAAAAGATCAAGCAAGCCTACGATCTAAAAGTCTACAAACGGTAATTCCCAATTGGCAGTCTGGTCCTCAGAGTAGTCTTCTACAACACGAAGGAGCACAGCAGTGGGAAACTAGCTCCCAACTGGGAAGGACCTTACATTGTGGAATCAGTAGGAGGCAAAGGGTCTTACCGGCTGATTTCACCAGAAGGAGAAAGACTGCCACGAGTTTGGAATGCTAGGCACCTTAGATTGTTCTATCCATGATGTAAATACCATGATGAATAAAGTTCTCTTTCAAATGTTCAAGTGTGCAAATGTTCAGCTTTTCAATTCAAGTTCTGAAGCAGTTTCAAATCGTCTACATTCAAACTATATTCAAATTACCAGGTCGTTTAACATGTTTGGGTGATTGAGTTGCGACTCAACCCCTTACAGGCAAATGTTAAACGGTTTCGGGTTGTGCCACAACACAACCTTCAAATTACTACGTCTATTTAACAGGTTTGGGAGCTTTGTGTTGCGACACTAACCCTTACTTATAACTGTTAAATGACTTTCAATTTCAAATTCAATATCGTCTAACAGGTTTGGGTGCTTGAGTTGTGACTCAACCCCTCACATATAAATGTTAATGATTTCAAGTTGCGCTGCAACAACTTTCAATTTTCAAGTTACTTAACAAGTTCGGGTGATTGAGTTACGACTTGACCCCATATTTTCAAGTGTATGAATATTCAATCATTCCAATAACATTTCAGAACTCAACATTCAAAGGATTCAAATACCAGAGACATTCAATTTCGAACAACCAAAAAGATATCTTCATTATCAAAAAGGATCAAATATAAAGAGTGAGCTCTTGTGTGAAGAGTTTACAGGTATAACAAGCAAAAAAGAAAATAGAACACATCAAAGTTTAGCCACACTATGAGCACGTGACTTCTCTCCTTTGGATCCACCACGAGCTTTGCTCGCTACTGAAGCATTGGAAGATCGGACGCTGCTAGCATGGACCCTGAGGGCTTCCACTGCCTTCTCGGCCGTCTCCCTGTAACTCGTGCATTCAGCACGCATATGCTCCAGCTCCTTTTTGAGGGCCTCCTCCTTGGCAGCTGAGGCTGTCTCCTTAGCAGCAAGAGCGGCATCTCTTGCAGCAAGTTCAGCCTCCAACTCCTTTATTCGGGCCACACGATCGAAGGATAAGTTCTCGATCTTGAAAAATCGCTTCTTCAACTCCTCGAGCTCGTGACCCCGGGCCTCGTAGCCGTTCTGCCAGCCCTTGCTTTCGAGCTTCTCCTTGTGAAGAGCCTCGATCTTGGCTTTTAAAGCCTCCTTCTTGGAGAAGAGAACTTCCCTCAGCTTCTCTCTCTCTTTGTTTGCAGCCTCCAATTCAGCAGTCAAACGGGATTCTTCAGATGAAGCTTCCCTTTCTCCTACCTTCCTGAAGAGCTTGCTCGCAAATTTCAAAACTGCTGAGTTCTGCAAAGAGACAAAAGAGCTAAAATTATTTTTGAAGATACAACTCAAATGATCGATCAAGCATATGCACATACCACTACTTCAAGCCTGTCAAAGGCTTCATCCAGAGTAGCCTCTGGAAGGTTGTAGAGCTTCCGGATCACAGCCGTTGGGTGGTTGATATCAACCTCACCCAAGTTCTTTATTTTCTGAGTCGAGCCTGTTAGAATTGGTGAGGTCTACAGCTCGTAAAATCTATAGTTTAGCTATGTATGGTTGATAGTATAGAAATGCATATTGGTACGTACCTTAGTACGTGTTCTGATTATAGAACAGAGAGCCATGGCTATATGGTAATCCACTTGAGTGGGAGACTCAAGGGACTGGTCCCATGTAACCTAAATACGTTCGCAGCTCTGATAAGGGTTGGTCGCCCTATCAGGATAAGCTGTTGGGATGACAGAGCGTGGGTGTCTCCACCACGGTTATTACCAGGCACAGTGTCTGTGGCCGAACGGAACCAACACGGTGCACAGATCGATGAGCAGACATCGGTGCACTAAACCGTGTTTCTGTTTAGGGTAAAACGGTCCTAAACCCTGAGGAACCATGTCTGGTGGACTAATTAGTTGTGTGGTGCTTTGGCGCACCAATGTGTAAGGATCCGGATGCAGTGATCCAAAACCACGGTGTACTGGGTTACCCGGCTGGCGTTGCATCAGCATGTCACTCCTGCAGGCTATCCACACCCCTAACGGGAGGTGTGTTCCTTGGTCTGACCTACGTCGTATTAAACCCTGGCCAGGTGGTCATCAGTTGGACTGGTGACAGATCCGGTTGCTCGAAAGAGTAATCGGAGATACAATGTATGTGGTCAACCTGGAAGGAATCGAGTCATATGAGCACTCGAGTCTGACGGTATTCTCCACCGCTCGAGTTGCATCATGGCACCAGTGGAGAGACAGCGGGTTTACCATACTAAGCGGAGAGCAGGGGTATGAGGGAGAACATAGTAAGTCCGGGGGAATTGGAGTACAGCCTGCATCGCACTTTAGGTGGCTATGCAGGTTAACTCGGACTCAGAGGATTGATGGTACACTCGGGTAGTGTGTCGATCGAGTCTAAGTTGGAAGCCATGAACCCTGGTCCCTGAAGGTTCCACCTTATCGACATTTTGTACGGTTCTTATACCATCTCCTCGAAACACAGAACGTAGTTAGAGGAAGTGAGAAGTCCAAGCATACGCTCCGTGAGTGCTTTGCACTAGTGCATGGTAGATGCGTAGCTACGTGTGTGCACTAAGGGGAAACCCTAGGTTAGTGCAGAGACGCATGTAGTTATTCCTTGTCATAAGTGGACTTTGTCATATGGGTGCGATGCACCGGGACATGTTGCGAGTTGACTAGTTGACTTCACTAGAGGCACCCAACGGGAACCTCAGAGAATAGTGAAATCACTGGTGCACTTCACTTATGTGTGCCTTGCAAAGTCTCGTACACAAGGAACGACCAACTAGTGACATAAGGGCGTTTTGGTCATACCATGCGTCACTATGTACTAGGGGGGCCGACCCTTAGTGTTGAGAGACTGGTCAAGGCCGGCCTTATTAGTTTCAGGAGGTTGTTGCCTCCGATGAAAGGGCCGGTCTTGAGGCGCAGAAAACGGGCTGGTTTTAACCGTTTTTGAAAACAGGGAAAAGATAGAGATAAAAGAAGAGATATATAGGGAGAGGTTTGAATCAGTCAATCCTATCCGCTAGGCTTATCCATAAGGATAAGGCCGACCCTATATAAGGCATAGGGAGAGAGGGGGGGACGAAATTATGGATCCAAGCAAGCCCTAGGGCCGGCCTAAGCCATGTGGGAAACCCTAGCCACCCCCTCTTCTCTCTTCGCATCTCCTCCCTCGTCTCTCTCTCCCTCGCTTGCGCCATTGGATGGCGACTCGTCATCCTCGCATGGTGTTTCGTAGAAGGAGAAGGCTCGTCGTATGGAGGCATTCAGAGATCCATCGGCGAGGTATCGTGCATCGTGTGAGATCGGGTGAACTAGAAGGCGTCTCCCGCAACCTTTTGCTGTCCAGAATCTGCACAGAAAATCAGTGTTGTTTCTATGATTTCGGAAGCTACAGAAGTCCAAACGACATGAAACTTATTACAAAAGTTGCGTCTCGAAGTTGGCTACCTACAGTCCAAATTTCAGCCAAATTGGAGTTCGGAGCAGAAAGTTATGGCCGTCGCACCAAAACTATGTCGAGCAGATCCGTAGCCCGTCTCCATCGACAAAGAAGAAATTTGTCGCGGTGAAAGATTCGGCACACAGGTATGATCTCTAACAAGTTGATCTAACATAATTAGAACATGCATACATGCTAGATTGTTCTTTTGCGTTAGATCATCGTTAGGGGTTCGCGTAGTTGCCATGCTAGTTTCATACACGCATATGTAGATCGTTCGATGAAAATTTTGATATGTAACGCACACCGCCTACGGTCCTCGGACCTTCACTTTGCTTCCGCTGCGGGCCTCTGCCAAGGATTTATTTCCAACAATTGGTATCAGAGCACGCTAGTGGTGTGCATTTCATATTTTTTTATGAAACCGTCATGTGCGCGCATGAATAGTATGTGCCGCCATCGGGGTTCTACGAGTAGATCATGCATAATATATATTGTATGTTCTATAAATTGTTCTTGTAGGGCGCCGCTTCTGAAAATTATTCTAGATATGTGATTGCTTGCTACCGGGGGTCGGACCCCATGTTAGCGATTTTATCTGGATGTTTTTTCTTCTGTGTGTGGATAGATTTTAGAGCCATAGTCGGGCAAGAGGTGAAGATTTATCACCCTTGATTCCTAGGCTTTTTGCTAGGTTTGTTTTTCTTTTTGTTCTAGGAAATTGTGTACGAGCGAGCACTTGCTCGAAGCGTACTAGAGCTTTTTCGGTTATAGATTGAAGATGAGGACCTACCGTTAAGATCCTCCACCGGGAGGACTAGTGGAACCTTGGAGGACGATGGCGATCTGACGAAGCGTACACGATAACGGCAAAGGGCAAAAGCATCAGGAGATCGTATACAGAGGCTTGCACCGGATCGAGGAGCCTTGCGAAGGAGACAGAGAGCTTGCGCTGTGCCAGTCAGGTTCAGGGGTCGGACCTTGAACTTGATTCAGTTGTGTGCTTGTTTCTTTCAGTAGTTCTTTATATTTCTGTAGAGAACCCCGATGCGATAATTTAATTATCTGTGTTAGAGGGATGCCCTTTCCCCTCGGGTCCTAGCGACCTTATTAGGATAGGATTCCACTAGTGACGCCTATTATTTAATCGACCCTTGATGATAGCATGAATTCCTCACATTTAGTTATGCCCCCATTAGGTCAACACCCGATTAGTCGGGTGTGCCTATTTGGCAAGCATCGAAACCTAGAATGAGTTGGAATTCTACTATGACATCATTCATCAAATTTATAACCAAGGCGCCATGGTAGTGGAAGACCTTTCCTGTCATTCTGACCTTAGGCTAGGCTCTAGAGCATTAGCGTGATAGCTAGGTTTGCGGAGCATCGATGTTCTTGGGATATGTAATGTGACCCTTGAGTGGAGAAATCCACTCGAGGCAGGGACTATGATATTTCGAGATCGATTAATGCTTCACGAAAGGCTTGAAACGCTAGTGGGAGCACGGTATGACCAGGGTCTAGTGTATATAGGTTGTTGTGACCTTAGAGTACACTCATACTTGCATTAAATAACCCTCAACTATAATAAGGGATGTGTAAGAGGACTCGTCGAGATTCTCTGGCCTCCACAACCAACTGCTCTGTGTCTGGGTGGAAGGGCGTAGCTCGACACCCCCTAGGGTGAGGGTTATGTTTTTCCATGCCAGATAACTTAGCGATCTCCTTCAGGATATAACGGTTACGGGGCCAGGAGAGAAGGGCTTTTTATCCCACCCTAGTGGGGGCCGCATGAACTCCCGTGTCGTAACTACTTAGGCTTGTAGGTAAGCATCCGAAGTGAACGTGAGGCATCCGTTGCTTGCACAATGGGGATCACGTGGCACTGGCCAAAAGGACAACCATGGTCCATCAAAGCCCTTAGTTGGCAGATTTGGATAGGGTCAAGGAAAGGCCCGTGTAAGCGGATTGACGCTGCATGATGCCCCCTAGGGCAGGTGTAGTCGATTCCGAGATCTTACATACATGGTTAATTAATCCATAGAGGTGTCTTCGCTGTGAGGGTAGCGCTGACATTTGGATATAATTAGCTTATTTTCAAAATCCATAAAATAAGTTATTTTGCATTCGTTTTTATTCAACCATATAGTTCCCCTATCCGCTATCCCATAAGAAAACCAGTTATCGGGTCTCTAACTACGTAGAGCGGAAGCGTTATCTTTAGCTTATGCTTAGGGTAGTAAACGTACATTGGCTTGTAATTTAAATATCCATGTACTAGACCTAACGGGTCCAGATATCACTAGGGCACTAACTAGGGCATATGACGACTAGCGAGAGTCTAAGGAGATATGCAAGTGCTACGTTATAGCAGACTTGCGAACAACTCTTTAGAAGCGAATCAGAAATATGCCAGGTCTTCTCTAATTAAGTTTTACTTGCATTAGATGTCTGGAAGGCGAAGTCAGTCGACTCATCGCTTTTCCACTAAGATACTTGTCGGTACCGAGATGTCTGAGGGTATGCTTGTTCGGGAACACATCTTTGAGTTCCAGATCGAACTAGATTCCAAAGACATAGTACCAGATGACGAGGTGGTGGAAGACGTCTGTCTTGCATCCTTGTCTGGAACCTTCGAAGGCGTTATCAGAGACTTTAGCTTTAACAAGTTAGAGATGATAAACGCAGAACTTCTAAGGAGATTTCCAAGAGACAAAGGATGGGATCAAGATTAAAGGCAATGCCTTTAGTGCTTAACCTAGGTCTTCTATAGAAGGACCAAAGGGAGTAACTTATAAGAGATCAAAAACTATTCTAGTGCAGAAACTGGTGTGGACTCCTAAGTATGGTAACGCTAAGGACGGAAGTGTTTCCGCTTTGGCGAGTGTAGGGGGTATTTGAAGATTGAGTATGGCCTCAGGATGTTAGGAGTTGAGTCACTATCTAGTAGCAGTTCTTATGCTTCTTGGAATGTAGACTTTGGGTCTACAGAGATTCAAGGAAAGCAGAGGGCTACTTTATAGTGAAGTAATCCTAACATAGGTACTGATGCCATAAGCCGCTGCTGAAGCTGTTAGATATGATTGTCTTAGTTTTTTCGAAACACGGATTTTGTTTTTTTTGGAGATGTGGTTCTGTTTCCTCCTTGGTAAATGAAGTTTTTAGTTTTAGACAGCACCGTAGATGTGTATCTTAAACTGAATAGATAGCTTCATTACTAGAGGAATAGATCAGAAAAATCTCTTTGTATTTAATCCTAATTCGAAAATAGATTTCATGACAGCTGCAGCGTCTAATTGAAATTCATCTAAATCCTTTGGAGAAGCTATCCCATTTGTGACCCCTCAGATTTAGATATTCTGCCACAGATAAATTCAGAGGTAAAAGAAGGCCGAGTTTCTGTTTACAGATTCATCGGAGATCCTTCTAACCTATGAGTGTAATCTGGAAGGCAAAATAACTAAAAGGGCCAAGAAAGGTATGGAAGTTAGTTAATTTTGACGTCTATGGTTCCAAGAGCGTCCAGACGATAGGAGTCTCTTCGATTTAATCGAATGAATAAGTCACTATCGGACGAGTTCCATAGGATCCTGAGGGAGCATGGGATTAGCTCCCAGTTAAATGCTCCAAGGATGACACGTCAGAATAAAGTCTCCGAGAGAAAGAATCGGACCCTGTTTGACATGGTCCGTAGTATGATGAATATTGCTAAGTGTACTACCCACCTTTTGGTGGGGTTGTACCTTAAAACAGTAGCTTATACCTGAAACTATCTCTTATCTAGATCAGTGCCTCAGACCTATAAAGAGCTATGGTCTAAGCGAAAGCTGACACTATAGAGTCTTGAGATATAGGGTTGTCCTGTATTTGTGCAAAATGACAAAAGAGATGAGATGGAGATGTAGTTTCAGGTATATCTGTTTATAGGTTACCCTTAGGAGGGATAAGGTGGACTGTTTTATGATCTTGAGGTTTGGAAGGTAATCGTTTCTACGAACACCATCTACCTAGACCAAGATTATATTAAAGACCATAAGTTTATCAGTAAGGTAGTTCTGGGTGAACTACTGGGTACTGGTAGAGAGTGCGTATCTGAAAACGTAGTGGGAGTAGATGATACAAGAAACTAGTATACCAGACACTGTAGAAACAATTCACCTTTATACCACCACCACCTCGTCGTTGTGGGACCATCAGAGCTCCTGAAAGATACTATGGAGAAACTTCGATAGTTAATCTAGACTTTCAGTAGGATAATCCCTAGAGCTACGAAGAAGTAGTGGGAGCTTCTGACAGCTCTGATTGACAAAAGACCATGGAGGCAAATCAACATCAATGTCCCTTGGAACAGTCTTGACACTTATGACACTATCACCCTTCAGGGTGTAGGAGGTGTATAAGAAGAGCACCCAGTTAAGACTTAAGTAGCTAGATTAGTTACCAAAGGAGAAGGGATTGACTATGTCAAAACCATGTCATTGGTAGCTATGCATAAGTCTATAACGGATCCTCTTAATCCATCGCAGCCCATTATAGTTGGGAGATCTGGTAGATGGATATCAAGACAGTTATTCCCTAACGGGAATTTGGAAAGGACATATAGATGATATCGCCCCAGGCTTTGTGTCAGTAGGTCAGGAAGATATGTGATGTAAGTTGCAAAGGTCCATTTTTGGACTGATGCAAGCATCCAAGTTGGAATATCTATTTTGATCAAGGAAATCCGCTCACATGGATTTGATCAGAATGATGATAAACCAAATGGGTACAAGAAAGGTGAAAAAGCTACAAGGGTGTACGTAGTACTTTACGTTAACGATATCCTACTGATTGAAAATGATATAAGAATATTGTTTACGGTAAAGGTTTGTAGTCATCACAATTCGATGTGAAAGACCCTAGTGAGGCGAGTTATGCTCTAGGAATCAAGGTAACTCTAGATAACCAGAGCAAGGTTCTCTTACTGTCACAGGCTACGCATGAAGATAAGATTCTAGCCAGATTCGTTTTACGAGGCTAGATATCTATTGCGCAACAGGAATGATGGGTCGGTTTCAGTTGAACCTGGGTCTAGATCTCTGAACCGATGTGAAGGGTATACTCATAAATCCTCATTAAGTAAGGATTGTGAGTTAGCTTGCACTTCACAGGTCCTGATATCGATTGGACACACAGGATCTGACATTGGTGTCAGATGTGCGTTCCAGAAAATCGATTTCAGGGATTATTTTTATCTTGGGATTAGAAGCGGTAGTTGGTAGAGTGTGAAGCAAGTGCATCACAGACTCTACCACAGAGACTTAGCACGTTGTTGCGTGCGAAGTAGTATATCAGGTGGTAAGGCTTAGGAAGTTCTTAGAGAACTTGGGACGCGTACCAGAGGCTCAGTTATCTGTTATTACAACAGAAGAGCGGTAAGCAAGGTCTAAGGAGACTAGGCACCGCCGTGAGGGGAAACCCATCAAGTACAAACTCCACTTGATCTGACAGTTATAGGAGGAAATGCAAGTAGCGGTACTTAGGTGGAATCTACAGACAATATTGCCAATTCCTTTAAGGAATTCCTGCAAAGGCTTTTGGGCAGCATGTAGAAGCTACAGAGCTCAACACTGTTATTCCTCGTTAGACCTAGTGGGAGATTATTTGAATTGGTGAGGTCTACAGCTCGTAAAATCTATAGTTTAGCTATGTATGGTTGATAGTATAGGAATGCATATTGGTACGTACCTTAGTACGTGTTCTAATTATAGAACAGAGAGCCATGGCTACATGGTAATCCACTTGAGTGGGAGACTCAAGGGACTGGTCCCATGTAACCTAAATACGTTCGCAGCTCTGATAAGGGTTGGTCGCCCTATCAGGATAAGCTGTTGGGATGACAGAGCGTGGGTGTCTCCACCACGGTCATTACCAGGCACAGTGTCTGTGGCCGAACGGAACCAACACGGTGCACAGATCGATGAGCAGACATCGGTGCACTAAACCGTGTTTCTACTTAGGGTAAAATGGTCCTAAACCCTGAGGAACCATGTCTGGTGGACTAACCAGTTGTGTGGTGCTTTGGCGCACCAATGTGTGAGGATCCGGATACAGTGATCCAAAACCACGGTGTACTGGGTTACCCGGCTGGCGTTGCATCAGCATGTCACTCCTGCAGGCTATCCACACCCCTAACGGGAGGTGCGTTCCTTGGTCTGACCTACGTCGTATTAAACCCTGGCCAGGTGGTCATCAGTTGGACTGGTGACGGATCCGGTTGCTCGAAAGTGTAATCGGAGATACAATATATGTGGTCAACCTGGAAGGAACCGAGTCATATGAGCACTCGAGTCTGACGGTATTCTCCACCGCTCGAGTTGCATCATGGCACCAGTGGAGGGACAACGGGTTTACCATACTAAGCGGAGAGCAGGGGTATGAGGGAGAACATAGTAAGTCTGGGGGAATTGGAGTACAGCCTGTGTCGCACTCTGGGTGGCTATGCAGGTTAACTCAGACTCATAGGATCGATGGTACACTCGGGTAGTGTGTCGATCGAGTCTAAGTTGGAAGTCGTGAACCCTGGTCCCTGAAGGTTCCACCTTATCGACATTTTATACGGTTCTTATACCATCTCCTCGAAACACAGAACGTAGTTAGAGGAAGTGAGAAGTCCAAGCATACACTCCGTGAGTGCTTTGCACTAGTGCATGGTAGATGCGTAGCTACGTGTGTGCACTAAGGGGAAACCCTAGGTTAGTGTAGAGACGCATGTAGCAATTCCTTGTCATAAGTGGACTTTGCCACATGGGTGCGATGCACCGGGACATTTTGCGAGTTGACTAGTTGACTTCACTAGAGGCACCCTACGGAAACCTTAGAGAATAGTGAAATCACTGGTGCACTTCACTTATGTGTGCCTTGCAAAGTCTCGTACACAAGGAATGGCCAACTAGTGACATAAGGGCGTTTTGGTCATACCATGCGTCACTATGTACTAGGGGGGCCGACCCTTAGTGTTGAGAGACTGGTGAAGGCTGGCCCTATTAGTTTCAGGAGGTTGTTGCCTCCGATGAAAGGGCCGGTCATGAGGCGTAGAAAACGGGCTAGTTTTGACCATTTTTGAAAACAGGGAAAAGATAGAGATAAAAGAAGAGATATATAGGGAGAGGTTTGAATCAGTCAATCCTATCCGCTAGGCTTATCCATAAGGATAAGGCCGACCCTATATAAGGCATAGGGAGAGAGGGGGGGACGAAATTATGGAGCCAAGCAAGCCTTAGGGCCGGCCCAAGCCATGGGGGAAACCCTAGCCACCCCCTCTTCTCTCTTCGCATCTCTTCCCTCGTCTCTCTCTCCCTCGCTTGCGCCATTGGATAGCGACTCGTCTTCCTCGCATGGTGCTTCATAGAAGGAGAAGGATCATCGTATGGAGGCACTCAGAGATCCATCGACGAGGTGCCGTGCATCGTGTGAGATCGGGTGAACTAGAAGGTGTCTCCCGCAACCATTTGCTGTCCAGAATCTGCACAGAAAATTAGCGTTGTTTCTGTGATTCCGGGAGCTATAGAAGTCCAAACGACGTGAAACTTATTGTAAAAGTTGCGTCTCGAAGTTGGCTACCTGCAGTCCAAATTTCAGCCAAATCGGAGTTCGGAACAGAAAGTTATGGCCGTCGCACCGAAACTATGTCGAGTAGATCCGTAGCCCGTCTCCATCGACAAAGAAGAAATTTGTCGCGGTGAAAGATTCCGCACACAGGTATGATCTCTAACAAGTAGATCTAACATAATTAGAACATGCATACATGCTAGATTGTTCTTTTGCGTTAGATCGTCGTTAGGGGTTCGCGTAGTTGCCATGCTAGTTTCATACACGCATATGTAGATCGTTTCGATGAAAATTTTGATATGTAACGCACACGGCCTACGGTCCTCGGACCTTCACTTTGCTTCCGCTGCGGGCCTCTACCATGGATTTATTTCCAACAGAGCCAGCAGGCATACCTACAATCAACAAAAGTTCAAAATAGTTAGAATAAATTCAAACTTCGAAGGCAAGGCAATCGAGGCGAATTAGTACAGATACCTGAGGCGTCGACTCGAGGAGCTTTTCCCTTCCCACGGTCGGAGCTCTTACCCTAAGGGGTCGACTTCTCCTTAGTGGGGGTTGGCTCTAGCTGAGGTTGGGGAGCCCCATCGCCCACACGGCTCTCCCTCTCCAAGTGAATAGGAGAAGGAGCACCCTGGGGAGGTGAGACACCCCCTTCCTCTTGCTGTCCGCTAGGCTGATCAAGCCCCGCCATGAGAGCAGCCACCTCCTCAGCCAAAGAGCGCGAGGGGGGTGGAGGTTGCTCAACCTCCAAACCCCCACTCGTAGTCGCTCCTTCGACACGAGGAACTTCGGAAGGTATTTGATCGAGGGACGTGGGGTTGCTTCCAACCCCACCACTCCCCGAGAACTTGATCTTCAAGTGCATCGGGCGCTTCTTCAACTCCTCGAAGTGGTATGCGGGAACCACCTTGTGGCCGTCGCCCTCCGCATCCATAACCCCCTCCATGCGACGGGCCTTAGCCTCATCAATGGGGATAGGCAGAGAGTCTTCTTCTTCTGCTTCACCGCCAGTGGGGGTGGGAGGAAGGTCATCCCCACCACCCCCCTGTCCTTGGTCACCACCAGTGGGGGTGGGAGGAATTTCTTCCTCACCACCCCCATTTCCACCATCTCTACCAGTGGGGGTGGGAGGAAGATCATCCTCACCACCCCCATCTTCCTCATCATCGTCGTTGCCGCCGTTGCCATCGCTGCCATTTTCGGTCTCTTCTTCTTCTTCTTCCTCGTCTTCCTTCTTCTTTTCTTCTTCCTCTTCTTCTTCATCTTCCTCCTTCTTTTCTTGGTCCTCATCTTCCTTCTGTTTGATGAGGATTTTCCTCTTCTTCTTCGCTGGGCCTCGTTGTATCACCAGCTTCTCCTCAGTAGTGGGCAATCGGTGCCTCGCACCGTAGGCCTTCTTCTCGATTCGAATCTTTCTGATAATCTTGCCAGACTGAGGATCCTCCTCGTAGTCTGAGTACAAGACTTCGTTGTCTTCGTATCTGGCCTGTAATCGGTGGAGGAGGTTGGCGTTGCCATACCTGACTGGGCAGTTCAAAAACTGCTTCCATGATCTGGTACCGCAGGTCAACTCCAGGAAAAGGTTGTCGATGGCCCCAACCCGCTCCGACGGCCAAGCCAGCTCGCCTCCTGCATAGTACATCTTGATCTCCTTGTTCACGTCAGCGCGAGGAGTCTCTGGCACTGAGAGTGGAGTCCAGGCACCAGCAACTGAGAGCGGCCACTCAGTGTATAGCTTATCGGAGGCAACTGTGTCGGCGAGGGGGCGTAGAGCAGAAACCCCTGTCAGGTTGAAGAAAGGGCTGTCTTTCCTCGAAGCCCATCTGTAATGATAAAAGAAGTAGCCCAATTCAATCCGGGCCTCTTCGTCGTCTGGGAGGCTGGAGTAGCACTCCCTCAGCTCCTTCTGGAAATCGGACTCTACGCGGCAGAAGGCGTAGATTATCCTCCATGCATTGCCGGTGAGCTGTCCTGGGCAAAGGCCGGAGGTATTCAGCAGCCTCGCAGCAAACGACAGCAGCGGAAGGCGAAGTCCGCAGTTCAGCTGGCCTACGGAGACCACTGTCCCCATCACCTGCTCCATGCTGGCAATGTTCACAAACACTGTCTGTTTATCAATGCCAAAACCAGATAGAACCCCTGGCAGTGACGGCCGGATCTTCCCCTCTGTGAAGCACGCCAGCAACTTCTGCCACTTTGCCCTTTTCGAGTCAGTAAGCTGACCACCTGTGTTGTAGACGTAAGCAGGCTCCTCCGCCAGAGATATCAGAGGGCCCAAGACGAACTTCGCCTTCGGAACATGCTCCGGCCTTGATGGAGCAGAAGCGAACCCAACTCCAGTGTGTCTTTTGCCAAGTTGACCCAACCCCACTAGCACTGCCTTGCCCTTGCCGCGACCTTTGGGGGGGGGATGATTCTTCAGCAATCTCCTTCCCCTTCCTCTTGGAAGGAACTGTGTTCTTCTTCAAACTGCCAGAAGACGCCATTTGACCGATCGAAAGGAAACAGAGAAAGAGAGAGATGGGAAGCAAAAGTTCTGGACTTCGAAAAATTTCTGAAAGCGTGAGGCGAAAATGACAACCAGAGAAGCTTAAGTATCCTTAGGGAATTAGGCGCACAAATCGAGAAGACACGTGTCATCACCATATCAAATCGCGTGTTTTTGCAGGTACACGTGGCATCTATCCATAGCAAGCGCAAAACTAGGCGAACAGTCGGACCAGACGAAACGTCAGACCGCCGATCCAAGTGAGCCACCGGTCCAAGCGAACCACCGGTCCAAGTGAACCGGACCGCCGGTTCAAAAAACCCCCATCGGACAAACCAAAGATTCGAAACAGAAAGAATCAAACTCCATCAATGTTCAAAACCCCGCCCGAAGATCACGAAGAAGAACAGGCTATACTGCCGCCTCGAATGGGCAGGTTCGAAACTTAACCTCGACCAGTAGAATTTAACCGATCGGTAAAATTCAAACTTGACCGATCGGTCAAATTCAACCGATCGGTCGAATTTCTACTGGATCACGCAAAAAACTTGGTTTTTTGCCCGATCCCACCAACCTCGACCGGTTGAATTCAACCGATCGGTCAGGTTTGACCGATCGGTCAAATTCAACCGATCGGTCGAATTTCTACTGGATCAAGCAAAAAACTTGGTTTTTTGCCCGATCACGCCAACCTCGACCGGTTGAATTTAACCGATCGGTCAAATTCAACCGATCGGTCGAATTTCTACTGGATCAGGCAAAAAACTTGGTTTTTTGTCCGATCCCACCAACCTCGATCGGTTGAATTCAACCGATCGGTCAAACTTGACCTATCGGTCAAATTCAACCGTTCGGTCGAATTTCTACTAGATCAGGCAAAAAAACATGGTTTTTTGCCCGATCACGCCAACCTCGACCGGTTGAATTTAACCGATCGGTCAAATTCAACCGATCGGTCGAATTTCTACTGGATCAGGCAAAAAACTTGGTTTTTTGCTCGATCCCACCAACCTCGATCGGTTGAATTCAACCGATCGGTCAAACTTGACCGATCGGTTAAATTCAACCGTTCGGTCAAATTTCTACTGGATCAGGCAAAAAACTTGGTTTTTTGCCTGATCACGCCAACCTCGACCGGTTGAATTTAACCGATCGGTCAAATTCAACCGATCGATCGAATTTCTACTGGATCAGGCAAAAAACTTAATTTTTTGCCCGATCCCACCAAACTCGATCGGTTGAATTCAACCGATCGGTCAAACTTGACCGATCGGTCAAATTCAACCGATCGATCAAATTCAACTAGATTAGGCAAAAAACTTGGTTTTTTGCCCGATCCCACCAAACTCGATCGGTTGAATTGAACCGATCGGTCAAACTTGACCGATCGGTCAAATTCAACTGATCGGTCGAATTTCTACTGGATCAGGCAAAAAACTTGGTTTTTTGCCCGATCCCACCAAACTCGATCGGTTGAATTTAACCGATCGGTCAAAATTGACCGATCGGTCAAATTCAACCGATCGGTCGAATTTCTACTGGATCGGTCAAAAAACTGTGTTTTCTGACCGATCACACCAAACTCGATCGGATTTTGACCGATCAGTCAGAAGTTGACCGATGAAATTCTTATTTTCAAAAAACGCTAACACTCGACAAAAGCTCCTCTACATGTGTAACAGGGGTCATCAACGTTGCACCACGAATCCAAGCTAGCGAAAGTGACCTCTTAGCTAACTTGGAGGGGGTAACTGTGGGTGCAAATTTGGCAAGAAATCTGCAAATCAGCGAGACCCACCGGCCCTGCCTGGTGGGCCCCCGAAGATTACAGCGGGACCCACCGGCCCTACCTGGTGGGCCCCCGAAGACTACAGCGGGACCCACCGGCCCTGCCTGGTGGGCCCCCGAAGACTACAGCGGGACTCACCGGCCCTGCCTGGTGGGCCCAAGAGCCTGTGGAATCCCCCCAGGAGACGGTAGCGGGATCCACCAACTTTACCTGGAGGATCCCCAGATACGGCAGCAGAGACCGCCATTTACCTAGGAATTCCTCCCCAGAAATTCTATAAATAGCAGAACCTTCGAATGTAAAGGGGATCCGAAAAAATCTGATTTCCACTTCTGAGATCTGATTTTCAGAACCCAGAGCTCTGGAATTTCTCAACTTTCCTTCTTCCACCTCTCTTTGATCTTCTTCTCTCCTTTGAAGAGATCATAGTGGTTTAAGTGATACTCGGCCTGTCGAGATCACTTCGATACAAGTGTTAGAGAATTCGGGTTGCTCCCCATAGCACGGAGACGTAGGCTTCGGCTGAACTCCGAGATCACATCTCTCGTGTCCAACTTTCTCTGCTTGCATATTGAGAGTTCCAACTCCAATCGACAGATCGAACAACGATCTTCGACTCAAAACTTCAATTGACTGGTGAGGAGAAGTCTTCGGGTCGGCACGAAGATTTTCCCCCACATAAGTGCACAGAAAAAGTTGGTCATTAAAGGCTTTCGGGGCCAAGCCCGGCTCAGGTTCGAATATTTGATACGGGCTTGGACTTGGGCCTAGGTCTTATCTATAAAGCTCGATACAAAATGGGCCGGGCTTGGGCCGAAGAAAAAAATACGGACCTAGACCCGGGCTTGGTTGAGTCCAGCCCAAGCCTGACCCATTGCCAGCCTTAGTCCCTTGACTATATTTGCCTAAGGAATCTCCTTTGCTGAGTGGGTTGATGATAGGATTGGCAATGGATTCGTGTCGTGTCGGGTTTCGGGTGATGTCCAAAACCCCTTACACCGAGACCCGACCCGTTTAACTAACCGTGCCTAGACCCTAAACCCGTACCCGACTCGTTTATAAACGGGTAGACTCGATAAGACCAGTTTACCACACGGGTCTATTCAGTTGACCCGATCCGACCAATCCGAGCTGAGCCGATAAGACCTGCTGGTACTACATATTGTAGTATCGGATTGCGGGTAGACCCGACCCGGCCTGACATGACACGAGCTGTTGAATTTTAAACGGGTCTTTTTCAGACCTACCGTGTCCAGACCCGAAATGGGTCTACCGTATCAACCTGTTTACGACCCGAATTTGTTTAACTCAGACCCAGACCCAGACCCGCTAACTTTGTGTCTGACCCGCTAACTTTGTGTCTGGTCGAGGATCGCCGGCCCTAGTTGGAGATGCTTTAATCAAGCCACGCCTAACCTGGAACAGCCAAGCTCAAACAGACCAAAGCTCGGCTCGGCTCTGCTCGTTTGCGTGCGAGCCCTCGTATGCTCCAACAGACTCCCAACACGGCCGGTGCTGGTGGCTTTCATAATTATAGTCAGTCAGCTCCGTTTCTTCACGCCATTAGCATGAGGTCGACGACATGGTCCCCAAGCTTTCCCCAACAGCCAGCAATCAATGCATTTCTGTATGAAGCAGCGGTAGCCACACCTTTACCTCTTAACCCAACTCACCCCTCGCTCACCACTCAATCGTTTCAAGATATCTCCTCTCTTCTTCCTCGTTGGTTCTGGATCCCCTGGTGTTACTGCATCGGTGGGACCCCCCTCCCACTGGACTCGACATTCCCTCCTGTCTCGGCCTGCGTCACCACTTGCTGCATTGATTCACACAGGTTCAAACGGGACAACTCTGGATGGAGGGCTGAAAACGGATTGCCCATCTACCCATTTGATGTCTTGGTCTTCATAATCTGTGGGGTTGCACTCTTGGGAATCTTTGATGCCCATGGACCGATTCCTTCCAAATGTGTGATGGGTATTCAAAATCTCAGCTGGTAGGCTCTTGTAACCCCAGTTTCTGGGCATTATCATCATGCTCGGCATTCTCAGAGCTTGCAGAAGGCAAATTTACTGACACCCATTTCGTGCAATGGGTGGTCAAGAACTCAGGGTAAAACATCTGGGTTTGGGTTGGATTCAGGTTGGTTTGATGCTACTGTGAGCTGAACTGGTGTATGAGGAACAACTGCTGCTTATTTTCCTTAAATTCTCTTCGACTAACCCCATTGGTGTGGGGATTGATTGTGACTGGAATTCATGGGATTTGTCTGCTTCCAACCTCCACCTTATAAGTCTTATGAAGGGGTGCTGGAGCTTTAAAGGTGGAGAAGGCCAGGGTGGGTTCGTGAGTTCTAGTTCATTGGTTTTCCCCACCATGGCTGAACTCGCTGCTCCGCTCCTACCCGACAGGGCGGTTGGGCATGGCTACTCCAAGAGCAGGCCATTCTTGCTCCCTTTGGCTCGATGGGCCCTGAAATCTTTGATGTGGCTGCTCTTCATATCTTGGTTTGCTGTCATATTTTTCTACCCAACTGAGTTCATGAGGCACCTGTTCTCAAAATGGATTAAAATTACTGGAGAATCTGTTTTCCGGATTACAGGCATGCACGGGAATAACCTGCACCCTCTCTCTCTCTCTCTCTCTCTCTCTCTCTCTCTCTCTCTCTCTCTCTCTCTCTCTCTCTCTCTCTCTCTCTCTCTCTCTCTCTCTCTCAAATTTTTGAATCTATCTATGAATGGGCAATGAACTTGTTGTTAATGAGTAATTTTTATTCGGCTTTGTGAAGTGCAGGTAGTATCTTTCTTTTATTCAGCGGCCCAATTCTGATTATGGCATTTCTGGCGTTTTTATACGTGACTGCCTTCTCGAGAGACAATTTCGAGTAAGCAGCTCTAATATTCATTCAGTACTTTGTGTTTCGATTGCTCACGGTTTCTGACTGGATATCTCGATTGCCTCTCTAATGTTTATTATCAAGGTGCACGAATTTTCGTGAAATATCGTGAATTTTTTTTTTTTTTTTTGCATGCACCGAAATGGAATATTTTGCGAAATATCGTGATATTTCGAGAAATATGCCGATTTTTGGAGGGCTAGAAATGATGGCCGATATCGATATTTCAAACCTTGGTTATTATGTCATCGATTGGACAATAAGCGGGCATGTCTTGTTATAGGTTCAATGTTGAATCACTATGGTCATTGAGTTTTGCTTCATTACCAGGAAGAAGAACCCGAAATTTCCGAGGCGTCGTTTGTGGACATTCCCTATCCTTGTTGACGGACCATTCGGGGTTGTCTCTGCCACAGAACTGATTGGGATACTCATGGTTACTGTATATGTCCTCTGGTCAATTACTGTTTATACAATGCAAAACTATAGGCAGACATCAGAATCCTTGCTGCTACCGAAAGAAAAAAGGTGAAGTTTGAAAAGCTCAATTTGTTTCCTTCTCTCAATCCCATAAGAAAGTTCTTTTATAACTAATTTTAAATATAGAACCCATGTATGATTGTTTAGTAGAGGGTAAAAATTGTCGTAGTTATATATTGTTCATAATAAAATTGTCATTTTCATTGCATGGTCTTCAATTTGGACATAGGTGTCAAATTTGTTCATTCTGAACTCTGTTTATTCCGAAACGCTTTATTGTTCGCTATACTGATTGTTCATTGGCCCTTACTCAAATCATTACTCAGATTTGAATTTGAGTAAAATCACCTAAAAAACAGCTCCATCCCTTTACTCAGACTAATACCAAACTGAGTTTTACTCAAAATTTCACCAAATCGGGGGAGACTGAAATCCCATACCAAATTCTGAAGGTCATCTCCCAGGGCCTTTCTATTTACAAACGTGTCATCCAATTTTGAGTTTTACTCAGATTTGAGTAAAAAATCTGAAAAAAAGGGCTGGAGTGCTTGCATCAGATTGGGTTTTACTCAAATTTGAGTAAGGACTGGAGTATTCGGGACTAGATTGAGTTTTTATTCAAATTTTTACTCAGATTTGAGTAAAAATTTGAGTAAGGGTTGGCGAGTAATGTCTAAATTTCCCCAAATCTAGGTTAAATTGAAACCATAGAGTTTCCTCCAAAGTTTGTGTTGCGACACTTAAAAGGATCTTGACTACTTACTTCAAGATACTATAAGCAATACTTGCATCTCACATGATCAACATGTTTTCTAGTTTCCTAAAATGGCACCCAAAGTTCTTCATTTGACATCTCATTATGGATACTATTGAGAGGGATTTCTCAAAAAAATAAAAAATTATGGATACTATTGTGGGATGTTCTGTATGAGTTTCATACTTTCATGCATAGATTACTAGCTCAAAACTGGTCCTCCGGTTATATTCTTCTATGAACTCTTTACAATATCATGCTAATCAATTTGTTTCCAGGAGGACATTTAACCTATTTCCCTATTGAAAAAAGCTCCAATTATTCTTTAAATTTAGAACATCAAAATCACTTGTCCCAGTTATACTGACCTAATAAGAAATCACCTTTAAAAGGTGATTTTCGATAGATTTATTATTATTATTATTATTTTGAAGGGAGCATGGATGCTCAGATTTCATTCATCTTCAGGCTAGTTGATACAAATGGCTTCTCTGACCCGGCAAGGGACCAAGAAGCTTTCCCAAGAAAAAGGGGTATCAAGAGAAATAGAAAGTTTAGCTAAACCATCTGCTAGCGAATTTGCCTCTCGCGGAATATGGTAGACCGAAATTCTGTTGAGAGACTTCCAAATGAAAATACTGTCTAAAATCATTGCACAAATCGACCAAGGGGTATCAGGTCCCAGAGACGAAAAACATTTTGTAATACTGAGTGCATCCCCTTCAGTAGCTTGGACTAGAATGGATGAAAGCAACGCCCTTTGAAGTCCCAAAATCATCGCCTCCGTGTCAATTCTGAGACGATTTCATGAAAATATCTTCTTTGTAGTACACCAAATTGCCTATCCTGATCTCTAGCAATAGCCGCTGCTAAACCCCAACAAGATCCCACTTCTCCATATACATTAATTTTGTACCAATTTAATAGGGGAAGACACCAACAAACAAGAGGATTTGTCAGGCTCGAATTAATGATAGGTAGATTATATGTCTCTGTAAAAAACCTCCAAAAGGCAACCGCTTGATTCATAGTACGAATAGGATGAGTATTCTTAGTAGAAAAAACCTTCTCACATCTGGCTTTCGAAATAAACACAGCAGCACACAACCCAACTTGAAGCCATCTACAGATAGTTGGGTTATCCAACCACCCTATGAACTAATCCTTTATTGATCTATATCTATTACGTGAATCTATGCGCAATGGAGAGCCGAACCAAACAGCTGGGCATTTGAAGAAAAGATGTACCTGGGATTCTATTTGTACATTAGCGAGCTTACAACACTAATCTATAGTCGGTGTGGGGGGTTTTTAGTCGAACCGGGCGGTTCGGATGGCAAGCACAATCCAACAAGCCAAAGAGAAGAGTGAAGACAGTAGTTACGTGGAAAAACCCCTTCGCAACGTCGAAGGGGAAAAAACCACGGGTGGGGCGAGAATGCACTAAAACAATCTTTTTGGGTACAATCTCTCACCTTAACCCCAATTACAAACCCCGAGGACCGGTCTCCCAAACTACCGACCTCTGCAATTTCACTCAGACTACCGACCGCTGCAGGCAGCGTCTGGCTATCGGTTGCTGCAGACAGTATCTGGCTACCGGTCGCTGCAGACAGTATCTGGCTACCGACCGACCTCCGTAGACAGCCTCTGACTACTGTCCGACCGACCTCCGCAGCTCCGTGAATTCCGGGACGAAACGGGCAGCGTCTCCTCCAGAATTCTTCCTCTCTCTCGCTGAAGGGGTAGGTCCCTTTTTATAGTGGCGGGGTGACGGTTACAACGCTCCGCGAAAAACGGGAGGGTGACGTGTCCCCGCAATGAGCTCAACCGCCGCTGTAGTGAGGACGTGACGCGCGGTTGACACCTGGTCACTTTGGGCCGGAAATCTCGGAGTGTAGTCAACACTTCGAGATCTCCGGGTTCGACTGCTGCTTCACACCTCGGCTCGTTGCACGTCCTAACAAGAGAGATAGAGGGGGGCTGTTGCATGGCCGACCCCCCCCCCCCTTTTGCTGTCTGGTGACATGCCGACCCAAGTAGAAGAGAGGGGGGGTGTTGCCTCCTTGGTCTGATGATCGGCCGACCGATCCCCCCCCCCCCCCCCTTTTGGTCTGGTGACATGCCGACCCAAGTAGGTAGAGAGGGGGGGTGCTGCCTCCTTGGTCTGGTGACCGGCCGACTGATCCCCCCCCCCCCTTTTTGGTCTGGTGACATGCCGACCCAAGTAGAGAGAGGGGGGGTGCTGCCTCCTTGGTCTGGTGACCGGCCGACCGATCCCCCCCTTTTGGTCTGGTGACATGCCGACCCAAGTAGAGAGAGGGGGGGTGTTGCCTCCTTGGTCTGGTGACCGGCCGACCGAGCCCCTCCCCTTTTGGTCTGATGACATGCCGACCCATAGAGAAAGTACACACAATACCCCCTCCTGATCGGACGGTCTTCGGTCCCGCCCGGTCAGGATCACTTTGCCTAGATTTGCGTGCCAGCCTCGGTTTGCGTGCCCGCCTCGGTTTGCATGTCCGCCCCGGTTTGCGTGCCTGCCTCGGTTTGCGCACCTGTACCGATTTGCGTGCATGCCTCGGTTTGCATGCCCGCCTCGGTTGGCGTGCCCGCCCGGTTTGCACGTTCGTCCCGATTTGCGTGCCCGCCTCGGTTCCGGTGCTGTAGGGACTCCAAGTGACTGTCTGGGCTTTTCCCGACTTTTCGCCACATGGCGTCACCAGGCGTCTCCGCCTCGCCGCCTATTTTCCTTGAAATCCGAACCAGCTCTTAAAGCTCCAACTTTCTCTATAAATAGGACCCCGAGGGTTCATTTCTTTCCTCTGCTTCAGACTTCTCCTCTGTGGCTGACGGTTCGTTTGGGAACTCGCTGCACGTGGCTCCCTTTGGATACACGCCGAGGACATGCGAGTTGGTTCGCTTGGATACACGCCGAGGACCTGCGAGTTGATTCGCTTGGATACACGCCGAGGACCTGCAAGTTGGTTCACTTGGATACACGCCGAAGATGTCTTTCACCTGGTTCTCAGTGACGAACAAGTTCCCTCTGATGGAGGAGGTCCGGGCGGCGTACGGCATTCCGGATATGATTTCGCTTTCCTTTTTTACTGGTCCTTTGGACCCGTCAGACGGCGACCGTACTGTCGTCACGCTCGGCCAGCTTCGCTGCGGCCTGCGGCTTCCCCTTGCGAGCTTCTCTGGTCGCCTGCTGGAGCGCATGAACGTGTCTCCAGGCCAGATAGCTGGCAACGGCTGAAGGATACTCCGCTGTATGGAAGCACTAGAAGTGCTGGCGGGGCAGCAGCTCTGCGTCGCGTACCTCCTGAAGAAGTACTTCATCAAAGATTACAAGATAACGTCTGGCAGCGTCTTCTCCTATTTCAGCCTGCAGGCGCGCGCAGGCAGTCGCCCTCCCATCGGGGGCTTATCTGACTCGGTAAGGAGTTGGAAGGAGTGCCCCATCGTGGTCGGAGGACCCTGGAGGGGTTGCTTCAAAATCCCCGGTCACGTCTCCCACCTCGCTGCGACCATCGAGGACTACTACCCCTCTAGGCAGCTTCAGTGCCCTGGGGCTGTTGAGGAGGAGCTGGACGAACTGATTAAGAGGGTGACGAATGACGACGACGACTGGAGGCAGCTGTTTCCGAAGCTACCAGTCGTCAGGTCTTACAGCACCACTCCAAAGAAGGGCAAACAGCCTGCAGCGTCCGGTAGGGAAGAAGAGCCACCAACTTACTCTTCTGAGCTCCCTGACAGGTACGTCAGCTCCGTCAGACGCTTCAACCCAAACACCGCTGCATCTAAACTCTGCGTGATCTTCAGGCGCCGCGCAAAGTCGACTGCAGCTGCAGGCAACTGCAGCCAACCGGCTGCGCGCAACGTAGCTGCGCCAACGGGGAAGTCAAGGAGGCATGTTTTGCTGAACGAGTCTTCCAGCGACGATGACGCTGGACGCGCTCCCCCCGCTCGCGCCATGCGACATGCTACTGTCGACGACCTTCGCTCCCTCCCCGACGACTGGTCAGAGGTCGTGCCGTCGACGGGTAGGCAGTACGTGGAGATAGAAGAATCGGAGATGTCTTCCGGTTATAGTCTCTCTCCCTCTCTCGGGCGAGGCGAGCAAGTCATGCCTTCTGGCTCGGCTGGGTCGCATGGGCGAGCTTCACCTCGCGGTCCCCCTGCTGCATCTACTGTTGCATCACATGCTGCCCCTACTGTTGCACCACCTGCTGCCCCTGCTGTTGCTCCACCTACTGCCCCTGCCGCCAGAATGCTCGATCACACGGAGGTCCGGCAATTCATGGCTTCGCCTTCCTCCTCTGCTTCCGGGGGCGTCGCCGGGCCACCTCCCCGTTCTCCCCTCGGGGCTACTGAAGCTACCTCTCACCGCCGCTCCCCTGGGCTCTCTGCTCGTCAGGTGGAGGAAGATGATACTGGGGTGGGTAGTCCTGGCTGGCAGAGTCAGCTCGACGACTTTCATGAGGTAAGTCTGAGTCGTTGACGAGTTGATTGTAATAGTAACTCTTCCCCTTAACTCTGTGGTACATGTCGTTTTCTCCTTTGTCAGGCGGCCTGTCGAATTGCTGAGGGGGGTGCTCGAAGGATGACGCGGCTTGAGGCCTCCCTTCGGGCTGCTCGGCAGGAGTCGAGAGAGCTACGCGCTCAGCTGGCGGAAGCTCGACGGGTTCACGCTGAAGAGTTAGCCGCAGTCCAGGCTCAGCTCGAAGTCGCGCAGGAGAACGCTGCTGACCCCTTCGACCTTCAAGAAGCATTGGATTCCGCTAATGCGGAAATTGACGGGCTGTGGGAACGGTTCAGGATACAGGCGGCTATGATCAGGAGGCAGCGAGCAGACGCCGAGGCCGCCCAAGCCGCTCACGAAGTCGAAATCGCCGCGTTGAAGGCCTCCCTTGACCAGGCCGAAGTAGCGCATAAGGCTGCGCTTGATCGGCAGCATGCTGACTACACCGCGGAGTGCAAGTCGCTTCTTGCAGAACAGGCGGCGAGATGGCGTAAGAAGGTCGCGAAGCTGCGCAGCAAGCTCCCGTCGGGGCCGTGGAAAGCTGGGGGAGACGACTGACCTTTTGATGTTTTGATGTAATAAAACAACACTCTCGTTTGTATTGGGACCTTTTGATGTTTCATCTGAATGTTATAATTGTCGTCTTTCTCTTGTCGATTTTGCATCTTAAGTACATGTCGACGATGTGTCATTGAAATCTGGTTCTCATGTTTTGACTGCACGTCGACGACGCGCGTAACTGCACGTCGACGACATGCGTAACTACACGTCGACGCGCGTAGCTACACGTCGACGACGCGCGACCAAAATTTGGCCCTTATATTAGCAGGGGGTGATATACCCTTCCTTGTTCGCGTTGGTCGATCGGTCGTACCCCCGAGGGGTCTGTCGACTGATCCTCCCAGGTGTTCACCGGCCGGTCACGCCCTTCGCAGGGACCTGTCGATCGGTCGACCAAGTGGTAGAACTCGCTCGGAGTGTTATGTACCACTTGGTTTAGGTTGGTCGACCGGTCGTACCCCGGCGGGGTCTATCGACCGATCTTCTAAGGTGTTCACCGGCCGGTCTCGCCCTTCGCAGAGTCCTATCGACCGGTCGGCCAAGTGGTAGAATTCGCTCGGAGTGTTATGTACCACTTGGTTTAGGTTGGTCGACCGGTCGTACCTCGGCGGGGTCTGTCAACCGATCTTCCAAGGTGTTCACCGGCCGGTCTCGCCCTTCGCAGGGTCCTGTTTACCGGTCGGCCAAGTGGTAGAACTCGTTCGGAGTGTTATGTACCACTTGGTTTAGGTTGGTCGACCGATCGTACCCCGGCGGGGTCTGTCGACCGATCTTCCAAGGTGTTCACCGGCCGGTCTCGCCCTTCGCAGGGTCCTGTCGACCGGTCGGCCAAGTGGTAGAACTCGCTCGGAGTGTTATGTACCACTTGGTTTAGGTTGCCTTAGTTAACCATTATTCTCACGCATGGACAAGAACATTGAGCAAATGCATCTTTATTGAATAGATCCAGCACTACAGAACGATTACAAGCATCTCCCAGTTAGCTACCCTGGTAGAACTTGCGCAGATTGGCGGCATTCCATGACCTTGCTAGTGCATCGCCGTCTTGAGTCTTCAGGCGGTAGGCTCCATTCTTTCCCATACCATCGATGATGTATGGTCCTTCCTAGGTAGCTCCCAGCTTGCCACTTCCCAGCTCCTTGGTATTGTCGAAGACTTTCCGCATGACCAAGTCCCCTTGTTTGAATACGCGCCTTCTAACTTTGCGGTCATACGCCCTCTTGATGGCCTGATGATAATTGGTTAGGCGCGCTCTCGCTCTTTCCCTCTTCTCTTCTAGCAGGTCTAGGCCATCCAGCAGGAGTTCGTCGTTCCGCTCTTGGTCGGAAGCTATGACTGTTCGCTGTGTTGGGACCAGGGTTTCCGTTGGCAGGACTGCTTCGGAGCCATAGGTAAAGCTGAACGGGGACTCTCCCGTCGGTCGCTTCGGCGTCGTCCGGTAGGCCCATAGAACTCCGGGTAAAGCCTCTTCCCACAAACCCTTCTTCTGCTCCAGTTTCTTCTTCAGTATGCCCAGAATGGCGCGGTTCGTCGACTCTGCTTGCCCGTTGCTCTGAGGGTACCGCGGTGCAGAGAAGAACAGCTTGATGTTGTTGCTGGCGCAGAACTTCTTGATTGACTCCGCGTCGAATTGTCGCCCGTTGTCCGCAACAAAAGCCCGCGGCAGTCCGAATCGACAGATGATGTTGCTCCATAGAAACTTTCCTACTTGAACTTCCCCGATCTTCAGCAACGGGATTGCCTCCACCCACTTGGTAAAGTAGTCGGTGGCGACGAGGAGAAACTTCCTCCGGTTGGGCGACGTCGGGAAGGGGCCCAAAATATCTAACCCCCACTGTTGGAAGGGCCAAGGGCTGGATACTGGGTGCAGCTCTTCTGCTGGTTGATGTATGGAGGGAGCATGCTTTTGACATTGCAAGCACCTTTTCACATATCCCCCCGCATCTGCTTCCATGGTGGGCCAGTAGTAGCCCTGCAGCTTTATCTTCCGTGCCAGGGCTCTTCCTCCGGAATGGTTCCCACACACCCCTTCATGTACCTCCTTCATGATTTCTGCCGCTTGTTCCTTCGTGAGGCACTTGAGGTACGGTCCGCCAAACGAACGCTTGTACAGCTCGTCGTCGATGAGGGTGTATCTTGGAGCGTGCGCCTTGGTTCTTCGGGCATCATCGACGTCCTCCGGTAGTATCCCATCAAGTAGGTACTTCTTCATGTTGCTTACCCAGTCAGCTCCGACCGCAATAGTATGGACCGCCTCAATGGCTTGTGTCCTCCTCGTCAGGCAATTATCTTCCGCGGGGCCGACTGTTCGGGGGTCAGCTTGCACCTCGATGAAGACCATTTTCTCTCTGTCTTCTCCGAGTACCGATGCTAGATTAGCAAGGGCATC
This sequence comes from Chamaelirium japonicum, assembly GCA_947650365.1. Lineage (NCBI taxonomy): Eukaryota > Viridiplantae > Streptophyta > Magnoliopsida > Liliales > Melanthiaceae > Chamaelirium > Chamaelirium japonicum. The sequence continues at coordinate 43,835,203 of OX393559.1, forward strand.
CGCCTGCTTGTTTTCCGTTCTGGGGAACTGGTGAAAGCTTATGTCTTCGAACTTGGCGATCAACTCCCGGGCTAGCTTCAGGTAAGCTTGCATTCTTGCGTCGCGGGCTTCGTACCTACCGGTAATCTGATTGATTACCAGTTGGGAGTCGCCGTAGACCTGTAGGATGGTCACCCCCAGCGCTGTCGCCATCTCCAGTCCTGTCAGCATCGCCTCGTACTCCGCTTCGTTGTTTGTCGTCGGGAAAAGTAGCCGCACTGATTTTTCGAGCTTCGTGTGGTTGGGGGTTACTAGGACTACCCCCACACCACTCCCGACTGCGCATGACGAGCCATCCACGAACAGCCTCCAGCCTTTTCCTTCGTCCTCCTGTCCTGCTGCCGCACCGACTCCCACGGGTCGATCGGCAGCCACCGACAGGTCTTTTAACGTCTCTGGCACCGGTGTAGTGTCTTCCACCGGAAAATCGCTGAAGAAGTCTGCAAGTGCTTGGCCCTTGATTGCTTTTCGAGGTACGTACCGAGGGCCAAACTCTTGCAGTTCTGCAGCCCACTTGCTCAGCCGACCTGCCCGGGTAGAGTTATCCAGTACTTCCTTCAAGGGGTGCTCGGTGATGACCTCGATGGGGTGAGCGACGAAGTATGGGCGAAGCCTCCTTGACACGTACACTAATGCCAGGGCTACTTGTTCGATCCGCGCGTACCGAGTTTCAGCTGACGTTATGATGCGGCTGACGTAGTAGACAGGCTTCTCCACTCCTTCACTCTCGCATATCAGTACAGCGCTGATTGCTGCCTCCGATACTGAAAGATACACCCCCAGCGTTGCACCTGGCTGGGGGGCTGTCAAGATAGAGGGTCGGCCACGATACGTCTTCAGCTCCTGAAATGCTTCTTCACAGCGTTGGTCCCAGTTGAAAGGTGCAAGCTTACTCAGCCTCTCGAACAGGGGCCGACACCGGTCTGAGGACTTTGATATGAAGCGGTTGAGGGAGTTGATCCGTCCGGTCAGCTTCTGGACCTCCTTTCGTGACCTGGGCGATGGCATCTCCTCCAGGGCTCGGATCTGCTCCGGGTTGGCCTCGATCCCCCGTCGGGTGACCAGGTAACCCAGAAACTTTCCCGACGTCACGCCGAAAGCGCACTTGGCCGGGTTCAACTTCATGCTGTAACTTCGCAGGGTTGCGAAGGTTTCCTCCAGGTCTTGCATATGCGCCTCCTCCGCCTGGCTCTTCACAAGCAAGTCGTCGACGTAGACCTCCACGTTCCTTCCGATTTGGTCGACGAACATCTTGTTCACTAGCCTATGGTACGTCGCTCCCGCGTTCTTCAGCCCGAATGGCATCATCTTGTAGCAGAAGAGCCCTCGACCCGTGACGAAGGTCGTATGCTCCTGGTCCTCCGGATTCATGGGGATCTGGTGATAGCCCGAGTACCCGTCCATGAACGAGAGCCTCTCGTGTCCCGCCGTGGAATCCACCTAGGTATCGATGCGCGGTAGCGGGTAGCTGTCCTTCGGGCATGCCTGGTTGAGGTTTGTGAAGTCGATACAGACCCGTATGGCCCCGGACTTCTTGGGGACGGCGACCACATTAGCGATCCACTTTGGGTACCGAGCCTCTCTGATGATGCCCGCTCGTAGCAGCTTCTCTACCTCCATGTTGACAGCTGCTGCTTTTTCCGGCGCTAGCGATCGGGGCTTCTGGCGTACAGGTGCAGCTCCTTCTCGAATGTTGAGATGGTGACACGCTACCTCGGGGTGGATGCCTGGTATGTCTTCAACGGACCATGCGAACACATCCAGGTTTGCCTTGAGAAATGCCGTCATAGCTTCGGCATGATGCTTCGGCAGCTGCGACCCGAGAAAAGTTATCCTCGGATGACCCGCTTCTCCTAAGTCCACTGGCAGAATTGGCTCGACGGTGGGTGACTCCTCCCACTCCGTGTTCGGGCTCTTCGACTCATCCGGTTCTTTAAATTCAACCGGTCGGTCGGTCTTCTGAAGGTGCGTCATCCTGTTCACCTCTTTACCTTCAGCTGGCAAGTCAGTCTCCATCGGGTCGCTCGGACCAGTTAGCTCTTTAAGTTCAGCTAACTGACCGGCCTTCTTCAAGCACCTCGACGCAGCCAGTTCTTTACTTTCAACTGACTGGTCGGTCTTCGGCAGGTCCCCCAACACTGTCAGCTCTTTACGTTCAGCTGACAGGTCGGTCTTCAGCAGGTCCACTGACACTGTCAGTTCTTTAAGTTCAACTGACAGGTCGGTCTTCTCAGATGCTTGGCCTCCTCGCGCTCCTGCGCTTGATAGGGCGTGGTGCTGGAGCGTTGGAGCTTCTTGACCCCGCTTCGCAGTCCAGAGGTTGAGGATGCCCATTTCAGCTCCGCCTTCACCTGGTTCCCCTCCCTCAATTTGGCATGTTGTCTTCAGATGGATGGCGCTGAGCTCGCACTTGGCAGCCGAAGACTGGTCACCTCGAATGCTCATCACGCCCTTGTCGGTCCAAAACTTCACTACTTGGTGGGCCGACGAGGGGACCGCATCCAAGTGGTGGAGCCACGGCCTTCCGAGGATGATGTTGTACGCCGAGTGAGCTTCGATCACAATGAAACGGGTAAGATTAGTGAGATGCCATGTTGTGATCGGGAGGGTGATCTCACCAACCACCCTTGCAGCCTCTCCCGTGAAGCCTGTTATCGTCGACGACGACTCAGTCATCTGCCCGCGATCTAGCTGCATGGCGTCGAAGGCGCTGAGGAAGAGCACATCTACCGAACTTCCGGCGTCAACCAGAATCTCTTCACTAGGCAATTGGCTATCTGCAGCCGTATGACCAGGGGATGGTTGTGAGGCCTCTCTATTCCGACCAGATCAGCCGCCGAAAACTGTACTGCAGCTTCCACTCTTGGCTCGGGACGGATGACAGGGTCGAGCACCACATGGTGGACTTGCCTTGCTTGTTCAATACGCCGCACCTGTCGGTCGACGGCATTTGACGACGGTACAGGGCCATGGTACCCGTAGACGGCGTCTACCTCTCGGAGTTGGCGTCTTTCTGGCGGAGGACCCGGTAAGCGTTGTGTCGTCGCTCCTCGCTGGACTTCCCCTACAGCCTTGGTCTCCTTACGTTGAGGGATGTCAATGAAGCAGCCAAGGTGGCCGGCCTCAATGAGATCCTCAATATGATGCTTGAGCGCCCGGCACTGCAGGGTAGTGTGACCTTGGCCTTGATGGTACTCGCAGTACCTTGACATATCTCTGGCTCCCCTCTCTCCGGGCTCAAGCGGTTGCGCCCACTTGAAGTACGGTTCACCTTTGATGGCTTCCAGGATCTGGTCTATGAGGGCGTTCAGTACTGTGAACTCCCTGTTCCACTGTGGCCTCGCGGGCCTATCTTGCCTCTGCCGCTTCGCGTCGTGCCGCATCGCCTCGCCCTGTTGCTTGTTGACGTTCTTCACGGCAGCTGGTTTGGCGTAGCCTTGGTGCGGGACCCTGGTTTCCACCGCCTTCCTCTTGCGGTCCGCGTCTTCAATCTTGATGTACTTCTCAACACGCCGCGATAGCTCGTCGATCGTCTCCGGGGTTCGCTTGATGAGCGATGCGTTGACGAGTTGGGTAGGCTGGATGGCGTTTTTGAAGGCCGCGATCACCATACGATCCTGCCCATCTGCGTCCGCCAAGCTCAGGTACTCGGACCTGAACCTATGGTAGAATTGTCGGTGCGTCTCCTTCTGGGTCATACTCATCCGGAAGAGTGACTCCAGAGTCTTCAGCTCCCGGCGATTGCATCGGTACTGGTCGATAAACCGCGTGCTCAGCTCCGAGAATGAGGAGATGGACGAGGGCCTGAGCTTGTGGAACCACTCGAGAGGTGTTCCCGACAAGCTGTTGGCGAAGGTCCAGCAGAGAATATGATCATCCTCGTGGGGGACCAGAGCATCCCGGAAAGCCAGTACGTGCTCCACCGGGTCTTTCGATCCGTCGAACTTGGGAAGGCGTAGAGGATTCCACCCCCGAGGGAATGGCTCTCGGAGTAGCTTCTCGACAAGCGGCGACCGCGCGGCTCCTTGAATGGCGACTTCCTCCAGCCGGTCGGGAGCTCGGACCCCCGGTCGGTCTCGCTGGATCTCCTCTCGATCCCCGAGTCGCTCCGACGCATGTACCCGAATGCGCTCGTGTACACTCCTCCGATCAGTAGTATGAGCCGGCTGCCGACTGACTGGCGTCATCCGAGTGTGATGACTATCACTCGGTTGACGATGATGTTCTTCGTCTCGCTTCGGGCGATGCACTTGTGCCGAGTCCGTCTTCGAGTGATGCTTGGAGGCAGGCGGCTGTCGGGGGTGTGCTCCGAGCCGGGACCAGACATCCGAGCGTGCCGACACAGCTCGGGCGTGTTTGTTTCTTTCCGCAGGCTCCGGGCTACTCGAGTCTCGCCCGTCGGGATTCGCACTTTGGACCTCCACCGAGCGATTAACCCTGACCTCAACCTGAGGCACTGGTTGCGGCTGCACTTGCACTGGTGGGGCAGCTTGAGTAGGAAGGCTATGTCCCGCTTGGGCCAACATGCCCTGGTTGGGTAGACCACCCGTCGGTGCGGCCAGCACGAAGTCGCGCAACTCCTCGTAGTTGCGCTGCATCGTTTGGAGCTAGGTGGTGAGACCTTACTGGGTCATCATCATTGTGGCCAGAAAAGCTTCCGACAGACCCCCTGTTAGTGGAGCCAGGGTTGCTATCAGAGCTTGACTGGAGCCCCCGACCCCCAGTATGGGATTCACCAGCGGGACTGCGCGCTCCGTGCCCGCTGATGGTTGAACAAGACGCCCGACGTCATTAGCATCTCCGAGGGGTGCAGCTTCGGATGGGAGCTGCGACGTTGAGCGAGTACGATACGGTCCACCGGCCATCGTTCTTCAACCGTGTGGTCGTGGATCGCTGGTTGCAGGTAGCCTCGGACTGGTCGACACCCACGGGTCAACAGTCGAAAGCTCTAGTAGGAAGTCTCGAAGACTATCCCACAGACGGCGCCAAGTTTGTGGGGGGTTTTTAGTCGAACCGGGCGGTTCGGATGGCAAGCACAATCCAACAAGCCAAAGAGAAGAGTGAAGACAGTAGTTACGTGGAAAAACCCCTTCGCAACGTCGAAGGGGAAAAAACCACGGGTGGGGAGAGAATGCACTAAAACAATCTTTTCGGGTACAATCTCTCACCTTAACCCCAATTACAAACCCCGAGGACCAGTCTCCCAAACTACCGACCTCTGCAATTTCACTCAGACTACCGACTGCTGCAGGCAGAGTCTGGCTACCGGTTGCTGCAGACAGTATCTGGCTACCGGTCGCTGCAGACAGTATCTGGCTACCGACCGACCTCCGCAGACAGCCTCTGACTACTGTCCGACCGACCTCCGCAGCTCCGTGAATTCCGGGACGAAACGGGCAGCGTCTCCTCCAGAATTCTTCCTCTCTCTCGCTGAAGGGGTAGGTCCCTTTTTATAGTGGCGGGGTGACGGTTACAACGCTCCGCGAAAAACGGGAGGGTTACAACGCTCCGCGAAAAACGGGAGGGTGACGTGTCCCCGCAATGAGCTCAACCGTCGCTGTAGTGAGGACGTGGCGCGCGGTTGACACCTGGTCACCTTGGGCCGGAAATCTCGGAGTGTAGTCAACACTCCGAGATCTCCGGGTTCGACTGCTGCTTCACACCTCGGCTCGTTGCACGTCCTAACAAGAGAGATAGAGGGGGGCTGTTGCATGGCCGACCCCCCCCCCCCTTTTGCTGTCTGGTGACATGCCGACCCAAGTAGAAGAGAGGGAGGGGTGCTGCCTCCTTGGTCTGGTGATCGGCCGACCGATCCCCCCCCCTTTTGGTCTGGTGACATGCCGACCCAAGTAGGTAGAGAGGGGGGGTGCTGCCTCCTTGGTCTGGTGACCGACCGACTGACCCCCCCCCCCCCTTTTTGGTCTGGTGACATGCCGACCCAAGTAGAGAGAGGGGGGGTGCTGCCTCCTTGGTCTGGTGACCGGCCGACCGATCCCCCCCTTTTGGTCTGGTGACATGCCGACCCAAGTAGAGAGAGGGGGGGTGCTGCCTCCTTGGTCTGGTGACCGGCCGACCGAGCCCCTCCCCTTTTGGTCTGATGACATGCCGACCCATAGAGAAAGTACACACAGTCGGAATGCATCGCGATATAACTTCTTTTGTCATAATGGAATTATGAAGTAAGTGCCAAATAAAAATATGAATGCGAGGAGGGATATTTTTGAATCTCCAAAGTTTGCCCCAAACCGGATCAAACCAACTATTCGAAGATGTAGATGTAGAACGGTCTACCGTGTGAGACAGTTGTAGCAACAGAAGGCAATGAGGCAGATGGAGGACCTGAGACTAGTGGTGGTGCAACAGCGAGTACACCCTGAAGACTGGGTGGAAAAGGTGAAGCCCTGGAAGTGAGTGTACTCTGACAAGTCTTCTCAGCAACCAGCTCAGCGACAGCCTCATGAAGACGTGGAAGGTTGTCACGGTGAAGAAGGTGACCCGCCAAAGTACTGAACTAAGGTCGTAGGGTAGCAAAAAGCTGGTAGAGCTGAAGATGCTCTCGGTAAAACTAGTACTCCAGAGTACGTGACGGGTCAGGAGCAGGGACTAGATCCTAAAGATCACACCAGTAGGATTGCATCTGATAGTAGAGCTGTTAAACCGTCAACTCACCCTGCTGTGCCGACTGGGCCTGAGTGAGAAGCTAATACTCACGTGTGCCGCTCTTCTTAACAAAGTGAGCAATGAGATGTCCCTAGATCGTAGCAGCATTGTCAAGTCCAATCATGTCCCGACGAAGAGAACGATCCACAGACGCAACAAGGTAGACCTTGATGTTCTGATCACGAAGTCACCAGGAGCCATATTCTGCCTCAGAAACAGACTAGGCGGTAGAGCCATCAAGGTGTCCTCGAAAATTACGACCCTCAAGAGTAGATTCACCGTGGTTGACCATGCCGGCCAATAGGAAACAAGTCTCTTGGAGAAGAAAATATGTCGCGAGAGGGAGAAAATCCCGAGGCACTTCATAGGGAGTCACCTCAGTCACGGTCGACAACGCCGGCGGGGTCGTCATTGACGAGGATGAAATCATATGAGAGAAAGAGTCCACACGGCAGCAAAAAACAAGGATCCATGATCCCGTAGCCGTCCCATCCTTGGGTCTACGTGCTTTCGTGCTCATTCCTGATCCTCGAGCTTGCAGATGACAACAAGACGGGCTCGAGGCGACTGCGGACGACGATCGGGCTGGCTCACGGGTGGTGGTCGTCGCATAGGCATACGACTCTCTGATAGGGCAGCTGCGGTCTCGCAGGTGAGCGACAACTTCAAGGATCGGTCGCAAGCGAGGCAGACTTGAGGTGGTCATCGCACTCGAGAATCACAAATCGGGCGGCTGTGATTTCACGACAGACTCGAGGATCGATCACGCAGGTAGATGCAGGTGAGCAACGGGCTCGAGGATCGATTGCGAAGTCGGGATCGTATGCGCAGGTGTCGTTCAGATTGGTCGCTAAGCCGGGCCGCTTTCGAGCTAGTGGATCGTAGATTTGGGCAACCTGACACAGCTGCGGTTGTGGCTGGAGCGAGACGAGGCCTACAGACTGATGGAGACAAGGGATATATGCTTTAAAATTGTTAATGTACATATAATGGGTCGGGTTTACTGTACAGTCGGGTCGGTTACATGTACATATATTTGGGCTTGAGTCCCTCAATGGAATCATTCTATTCCTCTCCAAACCCTAGCCGTCATCTCCTGACATGGTATCAGAGCTCTAGGGTTCTCCCGACGACGACGACGGTCCTCCGGCTGCACCTCCTCCGGCCTCCCTCCTTCTCCGGCTGCACCTCCTTCGGCTACACCTCCTCCGGCTGCCCCTTCCCGCCGGCTGCACCTCCTCCGATCCCCTCCCGAGCCCCCCTACAGCCCCCGCCCCCTCCCGACCCCCTCCCGACCCACCGCCCCCTTCTCTGATCATCTACAGCCCCCGGCCCCTTCTCCGATCACCTACAGCACCACCGCCCCCCCCTTCTCCGCTCACCTACAGCCCCCACCCCCCTTATCCGCTCACCTACAGCCCCCCTCCCGAACCCCCTACAGCCCCCGCCCCCCTTCCCGAACCCCCTACAGCACCCCCGACCCCCTCCCGAGTCCCCCTACAGCCCCCGCCTCCCTCCTCCGCCCACCTACTGCCCCCGACCACCCTCTACACATACCGCCCCCCCCCTCCTCCGCCCACCTACAGCACCCCCGCCCCCTCCCGACCACCCTACAGCCCCTGCCAAGCCCCCCTTCAGCCCTCCCACCTTTCTCGGTTTCCCCCATCTATTGAGCCTCTTCAATGGCCTCTCCAGCCGTACCGTCCGTCGTTGCGATCTCTCCACCGCTGAAGGCGGTCGCCTTTCAGTTGTCATCGGCCGGCGACTGGCCTGACTGGTCCCTTACCGTCGAGGCCGATCTCTCCAGTCGTGATCTGTGGGGTCACATCACCGGCGAGGATACTCCTCCCACTGACTACTCCGGTTCCTCATCTGTCTCCAACAGTGCAGCCTCTTCTGCTGCGACTGCTACCACGGCCACCACCGTTGCTGCCCTTACGTGGCGCCGCCATGATCAGGCCATCCTGGCGTACCTTCTGGCCTCTGTTGCTCGTCCACTCCTTGCTCCCATCGGCCGCATTCCGACAGCGCGCGCGATATGGGAGTATCTCCGGGACCGTTTTCTCCCGCGCGGAGGCGCACGCCGGCATCAGCTCATCTGTGACTCACAGTCTGCCCGTCAGGGGGAGTGCACCATTCAGGATTTCTTCAGTCAGATGAGTGCCTATTGGCATGAGTTGGACTCACTGATCCCGAAGAGGTGTGCCTGCCCCCGCTCCCGGGATTTCCAGCGCTACCTTGACGAGGGCCACCTACACCAGTTCCTAGCAGCGCTTCGGTCGGAATTTGCTCTCATAGCTGCCCAGCTCCTGCACCGTGAGCCACTCCCTCGGCTGGAGGATGCTCTACTCGCTTTGGTCGACGAGGAGACCCGCCTTCAGACCCAGGGCGCTCGTCCTCCTCCACTTGCTCCTAGCTCCGATACTGTCCTGGCAGCCGGGTTCTCCGATGAGGCTGTCTTCTGTCACTACTGCAAGGAGCCCGGTCACATGAAGCCTGAATGCCCTACTCGTCCTCCACGCAACCCCCGCTGGGGTCCGGATGAGAGAGCATCACGCTCGACTTCGTCTTCACTCGATGATCGACGCGGCGGTCGTGGTGGACGGAGCCGTGGACGTGGTTCGTCTTCTTTCCGCCACTTTGGTGGTACAGCGGCTACTGCAGAGGCCTCGACGCTCCCCACTGCTCCCACCGCTCCTTCGCCGCCTGCGCCGGACCGTCTTCAGCACCTCGAGGAGCTCCTTCTTCGCCACATAGCCTCCACCGGCTCCGCGACTGCGCACGACTTGTCTGCCACCTCTGGTACTACTGCTCCATGGATCTTCGATTCGGGTGCCTCCTGTCACCTTACTTTTGACTCTACTGTCCTCACGGACTGCTCTCCCACTACCACCCACCAGGAGGTTCGCACTGCAGATGGGACTCTCGTCCCTATTCCGCAATGTGGCTCCATCACCACCACCTCTGACCCTTCTGGTCGCCTGACCCTATCCCATGTCCATCATGCCCCCCGTCTTAATATTAATTTGATTTCTATCAGTTCTCTTTGCGACTCTGGCCTGACTGTCACCTTCACCCCTTCTGTTTGTGTTGTGCAGGATTCGCGGACGGGTCAGAGGATTGGGCTGGGCCGTAGGGCAGGAGGACTCTACCAGTTGGACCATCTCCATGTGCCTTCAGTTGCGTCTGTCATGTCTGTCACCTCTGATGCCGACCTGTGGCACAGAAGGTTAGGTCATATATCGAGTGATCGACTCAAAAGCGTATTCCGTTCGGGCGCTTTGGGTCGAGCGTCTTTCTCCCCCCTCTCTGTTTGTACGGGTTGTAGACTGGCAAAGCATCTAGCTCTTCCTTTTTCTGCTAGTACTTCCCAGTCTGATGCTTTATTTGACTTAGTTCATTCGGATATTTGGGGTCCTGCTCCTGTTGCATCTCTATCGGGTTATATGTATTATGTGTGTTTTATCGATGACTATTCTAGGTGCATCTGGGTCTATCTTCTGCGTCATCGATCTGAAGTACCCCACATCTTTAGGAGATTTACTACTATGATCCACACTCAGTTTGGTCGGCGCATCAAGACCTTTCGGTCTGATTGTGCCAAGGAGTATCTCTCTTCTGAGATGCGTGAGATCCTTCAGTCTCACGGTACTCTTCACCAGCAGTCCTGTCCCCACACCCATGAGCAGAACGGCGTTGCCGAACGCAAGCATCGTCATGTCCTTGAGACTGCACGCGCCCTGCTTCTCTCTGCATCTGTTCCTCACTCCTACTGGGCTGAAGCTGTCATGACGGCTGTCCACCTCATCAATATCACTCCGTCGTCTGCTCTGTCCGGTGCCACACCTTATGAGCGCCTTCACTCCAGCCCTCCTGACTACTCTCTTCTTCGCACGTTTGGCTGCACGTGTTTCGTTCTTCTTCCTCCCCATGAGCGCACCAAACTCTCTGCGAGGTCTGTTAGGTGTGTGCACTTGGGGCTCAGTCGGGAGCACAAGGGATATCGCTGCTATGATCCCGTAGCTCGTCGGATCCGTGTCTCCCGTCACGTCTCCTTTGTTGAGGATGTCCCGTACTTTTCACTTGAGTCTTGGGATCTTTCCTTGTCTTCTGAGTCATCCTCCTCGCCCTCCTTACATCTCCACATTCCTGTTCTACCCCCGTTTTCTGTTGCCCCATCCACGCATCCTCCACCTCCATCTTCCCTGCCACCTCCATCACCACCACCACCACCTCCTCCGTCTCCCTCGCCACCTCCACCACCACCTGTTACTCGTGTTTATGTTCGTCGATTTGCAGCTCCTCCTCCAGAGTCGGTCCACACTGGTACTCCCTCGCCTGATGCTGCTGCTCCCTCCTCCCCGGTCGTGGATCCTGCTCCTGTTCGGCGCTACCCAGCGCGCGAACATCACCCTCCTGCCAGATATGACTACTCCCCTGACAGGTTTGATTACTCTGCTTTTCCCTCTAACTCTCCTGACTCTTCTGGCTACTCTGCCAGTGTCTCCTATTCACCATCCTTTCAGGCCTTTCTTACTGCTATACACACCCATCGGGAGCCCCAATCGTACCGTGAGGCAGCATTACATCCAGAGTGGCGGCAGGCAATGTCAGTTGAGCTTGAGGCTTTTCAGCGGACCGAGACCTGGGAGTTGGTGCCTTGTCCCCCCGGGGTGGTGCTTGTTAGCTGCAAGTGGATCTTCAAGGTCAAGACTCGACCTGACGGATCCATTGAGCGGCACAAGGCTCGCCTCGTTGCTCGTGGCTTCTCCCAGGAGTATGGGATTGACTACGAGGAGACGTTTGCTCCAGTTGCTCGGATGACCACTGTGCGCACCCTCTTAGCTGTGGCAGCTGCTCGAGGGTAGCCTCTCCATCAGATGGATGTCACCAATGCGTTTCTCCACGGTGATCTCTCAGAGGAAGTCTACATGGCTCCTCCTCCGGGCACTTCAGTTCCTCCAGGACATGTGTGTCGGTTGCGCCGAGCCATCTATGGGCTCAAGCAGGCCCCTCGTGCCTGGTTTGAGCGATTTCGCAGTGCAGTTCTGGCCGCCGGGTTTGTTGAGCGTCACTCCGACTATGCCTTGTTCACTCGCTCCACCAGTCAGGGCATTGCAGTCATTCTCCTCTATGTGGATGATATGATCATCACTGGGGATGACAGTGCCACCATCGCCTCTCTCCAGCGGCACCTCCAGAGTCAGTTTGAGATGAAAGACCTGGGCTCTCTTCGCTACTTTCTGGGCCTTGAGATTGCCAGGTTAGCTCGTGGTCTGTTGGTCTCACAGCAGAAGTACATCTCCGACATCCTTGCTGATGCTGCTCTTACTGACACACGTACTGCTGATACACCCATGGAGCTCAATTTGAAGCTTCTCGCTACTGATGGTGAGCCGCTCCAGGATGTCTCCCGCTACCAGAGGTTGGTTGGGATGCTTGTCTATCTCACCATGACCCGGCCAGACATTGCCCATGCTGTTGGCATTGTCAGTCAGTTTGTTCAGGCTCCACGGTCAGTACACTATGCAGCTGTTCTTCGGATTATCCGCTACCTACGGGGCACCATCACACGTTCATTACTGTTTCCCTCCACCTCTCCGTTGGTGCTGCGTGCCTACTCAGATGCAGATTGGGCAGGAGATGCAGACACTCGTCGCTCTACTACAGGATACTGTGTGTTTCTGGGTGACTCACTGATTTCCTGGCGCAGCAAGAAGCAGGAGTCTGTTGCTCGCTCCAGCACCGAAGCTGAATACAGGGCTATGGCCTCCACCACCGCCGAGATTGTCTGGCTTCGCCGTCTTCTGCTTGACTTGGGAGTGGTGATATCCGGGCCCACTCGTCTCTTCTGTGACAACCGGAGTGCTATTCAGATTGCTAGCAATCCGGTCTTCCATGAGCGAACAAAGCATATTGAAGTTGATTGTCATTATGTTCGCCAGGCATTTATTGATCACACCATCTCCCTGCCCTTCATTCCCTCATCGGAGCAGACTGCTGATTTTCTGACGAAGCCCCTGACGACAGCTCGCTTCCGGCATTTTCTAGGCAAACTCTCGGTTCATGATCCATCGTGAGTTTGAGGGGGAGTGTTAATGTACATATAATGGGTCGGGTTTACTGTACAGTCGGGTCGGTTACATGTACATATATTTGGGCTTGAGTCCCTCAATGGAATCATTCTATTCCTCTCCAAACCCTAGCCGTCATCTCCTGACAAAAATTACTATAACTTCAAGATTATCCCAACAATTATTTTAAAGAGCATGTTTCATTTACATAACCATAAACTAGGGCTGGCAATTTCGGACCCGACACAAAGTTAGCGGGTCTGGGTCAGGGCTAAACGGGTTCGGGTCGTAAACGGGTCGACACGATGGACCCGTTTAATAAACAGGTCGGGTCTGGGTCTAGGGTCTGGACACGGTAGACTCGGGAAGACCCGTTTAGTATTCAACGGGTCGGGTCGGGTCCGGTCTACCCGCAATCCGATACTGTAATATATAATACCAGCGGGTCTTTCGGGTCAGGTCGGGTCGAGTTAGATTGGGTCAGATCGGGTCAACTGAATAGACCCTGGTGGTAAATGGGTCTTACCGGGTCTTATCGGGTCTACCCGTTTATTAGCAGGTCGGGTACGGGTTTAGGATCTAGACACGATTAATTAAACGGGTCGGGTCCAGGTCTAGGGGTTTTGGACATGACACGAAACTAGACACGACACGATCCCGACCCGACACGACCCATTGCCACCCCTACCATAAACTCATGCTCGCAAAAAAAAACACCATAGACTCAATATTAACAAGAACAAAAGCAAACATAATACTATCAACAATAGAATAGCATTTATACACATTCTAGCACCTAGCCTCGCCTAGACGGCCGCCTAGCCCCACCTGGCCTTACCTAGCATCGCCTAGCGACCTGTGCCACTTTTCTGTACAGCCTAGGGCCGCTTTTTAGAACACTGCAAATACCTAGAAATTTTGTGAACATCAAGTCTTGGATGTTTCAATTTGATCCTCAAATATTTGTCTAATCAAGAAATCCTTCTAGATTAACATCCCTACTACTGGCCATCATCCAATTCACTTAGATCTCACTTTCACCCATGACCCATCTTCATTATTTCACTTAGATCTCACTTTCACCCATGACCCATCTTCATTATTCAAAATGAGACCATGCTCGGATCTGCTCCCATGTTTCCAGAACAAAATCAGCCCCAAACCCCTTTAAACCCTAATTCTCCCTATGCCACATACTCTCCTTCATTGGTGAGTAGTATAACTTCACTAGAATTATTTCCCTTTTAAAACCTGATAGTATTTAAGGTACTTAAAATCTCTGGGGCTTTTCTTTTGGCGATAAGAACATGTGAACAAGATTTGTGACCATGCTTGAGAAGCATTTGGTATTACAGGGTTCAACAATGCCATTATGCTCCTTTCTAATCTTCCATGTCTTTTCAATTTACTTCAGCATAGTAGTTTTGCAAATTATCAAAAAAAAAATACGAAATTCAGAAATAAACCCATGGAAAGCATAGAAAAGCTAGATATGTGAATTGTTTGAGTGCATTTGATAACAACCAAGTCTAGCCACACATTCTAAAACTGTGGGCTGTAAGCTTTACTAACGCATAGTAATGGTTTCCTTGTTGTTTATATGCTGAATTTATTTACATTATTATAGATTTCACATAAATAAAACGATACCTTACATCATTAAGCTGTGTATGCTTTACCTCAGTCATTATTCATCCCCCATTAATCAATATTTTTGCTATATCTTGGTAAAAAGCTTTAAGATCTAATAGTTCTCGTCTATACCATAAGCATTATGGTGTATGTTGTTCATCAAACATGAATTTAGTGCCTGATCACCATAGTAAGATGGGATTATTCTTATTCAAAGTGCATGTAAACTCATTCACATTGGTTAGTTTCAGTTAGTTTAGTCCTAATGCCTTGGAAATTCCAAAATTGCAGTTATTTGATGATGGAACTAACTGGGCTTCGGTTAGGCTCTATTGGATTATTTTGCTTGGCATTTTTATTTCTGCCAGTTGCAAGGGGGTCAATTCTTCTCCGTTTGATAGACATCCCTTTTGAGCATGCTACCAGATACCATGTCTGGCTTGGACATCTTACGATGGCGATCTTTACATTACATGGGATATGTTATATGATCTCATGGGCGTTGCGGGGTTGCCTTCTAGAAAAAGTGAGTTTGATTGAGTTATCTCTGTTATGTTTTAACAGTGTTAAAGCAGTCAGCTGCTGCATAGACATAATTGTGGTGGATTTTTCCTAGTGTTATATGATAGGAATATAGTATGTTCAACATTCGATTTAAGAGATAATAATGTTGAAATAAGAAGTTTTTCCCTTTAATCGTGCATCTTTATGCTAAATTGTTGTTTCTATTGATTTATGTGGCAAATGATCCATTTTATTTTTTGCTTTCAAATGATTTACTATGAACAAGAGATTTATATCATTTTCACTATAAGAAGTTTTTCTTTTTGGAAGGTACTTTCAGAAGATTTGATGCATTGTAATACAGGAGCATTCAACAACTAGATGAATATGATCTATTCATGAAATTAAATAATTACTAAAATTAGTATTTTTGAAAGATCATTATCCTTTTATTAGGTAAGATTTAATTAGATTCAAATATTTTTGAATAAGGTAAGCATTATCTTTTATTAGGGATCATTATCTTTTACTTTTTACTTTTTATTTAAAGTCCTTTAGGCCTCCTATTTTAAGCAATTATGAATGATTAATGAAAAATGTTGGTTGTTGTGAATGCATCTTCTTCCCATAGTTACCAAGTTCGGGTTTAGCAATAAGTCGGCAAGGGTAAAACTCGGGAAAGTTCGGCAAAAATCAAAAAGTTCAGAAAAAATGGGGGAAAGTCGGGAAAAAAATCGGGTTTGGGATTTAATCGGTGAGGGCAAATTTGAAAAAAAATCGGCAAGTTTGGGGTCTTTGAGTCAACTTTTAGCCTACATTTAAGCAACTAAAATATTCAGAACATATATTCATAAGACGACAAGTCAATTTATAGTAGATGAGAATGGTTAACGATGAGATCCATGATAGTTGAGAACTTGAGACAAACAAAGCAGAGGGCAGTGGTCCTAGTGGATTTTCTCTGAACAATGAAACCCAATGAGAGGGATTAAGCACAAGGATGCGTCATTATATTAGAATGAGGCCTATATAGAGTTATAGTTTGCAAAATCAATATAAAGAAGTACCTAAGTCACAATACTCACATGCATATAACATTACATATAAATAAATCAATATAAATCCCTAACATTGATTTTGTGCACAAGGAGCTGTGCGTGCCCCACGGAAGGGTATAGATGATGGGATAGAGAAAAGACAAGGTGTTACCAGATTTTGCGTTTTAAATGCGATTTTTTGAGAAAAAAAAACCGGATAAAAAACGTTGAATTTGGTGATGTATTAGTTCAGGGGTATAAGATGGCTATTAATCGACTGAGGAATAATCCACTTTTAAACGTGTGAGAAACCCTAGAGAGAAGAGGGAGAGAGACGACTAGGGTTTAGGGAGAGAATGAGATAATCTCCATTAAGCCAATAGGCCAAGTATAAATAGATGATACATGTGAGGCCTCTATAGACAAGGTGTATATATATACGGCATACAATACATTAGGTTAACACTTAACACCCCCCCTCAAACTCAAGGTGGATCATGTACCAAGAGTTTGTCAATCAAATACTGAAAACGTGGCATAGGATGTGACTTTGTGAAGAAGTCAGCTATCTGCTCTGCTGAGGAAACAAAGAGGAGTGAAATCTTCCTAGCCTCATACTTCTGTTTGACGAAGTGACTGTCAATCTCGATATGCTTTGTCCTCTCATGAAAAACCAAATTGCTGGCTATCTAAATAGCGCTCTAGTTATCACAATGAAGTGGAGTAGGTCTGTAGAAAATGACACCGAGATCATGGAGAAGGCGCCGTAGGTGAATTATCTCCTTAGTCATGGAGGCCATGACCCTGTACTCAGCCTCAGTACTAGAAAGAGACACCACTTTCTGCTTCTTGATGCGCCAAGATATTAACGAATCCCCAAGAAATATGTAGTAACCAGTGGTGGAGCGGTGTATAGTCAGATCCCTAGTCCAATCTGCCATAGTTACCAAGTTGGAAAACGAAAAAAAAAAATGGCAAGAAAAAAAATAGGAAAGATACTACAAAAACGAGGAAAACAGAAAAACATCAAGAAAAATTTAAAAAAAATCTTAAAACTATACCAAGTATATATGTCATTTTCCAACATTAAGTAATCATTGTCTTGGCTCAAAATTTACTCAAATCAAGAACAGAGAAAGAAGTAAACCTAGATATCTCGTCGTCTCGACTCTCAAGCAGAACAAATATCTCGTCATCTCGAAGAAAAGTAGTGATCTTTACAGGTCTGAGCTCTCGCAGTCACAGACACCGATTGCAAAAGTCTATGCAGATCTGCTCCTCCGCGGCTCTGCCTCTCTCTTGGACGGAGTGCTCTCGATCCTCTCCACCTCTAGCAGTCGTCGACTCGCAAACACGGTCGCGCAAAGGATAAGCCCTAACCGAGCGACTCGTCTTTTATCCCACTGATCCGATGGGTTTTAAAAAAAAAACGAACCCATTTGCCGAACCAAACTTGCTTTAAATGCGTTTTTACATATTAAACGATTTAAACGCGTATAAAACGAGTATTGCCGTTTTTTTTTTCTTCAAAAAAACGGATTTTATTTCTATATGCTACGAATCCAGAATGATACGCGTTTTTTTCAATAAAACGGTCGGTTTGGTAACTATGCAATCTGACGATGATAGGAACATAGAGCGAATGACTGTCTCTCTGAGATAACGAATGATCCGAAGAAGAGCACCGTAGTGAACAGAGCGTGGAGCTGCAACAAACTGGCTTACAATGCTGACAACATGTGCAATGTCAGGCCAAATGATGCAGAGATAGACAAGTTGTCCCACAATCTGCCTGTACTGAGTGTGATTTGACAGAGGAACTCCATCTGTAGGGCGTATCTCGAGTGAAGCTCAAGAGGGGTGTCCACTGTGCGGGTATCTGAGAGGATAGTACGACTAAGGATATCTGAAAGGTACTTCTGCTGAGAGAGCAAAATGTCATATGTACTGAGGCCAAGATCGAGAAAGTAGCGAAGAGTGCCCCAAGTCCTTTATCTGAAATTGGCTCCTCAGGTGCTGTTGAAGATAAGCAATCGCAGCAAAGTCATCCCCAGTGATGATCATGTCGTCCACATATAACAGTAGGATTGCCCGGCTCAGCGGGGACGACCTCACAAACAGAGAGTGGTCCTGATTGCACTTGAGGTAACCCAGCTCTCTGACAGCACGGCAGAACCGCTCAAACCAGATGTGGGGAGTTTGCTTGAGCTCATAATTACCTAGGCCCTTGGCATGATTGCATTGTGCAATTGTTGCTCTGAATCTTTCCTCAATCTCAAAATGCTAAATTCGTTATTCATGTGGATAAAATTTCACCTAGGCCCTAAGATGGAAACATACTCATGAACGATGAGTGCTGATTCCAATCTAGCACAAATTTGTAGTCACCATGTGAAACTTTCTCTCTCATGCAACAGATATTAGTACTAGCAATCGTCGTTAAGCTTATGTTGCAGTCACTCATCATTTAACCGACACTCGGCTTCGTCCATGCAGATGGTCGAGTGGAAAGATATCGGTGTTGCTAATCGGCCAGGAGTATATGCCCTCGTTGCTGGTTTGTTAATGTGGGTCACGTCACTGCATCCCATGAGGAAGAATTATTTCGAGCTTTTCTTCTACACCCATCAACTATACGTGTTATTTGTTGTTTACCTCGCACTGCATGTTGGAGATTTCATTTTCAGCATTGCAGCCGGAGCAATCTTCCTTTTCATACTCGATCGCTTCCTGAGGTTCTGCCAGTCAAGAACTACAGTTGACGTCATTTCAGCAGCGTGCCATCCATGTGGAACCGTAGAATTGATCCTCTCAAAGCCAGCAAGTACTTATTCAAATTTATGCTTTTAGTCTATCTTGTGATTTGCTTCCTCTTTGGTGCCGCCACTCAACCAAGGAGAATTTTTTTTATTTTTCCTGTAGATTTTTTATCATTTCTTCATGTGATTTATAGAACCAACTGTCCTAACTGGCATTTCATTATAATGTACAGATCTTCGGTATAATGCTCTCAGTTTTATTTTCGTTCAAGTACGAGAACTGTCAAGGCTGCAGTGGCATCCCTTTAGTGTTTCCTCCAGTCCTTTGGATGGTAGACACCACATCTCAGTTCTTATAAAAGTGCTAGGCAAATGGACAGGGAAACTGAGGGACATAGTCTCAAATGGCCCGGATCAGCCTCGAAAGGACTTGCGGTATCAGCCTCTTATAACAGCTTCTGTCGAAGGGCCATATGGGCATGAGTCTCCATACCACTTGATGTAAGCATTCTCCTTCTGTATCTCTGCCACATGTACCATCATGAGCAATTTTCTCGATAGTTAGATAACTCAGCTAGGACATCACTTTCCCGCTGTATCAGGTATGAAAATCTTATTCTAGTAGCCGGAGGCATTGGAATTTCACCCTTTCTGGCCATATTGAGCGACATACTTCACCGAATAAGGGAGGAGATACCTTGTTTTCGGAAGAATGTGCTGGTTATTTGGGCCGTCAAGAGATCAGAGGAGCTCTCTCTTCTTTCCGTGGTCCATGCGCAATCCATTTGTCCATCTTTGTCTGATAAGCTCCACCTGGACATTCAAGCTTATGTCACTCAAGAATCAACACCTCCATTGGTGGGCTTTCAAATCCTATCTTTAACTTCAATTTCCTCAACTTTCTCCCTTTATAACCAACAATAAAATTCAAGACTTGATTTCCGTGTTGCTTTATTTGCAGGAAGATGGCAAGCTTGACAAGGGCATGACCCCTTCTTCCATTTCAATCACCAGCGGGAGTAGCATGTCAAGCTTGGTCGGAACGGGGAATAATGTGTGGTCTGGAATATATTTCGTCGTATCTACTGTTGGCTTTGCTATACTCTTCGGGTTGGTGGAAGTCTATTACATCAGACCTTATGATGTGGTTTCTTGGTGGTACCTTGGCCTCCTGTTCACTTGGTGCATGGTTGCGAGCGTTGTTATACTTGGAGGTATTGTTGTTTTCTTGTGGAATCAATGGGAAAAACGGAACTCAAGCAATGAAGAACCAACCAATGATAATGGAAGTAGCAAGTTGGGGCAGTATAACGGGTTGACACTGCATTGCGAGACTGGCAAGGTAAATCTTGCGAGTTTTCAAACGACTCAGTATGGACAGAGGCCTGATTTTCAAGGTAATATCTAATTCTGAATTACTTTCTTTGGAGAAACCATTGCATTCCAAGTGCATATTGGTTCACTTTGTTTCAGCGTCAACATATTAGTCACTGTTGAGAGAGAGAGAGAGAGAGAGAGAGAGAGAGCAAATTTTATTGTTATGAATCTGCATGCCATTTGTGAATGCCACTGATGAGCTCCCTATTATCTAATCATCTTCTCTATGCCTTTATCTTATGATGAATGAAGAAACTCCTTAATCCGCATCTCCATTTCTTGTGCCTTCTTTCCCAGAAATTTTCAATTGCTTTTCGGAGCGTGTGGGGCATGATGATGTGGGTGTCATCGTATGTGGCCCTCCCGGCCTTCAATCTAGTGTTGCAAAAGAATGCAGGTCGCGAAACATCAAGGGAAGAAGGAATCAACCAATATTTCATTTCAACAGCCATAGCTTTGATCTTTAGCAGTTAAACTACAACCCATACAAATTATCTTATGCAATTCAAGTCAAACTTCTCCTGCGAAGTTTGCATTAAATGATGTGATGTATAGATGAGAATAATCTCTCTCTCTCTCTGAGCATACTTGCTCGTGCTTTGAACCATTATATTGTAAATATATTTACATGTATTTGAGATAGCTTTAAGATCTACATTAAGTTCTATATGTGCAAGTATCTTCTACTACCATTATTGATAGAAAATCCCTTGGAATTGTTGATAGAAAGAAGTCACTGGAGCGTAATCTCTCTCTCTCTCTCTCTCTCTCTCTCTCTCTCTCTCTCTCTCTCACACACACACACACACACACACACACACACACACACACACACACACACGCACGCACGCACACAGTAGAAACCATGCAGAAACTCATGCATTTAGGCTGAAACTTTCAAAAAAGAAGTTACTCTGAAAGTTCAGAACGAACGATTCAAAAATCGAAGAACATATGATCATGAAACAAGTGATTTTTTAATAAGAAAACTTTGAAACTCAATTTGAACTTGTGTTAAGTGAGAATGCAACGAAAACGATACGAACTCAATCAAAAACACGGTGCATCCTCAAATCGATGTAAACATGCACAATCGTATAATTATGTAAAAAACATCATAAATCTAAAGTCCAATAAAGTAAAATGCATGCACGATATACCTATAATGAAGATTGTATTGCTTAGGCATGATTCTGACGAATGTTTGAGTACTATATCTTCGACATCTTCAGGAGTTATGTGAAAGTATGCAAACTATCAAGAGTAATCTCATGCCTGGACTCACTCACACTTATCTGAGAAATATTTTGTATCAAAGTATAAGCCAATCAAAGAAGGAACTAATACCGTGGCTTCATGCCGGTGTTTTTAATGACATAACAGAATCCAATACCCCATGTCGTCCTGATACGTTAAAAAGTGAACAAAGAAAAGAAAAAAAGAAAAAGAGACGTGAGGGACTAAAGATAAGGATATACAATTGGGTCGATGCATGAGATATATAATAACCCCACAAACGGAGGTCTCATAAATCCTGCTTCATCTAAGTCTATAACGCACCTGCATAGTGCATGCCAAGACTTAGGGTGTGTTTGGCATTGGTTTTGGAGACCTAGTTTTGCGTCAAAACTAGTTCCGCTTGCCAAACTGGTTTTGGTATAAGATTTTAGTGCGTTTGGGATTCGATTAGAAAATTAGTTTTCCAAAATCAAAATCAGAAAATCATCAAAACCCAAAAGCAAAAATTTTCTACTTTTGGGTTCTTCTTTTGGGTTCTTGAGGCAAGAAGGCAAAACAATAATTAAAAGAAATTATTGTGAATAACATATATGTTGTAGAGAGAAACTATTATAAAGAGAAAAAATTAAAACCGGAAGAGAATATACATATCATATTGTAGAGAGAGAAAATTATTATAGAGAGAATACTTTAGAAAAAATATATGATAGATATAAAAATATTATAGAGAAAGAAAATTCTAAAAAGAAGAATATAGTAGAGAGTATTAAGTAAATAAATAAATATGTAGTGAGAGAAAATATTGAAGATAAAAAATATTATAGAGAAGAAATATTATAGAAAGAAAATATTGTAGAGAGAGAAAATATTATAGAAAGAGAATATTTTAGAGAGAAAATATTATAGAAAGATAACATTTTAGAGAAAGAATATGTTATAGAGAGTAGTTTAGATAGAAAATATTGTAGAGAGAAAAAAAAATATAGAGAGAAGAAAAATATTAATAATAGAGAGAGAAAATATAATAGAAATAGAATATTTTAGAGAGAAAAATATTATAAAAAGAGAATATTTTAGAGAAAGAAATATTATAGAGCGAAAACTTTATAGAAATAGGATATTTTAGAGAAAGAAAATATTGTAGAAAGAGAATATTTTAGAAAGAAAAAATATTATAGAGAGAGAAAATATTGTAGAAAGAGAATATTTTATAGAGATAAAATATTATAGAAAGAGAATATTTTAAAGAGAGAAATTTAGAAAAGAAATATTAAAGAGAAAGAAAATAACGTAGAGGGGAGAAAAATATTAATTATAGAGAGAGAAGATATCATAGAGAGAGAAAATGTTCAAGAGAGAAAATATTATAGAAAGAATATTTTAGAGAGAGAAAATAGTATACAAAGAGAATATTTTAGAGAGAAATTTTGTAGAGAGAACATTGTAGAATATGATATTTTAGAGAGAA
This sequence comes from Chamaelirium japonicum, assembly GCA_947650365.1. Lineage (NCBI taxonomy): Eukaryota > Viridiplantae > Streptophyta > Magnoliopsida > Liliales > Melanthiaceae > Chamaelirium > Chamaelirium japonicum. The sequence continues at coordinate 43,857,992 of OX393559.1, forward strand.
AATTTTATAGAAAGAGAATATTTTAGAGAGAGAAAATATTATAGAAATATAATATTTTAGAGAAAGAATATGTTATAGAGAGTAGTTTAGATAGAAAATATTGTAGAGAGAGAAAAAAACATAGAAAGAAGAAAATTAATAATAATAGAGTGAGAAAATACCATAGAGAGAGAAAATATAATAGAAATAGAATATTTTAGAGAGAAAAAATATTATAAAAAGAGAATATTTTAGAAAGAGAAATGTTATAGAGCGAAAACTTTATAGAAATAGGATATTTTAGAGAGAGAAAATATTGTAAAAAGAGAATATTCTAGAGAGAGAATATTTTAAAAAGAAAATATATTATAGAGAGAGAAAATATTATAGAAAGCAAATATTTTATAAATATAGAATATTTTAGAAAGAGAATATTTTAGAGAGAGAATATATATAGAGAGTAAAATTTAAAAAAGAAATATTATAGAGAAAGAAAATAACATAGAGGGGAGAAAAATATTAATTATAGAGAGAGAAGATATCATAGAGAGAGAAAATATTCAAGAGAGAAAATATTATAGAAAGAATATTTTAGAGAGAGAAAATAGTATACAAAGAGAATATTTTAGAGAGAAAAATATCGTAGAGAGAAAATATTGTAGAATATGATATTTTAGAGAGAAAATTTTATAGAAAGAGAATATTTTAGGGAGAGAAAATATTATATAGAGAGAATATTTTAGAAAGAGAAAATATTACAGTGAGAGAAAATGACATAAAGAGGAAAAATATTATACAGAGGAAATGTCATAGAGAAAAAAGGGATAGAAAAAAAATATTGTTGAAAGAGATCGAAGATATTACAGATAGAAAAAATGATATAGAAAGATAATATTTTATAAAGAAAAATTATTGTAAAGAGAAAATATTGTAGAATGAGAATATTATAGAGAGAGAAAATATTGTACAAAAAAAATATTTTAGAGAGACAAAATATTGTAAAGATAAAATATTTTAAAGAGCAAATATTTAAAGAGAAACTAAATGAGAGAAAATATTATAGAGAGAAAATATCATAGAGAAAAAAATGGGGTAGAGAGAGAAGAAATAATATTGTAGAGAGAAAATATTAGAGAAAGTTTTATAGAGAGAATATTTTTAGAGAGAGAAAATCTTGTAGCAAGAGAATATTTTAGAGAGAGAAAATATTATAGAATGAGTATATTATAGAGAGAAAATATTGTAGAATAAGAGTATTTTAGATAGAAAATGACGTAGTGAGAAGACAAAATATTATAGAGAGAAAATATCATAGAAGTAATATTGGAGAGAAAATATTGTAAAAAGAAAATATCGTAGAGAAAAAATATTGGAGAGAACATTTTAGAAAAATAACTGTAAAACTAGTTTTTGGCTCAAAACTGGTTTTATTGCCAAATGCTCAAATGTTGATAATTCTAGAGCTGGTTTTCGATAAGCTAAAACTGATTTTGCACAAAACTAGTTCTTGGTATTCCAAAATCAAAACCTAAAATTTCAAAACCAATGCCAAACACACCCTTAGTATAATCAAACTTTTCAATTGGAATATTAAAAAACAATGATCAAATGATACCCAAAAAAGACATTTTCATGTTTTGCTAAAGCAACTCAACAGTAGAATTGTATCCAAATGTTGAGTATGGTGTCTTAAACTTGTCTTATTCTTCTACCACTCTTATCACAAGGTTAGATACTCGTATTCAAACGTTGAGTATGGTGCCTTGAAGACACTATACTGGGAATAGTCCCATATCAGGTAGGGGAGTAGGGTTCCTTGTCTTCATATATCCATAGACGTTTGATTCGAGGAAAAGGAGGTTTGTCATCCTTTTCCTTTTTTGCGGCATTCATTTCCGCATAAAAGGAAAAGAATGTCGGTGTTCGGTTCATGCACGGAAATAGGGCGAAAAGGGAGGTTGGCATTCTTTTCCTTTTTTCAAGTTTGTTTGATTCAATATAGGAATAAAGTGGAAATTCTTGAATAATCCTAGTTCTGCCACTTCCTTTCAATCCAGTAGAAACAAGAAGATCTATAAGAAACAAGAAGTGTGAAAAAATACAGGAATTTGTAAGTGACTGGAACTCTAGATCCTTCTAAAAGCCGACGAGAAAATTGAACAATTGATCGAAGTGACGAAGTCGAAGATCGGGGCCGAAGAAGGTGACCGAAGCCCTAGATCCTTCAAGAAGCCGACGAGAAAATCAAACAATTGACTGGAGTCAAAAATTGAGACAGAGGTAGATTGGAGCCCTAGCGGTTCAACAGTCGGTACCAGCATAGTGAAGTGGGAAATGGGGCAATACAACACCACAAGTAGCCAAGTGTAATATTGGAAGAAAAATAGCTACCACGTAGGTTTCTTGGATAGCCAACTTAGTTTTCCCCCAATATTGGGAGGAATCCTAAGCCCTCTATGTTGTAGCTCGTATGTCCTTAGCGTGGATTTTCTGTATTAACATTAATAAAGATGACTTTGGTTATTACTTTAATTAGAATACTACTCTGGTGTATGATAATACTCATATAATAAAAGGACCCTAGGGAACACAGTAGGCCACTGAGGCGCATGGAGGATCCATGCTTGGGAGACCCAGTGGACCAGTTCTGTGTAGACCTAGAACTAGTTCACAGCTTTGGTGATGCTGGTCGCTTCACCGAGAATAAGCTGTTGGCAGGTAGAGGATGTGGTGAAGTCTCCACCACGGGAAAGTGGGATTCCCATTCTCCTGACCAAGCACGATGATCGTGTTGAACAGGAACCAAGACGGTGCACAGTTCAGTGATTCAGACACTGGTGCATAAATCGTCTTACTACTATAGATAATCTGTCCTTAACCCTGAGGGACCATGTACACTGGGCCAACCAGTTGTGTGGTGCTTTGATGTGCCAACGTGTGCGGACCTTCCATAGTCCAATACCACGGTACGTTGGGTTACCCGGCTGGCGCTTGAGTGACATATAATCCCTACAGGTTATCCGACGTCCAGTGTTGGATGGGTGCGTTTTGATGAGTCAATCTGTCCACACAGTTAACCCAGGCCTGGTGGTTGTCAGTATGACTGACGATGTTCCGAATGCTAGGCATAGCACCGGAAGGTGTGTGGTGTTATAGATGACAAGTCATCAAACCCTAGTCAGATGATCGATTGGGATCTGACGATGCTCCCCACCGCCCGAGTCGTATCATGGCACCAGTAATAGGAGGGACTGAGGATTATCGGAGTATAATAGAGAACAGGGTTACGAGGGAGTAACATAAGTTTAGGATCACTAGAGTTCAACTCGCATCGCACTCTGGGTGGCTACGCGGGTTAATCGGATTAGGACTGATTAACAGAACTTTCGGTGTGTCACCGGAACAGTTAATCAGGGATCCGGTTGGAGCTAGAGATCCCGAACCCTGAAGGTTCCACCCTGTCGTTGTGTATAGGAATTGTTCCCCGACCTAGTTGAATACGTTGGATGCGAAGTAGCGCGATGGAGCGCAAGCCCGAAGCCTAAGAACCTAATTCACGTGTGTTACGGGCCGTAGGGGTATTTTGGTAAATACTGAAATATGGCTCAGAACACATTGAATATGGATCTTAAAATGAGCGGAATAATTCCAGGAGCTCACAGGCGCTGACGGAACTCGATTCCGAGTAGCGCACCTCACTCAATCTCACTTTCAATTTTTCGCTTTTCGTGAAGGGCGTTTTCGTCCGGACTTCACGATAGACACCCGGGAGACCTAAATCCGACCCCCCCTCATCCCTATCCACCTAGGGGCCGGCCCTAGGCTCCTTGGAGCCATGGGAGACCGGCCCTATAAAGGAAATAGGGAGGGGAGGGCCGGCCTTAATGGTTCTACTCCCTCCCCTCCAAAAATCTGACCCCTAGTCCTCCTCCTTTGTGGTTTCGGCCAAGGAAAAGAGAGGAAGAAGAAGGGATAAGGAAGAGGAAGGAAGGAGAAGGAAGAAAGGAGAAAGAGGAGGAGAAAATCTCGCGGCTCGCCATCGTCTTCGCAACGGATTCCTCCGTCGGCTCGAAATCCTTGCACTCAGATACGGGATTTCGAGGATTCTTCAATTCGCAAAGGATAAGGTGCTATCCGACAGTTTCCCTTGCGATTCAAGTGCGGTTCTTCATCGTTCCGTAATTTTCGGATCATAGATCCATAAGATATGATGAATCTAAACATCTAAGTAGATGCATGCATGTCTTTTGTAGATCGTAGTATGCCTCTAGGGTGTCCGCACATATGCTAAGATCATAGATTTGCATGTAGATTGTTTTGTATCACAAAATTGTAATGAATTATACACCGTATGATCTTCGGATCTTTCTTTTGCTTCCGCTGCGACTCCGATACACGGATCCAATTTCAACAATTGGTATCAGAGCACGCTTTGGTGTATGTTTCATGCATGAATTCGTGAAAACATCATGTGAATATATGATGGCATATGTTTTCGTCGGGGTTCGACGTAGATCATGCATATGGATTGTGCTATGTATCGTCTTTTTGCAGGTGCCGCGCTGAATAGTAATCTGTGATTGCATGCATCTGGTGGTCGGACCCCGGATTTAATTTTGCATTGATTATTATTGTGGATTGTAAGGCTCTAGATGGGCGAGGGTGGGGGTTGACCATCCTCGGTTCCCTGGCCATGTTTCTAGGATTGTCTTCTTTTCTTTCTAGCGAAATTGTACACGAATGAGCACTTGCTCGGAGCGTGTTAGTTTTTCGGTCACAGGAAGAAGGAGATAATGCTACATCCATGATTCGGGCAAGCGGTACCATGGCATGCAAAGACCCGGCGAAAGCGTGCACGTTGGCGATGAAGGGGATCATCGTCAGAGATCGTGCAAAACGGAATAGCGGGATATCTTGGCTATGCTATTCAGGTTCAGGGGTCGGACCCTGGACTTGATTCAGTTTGGATGTTTTTCTGTTGTTTCTCTTTATTTCGTATTTAGAGAACCCCGATGATAATATGATTATCTTGCTTATGAGTTTGTCTCTAGATCAGGCTTAGGGTTAGTACTAAGCTTATGGATTCATCGGTATCTCTAAATGCTTCTAACACGTGCAAATCCGGTGTCTAGCTAAAAGGAAAGATGGTAACCGCCCTCGTGGTAGTTCAGGTAGCCAAGTACTGTGCACCGAGATAGACGCAGTGTTAGATTTGTTTAGTGATAATTAACTAATGTCTCCATAAGAAGTATGATAACCCTAGTCGGATGCCCTTTCCCCACGTGGTCCTAGCGACCAAGTTAGGTTAGGATTTCACTGTGTGATACCCGTTTCTAGATGACGTTTGATGGTAGTATGAACTCATCACGATTTGGTTATGCCACCATTAGGTTGAGGTCCGGCGGAGGTTGTCGGATGTCCCTATTTGGCCAGCATCGAAACCTGTAATGAGATGAGGTCTACTATGACATCAGGCATCAAATTGTGAACGAGGCGTCATCGTAGTGGGAGTCCTTTCCATGTTGACCTTAGGCTAGGCTCCAGATCTTAGGATTATGGACAAACTAGTGAAGTATCGGGATCCTTGGAATCTATGTAATGTGATCCTTGCAAGAAAGGCGAAAGCTGAGTATTCAAGGTAGGGACTATGATATTTTTCAAGGATATTAATGCTTTGCGGGAAGGTTTATAATCCTAGTGGGAGCACGGTAGACCAGGGTCTAAGTCTACGAGATCGTGATCTTTCTATATATGCATAAAACCTCATAAAGAAGGGATGTGTAAGAGGTTCCCTCCAAAGGGGAGCCCCTGGCCTCCACAATCAACCGGCTAAGGGTCTGGGTGGGAGGTACGCAGTTCGATATTCCCACCGGGTGAGAGTTGTGTTTCCTTCCATGCTGGTTCGCCTAGTGGTTTCCTTCGAGACATGGAGGATGCCGGTGGCAGTGGGTGACGGTTTTATGCTGCACCGCGGGAGCCTATGAATCCCTCTGCTGACACCACCTAGATTTATGGGAAGCACCCGAAAGCTTGTGTGAAGCCGTTGTTGCTGCGCATGCGGGTCACATAAAGCTGGCCAAAAGGAGACTGGGAGGTCTTTCAGTTTGCCGTAGGTAAGTCTGATGAAGACTGGGTCATAAAAACCCCGTTGGTAGAAGCGGTTGCATGCTCTCACCGAGATGCTGTCTCCAATTCAGGGCCGATAGTCTCAGTGCTCGAGCCCAGGGAATTTAGATTCCTGGATGTCTCCACTTGAGGTGGTGAAGACATAGCGGCTGTACTAGACATTATCTATTTCTAAATTCCATGAACTAGATTGTAGTAGACCCTAACTATTGCTTTAAACCATTGTTTACAGAAATCATGACCAAGCTCGACCCCCTTGCCTCCATACTTAATGATAATAAACTTACGGGACCAAACTACGAGGACTGGAAGCGTAACCTAATGCTCGTCCTAAGGGTTGGCAAACACACAATTGCCCTAAGTACCCCTCAACCGGCCATGCCGGGACCAAGTGCAACTGAGGCCCAATCAAAGGAATGGAAAGACTGTCTAGATGCTGATGAGATGTGCAAGTGCTACATTGTGGCATCCTTGCATACCGTCCTTCAGAAGCAAGTCGAAGACATGGCCTTTGCTTCAGACATGATGCTCTACCTGAAGGAAATGTTCGAGGGTCGTAGTCGGGTAACTCGTTACCTGACCATCAAGAAATTGGTGTCCACGAAAATGGCAGAGGGGACTTTAGTTCGGGATCATATGCTGAAGTTGTTTGGCTATGTGAACGAGCTTAGTTCCTTCGATGTCATCTTGGATGCAGAGATCCAGACCGACATTTTCCTCGCGTCTCTGTCAGGAGCGTTTGGGGCTTCATTACCAACTTCAACCTTAACCGGTTGGAGATGTCTAACGCAGAGCTCCTAGCGATGCTCCAGGCGGCAGAGGACGGGATGAAGGTAGGAGCCCAATCCCTAAACGTGGAGCGTAATTCTTCTCTGAAAACCAAGGGCAAGTTTCAGAAAAGAAAGTCTAAGAAGCCCGTGAAGATGGGCCAGGTGCAGTTGCAGGTTCCCAAGCAGAATGGTCCGGTGAAGCCCAAAGGAAAATGTTTCCGATGTGGCAAGAATGGGCACTAGAAGGGCGACTGCCGCGCGGCTCCCAAGAAGGCTGAGACAGGTATATCTCAAATCCACATAGTGGAATCCCTTGTAGCATCCAGTTGTTCTCCAGCTTCATGGATTGTGGATTCTGGTTCCACTAACCATGCTTGCAATAATTTGCAGGGGTTCAAGGAGACAAGAAAACTGGGTGATGGGGAGATAATCATAAGCATGGGAACTGTGGCCGTGGCAGAGGCTGAAGTAGTTGGATATGTCATCTTGTAATTCCTTGATGGAAAAAGTTTATTACTTAGAGACATACTTTATGTACCGTCCTTGAGACGTAATTTAATTTATGTTTCCTTATTGAATAATGAAGGTTTTTCAGTTTTATTTGATGCTTCTGGTGTGTCAATTAAATTGAATGGTTTCTTTGTTTGTAAGGGAAAGATACATAATGGTCTCTATGTAATTAACTCCAATCATAAGCAGGATAACATAACTGAAGCTTGTGTGATTAATTCATCTAAAAGAAAAAATCCCTCAGATAATCCAACACTCCTTTGGCATCTAAGGCTTGGACACATAGCCTCAGACATGATTCACAAGTTGGTTAAGGTAGGACTCTTAAGTCCAAATGTTTCAGAAAGCCTACCGACGTGTGAGTCTTGCTTGGAAGGCAAGATGACTAAAAGGTCTTTCGGAGCCAAAGGTAGCAGATCTAAGGAGGTATTGGAGTTGGTACACACTGATGTATGTGGGCCCATAAGTGTCCGTGCCATAGGAGGCTTCGAGTATTTCATCACCTTCACGGATGATCACTCGAGGTTTGGATACATATACCTAATGCGGCGGAAGTCTGAATCCTTTGATAAGCTCAAGGAGTTCAGAGCTGAAGCAGAAAAATAGACGGGTAAAAGTATCAAGTCTCTTCGATCGGATCGAGGAGGCGAATACCTATCAGATGAATTTATTGGGTACCTGCGTGAGCATGGGATCGTATCCCAGTTGACTGCACCAGGGATACCACAACAGAATGGTGTATCTGAGAGGAGAAACTGAACTTTGTTAGACAAGGTTCGGACTATGATGAGTTATGCAATATTGTCACCTAGTTTTTGAGGATATACCCTAGAGACGGTAGCATATACTTTGAACTTTGTTCCATCAAAGTCAGTATCCCTAACTCCTTGGGAGCTGTGGTTGAAGCGAAAGCCAAGCCTACAACACTTTAGGATTTGGGGTTGTCCAGCACATGTGCGGAAGGACAAGCGAGATAAGATGGAGTCAAAAACAAAGGTATGTCTGTTCGTTGGGTATCCAAAAGGGACAAAGGGTGGTTTATTTTATGATCCTGAGGATAGAAAGGTTGTCGTCTCGACGAACGCCGTATTCCTGGAGTAGGATTATTTAATAAGTCATAAGCCCACCAGTAAAGTAGTTCTTGAAGAATTGCTTGGTACTGAAGGGAGTAAGCAGATAGAAAACGTAGTGGGAGCCGATACCACTAAGGTTAACGGTACTATAGAATCGACTCCTATGGAACCACCGCAGGTTCGTCAAAGTGGGAGGACCACAAGTGCTCCTGATAGATACATTGGAGAAGCCTTTATGGTTGATCCAGAGTTTCAGAAGAATGATCCTCTGAACTATGACGAAGCGATGGTATCCACTAACCATGCAGCATGGCAGGAAGCCATGGAGGCAGAACTGACATCGATGTCCCAAAATTCAGTCTGGACACTTGTAATACCACCTCACAACATTAAACCTGTTGGGTGTAAGTGGGTGTACAAAAGGAAAAGAGGCCCGGATGGTACCGTTGAGACTTACAAAGCTAGACTAGTCGCTAAGGGTTATACCCAGCGAGAAGGGATCGACTATGACGAAACCTTTTCGCCAGTGGCTATGCTTAAGTCTATCCGGATCCTCTTATCCATTGCAGCCCATTATGATTGGGAGATCTGGCAAATGGACGTCAAGACCGCATTCCTCAACGGGGATTTGGAAGAAGACATCTATATATCTCAGCCTCCAGGCTTTGTCGCAAAAGGTCAGGAAGGTCTGGTGTGCAAGTTGCAAAGGTCCATTTATGGACTGAAGCAAGCATCCAGAAGTTGAAACATGTGTTTTGATCAGGCTATCCAGTCTTATGGATTTGAACAGAACGTGGATGAACCATGTGTTTATAAAAGGAGCGATAAGACTGCAGTAGTTTTTCTAGTGCTTTACGTAGATGATATCCTGCTCATCGGAAACGATGTTGGAATGTTGTCTACAGTGAAGGTGTGGTTATCCTCTCAATTTGACATGAAAGACCTGGGTGAAGTGAGTTATATTCTGGGGATCAAGGTAACTCGAGATCGCCAGAACAAGATTCTCTCGCTGTCACAGTCAGCCTACATAGATACTATCTTGGTCAGATTCAGTATGCACAACTCCAAGAAGGGACTCATTCCATTCAGACATGGAATGAAATTGTCCAAGGATCAGGGTCCTAAGACTCCTGAGGAGAGGGCAGAGATGCAGAAGATACCTTATGCTTCGGCTGTAGGGAGTCTGATGTATGCCATGCAGTGCACGAGACCAGATATATGCTATGCAGTAGGCATGATGGGCAGGTATCAGTCAAATCCGGGTCCAAGGCACTGGACTGCTGTGAAAAGTATACTCAAGTATCTCCGTAGGACGAGAGATTATGAGTTAGTTTACTCTTCACAGGAACTGATGCCGATTGGATATACAGATTCTGACTTTGCATCAGATCCAGAATCCAGGAGATCGACATCAGGGTTTGTGTTTTCATTAGGAGGAGGAGCTGTCAGTTGGAGGAGCATGAAGCAGGGATGCATCGCGGATTCGACGACAGAGGCTGAGTACGTTGCGGCGTGCGAAGCAGCTAAGGAGGCGGTGTGGCTCAAGAAGTTCCTCACGGACTTAGGATGCGTACCGGGAGCTCAAGATCCTATTGTCCTTTACTGTGACAATAGTGGAGCGGTAACATAATCCAAGGAGCCAAGATATTACCAAAAGAGCAAGCATATCGAGCGAAAATACTACATAATCCGGGACTTGCAGAAGCGAGGGGAGGTAGCAGTGACTCAGGTGGCGTTTGCAGATAACATGGCGAACCCTTTCACAAAGGCGTTACCGACCAAGGCTTTTGAGAAGCACGTGGATGCCATGGGTGTTAAGACTGTTGTTCCCCGCTAGGCCAAGTGGGAGATTGTTGTAGCTCGTGTGTCCTTAGCGTGGATTTTCTGTATTAACATTAATAAAGATGACTTTGGTTATTGCTTTAATTAGAATACTACTCTGGTGTATGATAATACTCATATAATAAAAGGACCCTAGGGAACACTGTAGGCCACTGAGGCGCATGGAGGATCCATGCTTGGGAGACCCAGTGGACCAGTTCTATGTAGACCTAAAACTAGTTCACAGCTTTGGTGATGCTGGTCGCTTCATCGAGAATAAGCTATTGGCAGGTAGAGGATGTGGTGAAGTCTCCACCACGGGAACGTGGGATTCCCATTCTCCTGACCAAGCACGATGATCGTATTGAACAGGAACCAAGACGGTGCACAGTTCAGTGATTCAGACACTGGTGCACAAACCGTCTTACTACTATAGATAATCTGTCCTTAACCCTGAGGGACCATGTACACTGGGTCAACCAGCTGTGTGGTGCTTTGATGTGCCAACGTGTGCGGATCTTCCATAGTCCAATACCACGGTACGTTGGGTTACCCGGCTGGCGCTTGAGTGACATGTAATACCTACAGGTTATCCGACGTCCAGTGTTGGATGGGTGCGTTTTGATGAGTCAATCTGTCCACACAGTTAACCCAGGCCTGGTGGTTGTCAGTATGACTGACGATGTTCCGGATGCTAGGCATAGTACCGGAAGGTGTGTAATATTATAGATGACAAGTCATCAAACCCTAGTCAGATGATCGATCGGGATCTGACGGTGCTCCCCACCGCCCGAGTCGTATCTGTTGTAGCTCGTGTGTCCTTAGCGTGGATTTTCTGTATTAACATTAATAAAGATGACTTTGGTTATTGCTTTAATTAGAATACAACTCTGGTGTATGATAATACTCATATAATAAAAGGACCCTAGGGAACACAGTAGGCCACTGAGGCGCATGGAGGATCCATGCTTGGGAGACCCAGTGGACCAGTTCTGTGTAGACCTAGAACTAGTTCACAGCTTTGGTGATGCTAGTCGCTTCACCGAGCATAAATTGTTGGCAGGTAGAGGATGTGGTGAAGTCTCCACCACGGGAACGTGGGATTCCCATTCACCTGACCAAGCACGATGATCGTGTTGAACAGGAACCAAGACGGTGCACAGTTAAGTAATTCAGACACTGGTGCAGAAACCGTCTTACTACTATAGATAATCTGTCCTTAACCCTGAGGGACCATGCTCACTGGGCCAACCAGTTGAGTGGTGCTTTGATGTGCCAACGTGTGCGGACCTTCCATAGTCCAATACCATGGTACGTTGGGTTACCCGGCTGGCGCTTGAGTGACATGTAATCCCTACAGGTTATCCGACGTCCAATGTTGGATGGGTGCGTTTTGATGAGTCAATCTGTCCACACAGTTAACCCAGGCCTGGTGGTTGTCAGTATGACTAACGATGTTCCGGATGCTAGGCATAGCACCGGAAGGTGTGTGGTGTTATAGATGACAAGTCATCAAACCTTAGTCAGATGATCGATCGAGATCTGACGGTGCTCCCCACCGCCCGAGTCGTATCATGTCACTAGTAATAGGAGGGATAAGGATTATCGGAGTATAGTAGAGAACAGGGTTACGAGGGAGTAACATAAGTTTAGGATCACTAGAGTTCAACTCGCGTCGCACTCTGGGTGGCTACGCGGGTTAATCGGATTAGGGCTGATTAACGAAACTTTCGGTGTGTCACCGGAACAGTTAATCAGGAATCCGGTTGGAGCTAGAGATCCCGAACCCTGAAGGTTCCACCCTGTCGTTGCGTATAGGAATTATTCCCCGACCTAGTTGGATACGTTGGATGCGAATTAGCACAAGCCCAGAGCCAAAGAACCTAATTCACATGTGTTACGGGCCGTAGGGGTATTTTGGTAAATACTAAAATATGGCTCAGAACATATTGAATATGGATCTTAGATTGAGCGGAATAATTCCAGGAGCTCACAGGCGCTGACGGAACTCGATTCCGAGTAGCGCACCTCACTCAGTCTCACTTTTAGTTTTCCGCTTTTCGTGAAGGGCGTTTTTGTCCGGACTTCACGATAGACACCCGGAAGACCTAAATCTGATCCCCCCCTCATCCCTATCCACCTAAGGGCCGGCCCTAGGCTCCTTGGAGCCATGGGAGACCGGCCCTATAAAAGAAATAGGGAGGGGAGGGGCCGGCCCAATGGTTCTACTCCCTCCCCTCCAAAAATCCAACCCCTAGTCCTCTTCCTTTGTGGTTTCGGCCAAGGAAAAGAGAGGAAGAAGAAGGGAGAAGGAAGAGGAAGGAAGGATAAGGAAGAAAGGAGAAAGAGGAGGAGAAAATCTCGCGGCTCGCCATCGTCTTCGCAACGGATTCCTCTGTCGGCTCGTAATCCCTGCACTCAGAGACAGGATTTCGAGGATTCTTCAATTCGCAAAGGACAAGGTGCTATCCGACAGTTTCTCTTGCGATTCAAGTGCGGTTCTTCATCGTTCCGTAATCTCCGGATCATAGATCCATAAGGTATGATGAATCTAAACACCTAAGTAGATGCATACATGTCTTCCGTAGATCGTAGTATACCTCTAGGGTGTCCGCACATATGCTAAGATCATAGATTTGCATGTAGATTGTTTTGTATCACGAATTGTAATGAAACATACACCGTATGATCTTCGGATCTTTCCTTTTGCTTCCGCTACGACTCCGATACACGGATCCAATTCCAACAGTATCATGGCACCAGTAATAGGAGGGACTGAGGATTATCGGAGTATAGTAGAGAACAGGGTTACGAGGGAGTAACATAAGTTTAGGATCACTAGAGTTCAACTCGCGTTGCACTCTGGGTGGCTACGCGGGTTAATCGGATTAGGGCTGATTAACGGAACTTTCGGTGTGTCACCGGAACAGTTAATCAGGAATCCGGTTGGAGCTAGAGATCCCGAACCCTGAAGGTTCCACCCTGTCGTTGCGTATAGGAATTGTTCCCCGACCTAGTTGGATACGTTGGATGCGAAGTAGCGCGATGGAGCGCAAGCCCGAAGCCTAAGAACCTAATTCACGTGTGTTACGGGTCGTAGGGGTATTTTGGTAAATACTGAAATATGGCTCAGAACACATTGAATATGGATCTTAAAATGAGCGGAATAATTCCAGGAGCTCACAGGCGCTGACAGAACTCGATTCTGAGTAGCGCACCTCACTCAGTCTCACTTTCAGTTTTCCGCTTTTCGTGAAGGGCGTTTTCGTCCGGATTTCACGATAGACACCCGGGAGACCTAAATCCGACCCCCCCTCATCCCTATCCACCTAGGGGCCGGCCCTAGGCTCCTTGGAGCCATGGGAGACCGGCCCTATAAAGGAAATAGGGAGGGGAGGGCCGGCCTTAATGGTTCTACTCCCTCCCCTCCAAAAATCCGACCCCTAGTCCTCCTCCTTTGTGGTTTCGGCCAAGGAAAAGAGAGGAAGAAGAAGGGAGAAGGAAGAGGAAGGAAGGAGAAGGAAGAAAGGAGAAAGAGGAGGAGAAAATCTCGCGGCTCGCCATCGTCTTCGCAACGGATTCCTCCGTCGGCTCGAAATCCTTGCACTCAGAGAAGGGATTTCGAGGATTCTTCAATTCGCAAAGGACAAGGTGCTATCCGACAGTTTCCCTTGCGATTCAAGTGTGGTTCTTCATCGTTCCGTAATCTCCGGATCATAGATCCATAAGGTATGATGAATCTAAACATCTAAGTAGATGCATGCATGTCTTCCGTAGATCGTAGTATGCCTCTAGGGTGTCCGCACATATGCTAAGATCATAAATTTGCATGTAGATTGTTTTGTATCACGAAATTGTAATGAAACATACACCGTATGATCTTCGGATCTTTCTTTTGCTTCCGCTGTGACTCCGATACACGGATCCAATTCCAACACTCCACACAATCCTTTGACTCGAAGTTGGACTTCCACTGCTATCCAATTTTCTCCCAATTTTCTCAAACCAAACAAAGGAAATGTTGGCATTCATTTCCAAATCCGCGGAATTGGAGCCAATTCTGCAAAGTGCTCTCCTCCCTTCATAAGGTCGACCTGTTGGGGCACTCCCAGGTGTTGTCACAATACAATTGGGCTAAGGTAGGGCATTGGTGGGACCATTCATATACTCATGAAGACCGGACAGGCAAGCTTCCATTTTTTAAATTTTTCATTCTAAGGGATAAAAGTGCATTTATAGTCATCAGTTTAAGTTCAAATTTGCAATTTGTTTCATCATAAACTCTAAAAAAAATTCAAGTTTGGAACCATCAATTATGGAAAATTCACATGATTATACTCTAATTGTTTTAAAAAATTGATTTGCTCATCTAAGTTCATTCTCTTACATGGATGTAGGTGTGTGATTTGATTGGGTGTACATACAGATCAAGTAACAAAAATCATTTAATATTCGTTAACGTATATTGAATTTAGTAATTCTTTTGATATGTTTATTAAATAGGAAGAGAGCGAGAGAGATGAATCCACTGTTTTGAAAACAGGACCGAATCGGACGGTCAAACTGGGTTAGATCGGAACCGAAGGACATATCGGTTTAAACTCCATTTGAACCAGAACGAGATAAAATTAGTTCTTATAATAGATTTTTACTTAAATAAGTGTCTTTTTGGTTTTTAAGTCTATGTTGCATAGACACTTAAATAACAGCTTTTGGCCAAAGAACCAATTTTTACAATGCTATGCATTTATGTACTTAATTATATATGCCTACTTTGTAGCCAACTAATTCTTATATACATTTAACTAGAGGAAAAAGAATATGTTAAACAAGTATAAATACTAAAACTTATATCCTTCTATTGTTTTTTTAAAAGTTCTCTTGGCTATACTCTGTCATAATTTTTTGATTTTTCTCACTTTTTAAGAAATTTTTTTTTTATAATAATATTAAAAATATATATTCAATTCAATAATAGTTGACCATAAATATTTATCCGACTAACGCTCTGACAGCCAGGTGGCAAGTCAGAGCCGAAAAAGCTTCTTGCCACAATAGTTCTCTTTTCTTTTCTTTTTTTCAAATGCCCAATAGACTTTGCATTCAGAATGCCTGGTTCAAACCCTACATTCCGGATGTCAGACTAAGTAGGAAGTTTGCTTTGTATTGAAACTAGGCTCACACTTAGGGGTGAGACTTGGGCGGGTTGAAGGATCGGCCCATGTCCAACCCGATTTACAAAAACCTTAACCCGTTTTGCCCGTGGAACCCGGGAAACCCATGGAAGGTCAACACGTGCTTGCCCATTTGAGTTGAATAAGAAAAATAACCAACAAATCTTTGATTTGCATAAAAAAAAACCAACAGATCTTTAATTTGCATAAAGAAAATATAAACTCAAATCTATATCCTCACATATTTCAAACAAATTATAGGGATTAAACATCAAATAGGCTGTCTTTGATTTGCATAAAGAAAATTACCAAAGCATAGAAATATAACAAGGAGTTCCACGGGATGTAAGTATGCCACTATACTTGGGTTCCTCGAGTTCCTCGGGGTTGGGAAGATCGGTGCCCAATCCCGTCCAAATTGAAATCGGGTTAATATTTTTTTGTCCAAATCCGTCCAGATTTTTAACCAACTTTGCCTATGCTTGTCCATTGTTTAGGTTGGGCGGGTTAGGCTTGGGTCGAATCCGCCCAAGTCCCACCCCTACTCACACTTGAGCTTTTTTTGAAATCGGATTTCTATTAAACCCGATATTTCGGATGCAGGGTTTAAACCCAGCATCTCGGAAGCCTGGTTTGTCAGAAATAGGAAAAAAAAAAAGATAAGGCTATTTAACCAACCTATATAAGCTGTTTTTGGCTATTGGGCAGCACTTACACAAAATATCAAAAGTGACTTTCAAAATATCACTAGCATAGGTAGGTTGGTGATGGGGTTGGCTATTGAGTTGGTTAAATATTATTTTTTTGTTTGATAATATTTTTTCATCTTATAAATATTTTTTATTTGCTGTTATTGAATTAAATTTATTATTTTTATTTTCAAAAAATCTCTAAGAAAAATCTAATTTCACTTGCTATTATTATTCCGCCCTGTTTCCATACCCTTCAAATCATGAATAATAACGTATAATTTCCATCTTGCCCTCTCTCTCCTTTATCATCGCTAGGGTTCCAGGTTTCGGGCCTCTCGCCCCGGTGCGATCCCAAATCCTCGGCGAGCTCCGACACGGCGTGGGATTCATGCTCCGCCACTCTTCGGAAGAGAACCCTTCGCCGATTCCGCCGCATCGTGATCGCCTTCGAGAACCTAATGTATGATCACCCTGCTCACCCTTAATGCACCTTTTATTCCACAGATTAGAACCCTAAAGATGAGCGGCATTTCTGTGAAGATTTGGTTCGATGCATCAAAAATATTCGAACCCAGTTGACAATTCGATGAATCTGCGGCTTCCTTGTGTTTTTCTGTGAAAGATTCCGTAATTTATGGAGAATGAAGTGGCATTGGGCCTAGACTTCAATCCTGAGCTGATAGAAATCGAACCCGATACGTCTATATTACTTGACGATGACGGGGACGATGAAGAGGAGGAAGAAGAGGTAGATGTAGACGACCCGGTTGTTGAAATGCCCGACAGAGCCAATGGGGTTGAGCACGGCGGGTGGAAGCAGGACCAGTGTGATCCCCGCATTGGCATGGAGTTCGACTCCCTCGAGTCGGCGAGGAAGTTCTACTTCAACTACGCCGAGCGGCTTGGGTTCCGTGTCCGCAACAGCAGGTTCCGGACCTCGCGGCGCGACGATTCCATCATCATGCGGCGCTTCGTGTGCTACAAGGAGGGGTTCTACCTGAACAAGGAGAAGAGGAAGGATGACGGCAAGGAGAGGAGGAAGCGAGCCTCGATAAGGGAAGGGTGCAGGGCGATGTTTGAGGCGGTTCGGAAGGATCAGGACAGATGGGTTGTCGCGAAGCTCATCAGGGAGCACAACCATGCATTCATCCCCAATGTTAGAGCAGGGAAGGCCAACAAGAAGAAACCAGTGCCTTTCTTCCCGGTTGAAGTGGGCTCATTGTTTGGGCAAGGACTCGGTGCCAAGGCTAGTCGCGGTGTCGTTTGGGAAGGAGGGGAATCGTTCAACCTCATGCAGTATTTCAAGAAAATGCAATCGAAGAACCCTGCATTCTTTTATTCGGTGCAAGTCGACAAGAACAACCGGTTGACGAATGTTTTCTGGGCCGATGCAAAGGCACGAATGGCATACAGTTACTTTGGCGATGCTGTTGCTCTCGACACGACGTACAGGAAGAACAAGCTCATGAACCCCTTTGTGCTGTTCTCAGGTGTGAACCATCACCTGCACCCGGTTGTATTTGGGTGTTCCGTGATTTTGGATGAGAGGGAGGCTTCGTATTTGTGGTTATTCGAGACATTTCTAGTGGCTATGTGCGGACACCATCCACTCTCGTTGGTTACTGACCAATGCGAAGCCTTGTCAGCTGCTGTCGCGAAGGCACTCCCCGATACCTGCCATCGTATTTGTAAGTGGCAGATCTTGAGCAAGTGTAAGGAGAAATTGCCGGATATCTGTTCAACACAAGCAGCTCGGGATGCTTTTAAAGGGGAGCTGAAGAAATGCATTGATGAATATGATACGGTTGATGATTTCGAGTCGGCATGGGAGGCACTCCTTGTGAAGTATAATCTAAAGGGCGATGGATGGATGCAGTCACTCTATGAAGTCCGGCAACAATGGGCCACGGTGTACTTGAAGAGCGTGTTCTTTGCTGAAATGTCTCCAACTCAAAGGTCTGAAAGTATGAATAAATTCTTTCAAAGAAATTTCGAAACGAGGATAGGCTTACTGGAATTTATTGCAAAGTTTGACCAAGCCATTGGAGGTCAGTACGAAAAGGAAGCTCAAGCCGATTTTGCTAATATGCTAACTGGACCAGTTTTGAAAACAACATCGCCTATAGAAAAGCAGGCATCAGAAACATACACAAAGACCTTATTTGCCATATTTCAGGAGGAGTTTGTCCAGTCCTTGAGTTATTCGGTGGATAATTTCCAGGGTGAGTCCATATGCAGATATCATGTGTCTCCTAAAGAGGAGCAGGGTGCACATAAGGGTTGTGATGTCACCTATGATGCTTCCGAAAACAGAGCATGCTGCAGCTGCCAAAAGTTTGAGTTCTCAGGAATTATATGCAGACATTTGTTGAGGGTCTTTTCTGCACTTGGTTTTTTTAAGCTTCCAGAAGATCTCTTCTTGAAACGGTGGACACAATATGCTAAGAGTGGTCCTGTATTGTATGAATCTTGTGCTCAAAATGCTTTGACTCTGCGCTACAATGATCTCTGTCTGGACGTCTTTAAATATGCAGCAGAAGGTGCAACATCTTTAGCGATTTATAAGTCTGCAAAAGATGCACTGCAAAAGGCTTTTACCAAAGTTGTTTCTGCAAAGAAGTCTATGCTGTCTACTTTGCCAGGTATGATCTGCAAAACTGTATTTTCAGCTTGCTTATTATGCTTTCTCGAAGCCCTGAATCCTTTCAAGTAGCAACACATAATATGGGAACTTTAGTAGGATACCTATGTCCTTTTTTCGTGTCATTTTATGCAGCATGGTTGCTTGGCTTTTTATTTAAAAGTGCGTTATTGGACATAGGTCATTCTTATCATTTTCCGTCTCTCTTCCTCCATCGGATTCAAAGAAAAAGAATCTACTGTATCTACATGCTTTTACCTGCTGTGTTTATATCTCACTTTCACTTGATCATCTCTTATGTATATACCCTTGACCATATTTCATGCAGGCTGCCGAGTGTGTCAATCTGAATGGGGATGAGACATGGGGAAGATCTATACCGTTTGAAGTATGCCTAATGATCAAAGTGATCTTTTTGGACATTTTTTCAGAAGAAGCGAGGGAGAATCCGACATGAGCTATGCCGCCAACCTTATTTTGAAATACGTACAAGTCACAAGGAAAAAATTTGTTGTAATGACCATTGGCTTTTTAATAAGTAGTTTTTTGGGCTTATTTATTGATATACACGCAAATTTGTTGATAGGATCTAACAAGCTATCCCACTAACATGTGTGCACATCTGTAAAATATGCTGATATTAATATGACTTTTAACTTTATCATTAGGTTTGAAGCTAGGATCTCACATTTGTCATTGAAAATGCATTGCCTTAACCATCAAACCTTGTCCAAATTATTTGGGGTCGACTTTATGAATCCTTCCTCGACAACCATTTCTAATTTTCTACTTAGGGCTACCTTCTATGCCACTACAAGCTTTTCGTATTCCTTCTGACAAATTCTGCATATGTTTCCTTTGTTGTACTCATTCTTCACTCTATCCTTCCTAGATTTACTGTACACACACCTTAGCATTTTCATCTATGCCACACAATTGTTGTATGCTTGAGCTTTCTTTATTGCCTAACATGTGAAAGCATATAGTATTGGAGGCCTTATTGTCATCTTATAAAATTTTCACTTTTTCATAGGCATGTGACATGCATATACCATCCTTGAAGGTTAAAGTGCCTCTTCACTTCATTATTATACTGACACTATAAAAAATGTCTTTCATTAATAGACAATGTTTAAAAAGGCGAAGACGGGAACTGAGGCGCTAGGCGTCCAAAATGCGAGGTTTAAGCCTCAAGGGGGTACGAGGCGTAAGCCTCAATTAAGCCTCGATATTTTTAAAAAAAGTGCTAAAAAATTTCTAAAAAATTATAAACAAATCACGAAAAATAAGATACACCAATTCATGTAAAAGAAAACATTTAATTAAGTATAAAAGTAAGCGAGGCGGTGGATTTTCCCTCAATCACTTATGTTGTCGAGTGTCGAGCTGAATGCTTGCAAGTCTTTGTTATCCAACAACCAATTCCAACCAAATATCTGATAATACAATGATAAAAGACATAGAATATAGATTATAGATTGATCACTTTGAATCACATTCACATAAAGCTCAAGTAACTAAGAAATACTAACCAAACATAGTAGTTGATTGATATTCAAAGTGTCATAAATTCATAGTCTCATCCATAGTGACAAAGTTCGGGTTCGGCAATAAGTCGGCGAGGGAAAAACTTGGAAAAGTTCGGCAAAAATCGGAAAGTTCGGGAAAAAAACGGGTAAAAGTTGGGAAAAAAAACGGGTTCGGGTTTTAATCGGCGAGGGTGAAATATGGAAAAAATCGGAAAGTTCGGGGCCTTCAAAATTCCAGTTTTTAACCTACATTTAAGCACCTAAGATATTTCTACATGACGTGGCATCCGATCACAACTCACAGGAATTGACACCAATGGCTGTGATCAGGACACACATGTGTCCTGGATTGTGTCACAAAAATCGGTAAAAAACGCGTTTTTTAAACATTTTTTTTCAAAAAAACGGCAAAACATCGGCGATTTTTGTAACTCATAAAAATCGAGAAAAAGTCGGCAACAAGTCGGTAGCTCATAAAATCGCGTTTAAAACACGTTTTTTTTTTTAAATCGGCGAACTTTGTTACTATGTTCCTGACTGATTTCATTTTCCTGCAGTAACGGAGCTCAATCGACTGGTTTATAGGAAATTGCTTAGATACCGAACTTCCACATCAGCAAGCCAAGAGATTTTATCATTCAACTTGAACACACCATCAAATCCCCGATATCATTTTATCTTTGGGCAATGGTGAAGTGAAACGGAAGTCGCTGATATCAAATTGAGGAGTTTCAGTAGTACTGGTTCAATCACATCATAAGATTGCCTGATTCTCACTAGATGGGCACTTTGGGTCATTAAACCGCCCAAGTTGGTTGGCTAAGGAAAATGGATGAGGTCATGCAATAGGACCAAGCACCCCTTTCTTCGACCTCCTATTTCTCGCTTTTTCCCTTCCTCTCTCTTCTCTTCCCTCCAGCATCTTTCTTTTATCTCTCTTATTTTTTTTTTACATATACATCATTCGATTTTTGCATGTTACAAGCACAACTTGGATAGACAAGCCTATATAAACACAATAAATATGGAGTGTACAACATTATTTTATCACGACAGTAATAAGACCCACAATGTTATATGGTTGAAAATGTGGTCCATAAAGAAAGCTCAAGTACACAAGAGAAGCGTGACATAGGTGCGGATGTTGAGATTGACGTACATCAAAACTAGGAGGGATAGAGTGGGGAATGAGTATATACGAAGAGTTGGAGTTACGTTAATTGAGAGTAAAATGATGACCGACTAAGATGATATGGACATAGAGAATCAGACAAGTCGTGGTGTCAAGACAGGGAGGGTCTCAAATTACAGCGGAAGGGTCAAGGAGGGGAAGACTTTAAATAACATAGATGGAAGTTAGAAAATGTAGGGAAAAGCTTTCGGTGACTACTGAGATAGGCCTTAACACAAATGACTAGTATATAAAGCCAACCCAAAATACAGGGAGAAAGACTGATGGTTATGGTTACGATTGTGGGTTAAACAGACGCACATTTGATCTTAGACCTCATTTCAATTATTTACTGTTTGTGTGATGCCTAGAAAGGTTCCTATTGGCTTGCGATAAAGGACCTTGTGTTCCCACACCCTCTACTTGGCCAGGTGTTTCTGCACTGATTTCCACAAGCCATCTAGTCGACTATTTCATGTGATCGTGGCTGTCCGGGATTTCTTTTTCAGTGAATAGGTATGTTCATTGTAGATTTATTTCTCAAGTCAAGTATGGATTCAAAAACTGTTTTTTGCATAATAGGAATTGCCATTCTTTCTATTAATTGAGCAGGAAGAATGTACAATTGTCGAATAGTGTTCAAGTATTTTGAGAATCAAAGGCAAGAAATATTGGGCTTAACACGCTCAAGTAAGACAATGTTTAAGTTGAGAAGGAATTGAAACAAGTTATGACCCGGTTATCGGGCATCATGGAACCAGGGATCAAAGTCATACGAGACAACATGTAATTCAGCTACTAATATAAAGCATGTGTTTCATGCTGATAGTGCCTTGTATATTATGGCTAAAACAACACCTATATATAATTCAGCTATCAATATATTATATCTCATATGTTTTTCATACTAAGTGTCTTGATCTATTTTGGTTAAAACCCAAGGATTTTACATGATTCCTATGTTCTTTATAGCCTAGATTGTAGATTTAGTATTAATCACATATTTTAATTCAAACAAGATGCAACAAAATCAATTAAAATCAATGATTATGGTTTTCTCAGTTTTATAACAATAAAGAAACAGCTGCTGCTTGCTGACCTTGGTTGTGTTACCAATGTGCCGACAACCATCATTGAAAACCGAGCCATCTATGGCTCAACCAGGTATATCGTAGCTCGACAACCACCTTCGCAATCACATCATCAATCTCGCCTCCCTCGATCTCCACTCCCTCTTGCTGTTCATTGTCATTGCATGTTGTCCCGCAAAACATGGGCATATTCCTCATCCACCATTCTAGAGAGGTGGAATAATTGAACAGAGCATATCATAGGAGTCATATATACATACATCTCTAACAACATAATACACAAACCCTTAACAAACAAGAACATTGAACAAGGGCATGCTACTCGTGATAACCTTAATATAAATCTCCTATGAGATTTGTGTACCAATAGTCGGATAGTCATTTGGACAACGACAGCAAGGCTCACTACCACTATCCAATGCGAAGGTGTAATAGGTGTTTCGTGGGTAGGAACCCACGCCATTGTATTTGCCACACTAGGGCATGCCTCAATATTGCCACCCATGAACGTGAGATGGTGCTTCAACCCGATTGTGATATGAGTGTACTTCCGCAAGATGATCACCAAAGAAATAAAAAAAACTATCTTCTCTACATATCTTTTCAGTTTTTAATTTTTGAAGAAAAAAAGGTCAAATCCTAGGAGAATCCCCAAATTGGTACATAACCAATTTGTAAATCCATGGAATTGGTCTAGAATCCGTAGGCACAACTCTTCTTGATGTCATTGATGATGTAGCTAGATATTTATTTTCCAATCGACCATGTAATGCTTAATGGTTTGAAGTTAACTTATTAGCTCAAAGTTTTTGTGAATTGGAAGTTAATAGTTAGAAATTTTTGTTGAATTGCCTCAGTTTGCTATTCTTATTTATGCTCTGAACAACATTGTGAATATTGGTGCGTCTATTTATGATTCATGTCAACATATGCCAAAAACTTGATCCGAACTTTTTCAAATTCACCCTAGCTGATTAATTCTTGAACCCAATTTCCCCATTCGGATTTTCTCGATTTTACCATTTTTTCTAGAGCTTTATCCGAGCCGAATTATTATCGAAGCCTAACTTGGTGACTATGGCAACATCAAGAAGTAATAATATAGATGATGGAATGAGGGTTGAGAAAAATGATAAGGGTTTCTAAAACCAATTCAGATTTATGCCAAAAAGATCAACAATTTGACATTACTTGGTTAGACAACTAAAAAAAAAAGGTTTAAAAAGAACTTTCGCATGGTTTTTATCGATTTAGGGAAAGCTTATGATAGAGTATCATGGAAATGTTAAATGGTGAGTGCTAAGGAAGAAAGGTATATATAGAGGGTCAATGAACTCACAATAATAACCATTAGTATTAATTGAGGTGAGACAATAAGAAGCATTAGTATTAATAGTGGTGAGACAACTCTCATGGTGGGCGTTCACCAATGGCCATATCTCTTTGCAGTAATTAAGAGGAATTACCATGATGCATTTACAGATGATATAATGTTAATTAGTATGATGAGGACTAGGTTAAGCTAAGTTGAAATTGTGGAGAAAAACTTTGGATGATAAGGTTCTAATATTTAGAAGTAAAATGGAGCATGATGAAGGTAATTTTAGTCAAAATATGAACGATAATGTAAATCCAATCAAAATTTTTGGCCAAAAGTAACCATAATGAGACCATTAGTAGCTTGGAACTCTTAAATAGAAGAATGGGTCTATTAACAATGTTTGAAAAATCATGTGAGGCTTATGCGGGCCTCAAAAGTAATGAGGCTTAAGCCTCGTGAAACTCCGGTGAGGCTTACGCCTTATATGTGTGAGGCGTACGCCTCAAGGCTTAAGCCTCGAGGCGCAGTGAGGCATAAGCCTCGGCTGTTGCACGGGATCACAACCGTTGACGTGATCACAGCCGTTAGATGGAGTGTCGCTTCAGAGGTTCAGAGCCAATCACGTTTTTTTTTTAATGTTGAGTAATCGACTTATCTATGCTATGGCTTTTGTAAGCATGTTACTTTGCTATGCTATGGGTCAGGTTGATGAGAGTCAGGAATCTTTACTCGGTTTTTTGAAGAACTTATGCAGGCTTAAAATTTCAATGCTCAATACCCAAATATCTCTCACTATACTATCTACCAAGTGAGTTGATTATACTCTAATTGCTTTCATTTCCTTTCAGTTATTCACAGTTCAGAACAATTTGAAGGATGGCTGGATCTGGGTTGTGACTTGTGAGCGAGCTGGTTGCACTAACATCGTCCGAGTCTCAGCTCACAACTTGATCAACAACAGATTGTGAAGCACCCACCCACAAAATAGTCAATCATGTGGAGCTGGAGCTTATTTATTTGTATAAATTCGAGGCATTTTTTTCATGAGATATAATGGATTTGAGCCTGAGCTGTATTTATTGTGTACATTTTTCTTTGTTTCTTCATTGATTTGTGCATTCAAAGAGTTTTTTTCCAGCAACAGAAGCAGCTTCTCTTATCTTATCGGCGATATTAAGTAATTGTTTTTTGTTTGAATTAAGCAGTTAAATATTTGCCACATTGCAAAAAAAAAAAGTTTTCATTATCATCATTTGCAAATTGACCCCTGCATTATTCTTCATTTTACAGCAACTATCGATATTTTTAGGCAAAAGTACACTTGCAGATGCCTGGTAGTGGTAGAGATTTTTATTTTTTTTTGGTATTATACAAATTAGTATGCTTTTAGTACTTTTACTAATAAAAGAGTAAGAGGAATGATCTAAGGAATTGTTCTATGTGCAAGAACCGACAAAAGATGAGATTTCAGATTTAATGAAAAAAAATGTATGAACCTGAACACAACTTCACCATCCTCTTGGCCATCATAGGCTTGACGCCTCCAGAACTTGTCGAAGGTATAAACCTAAACCCTCCTCTTGGCCATCACCGACTTGACGGCTCCAGAACTTATCGAAGGTATAAATCTAAACGACCTTCCTCCTCTTGACCATTGCCGACTTGATGCTTTCAGAACTCGTTGGAGGTATAAACCTAATGCAACTTGATGCAGTCTAAACAAGAACTTGACTTAAGTTCTCTCTCTCTCTCTCTCTCTCTCTCTCTCTCTCTCTCTCTCTCTCAAGTATAATCCAGATAAATAAGATACATATTAGGGCATGTAGTAATTAACCATATGTCATATAACATGTGAACAAGAGATCACACATGTACAAAACTGCAATCCTAAAACCGTAATGACAACCAAAGGAGGGTACCAACGTATACCACTGAAGATATATAAGAGGGATGCAATACATGTAGAAAAATCACTAATACAAGTGTGGAGCTCCAACAAAATACTGCAAAGGTGCAGTATATGTAACCTCTCTCTCTCTCTATATATATATATATGGGTCAGGATCCGGGGACACTGCTTTTGCACTCAGATTTTTACACTGATTTTCAAATCATTAGATAGATGTTTTAAAAGTTGTTGAATTTTTGTAAGCATAATCATCTTTCCTTAGATAGCACATCCACAAACAATCAGTATTTTCTAAAGCCTCTAAGTACATCAAATCAGAAAGACTAATGATCATCTGTTTACATCATTAGTTTTAAGAGCACATTTGATAAGTGGAACATGCAACTAACATACCAAAATGAAATGAATCAAAGATGCAAGACATGAAATAAGTAGTCAAAAGGTGCACATGAATGATATGTAATCAACACAATGTAACAAGATATATCAATCAAAGTTCAGTTTATCATAATGACTACAACAGTAGTTTTGACAACCAAATGTTAGCCAACACAATGAGCACATCAAGAGCCCATTGAAGTTCTAAATATAACTTAATGCGACTTCACCTTCTTTCTCCTTCCAACCATCGCCAAACTTGACAACTCCAGAACTTATTGAAGGTATAAACCTAAAGTGAACTTGATAAACCTGACCCAATACAAAAGCAAATAATTGTAAAGTCAACGCAACCCAATATAATTAAACGGAAGGTCTACATGAGCCAAACACAACTTTCACTTTAAAAAGTTTGTTCACAGGCAAGGCACTGACGAGGATTTTGTTGTAAGGTTTTTGGATTATACATGTTTTGGAGTTCGCGTGATCTATGGTGAGGCTTCGACAAGGGTTCACTCACCGACGAACCTATGTCGAGGGTTTCCATATAAGGTTGGCCGTCCGGCAACTTTCGAACAACAATGCTTGTGTAGCCTAGTTTCCAAAAAAACTTACCATCGAGATTTTCCAACCTCCGATGAGAAAGCAACATAAAATAGATCGATGCTTGTGGAGTTTCAGACAACGGCAAAAAAATATAGTAGTTCATAGCACAGGATGAAAGATGCTAGCATTTATGTAAAATAGTTATGAAGTAAAAGTTATTTTTGTCCGAAAAGTCTTTGGTGGTCATGAAATTAAGATATATTTTAATGCTCTGCTTTTAATTTGAGCAATACGACAAGGTTGGTTGACGGAGCCCGAAAAATCAGTACCCGCTCGCTACCTAAGAGTCCAGTATAAGGTGTCGGGCGAGGACATTGCCTAACCCGCACGCGATCAGCTCGCCCACGGTCGTCCCACCACCAGTTCGTCCAGGAGTTCGCCCACTTTTGCTAATAGGTGGCACTACCGTAAGGTGGCTCGCCATTGGTGCGCACCTAGATCGCACGCGATCAGCTCACCATCGGTTACTCCTACCAAGAGAAGTAAGGCCCAGACTATGGCAGCCAACACCTTTTTCAACTTAGGGATAAATGTCAAATGCAAGCAAAACTCGTGCTCTCCTAAGTCAACCCCTCTCCTTGGATCGATCTGGAAGGTCACTGCTAGCAGGATGCTGGAAAGAGTATCCACGTCACCACCAGTAGCCCATCGAAACAGGACCTCCAACCCGACCGCGATCGGCTCGCCCGCAAAAGAGGTCGCTCCCGGCATAGTTCAAAGGACACCTCAAAAAATTCAGCACCCACAGCTCGCTTGAGAGCTCGCCCTGACTTCACACGATCGGCTCGCCCGCGGAAGAGGTCGATCCTAGTATAGTTCAAAGGACACTTCAAAAGATGCAGCACCCACAGCTCGCTTGGGAGCTCGCCCTGACCGCACGTGATCGGCTCGCCCGCAAAAGAGGTCGCTCCTGACATAGTTCAAAGGACACTTCAAAAGATTCATCACCCACAGCTCACCTGGGAACTCGTCTTGACCGCACGCGCGGCTCGCCTGCGGAAGAGGTCGCTCCTGGTATAGTTCAAAGAATACTTCAAAAGATTCAGCACCCCAAGTGCTCGGGAGCTCGCCTAGTCCGCACGCGATCCGCTAGCCCGCGGAGGAATCCCGTGTTTTGCTCCACTGTTTGAGCTCACCAAGGAACTCGCCCTATCACGCAACCGCAAGGAGTTCACCTACCTACTCACGGGTGTCGCCTACGATAAGGCGGTAACAAATCGACAAATGTCACCACCCTCTTGGAGCTACGTGGACTATTGTGAGCTATGTTCACCAGCAAAAGTCGGTCTAGAGCGACCCCGACTGGAGTCTTCAAGAATGCCCACCTGGTCTAGACAAGACTGGTGCATCCCCCCCTCGCGGTCCATGGCCATCGCTGTTAGAATTGGTGAGGTCTACCGCTCGTAAAAACCTATAGTTTAACTGTGTATGGTTGATAGCTTAGGATTGCATCTTGGTATGTCCTTAGTATGTGTTCTGATTACAGAACAGAGAGCCATGGCTATATGGTAATCCACTTGAGTGGGAGACTCAATGGACTGGTCCCATGTAACCAAAATACATTCGCAGCTCTGATTAGGGTTGGTCGCCCTATCAGGATAAGCTGTTGGGATGACAGAGCGTGGGTGTCTCCACCATGGTCATTACCAGGCATATTGTATGTGGCCGAACGAAACCAACACGGTGCACAGATCGGTGTGCAGAGACCAGTGCACTAAGCTGTGTTTCTGTTTAGGGTAAAACGGTCCTAAACCCTGAGAAACCACGTCTGATGGACTAACCAGTTGAGTGATGCTTTGGCGCACCAATGTGTGAGGATCCGGATGCAGTGATCCAAAACCACGGTGTGCTGGGTTACCCGACTGGCGTTGCATCAACGTGTCACTCCTGCAGGCCATCCGCACCCCTAATGGGAGGTACGTTTCTTGGTCTGACCTACATTGTATTAAACCCTGGCCAAGTGGTCATTAGTTGGACTGGTGATGAATCCGGTTACTCGGCAGAGTAATCGGAGGTACGATGTACGTGGTCAACCTGGAAGGAACCGAGTCATATGAGCACTTGAGTCTGACGGTATTCTCCACCGCTCGAGTTGCATCATGGCACCAAGTGGAGGGACAGCGGGTTTACCATACTAAGCGGAGAGCAGAGGTATGTGGAAGAACATAGTAAGTCTAGGGGAATTGGAGTGCAGCCTGCGTTGCACTCTGGGTAGCCACGCAGGTTAACTCAGACTCAGATGATCGATGGTACACTCGGGTAGTGTATTGATTTAGTCCAAGTTGGAAGCCATGAACCCTAGTCCCTGAAGGTTCCACCTTATCCACATTATATACGGTCCTTGTACCATCTCCTCGAAACATAGAACGCAGTTAGAGGAAGCGAGAAGTCCAAGCCTACGCTCCGTGAGTGCCTCGTACTAGTGCACGGTAGATGCGTAGCTACGTGTGTGCACTAAGGGAAAACCCTAGGTTAGTGCAGAGACGCATGTAGCAATTCCTTGCCATAAGTGGACTTTGCCACATGGGTGCGATGCACCGGGACATGTTGCGAGTTGACTGGTTGACTTCACTAGGGGCACCCTACGGGAACCTCAGAGAATAGTGAAATCACTGGTGCACTTCACTTATGTGTGCCTTGCAAAGTCTCGTACACGAGGACGGCCAACTAGTGACAAAAAGACGTTTTGGTCATACCATGGGCCATTATACACTAAGGGGGTCGGCCCTAAGTGTTGGGAGACTGGTCAAGACTGGCTCCATTGGTTTCAGGAGGTTGTTGTCTCC
The DNA here is from genome assembly GCA_947650365.1 of Chamaelirium japonicum. Lineage (NCBI taxonomy): Eukaryota > Viridiplantae > Streptophyta > Magnoliopsida > Liliales > Melanthiaceae > Chamaelirium > Chamaelirium japonicum. Next base: position 43,887,569 of record OX393559.1, read on the forward strand.
AATGAAGGGGCCGGTCATGAGGCACAGAAAATGGGCTGGTTTTGACCGTTTTCAAAACCAAGGAAGAGATAGAGATAAAGGAGAGATATATAGGGAGAGGTTTGAATTAGTTGAACCTTATCCGTACTAGCCTTATCTATATGGATAGGTCGGCTGATGCAGACGAGCCTATTACGTGCAGTTTTCTACAGCTGATCATGTATTTTCAGCCTCTCCGGAGATCCAGGAAGCCGATCGTCGATCCGTCTGCACCAGTGGAAAGCTCGTTCAGAGATCTAAAACTTTGGTTTTTATTTTGTTTCGATCCGATCCACGGATCTTTAGTTATTTCAGTTTTTATTTCTGGTTTGGGTAGGTGCGAGCCATGTTCGCATCCGGTTCGAGCCACAGATGCCGAACTGACTCATTTTTGTGTTAGGTTTTAGGCCGTAGGATCTTAAGCTAGATTTAATCTCAATGGATGAGATTCGATAGGGATCAAAAACCCAAAACCCTAGCCCAAAATCCCAACCGGCCGGTCCCCCTCTCTCTCTCCCGCGGACATCCCCGATTCCCCTCTCTCATCCGCGCGCCTCTCTCTCTCTCTCTACCCGACCGGCCTTTCTTTCTCTTTCTTTCCTTTTTTGTTTTCTTTAGTTGTTCCCTATAAGTTCTAAAAACCCTAATTGAATGGGGATATGAATTGAATTGAAACCCTAACAACGGAGAAGCGGATCGCTTGCTCGGTGTATTCCTTCCGACGAAATCCTCTTTGCTTCTAGTCTATTCTTTCTTCCGCAAGCTTCTATCCCATCGCCTCGCACTTCGTCTACGGCTTCACGGAAGATCGACGTGGAGTTTCTTCGTCTTCAAAGATCCCTCGTCTCGGCTTCTTCACCCCGTCTTCTGGACCACGCCTCCCCTTTCGCGCCTCTCATCTGCAACAACGGAGCATCGGAAAGCCGCCGGCATTGACCAACGCACGATTTGGATTATCCTCTGATCTTTTCATGTGATATTTTCCTTCTCGCAACCGGCCTTATTGCTGATTTCATCTTAGGATCCCTAAAATTCTGTTTTCCTGAAAGTCTCATCCATTAGGATTTTATCGTTTAGGTCTATGGTTGTTCTTTGATACATTAGCTTTCTTAGTTGAGATTGTGATCATCTTTATTGCTGGAATTCAGTTAGTATAATCTGAAATTAAATATTGTCTTGTCAGTTGTTATTGCTTCTTGAATTAAATCTGATTGGGAATGAATGACTGTTGAATCGTGATTCTAAGCATTGCTGAAATTTGTTTATATGTGCTGAAATCTAATTTTTATTGTTTAAATTCTGCACTTGGATTAAATTAAGCATACGCATTCGTATCAAGTTGGTATCAGAGCGTATCAAGTTGGTATCAGAGCGCACTAGTCATCGCGTCCTTATGCAACGGCCGGTCCTCTCACATCATTCGCATCATCTCGCGTTTGCTGGAATTTTTTTTATTTGCCTTCTTTCATTTTAGTTAGCGCCTTGCATTAATTAGTAACACCCATCGCGTGATCGCATACATATTAGAACCATCCCTTTCTCTTTGTAGTGAGTCGATAGAATCTAGAATGGCTGGATCGTCTCCGCCCCGAACTTGGCAAGATGCCTTAATGAGGCAACAAGAGCACATGGATAGACTCCAAACCCAGATAGAAACCTTGACCTTAGCTTTCCATAATTCCCAGAATCCACCGCGACCCCGTCGCGAACACAGGACTAGAGCGTCACCCGGCCGTAGTGAGTTAGACCTAGGGTCAGGAGGTGACAGCGTCAGTTCCTCTGATGGATCTGAGCAGCGAAGTAGGCAAAGTCATAGGAAAGCGAACCTCCATTGGGGCTGGGATCAGGGCATCAAGATAGAAATTCCTGAGTTTGAGGGTAGGATGGACCCCGAAGAGTTTCTAGAGTGGGCCGAGCGAATCGACCAGTACTTTGAGTGGAAAGAAATCCCCCACGACAAACAAGTCAAGTTTGTCAGCCTTAAATTGAAAGGTCATGCACTGATTTGGTGGAAACAGTTGCAGACCACTAGGGGTAAAAAAGGAAAAGAGAAAATTTCCATGTGGACACATATGCGAGGAAAAATGCAACAGAAGTTCCTCCCTTCTGATTTCAAGCAGAATATGTTCCAGAAATTCCAAAACCTGCGACAGGAGCACAAATCTGTAGATGATTACACTAATAAATTCTACAAGCTCCAAGCTCGTAATGATCTGCACGAAGATGAAGAGCAGAACGTCGCTAGGTACGTCAATGGTCTCAAACCGTCAATTCAAGAGGTGGTGTCCCTTCACGACCTGTATCTGGTCAGTGATGCGCACCGTCGGGCTAAGAAAGTCGAGTCTCACCACTCCCGATCTGCGTCCCGACGGTTTGACAACACTAGGGCACCATCCGGATCTGTTATTAGACCACTCCCTGGACCTTCACCCGTAGCTGGCACAGTTCCTGCACCCACCGAGAAGGGTAAAGGAGTCTTAGGACCTAACCCGAGTCAAATTAAGTGTTTCAAATGCAACCAGCCGGGTCACAAGTCAGCCGACTGTCCTCGCCGTCAATTCCATCCACAGACGAATCTGGCGAATAATGACAAGGATAGTCGTGAGTCTGAAGGAGAACACTTCAATGACTTAGTCTTGGAGGGAGATGATGTGACTGCACCCCTGTTGGTTATTCACCAGTCGCCATCACCCCAAGCACCCAAAGCATTGTTACCCCACGAGCTCTGTGGAGGACCCCTAAGGCCACACTGCAAGAATCAGAGGTTCGAGCTGTTCCGAACAGTCTATAATATCAATGGCATTGACCTTTGTCTCTTGATCGATGGAGGTTGCACCACCAACCTGATCAACGAAGCGATTGTCAGGAGCAAGCAATGGAAAGTCAAACCTTTGGCTCACCCGTACAAAACCTCTTGGCTAGACAATACCACGACTAAGCTAGTAACGCATTGTTGTTTGGCAAAGTTGTCCATTGGGATACAATATCGAGATGAGATCTGGTGCGATGTCCTTCTGTTAGAGGTTGCTGATATCATCTTAGGGCGTCCATGGCAGTTCGACCGAGATGTCCAACATCACGGAAGAGCCAACACTTATACCTTCCTTAAGGATGGCATCAATGTCACCCTATGGCCCACATGTTTTAGGAGGCACCGATCCCACGCCCCTCAAGCCCTTCTGAGTCAGAGTCCGTCCATCCCACCATTCGCTGAAAGTTTAGTTGGGTGTTCATCTGATTTACTGAAAATTGATAAGGGATTAGACCACATTTTGCATTCCATTGCATGCACATCACATTTAGAGTCTGTAGGCATTCATGACACTTACATTCATCATTTGCCTGACATCCATCCAGTCACAAACCATTCATATGTGCATCCATGTTGTCATCCAAGTGTTGAATTAAGCAGTAAAGACGATATTGGCATGTTTGATCACTTTTTAATGCAAAATACTGATGAATCATGCTTTCAAATTTCAAACAACCCATCATCTTTAATTTTTCGAAATCATAACAAGTGGCATGATGAGTTCTTTAATTTCATATTTTATTCACTGCATCCGGACAATGATGACATGACATATCTTCTTGGTTTAGAATCCCCTTGTTTTGCACCGTGCGCAGGCCATATTGAGCAACACATAATGCACCCGCAACCCATGGCCCTTCAAATACACCATTGCCAATCGCGCAAGCCGATGACCCGCAGCACATTATGCTCCCGCAGCCTTTCTTTTTACATGTCATTTGAATTTCATGTCAACCCAAACTCCTATTATCACATGAAATTATCTGAGTATTTTGACAATCTTATCGTGCCGCGGAGGATGTTGGTTTTGGCTTTCAGGTCTTCGCTTGGCGCCGAGGGGCAGAGGCTACGAGATGGAGTTGCTGCGTACTTGAGGCGGATCACTTGGCCACCGGACCCGGGAGAGCAGTCAGAGCAGAGTCAGCGGTTGCAGTTGCTACCAGGAGAGCCCCCGCCGGATCCAGGACCTTGCTCGACAGGAGTCGAGTTCTTTTGAGTCCGGGGGACTTGATGCAGACGAGCCTACTACGTGCAGTTTTCTACAACTGATCGTGTATTTTCAGCCTCTCCGGAGATCCAGGAAGCCGATCGTTGATCCGTCTACACCAGTGGAAAGCTCGTTTAGAGATCTAAAACTTTGGTTTTTATTTTGTTTCGATCCGATCCACGGATCTTTAGTTATTTCAGTTTTTATTTCTGGTTTGGGTAGGTGCGAGCCATGTTCGCATCCGGTTCGAGCCACAGATGCCGAACTGACTCATTTCTGTGTTAGGTTTTAGGCCGTAGGATCTTAAGCTAGATTTAATCTCAATGGATAAGATTCGATGGGGATCAAAAACTCAAAACCCTAGCCCAAAATCCCAACCGGCCGGTCCCCCTCTCTCTCTCCCGCGGACACCCCCGATTCCCCTCTCTTATCCGCGCGCCTCTCTCTCTCTCTCTACCCGATCGGCCTTATTTCTCTTTCTTTCCTTTTTTGTTTTCTTTAGTTGTTCCTTATAAGTTCTAAAAACCCTAATTGAATGGGGAGATGAATTGAATTGAAACCCTAACAATGGAGAAGCGGATCGCTTGCTCGGTGTATTCCTTCCGACGAAATCCTCTTTGCTTCTAGTCTATTCTTCCTTCCGCAAGCTTCTATCCCGTCGCCTCGCACTTCGTCTACGGCTTCACGGAAGATCGACGTGGAGTTTCTTCGTCTTCAAAGATCCCTCGTCACGGCTTCTTCACCCCGTCTTCTGGACCACGCCTCCCCTTCCGCGCCTCTCATCTGCAACAACGGAGCATCAGAAAGCCGCCGGCATTGACCAACGCACGGTTTGGATTATCCTCTGATCTTTTCATGTGATATTTTTCTTCTCGCAACCGGCCTTATTGCTGATTTCATCTTAGGATCCCTAAAATTCTGTTTTCCCGAAAGACTCATCCATTAGGATTTTATCGTTTAGGTCTATGGTTGTTCTTTGATACATTGGCTTTCTTAGTTGAGATTGTGATCATCTTTATTGCTGGAATTCAGTTAGTATAATCTGAAATTAAATATTGTCTTGTCAGTTGTTATTGCTTTTTGAATTAAATCTGATTAGGAATGAATGACTGTTGAATCGTGATTCTAAGCATTGCTGAAATTTGTTTATATGTGCTGAAATCTGATTTTTATTGTTTAAATTCTGCACTTGGATTAAATTAAGCATACGCATTCGTATCAAGTTGGTATCAGAGCGTATCACCGGCCCTATATAAGGGAAAATGGGAGAGGGGGGGTCGGCCATGACAAGCCTGATGGAAGTTAATCCGGGTCAGAGGCTCGCAGCCGAAGCGATTTGGCGGTCGAAAGACCGTTCATGGTGCACGTTACACTATTTTACTTTTTCATAGAAACTAATCTACATATATGTGCATGTGTATGCACGAGAATCGAAAACCCCTAACGGCAATCTAGCATAATGATTAACTAGCATGGATGCAAATCATAATGCTCGCTAGATCTACATGTTAGATTACGCATACCTTTCGTACGGATCTTTTAACCGCGGAGAATTGTCTTCTTTGTCGATGGAGACGGAAGATCGTTCACGAAGATGCCGATGGTACGAATGGAGATGTTACCTTTCTTGTTCACCCGATCTCACACGATGCACGGAACGTCGCACTCGGATCTCTGAGTGCCTCCGAAGAACGACCCTTCTCCTTCTTCAGAACTCCACGCGAGGAAGACGAAGTAGCAAGCGGAAAACGGAGAGAGATTATGGAGAGAACTAGAGAGATAGAGAGGAGGGGGTTCGGTTTTTCTGGCACATGGGGCCGGCGCCCATAGGTCCTTTTATAGGGCCGGCCAACCCCCTTGGATAAGGATCCAAGGGGATAATGACCCCCCCTCATTATCTCTCCATTATCTCCTTTTTATCTCTCGTTGTATTTATCCGTTTTCACACTTTTTAGGGCTCGATCTTAACCGTTTTATCGCCCTATCCCTATCCATATGGCCGGCCCTATAGATGAGGGATTCTTATCCCTACATCATAGGGCCGGCCCTAGCAAGGTGTCCCATCACTAGGGTCAGCCAACAGTGAGGTCCGGCAGAGTGAGGTTTTTACCAAAACGCCCCGACGCCTCATTTTGACCATTTCTAGCGTGCGATACCTAGCGGCCACTTCTTAAGTGATCTTTACTAGTTACCTACTATTAACTGAGGCCACCGGAGGGTGCCTCTAGCAAAGTCAACTAGTCAACTCGCAACATACCCCGGTGCATCGCACCTATGCAGCGAAGTTCACTTATGGCTAGGGATTACTACATGCGACTCTGCACTAGTCTCGGGCTTAACCCTTAGTACTCGTATGTAGTTACGCATCTACCGTGCTCTAGTGCCAAGCACACACGGAGCGTATACTTCTTTCTTCCTTATGCTTATGGTGTTCCGAGGAGACGGTTCAAGAACCGTATATAATATTGATAAGGTGGAACCATCAGGAACTGGGGTTCATGGCTTCCAACTCAAGCTCGATCGACACACTACCCGAGTATACCATCGATCCTCTGAGCTCGAGTTAACCTGCGTAGCCACCTAGAGTGCGACGCAGGCTGCACTCCAATTCACCCAGACTTACTATGTTCTCCATCATACCCCTGCTCTCCGCTTAGTAGTGGTAAACCCGCTGTCCCTCCACTTGATGCCATGATTCACTTCGAGCGGTGAAGACTACCGTCAGACTCGAATGATCATATGACTTGGTTCCTTCCAGGTTGACCTATACATCGTACCTCTGATTACCCCGTCGAGTAATCGAACCCGGTCAACAGTCAAACTGGTGACCACCAGGCCTGGGTTTGGTACAGTGTAAGTCACACCAAGGAACGCACCTCCCTTCAGGGGTGTGGATGGCCTGCAGAAGTGACACGCTAATGCAACGCCAGCCGGGTAACCCAGTACACCGTGGTTTTGGATCACTGCATATGGATCCTCACACATTGGTGCGCCAAAGCACCACGCAACTGGTTAGTCCATCAGACGTGGTTCCTCAGGGTTTAGGACCGTTTTACCCTAAGCAGAAACACGGCTTAGTGTACCAGTGTCTGCTCACTGATCTGTACACCGTGTTAGTTCCGTTCAGCCACAGACACTGTGCCTGGTGATGACCATGGTGAAGACATCCCATGAACTGTCATCGCCAACAGCTTATCATGATGAGGCGACCAACCTGATCATAGCTGCGAACTTATTTAAATTATATGGGACCAATCCACTCAGTCTTCAACTCAGTGGACTACCATATAACCATGGCTCTCTGTTCTTAAAAGAACACGTAACTATGTTACGCACCTATATGCATCTCATATATTAATAACTATCAATCTTTATTAGACCAAAACATAAAGTTTTACAAGCTTAGAACACATCAATCCTAACAATCTCCCACTTGGTCTAGCGAAGCAAAACGGTTTTGACTCCCATCGCGTCCACATGTCGCTCGAATGCCTTGGTAGGTATTGCCTTTGTGAAAGGATCAGCAACATTATCTGTAGATGCAATCTGTGTCACCGCTACTCGCCCTTGCTTTTGAAACTGCCGAATCAAGTGGAACTTGCGCTCGATGTGCTTCCCCTTTTGGTGATGTCTTGGCTCCTTTGCTTGTGCTACCGCCCAACTATTGTCGCAGTAAAGCACAATAGGTAACTGGGCCTCTGGTACGCACCCCAAATCCGTAAGGAATTTCTTGAGCCATACCGTCTCTTTGGCTGCCTCGCACGCTGCAACGTACTCAGCCTCTGTGGTAGAGTCCGCGATGCATTTCTGCTTCACACTCTGCCAACTAACCGCTGCTCCTCCTAGCATAAACACAAAACCTGATGTCGACTTCCTGGATTCCAAATCTGACATAAAGTCGGAATCTGTATATCCAATCGGCGTCAGTTCTTGTCCAGTGTAAACCAACTCATAGTCCCTTGTTCTACGAAGGTACTTGAGTATACACTTCACAGCTGTCCAGTGATCTGGACCCGGATACGATTGAAACCGACCCATCATTCCTACTGTGAAACAGATATCAGGCCTTGTACAATGCATAGCATACATTAGACTACCTAATGCCGAAGCATAAGGTATCTTCTGCATTTCTGCTCTCTCCTCAGGTGTCTTAGGATATTGATCCTTAGACAGTTTTACGCCATGTCTAAATGGCACAAAACCCTTCTTGGAGTTTTGCATGTCAAATCTAGCCATAACCTTATCTATATACGCAGCCTGTGATAGCGAGAGAATCCTATTTTGGCGATCACGTGTTACCTTGATCCCCAAAACATAACTCGCTTCACCTAGGTCTTTCATATCGAACTGTGTTGACAACCAGACCTTTACCGTTGACAATGTTCCTACATCATTCCCAATGAGCAGAATATCGTCTACGTAAAGTATCAAATATATCACTGTAGTCTTATCACTCCTCTTGTATACACATGGTTCATCCTCGTTTTGAGTAAATCCATATGACTGGATTGCCTGATCAAAACGAATGTTCCAACTTCTAGATGCTTGCTTTAGTCCATAAATAGACTTCTGCAACTTGCAAACTAGATGTTCCTGACCCTCTGACTCAAAACCTGGTGGCTGCATCATATAAATGTCTTCTTCCAAATTCCTGTTAAGGAATGCTGTCTTGACATCCATTTGCCAGATCTCCCAGTCATAATGGGCTGCAATGGATAGGAGGATCCGAATAGACTTTATCATAGCTACCGGCGAGAAGGGTTCGTCAAAATCGATTCCTTCTCTCTGGGTATAACCCTTGGCAACTAATCTAGCTTTATAAATCTCTATTGTTCCATCAGATCCTCTCTTCCTTTTATACACCCACTTACACCCAATAGGTTTAATATTGGATGATGGTGTAACAAGAGTCCAGACAGCATTATGGGTCATTGATGCAATTTCTGCCTCCATAGCTTTTTGCCAGTCCGAGCTGTCAGAAGCTCCCACTGCCTCATCGTAACTCAGTGGGTCATCCTCCTGACCCTCTGGATCAACCAATAAGGTTTCTCCATAGTATCTGTCAGGAGCTCTGATGTTTCTCCCACTGCGACGAGGTGGTGGTGGTGTTACAGGATTAATAGGTTCTACATTATCTGGTATATTATTATCTGTAATGTCAGCTCCCACTATGCTTTCGGATGCGCTATCTGTACTAGTACCCAGCAGTTCATCCAGAACTACTTTACTAGTAGGCTTGTGGTCCACAATATAATCCTGTTCTAGGAAATAGGCGTTCGTAGAAACGATCACCTTCTTTTCCTCAGGATCATAAAATAGACCACCTTTGGTCTCCTTAGAATACCCTACAAATAAGCATACTCTGGTTTTAGATTCCATCTTTTCCCTCTTATCCCTTCGCATATGTGCAGGGCATCCCCATATTCTGAAATGTTGTAGCAATGGCTTTCGCTTTGACCACAGTTCTCTAGGGGTCTGAGGCACTGACTTAGACGGAAAGTGATTCAGAATATAAACTGTTGTTTGTAGGGCATATCCCCAAAAGGTCATTGGTAAACTGACGTAACTCATCATGCTACGAACCATGTCCAACAAGGTTCGATTCCTTCTCTCGGAAACTCCATTCTGTTGTGGGGTACCTGGAGCAGTTAACTGGGATTTTATCCCATGCTCCACCAAATACCCTAGGAACTCGTCAGATAGGTATTCACCTCCTCGATCAGATCGAAGGTTTTTTATATATTTACCTGTCTGCTTTTCTATTTCAGCCCTGAACTCTTTGAACATGTCAAAGGATTCCGACTTCCGATGCATCAGGTAAATGTAACCATATCTTGAGTAATCATCAATGAAAATGATGAAGTACTCATAGCTTCCTATCGCCTTGACGTTCATGGGTCCACACACATCTGAATGGATTAACTCTAATACCTCAGTAGCTCTTACTCCTTTGCCTTTAAAGGACCTCTTGGTCATCTTGCCTTCCAGGCAGGATTCACAGGTGGGAAGGATCTCCGTAGGATCTGTTTCCAGAAGCCCGGCCTTCACCATTCTATGGATCCTGTCTAAGGCAATATGCCCAAGTCGTAAGTGCCATAGGTGGGTTAAATTTTCCGAAGGATTCTTACGCTTAGATGAATTAACATTAAATGCTGAAGTTACTATGTTATCTTTTTCAAATTTAGGACTTACAACATAGAGATGATTCTGAACCATTCCTCTTATTATAAAAGTTCCATTCAGTTCAAACGACACACCAGAAGCATCAAAATAAACTGAATAACCTTCATTAACTAAAGAAGAAACAGAAATTAAGTTACGTCTCAAGGACGGTACATAAAAGACATCTCTAAGAGTCAAAGTCTTATTATTCGAAAAACTAAGATTAACGTCTCCAATAGCTTCAGCAGCAGCCACGGCCTCAGTTCCCATGCTCAAGGTCACCTCTCCATCAAGCAATCTTCTGCTTTCCCGAAACCCCTGAAGAGAGTTACAGGCATGGTTAGTGGATCCAGAATCCACAATCCAACTAGCAAAAGTACTATTACTTGAAAGAAATGATTCAACAACTAAGAGTTGTAGATTACCTTCACCAGCATTCTGAGGCTTCTTGCAGTCCTTCTTCCAATGACCCTTCTGGCCACACCGGAAGCACTTCGTGCCCGGTTTCTTTGATTCTCCAGACCCAGAGGCTCCAGCAGAGTCCTGCACAGGCAGTGACTTAGGTTTCCTTTTATGTTTCTTGCCTTGAGGTTTACCAGGCTTCTTGAAGGATCTGTGTTGCACGTGAAGTGCTTCGCCCTTCTGCTTGAAGCCATCCTCAGCTGCCTGGAGAGCTCCCAGAAGCTCTGCATTTGTCATAGCCAACTTGTTCAAATTAAAGTTGGTGACAAAGCCTTCAAAGGCTCCAGACAGTGACGAGAGGAAGATGTCTGTCATCACCTCGCCTTCTAGCACAATGTCCATGGTAGCTAGTTCGTTCTGGAACCCAAACATTTTCATCATGTGTTCCCGAACCAGCGTCCCATTGGACATCTTAGTGCCGACGAGTTTCTTGATGGTAAGGTATCGCGTAACGCGATTGTGACCTTCAAACATCTCCTTCAAATACAACATCATGTCAGAAGCGTCGGGCATCTCCTCGACTTGCTTCTGCAGAGTTGTTTGCAAGGATGCTATAATATAGCATTTACATATCTCATTAGATTCCTTCCAGTCAGTGAATGCCTTTAACTGTGCCTCTGTGGCATTGGGTCCTGGCAAATCTGGCTCAGGGTCATTAAGGGCTGTCATATGTTTACCAATCCTTAGGACCAGGTACAGGTTGCGCTTCCAGTCCTCATAGTTGGGACCGGTAAGTTTGTGGTCATTAAGGATAGCGGACAGGGGGTCTAACTTAGTCATCTGAAAATAAAGATTGAATAATGAGTATGCATGGAAAAACTTATTTTATGGATTTTTAAAACAAGCTAATTATATCCATATGTCAATGCTACCCTCAAGCGAAGTCATTACCATGGATTAATTAACCATGTATGTAAGATCTCGGAATCGACTGTAATTGCCCTAGGGGGCATCATACAACGTTAATCCGTTTACACGGGCCTTTTCCTTGACCCTATCCAAATCTGCCAACTAAGGGCTGTGATGGACCATGGTTATCTTTCGGCCAGTACCACGTGATCACCGTTGTCTTCGCAACGAATACCTCACGTGTACTTAGGATGCTTACCCACGAGCCTAAGCAATTACGACACGGGAGTTCATGTGGCCCCCACTAGGGTGGGATGAAAAGCCCTTCTCTCCTGGCCTCGTAATCGTCATATCCTCAGGGAGGTCATTAAGTAATTTGGCATGGAAACACACAGCTCCCACCCTAGGGGGTGTGAAGTTATGCATCCCCACCCAAACACAAAACGACTGGCCGTGGAGGCCAAAGGATCTTATAAAAGTCCTCTCTTGCATCCCTTATTATTCTGAGGGTTATTTTGCGAGTATGATTTTATGCAAATGCAAAGGTAGCGACCTCCTAAATACTAGACCCTGGTCACACCATGCTCCCACTAGCGTTCAAGCCCTTCGCCTAGCATTAATCATTCTCGGAATATCATAGTCCCTGCCTCAAGTGGATTTCTCCATTCAAGGGTCACATTACATATTCCGAGAATATCGATGCTTTGCAAATTGGTTATCACACTAATGCTCTGGAGCTAATCCTAGAGTCAGACTCACTGGAAAGGACTCCCACTAGTCATGGCGCCTCACTTATAGATTTGACAATTGATGTTCAATGGATCTCCATCTCATCTTTGATTTCGATGCTGGCCAAATAGGCACACCCGACTAATCGGGTGCTAACCTAATGGTGGCATAACCATATGTGATGGGATCCCACTAACATTAAAAGTCAACTAAATAATAGGCGTCATCTAGCGGGATCCTAACCTCAAACAGTCGCTTGGACCGGAGGGGAAAGGCATCCCTCTGAAAACAGATAATCACATTATCTCATCGGGGTTCGATATGAAGCATAAAGAACTAATTAAAGAAAGCAACCATTAAAACTGAATTAAGTTCAGGGTCCGACCCCTGAACCTAATTAGCACAGCGCAGGCCTCTAGCTTTCTTCACAAGGTTCCTCGGTCCGGCTCCTTCGTCGCGCTCGCGAACACTTTGCCAGATCGTCTTCTTCCTCCAGGGTTCCGCTTCCGCTCCCGATGGTGGATTTCTTTGGCACATCTTTCTTCTCGATCTGTAACCGAAAAAGTCTAGTACGCTTCGAGCAAGTGCTCGCTCGTACACAATTTCCTAGAAAGAAAAGAAAACACACCTAGGAAAAAGCCATGGGAAACCGAGGATGGTCAACCCCCATCACTCGCCCAATCTATGGCTTAATTACAAATCCACACATAGAAAGCAAATCCAGACATTTGCTAACTCGGGGTCCGACCCCCGGTAGCAAGCACAAAGCATAGATTTATAGCGGCGCCCTGCAAGAATAACTAATAGAACAAGCACAATCTATACATATGCATGATATAAGCGTAAGAACCCCGATGATCTCACGCATTCATCATGCGCACACATGTTGGTTTCATGAAAAAAACGTGAAACGTACACCACTAATGCGGCTCTGATACCAATTGATGGAAGTTAATCCGGGTCAGAGGCTCGCAGCGGAAGCGATTTGGCGGTCGAAAGACCGTTCATGGTGCACGTTACACTATTTTACTTTTTCATAGAAACTAATCTACATATGTGTGCATGTGTATGCACGAGAATCGAAAACCCCTAACGGCAATCTAGCGTAATGATTAACTAGCATGGATGCAAATCATAATGCTCGCTAGATCTACATGTTAGATTACACATACCTTTCGTACGGATCTTTTAACCGCGGAGAATTGTCTTCTTTGTCGATGGAGACGGAAGATCGTTCGCGAAGATGCCGATGGTACGAATGGAGATGTTACCTTTCTTGTTCACCCGATCTTACACGATGCACGGAACGTCGCTCTCGGATCTCTGAGTGCCTCCGAAGAACGACCCTTCTCCTTCTTTAGAACTCCACGCGAGGAAGACGAAGTAGCAAGCGGAAAACGGAAAGAGATTATGGAGAGAACTAGAGAGATGAGAGAGGAGGGGGTTCGGTTTTTCTGGCACATGGGGTCGGCGCCCATAGGTCCTTTTATAGGGCCGGCCAACCCCCTTGGATAAGGATCCAAGGGGATAATGACCCCCCTCATTATCTCTCCATTATCTCCTTTTTATCTCTCGTTGTATTTATCCGTTTTCCCACTTTTTAGGGCTCGATCTTAACCGTTTTATCGCCCTATCCCTATCCATATGGCCGGCCCTATAGATGAGGGATTCTTATCCCTACATCATAGGGCCGGCCCTAGCAAGGTGTCCCATCACTAGGGTCGGCCAACAGTGAGGTCCGGCAGAGTGAGGTTTTTACCAAAACGCCCCGACGCCTCATTTTGACCATTTCTAGCGTGCGATACCTAGCGGCCACTTCTTAAGTGATCTTTACTAGTTACCTACTATTAACTGAGGCCACCGGAGGGTGCCTCTAGCAAAGTCAACTAGTCAACTCGCAACATACCCCGGTGCATCGCACCTATGCAGCGAAGTTCACTTATGGCTAGGGATTACTACATGCGACTCTGCACTAGTCTCGGGCTTAACCCTTAGTACTCGTATGTAGTTACGCATCTACCGTGCTCTAGTGCCAAGCACACACGGAGCGTATACTTCTTTCTTCCTTATGCTTATGGTGTTCTGAGGAGACGGTTCAAGAACCGTACATAATGTTGATAAGGTGGAACCATCAGGAACCGGGGTTCATGGCTTCCAACTCAAGCTCGATCGACACACTACCCGAGTGTACCATCGATCCTCTGAGCTCGAGTTAACCTGCGTAGCCACCCAGAGTGTGACGCAGGCTGCACTCCAATTCACCCAGACTTACTATGTTCTCCATCATACCCTTGCTCTCCGCTTTGTAGTGGTAAACCCGTTGTTCCTCCACTTGATGCCATGATTCACTTTGAGCGGTGAAGACTACCGTCAGACTCGAATGATCATATGACTTGGTTCCTTCCAGGTTGACCTATACATCGTACCTCTGATTACCCCGTCGAGTAATCGAACCCGGTCAACAGTCAAACTGGTGACCACCAGGACTGGGTTTGGTACAGTGTAAGTCACACCAAGGAACGCACCTCCCTTCAGGGGTGTGGATGGCCTGCAGGAGTGACACGCTAATGCAACGCCAGCCGGGTAACCCAGTACACCGTGGTTTTGGATCACTGTATATGGATCCTCACACATTGGTGCGCCAAAGCACCACGCAACTGGTTAGTCCATCAGACGTGGTTCCTCAGGGTTTAGGACCGTTTTACCCTAAGCAGAAACACGGCTTAGTGTACCAGTGTTTGCTCACTGATTTGTATACCGTGTTAGTTCCGTTCAGCCACAGACACTGTGCCTGGTGATGACCATGGTGAAGACATCCCATGAACTATCATCGCCAATAGCTTATCATGATGAGGCGACCAACCTGATCATAGCTGCGAACTTATTTAGATTATATGGGACCAATCCACTCAGTCTTCAACTCAGTGGACTACCATATAACCATGGCTCTCTGTTTTTAAAAGAACACGTAACTATGTTACGCACCTATATGCATCTCATATATTAATAACTATCAATCTTTATTAGACCAAAACATAAAGTTTTACAAGCTTAGAACACATCAATCCTAACAAAGCCTTAGGGGCCGGCCATGCCATGGGGAAACCCTAGCCGCCCCCTCTCTTCTCTTCTCTTTTCTCGTCTCTCTTTCCCTCGCTTGCGCCATTGGATAGCGACTCGTCTTCCTCACGTGGTGTTTCGTAGAAGGAGAAGGCTTGTCGGATGGAGGCACTCAGAGATCCATCGACGAGATGCCATGCATCGTGCGAGATCGGATGAACTAGAAGGCATCTCCCACAAGCTTTTGCTGTCCAGAATCTGCACAGAAAATCAGCTATGTTTCTACGATTCTGAAAACTACAGAAGTCCAAACGAGGTGAAACTTGTTGCAAAAGTTGTTGCTCGAAGTTCTCTACTTACAGTCCAAAATTCAGCCTAATCGGAGTTCGGAACAGAAAGTTATGGCCGTCGCATCGAAAGTATATTAAGCAGATCCGAGCCCGTCTCCATCGACAAAGAAGAAACTTGTCGCGGTAAAAGAATCCGCACGCAGGTATGATCTCTAACATATATATCTAGCATAGATAGAACATGCATGTATGCTAAATTGTTCTTTCGCGTTAGATCGACGTTAGGGGTTCGCGTAGTTGCCATACGAAGTTCATACACGCATGTGTAGGGTTTCGATGAAAATTTTGATATATAACGCACACCACTCTCGGTCTTCGGACCTACACTTTACTTCCGTTGCGGGCCTCTACCAAGGATTTATTTCCAACAACCGCCAATTGGGCTAAATGACAAAGTCCATTAAGGGCTCATGTGGGCTGACGCGGAAGGCATAGAAGGTGCGGGAAAGAGCAGCTACGTGTCAGACTCTGGCGGTCTGCAAAAGGCCTATAAATGTAAGATCCCCGGCTCCAAAGTACATATTCGAAACTCAAAAATCCAGACATTTTCCGACTACAAAAGCTCTCTCTGTTTCGAACCCTCACTGACTTGAGCATCAGAGGGTCTGTGCTCCTCACGGAGCCAACCGTTTACGTGATTCCTTTGTGTTGTAGGTCGAGCACCTGAGCTAGCAAAAAATTTCCCCAACATTGGTCATTTACGAAAAAACTCAAAAAAAAAAATTGTCAGTTAATTGTAGAGAAATGTTCCCATAAGGTGTCCCTTGCTGTAATATGGCGGGTCTTATGAATCAGAGTCGTTCAATGGTGCCACTCGCTTGGGGTAAATATTTATGATGATCTGATGTTGAAGTCGTGATCCCAAAGGGTAAATATTCACGATGTACGCTGGATGATCTGATTGCACCGATCAAACGGTTGAAAATCATCCACGAGCAGCGGTTGGGCGGGCAGCCCCTCAACTACCAACTGTCAGCTCCCCGGCCCAGGACGCAGCAAAGTCCTATGCGCTCCTTGGCCCACTTTACCTATCCGGGGTCATCGTCGTCGACAAGCTCGCGAAATCTCCACCATCTGATCCGGGGGATCATCTCTATGTCCCGTTGCTTATCATCAGCTGAGGTCCACCGATCCCAATCGTTGAATGTCTCTTACATCAATTCAACGGTCAGATTTTAGAATCATGGGCGTGGATGGTGTCCCCCCGAGTCGCCGGCTCTCGTTAGCTAAACCCCGGGCGGCGGCTCCCGTGATAGACGTAACTGCATCGGCGTCTGCTCGGAGGTTAGGGTTTACATCCAGAGGAGGAGAAGAAGAAAGAACGGATTTTTTTTTTTCGAATTTATGTAAAATTTTGAGGAAGTTGTAAGCTTTCTAAGGAGTTCCTCATTTTTTCTATATTTTTTTTCGTATTTTATCCCCATTTTATGCTTCCCGATTCTAGGGCTCCCGAGTTTGTCTGTGAAATTCTTGATCTTCTCTCTCTAGATTCATGGAGAGCATCGCAAGCCCAATCCCCTTGGGGTTCGACAGCCCTCACACCAGCGAAGGAGAACCCGTCATCACAATCCAATCCCGGCAACCCCACATCGATGAATCCCGCGCCGTCGACTCGTTGCTTCCGGTCACGGCCGGAGGAGGAGGAGGAGAGGGGGCGGAGGCGGCGGCGGAGGGATCACAGGACCCGGCATCGGCCGCGGAGCCGTCCCTCGGGATGGAGTTCGACTCGCCAGAGGGCGCCCGGGCCTTCTACTCGGCCCACGCCGACCGCACCGGCTTCCGCGTCCGCAACAGCAAGTCCTTCACGTCGCGGGTCGACGACACGGTGATCATGCGGCGCTTCGTCTGCTCGCGCCAGGGCCGGCCCACCAAGAAGGACCCCTTCGACCTCACCAAGAAGCGCCGCAACCGCGCCTCCTCCCGCGAGGGATGCAAGGCAATGCTCCAGGTCAACCGCCGCGAGAACGGGCGGTGGGCCGTGTCGCGCTGCGTGCTCGAGCACTGCCACCCCCTCGGCGTCCCCCCCAAACCCTCCCCTGCCAAGAAGCTGGCCAAGAAGCCGTGGGAGCTCATCTCTTGCAACGAACTGCAGGCGCAGCAGAATGGGCTGGGGGCCGGCGGAGGCGTGGCCCAGAGCCTGCTGGAGTACTTCAAACGGATGCAGGCGGAGAATCCCGCCTTCTTCTATGCGATCCAGGTCGACCAGAGCAACTGCTTAGCCAATGTGTTCTGGGCCGATGCCCGGGCACGGATGGCTTATAGCTACTTCGGTGATGCCGTTGTGTTCGATATGAGCTGCAGGAGGAACAAGCGTGTGGTGCCTTTCGCTGCTTTCACGGGCGTCAACCACCACCGCCAGCTGATCGTTTTTGGGTGTGCCTTCATGACGGACGAGAGTGAGACCTCGTTCACTTGGCTGTTCGAGACGTGGCTCGCGCTGATGAGCGGGCGCCGTCCCGTGTCGTTTGTGACTGAGCAAAACGGGTCTGTGGAAGTGGCCACCAAGAGGGTGTTCCCCAACGTCCGACACAGGCTCTGCAAGAGGGACATCTTTTGCAAGTGCGGGGAGAAGCTATCCAGTGTCTACGCCGCACATTCTTCGTTTAAATCCGAGTTCAAGAAATGCGTGAATGAGTCTGAAAGCATCGAAGAGTTTGAGGCATGTTGGAAGCTTATCATTGAAAAATATTATCTGGGGGCAAACATGTGGTTGCGGTTTCTTTATGACATTCGACATAGATGGGTACCGGCGTACTTTAGAGGCACGTTCTTTGCTGAACTGCCAGGGGCTCCAAAAATGGAAAGTGTGCACAAGTTTTTCCAGAGGCACTCGATCACAACGACCACTTTGCGAGATCTAGTTTCTCAGTTTGATAAGGCTATGGGAGGGCAGTATGAAAAGGAAGTCCAAGCCGATTACGCAACGATTCACACCAGACCTGTCTTGAAGACTCCATCACCTATCGAAAAACAGGCATCAGACATTTACACGAGAACAATATTTGATTTGTTTCAGGAGGAGCTTGTCGAGTCGGCAGGCTTTTTGATGGATAAAATTGTGGATGGGGTGATTGGCAAGTTCCGCGTGGCAAAAGTTGAGGATGCTAGCAAGGCATACATCGTCACTTATAATGCTTCCGAAAAGAGAATAAGCTGCAGCTGCTGCATGTTTGAGTGCTCGGGGATTTTATGTAGCCATGTGTTCAGAGTATCATTGGTGGTTGGTATTCTGACACTCCCGGAAGATTACATCTTGAGACGGTGGACCAGGAATGCCAAGAGTAATATGTTGTCCTATGAACACTGTGCTGTGCTTCAAAATAGTTGTCAAAAGGCTTTGAGTTGGCGGTGCAACGATCTATGTCGTGATGCCATTAGATTTGCAGAAGAAGGGGCTACATCTGCAGTCATGTATAAAGTTGCAAAAGGGGCATTGCAGAAGGCTTTCAATGAAGTTTTTGTTGCAAAGAAGGGTTCATTGTTCAATGGGACCAGGTACAATTATACGGAGACAAGCATTACTGTGACTTTACCATTTCAATGAATTTTGCCTTATGTCAACTACAATTTTAGACTGCTGGATGGACTGGATCCTTGGGACTCTGGAATAACTTTGATATTTGGAAACGAAGTCTTATTCTCTTTTTCCATTGTTTATATCTGACTAAAAGATGTAAATCTATGAGATATCCTTTATGGAATTTTCTAAAAATCCCAAGCAATTTACCAATAACTTACTTTAATATACCCATAAGTACTTGTTGATTATGGTTTGGACACTGAGCATTCTTTATTCGTCCACCAGCAGCTATTATAACCCGATTGTAGTGGTTGGAAATGTGCTGGAAGTCATTGACGTCTATGGTGTTTGCAAATTGTCGTACCATTCTTCATTTATTTTCTATGTTCCATTGGATATCAGTCTTATGTTTCTTATTTGGATAGATTTGCTTCAGGTAGGTAAGAGTGTAAGACTATTCGTTCCAGTTATCTGTTGAAGAAGGAACAGTTTCTAATGGTGATATAATACTATTACAGTCGCACTTGAGAAACAGAGACGCTCGGAGAGCAGTTATGTTGGGTATACAATGTAAGAATAGTTCCCATACTTTTACTTGGAATACTTATTGAGGGAGATGTTTTCCTTGTTTTGTTATCACTGGCTTTCTTGTTAAGTGACGTAGTGATCTTTCGATTATATTCAGAGACCATAACTTTTTTACATCATGGATTAAATTTAGGGATTTTTCCATATATACCCCTAACAAAGTTTGATATTGTAGAAAACCCCCTTTACAAAATCCATTGTGCACCCTTCACATATTTCGATTTTTGCATAAACCCCATTTTGTCAACATTATGACCATTTTACCCTCGACCGTCACCGGCGCTCATGGGGACAAACACCAAGTAATCAAAGGGGAAAATGGTAAAAAAATTAGCTATAAGGGGTTTTTTTTGCAAAAAAACAAGATATGTGAAGGGTGCACGGAGAATTTTGTAAAAGATAAGGGGTTTTTTGCAATATCAAACTTTGTTAGGGGTACATACCCTTAAATTTAATATTTTAGGCAAATTGTGTATATATTATTTATGTTGTTTACTTTATCTTAACGGAGATGGTGACTAAATTGTTTTCTTTTTTATGACATAATAATTGTTTTATGCATATAGTGTTTGGACATTATTTTAGTGGCAATTGAGGATTTTCTTTTATACATTATGAGCTTTATTCATTGCATCTTGTACCAAAAAAATGTTATTACGGCGAAGTGGGAATCGCAGTAGAGATGCTATATAGGCTAGGTATGAAAGAAACACAAGCTTTAAGATTCTATTTTCCACATTGTCCCTGAAAGTTTAACCTTTGTTGCAGAGAAAATACCTTGAGAAGAAAGCAACGATACAAGAGTAAATTACAAGACACTCCCTTGAACTAATTCCCAAATTCACTTTGTCCCATGAACTACAAAATTCAACAGAATAACCCCCCCCCCCCCTCGCCTCCCTCCTCCCCCAACACGCACCCAACTATCCAATGAGTTACTCCGTTAACATGAAACATAAAAGGATTATTATACCCTTCCCTTAAATAATGCAACCTCCCTAAAGTTTGTAAAATCTTGAATCTGCAATCCCTCTCTACAATTGTCTCCCTGCGAAGTCTAGGTGTACCCACGACGACAAGTGTAATTTTCGTGATCTCTGGCGGCCTCTACGATCTATGACAATTGTGTGTTGAGTCCAATGTTTTTAAAACCGCTAGGTGGACCTAAGGTGGTAGGAGAATTCCAGGGCGGTAAGGCGAAAGGTGGATGTCTAGGTGGGCACCCAGAGATTGAGGCGTCCAAAATTTTATAAAATATTTTACTTAGAATTTGCATAACTATTATGTTTACAATGCCATTATTCTTCCAGGAGTTCACAATGAGCCTTGGGTGCCGTTATCATCATTCTTTCAGGTGGTCACAATGGATCAAGGGAGCCACTACACACTAATGTACTAGTTAAAAAAGAAAAAATAGAAGATTAAAATGAAGAAAATGAAGGAGACGAATTGGAGAAAGGAAACCTACGAATGAATGCTTTTGACGATAACATCGACAACTTTTCTCTTATGGACATCGAGGAAAATGGGTCTCAACTTAGGCGATGTGTTCTATGGCCCAAAATTTCTAGGCAGACGCCTAGGCGAGTGTCTGAACCGCTTTTTAGAACAACGGCTGAGTCCTCTGCTGGACCTCGTCCCCCTCGAGATCTCCTGTGAGTGTGAACCCTAGCTGGCAACCTGCTTTGACATGATCTCTAGTAAAATCTAGGCGTTTTGTCCCTTTGTCTGGCCAAGGTACATATTCTTCCCTAATTTTTGTTTTAAGTAGGGTTTTCAATTAGGGTTAGGGTTACTCCATTAACGAGAAATGTGAAAAGAATGTTATACCATTCACTTAAACGATATACGATACTTCCTTAGAATTTGGAAAACCCCGAACACACAACTTCTCTCAGCAATCGTCTGCTTGAGAACCCTAGGTTAGTAGGTTCTACGGTTCTACCCCAACGATTCCTACGGACCAATCATTTAGGCGCTATAGGCACCCACAGTCTAAATTATGGGACTTGCAATATGATCAAAACTACCACCCTGGTAGCCATATACAAATGTAGGTTGAGCAACCTATTTTTGGTGATGGCTCCTAACTTTCCGAGGCTAGTTTTTGTGTAGATGCTATCAAGTATGGGTTTGTTGCTCGTTGCAGGCCTTTTATGGGCCTTGATGATTGTCATCTGTATGGGGCATCTGGTGGACAAATGCTTGGTGCTGTCGGAAAAGAGGGAAACAATCAAATGCTTTCTCAAATCCTATTACTTAGCTACTTCTTTGCCCTTGCTCTTTGCCCTCATGCATACACCGCGCCAACAGTGTCAACCAAGAATTTTTGGATCAATCTGTTGGTGGATTGACAATCATCATAAAACAATCATCCTAAAGAGCCATATTGATTTCGTTTATTTTTTTTCCATAATTAACATCTTCGATGGGATGAGGCTTGCTTCTTGCTTTAGTAGATGGTTACTTATCTAAATTGTCGTGTTAAATGCTAATACTTGGAGAAAGCATATTTGGCCTATATATCTGGAATCACCATATCATATTGCATAAAAAAGAAGACATGAACAAGGTGGTGTACCAAACCCTTTTCCATCCGATGCTGGGTAGCCTAGTGAAAATAATTTAAATACTATTTGATTCACTAAGACACTAAAAGGGGAAGAATCAATATTGCAAGTGTTCGACTACTTTTAGTTACCCCACATGGGCCATCCCTCCTTGACATGCCATTCTTGTTCTTTTTGAAAAAAAATAGTGCAACCCCTTGTTTTTCACTTTTTATGTGTCTAAAACTTAGGCGAGGTGGTGATAACCAGCCTTTTGGTCTCCATTGTTAATTGAAAGACCTTCCTTTTGGTCCACCATAACTCATGAATAAAACAAATTTCATATTAAAGTAAGATAAGCCCTTACAAATGAACTCCCTCGATAATTGAAACTTTAACTTTGTGACACCCTCCTAATACCAAACATTGAAGCACGTCCTCTATTTCTTCACATCTTTTTGCGGATTCTTTCCTTCTTAAGCCATCTTCTTGCCGATCCAACTTGATGCACATCAAAATAGGATTAACTTTTATCGAATCTGGGGTATCCAACATGCTTATCTTTCGTCTTTGTCGAAATGATTATTGTATCAGGTAGAAGTGGAGAGGGAAGCAAGTGAGGTACTCACCTTGAATTGGAGCAAAGTTTGCAGATCCAAAAGCATGAGATAACATATGTGAAATTTGAGAGAAATGTAGAAAGTACTATTGAGCAAATGGTTGTCAAAGAATAGTGGTGAGAATCAAGTTTTTTGGAGGAAGGTGATGAAAGGCAGGCACTATTGGTCAAAGATGACCAAATGTAAGAACAATTTGAGCAGCTACAGTCCAAATAAGACCAAATAAGTCTTGAAAAGGAGATTTTGGAGGATATGAGAGTTCAGGATGCAGATTGTGAGGTTCATATTGGGTAGAGGTAAAAGCTTAAATCTTCGAATGTGGTAGATTGGTTAGCCCTTGGAGTTCGAAAATCGAAATGTGCTTTTGTGTTTTGAATCTTGTGATCAACAAAATTGCCTTTGCTAATGATTGTTATGTAGGATACTATTATAATGCAAGGAGATTGTGGAGATTAACCATTTCTTTGCATCTCTTGCTATAATCAGGGTTAGGCAATAAACTGGACAGTGAAATTTGGAGAAGCAAAGGTTAACCAAAAAATATCTTATGATAGGTTCTCATTTCTCACAATATTAAAAATATCTTATTATAGGTTCTCACATGTTATTGGACAAATTGGTTATAAGAGAGAATCCACATGTGATGTGCCTCATAAGGTTCATATTTTGTTCGATGGATCTGTTATAGAGAGTTTTTCTTGAGAGGATCATAGTTGGGCAAGAAATATGACTTATACAGCATGGAATTTTCATTCAGCATATGATGTGGATTTCTTAAAAAGATCTCATTTCCCAACACGAAGCACTAAAGATGTGCAGACTTGTCTATTGATATGTTGCCACCCTTTTGTGTGTTACAGATAGGTTGGACTTGGAGCATCAATTCTTTGTGATATTTTTGTACAAGATTTGAGAATGAAGAAATTATAGTCATTGATAAGAAGAGTATGGTTGATGAAAGGGTGTCGAGCAACATCAAGTAAACTTTTTTTTATGCACACGGATAGAGAAGGCAAATGTTTACTTTGAGAGGATCATGCTTGGAGAGATACTTCCTAGTTTGTTTTTTGTGTGCAACTCTTTTTGCTTGTTGGCCCTTATCTCTGAAGATCTTTGTATTGAGGAGTAACTTTCTTTGTCTCTTTCATTTTCACATGGTATTCATATGGAATTTTACTTAAAAGAACCATCACAATCAGCCCATTAGATATAGAAGATATGGTCTCCCATTCCATGAATAAGGATTACTTAATCATGTCTATTTAATTTCATTTATACTTTGGCCAAGTTTCTAGGACAAGATCCATCAAAGGATTATGTTCTACTTCATAATGACACAACATTTGTTAAAGCTAATCCACTTGAAACAATTTACTTCCACTTCTTTATTTCTATTTACTAACAATACTGAAAAGTTTAAACCAGGTTTTCAGTAATATGATATATTGTGTTTTGTGCTAGAATGCCCAATTGATGATTAATAAATAATATTTTGGAAATTTTGAAGGTTGGTTGCAGTTTTCCATCCACTGCTTATTGCTCCGAATTATGGAAAAAATTTTAGTTCAAGGTTCAAAGTCTCAGTAACAAAACTGAGTCATGTTGAACCATTGTATCTATTATACTGTGCCAACAAAGCTGTCTTTTGGCTTATTCTATATTTTTACAGGTTTATACTGTTTCTGTTTAACACATGTTCTAGGTTAAATAACAGTTAAAAGTAAAACATATAAATACCAATGCTTTCAGGTGCTGATACTACTAAGAGATAGTTTCTGCGTGATGATACTACGAAAAGATTTGCGTGATGATAATACGAAAAGATTGTTTCCATCAGTGTGACAAAAAGCTCTGATTTTTTGGAAAGTCAATCAATTCACAAAGTTTACATTATTCGCCCCGTTCTCATTTATATTTTTATCTGTGGTTTCAAATAGACATGTACTTGTGATTTAATTGTGCCTAATCACAACATTTCATGTTTAAATCAAAACATAGCATATTTTCTAGACCTTTTGGAATTTTTAGTAGTTTTTCTCTTAGTAAAAGTTACCTTGAGCCATTTCTCAAAATAAACTTGATATTTCTGAAATGAGCAACTATGGTGGTAAGACCCGGTGTGACTTTGACGGGCAGGGTCATAAAACATCAATTAGCTTCCTGATCCAACTGAAGCCCTCTTTAGTGAACCATAAATAGTGCACAATTGACTCTAACCCATGGTTTGTTCAGTGGGGGATTCCGAACAGATGGGATCAACTAAGCCTGATTAATTAATCTTCAGATTAGTTGTAAAAATGGATATAACACAATAGTATCAGTCTTACCATGAATGCTCGGGAATACAATATCTTGGAGTTGGTGAACATTCTGCAAGTAACGAACTTTATATACGGTCCAAAGGTATGACTTTTAATAAACTGATTAGCATCTTTTCACTGGTAAATTGCCATATCAGACCCAAGGAAAGTGATATCAATGTCCAAGCCATATATGATTTTTTTTTTGTACATGATTCACATGTACAATCAAAGAAATAAAACTTTTTAGGAAATATAGACCGTAATTATACATTTTATTGTAATAAAGTCTACGTTTTGAAAAATCTCATTTTTGTGCCAGCTGGATTGGTCTGATTGATCTTCTTAGACTTGAACGGAATGTCCCTTATAGACCTATCTAAGTGTGCCATGCATTCCTCACACTCGAAAGGTCAATTATGTTATGGCATTCGTGTTTTCATAAGATTAGATCTCTTGGAAAGTATATCGATGTGAGGTTGTGAAACCCCCCCCCCCCCCCCCCCCCCCCCCTCCCCTCCCGCAACACACCCACCCCACCCATCCACAACACACACACAAACTCCCATTATAACGATAACAAACTCTCATATATTAGGGCTGGAATCGCCATTGCTGTATCAGGGCCAACCAATTCAGAAGCTTTGCCAAGCATTCTTCTTGCTGTATTGCTATAACGGACCATGGATTCTAAATTCTCCTGTGATTTCCTGAAGCAACTTCCACTGTGTATTTCTATGTATTTGAAGGTATAACATACTGGATTAGTCATCTTATTTTAAATACAAGAAGTAAAACGTATGAATTTGTTCATGAAGTAATGCATGGAAGAATCATTTATCAATGGCAAAGCGTACCAAATACAATGAAATGATGCTTACGTTTGAGTATCATTTTCTAACATAGATATCTCTATGCATGCTTCTGTCATGCATTCACACATTCCTCTGTCCATACATGCTTGCATCCTTACATACATACATAATACACACAATGCACACGTCCACGGTCCATCCATCCATGCACCCATGTACGAATACCTCCATTGGTTCATATATATGGATATGTTTATGCAATAACCTTCATGACTAGATTCCTAACATATCATGACTTAGTTTGCCGAGCCTTTTGTTGTTTCAAAATTATTGTAATTATATTACTGAATAATGCCAGACCTTATACTAGTACGGTATATTACCAAACATATGAAACACTACTATATGTTATCTCACAGATAGATATGGTCAAGCCAAGTGCACCATAAATCTTTGTTTAATCTCAAAATGAATAACTTTGGCTGGTTTGAAACATGTTATCGTAAGCTTCAGTTTGGATTTTTGGCTGTGAGAACTTCATCTTAATTTAAGATGCTATACCTACCAGCTCAGAGTTTGGTGAAGAAACAAGATGCTACTTCATCAACTTTAGGTTATGTTCTTTTACTAAACTTCTTAGTAATGATGAATTTTGGAGGTGTCCTTTACTTACTGTAGAATTTCTGTATTAACAAGATCAAGATTCTATGCTCAACCCCATCCTCTCCTCCTCGGAGAGGAATTGCTCAAAAAAAAAAAAGATCAAGATTCGGTTTCACTGTCTATTTCAGTCCCCCTTCCAGAGTTTTGGTTTCAGTAGCTTCAGATTGAGTTTACATGGTTTCAGTTTCTTTTTGTTTGTATAAGTATATAAATTCTAGATAAAAAGAAAAATTATAAAAGGTGAAAGTTAACTAGAAAATCATAGACACTATTTCATGGTATAACATTAATGGTGCTCTACGAAATATGGTGTAAGATGTCTCTACTCACTAGCTAGTTTAAGTGTTCAACTATCCAGTATCATGTGAATTAAAAAGTATGATGCATTAATTATCAACTCAAATATGAAAGTAATAATCAATAACAACTAATAGCACAGGTAGTATGCAAAGTTCATGTTGTTGTTCAAGTTGTAACTATATCTCATAAGTTAAATCACATGCTACAGCAAGGTAGATTATATTGGTATCAGTCCTCGTCATCATTGGTGCCATGTGAGCCATGTGGTATTGTCGAGAATAATACTGTTGCGGTCTAACTCATGTCCTAAATATTTGTATCAAGAGAATAAAAATCATGTAAAGTAGAGGTGCCTAATCGCGAACATACAAAGATACTGTGCTAGAAATATGTTCAGTTGAACTTCTAAGGTTGGAAACTTTTATTTCTGAATTCTTTCTTAAGCCGAATGTAAGGCTAGGACCATGTTCAAAAGATATAGGTACAAGGTAATCCTTGAACTTTTATAATTAAAACTTAAATAAATAGATCTTTACCGAGGGCCTGTTTTGTGGTGTGATTGGGCAAACAAAAATTGTTTTTTCGAGAGGCTTAAATGTGTTTAGACATGTTTTACAACCACTGAAAACTCTTTTAGGGAGACCAAAAGTTTTACTCGAAGTGCCAGATCCAAGCTTTGCTCAGAAGCTCTTTTAGTACGGCACTTTGCTTATAGCTTTAACACACCCAAACAGGCCCCTTAATGTGATACAATATTAAATAAGTTGAAGGGATATACTTAATTAAATATGTGTACTATTAAAATATTAAAAAAGTTTTAGACCTGTTAAAACTTTCTATAATAATGGTCCTACTGGTATGCAGCTGCTATCCATAGTGAACTTGTGTAACATTCAGTTTGCAAGTGCCTGAACCATGCATGACATACAGATGAATATGGATACAATACCCACATTATAATGACTCTAAGCTAGGTTGGGTTTGCTTGTCGGGTCAAAATGTTTCACTCCTAGTTATAATGTTAAATACTTGAAAGTGAGACTAGTATTTGAATTTGAAGTTTGTTAAGGTGCTTATATGAAAAAATCATTCATTTATTTAAGCCTGTGATATCTTTTTAATTTTGAAAGTCATCCTTGCGGTAGGCATTGTCTTCCCTTTTGTGGGAACAATCATAACGCAGTTGGCATGAACAAGAACAAGAGAAGGCCTTCGATTGTCAGGGGCATCACAAGGGTTCTTGTCTCTTGTCTTTGAGTTTAATTGGAAATATCTCTTCTTACGACTCCAATCCAAGTGTAATTCTATAAAGAGATCAGGATTTTAATTCTTAAATGATTTCTAAATGTTTACTAGTGTAATTTAAATTTTAATTGGACTCATAGTCTTACTTTGAGTAAACCTGTGTTAATAAGAGTTCAAGTTTGAGTGAAATTAGGACTAGTTTGAGTTTAGTAGAAGTTCATTTGCATTTTTTGGCTTCTTTTTTTTGTAATCGTTGGATCTATTTTACTGGCCATTATTTAAAATGAATTTAGAAATCTTATTATAGTAGGAAGAGTTTACAATAGTCCTAGTTTAGTTCTATATATGGTTAGGGGCCTTAAAAGTATATTGATTAGTAGAGTAATCCAAGTAGCCTATTGCAGTTGTAAAATCAGTGGGATATGTACCAAAGCTTATGTTTTGGATTTAAGTATTAGAGTTATGAAATCTTTTCTAGACCTAGCAATCTTGTTTTTTACTTCATCCCCAAGCATTACTATCTTCCTCACACGCTCTGGAAAGTATGGTAAGCATGCATATAGTATCAGCTCATAAATCCCAGGATTAATATAAAATGGCCTGACCACCAAATCCAATCAAGCAAATCTCGAGTCTTCCTCTCTACGAGTGCGATTTTTTCTGAAATTGTCTTGGTGAGTTTCCTCGTAACCCTGGTGCGATGTTTAGGAAAGTAAGGTGCTACTCCTTAAAGCCTTGCTAGAAGTGCGGTGTTTCTAATGCTTATCATTTTCGTTATTAGTGTTGTTATTTCTAAATATGTGCATCTATAGGTCATGTTTAAATATTCTTGGTTAGTTTGTCTACTAGATTCATCAATAAGCCTAACTTATTTCAAAGACTGAGTGACATTAGCCTTCCAAGGCCCAGAATTTTTTGTACATAATTCTATTTCCAGCATGCTTATATTCTATGTTTCCCCTCACAAATTCTCAATTTTTTTAAATTCTTTTAGATCCTAAACATCCTCGATAGTAGAAGCCTTCATTAATTTCCAAGAATCATAGGTCTTTTCATAGTAGAACTCTTAATTAATTTCCAAACAATCATCGACACGCAGATCCACGAAGATCTTTTACCCTTTTGCACCAACCTCTATGCATTTTCATTGTATATATGGGGGATTTGAAGTTGAAAATTGCCGATGGAGGCAAGTCATCAGATATTGAGATTCGAAATGGCACATAGTAAGAACTAAAAGATAGTAGGCCTTGCTAGTAAAGATCCATGAACTTGATGGCTTGATAAAATGTAAGGATTTATCAGTTAAGATAGAATGTGTCATCTAATATTGTTCCAAGTTGTCTTAACATTGTTGAGAACCTGTACCTGTCCAACTTAGTGGGCAGCTTTGATGCAAGGAAGAAAAATCTAAGTTGCTTATAGTCCACCACCCCCACCCCCCTTCTCTCTCAGAACCTGTACCTGTCCAACTTAGTGGGCAGCTTTGATGCAAGGAAGAAAAATCTAAGTTGCTTATAGTCCACCACCCCCACCCCTCTCTCTCTCTCTCTCTCTCTCTCTCTCTCTCTCTCTCTCTCTCTCTCTCTCTCTCTCCCCCCCCCCCCCCTTAGAATTATGAACGGTGCTTTGCAGCGGTGGGAGCAGCGCACTTTTTGGCATAGAAGTAGAACTCTTATTGTACATTTTCATATCTCTACTACTCCTTGATAGGGACTCTTACACCATTTCAGGGTTGAGGGTTCATTCCTATGTTCTTTCCATAACTTAAAAATGAGACTTTCCAATTTCTCGGGAAATGAAATCCATTTTGGGGGATGTGGGATTTCATTTCTGAACCAAACACCTAGGATTTGTAAATATCTCTTTACCTCCCCATTGGTCATGGTGAAAGCATGTACCTATGCCTACGAAACCTGATGTGACAAGATGGTAAAAACAATGTCTGTATAGATGAAGCTGTGACCAATAACCCTAGGCGAAAAGAGAGATGGAGGCTAGGGTTTTGGAAGAGAATTGAATGATCTCTCATTAGAGCCAATGGGCCAACATATATTGTCTTCATATGAGGCTCATATACAAAAGGAAGGATATATGCACTATACATACGACTAACAAGTAACAACCCCCACCCCTCAAAATTACAGTGGATCAAACACCGAGAGTTTGCTAACAAGAAATCAAAACCGAGGAGTCAGGTGTGACGTCGTGAAGAAGTCAGCGATTTGCTCTGTTGAGGAAACATAAGGGAGGGATAATATGGGTCTCATAGCGCTCTCAGGTGTAGTAGTCGATCTCTATAGGTTTTGTCCTCTCGTGGAAAATCGGATTGCTAGCAATCTATATAGCACTCCGGTTGTCGCAGTGAAGAGTTGTAAGTCGAGAGATCTCAACTCATAGATTCCTAAGGAGACGCCGCAAATGAATAATATCATTGGTAATGGTGGCCATGGCCCTAAATTCTGTCTTGGTACTCGAGAGAGAAACAACCTTCTGTTTCTTGTTGCGTCATGAGATGAGAGAATCTCTAAGAAACAGACAGTAGTCAGTAGTTGAGCGGTGAGTAGTCAGATCCCTAGCCCAGTCAGCATCTGAGTAGGCATATAGGACCAGATAAGAGGTCGAGGACCGAAAGAGCAACTGCGTGACGGTACCTCGAAGGTACCGAAAAATCCATAGGAAGGCATCGTAGTGAGCAGAGCAAGGGGCCTCGACAAACTGACTGACGATGCTAACTAATGGGAAATGTCGGACCTGGTGATACAGATGTAGACCAGCTAACCGACAATCTCTCTGTACCGATTAGGACCTGAAAGAGGCTCATCATATGTCGGTCGGAGTTTCACATGAAGCTCGAGTAGAGTGTCAGCGGTGTCATCATCAGAAAGAGCAGCTCGATTGAGGATGTCAGTAGTATACTTCTGCTAGGAGAGCAGAATCCCTTGCTTGCCCTGAGTAATCTCAAGGCTAAGAAAATAACGCTAAGGGCCAAGATCCTTTATCTAAAACTGGCCCATGAGATACTGCTGAAGCGAAGCTATGACACTCGAGTCGTTACTGATAAGGATCATGTCATCCACATAGAGGAAAATGATAGTCCGACCATGTCATGAGAACTGCACAAACAAAAACTGATCCTGAAAACTCTGGATGAAACTGGCATTTGTAACTTGACGAAAAACTGATCAAACCAGACTCAAGAGGTCTGTTTGAGCCCGTCAATGGCTCGACAAAGGCAGTAGACATGCTGATGAGGAGTGCTAAAACAATGAAGATGATGCATTTAAACAACCTCAGAGAAATCACCGTGAAGAAAGACATTATTTACGTCCATCTGAGGAGGGGCAAACA
Source organism: Chamaelirium japonicum (assembly GCA_947650365.1). Taxonomy (NCBI): domain Eukaryota; kingdom Viridiplantae; phylum Streptophyta; class Magnoliopsida; order Liliales; family Melanthiaceae; genus Chamaelirium; species Chamaelirium japonicum. The sequence continues at coordinate 43,919,169 of OX393559.1, forward strand.
CTATAGCAGCAACTTTTAGGAGAGTACGAAGCATGGTCATCTGCGTTACGGGAGCAAAAGTCTCATCGTAGTCGATCCCGTACTCCTGAGTGAAGCACCTGGCAACGAGGTGGGTCTTATGCCGCTCAATAGAACCATTAGGTTGATGCTTGACTTTGGAGACTCACTTGCAACTAATAGGCTCAACGTCTGCCAGTAGGGGAACGACGTCCTACCTTTGCTTCTACTCAAAAGCCCGAAACTCTTCGACCATGACCTGCCGCCACCGAGGATCAAAGTGCCTCTCGGTAGGAGCGGGGCTCCCGGTCAGTGTGAAGGGCAATGAGGTAGGCGTGAAACTAGGGAGAATAAGCAGTGACTACAGGAAAACCATAACGATTATAAGAGTAACTGAAATGATCAAGTGGGCTATATTCGCTTGGGGTAGCGAGGAGGAGAGTAAGTATCCCCATCTGCCATAGTTATGCCGGTCGGAGCAAACGAAGTACCAGCGAAGTCACCCTCAGGAGGTAGCAGAGTAAAAGGTTGGGCAGTGGTTGGACGACGAGAATACACTTGAGGAAAGAGAAAGACAGGTGGATGAGTAGGTGACGCTAGACATGTGCTGTCAAAAGAGGAAAGCAAAGAGGAGACATGAGAAGGAATAATAATTGCAAGAGGAATGACTATTGTGTAGGGAGGTATTGGTGGTGGCGCAAGAGGTGGACGCGCGTGGAAGGGAGCAGGAGTCTCAAGAAAGGTGAGGTCTTGAGACTCAGAAAAGTAGTAGGGAACATCCTCAACAAAAGAAATGTGGCGAGCGATGCGAAGACGGCGAGTTAAGGGGTCATAGACTCTCGACAAAGCGCTCTGCGAGGTAAGCCCTTATCTATGTCGCTGTGGTGAAGGCAACAAAATTGGCACGAAGAGAGCGGTCAACCAAGGAGACGAGGAAGGTGCTGACATGTCTGTCACCGGCCAGGTGGAGTAGGCGGTGACGGTTGAGGCAGCAGACATCCCTGAGGTGATGGAGTTCACGGTGGGTGTCAGCGTCAAACTGTCGAGGTTATCCTAGTGGGTCTAGTCGTTGAGGACGCTAGGATAGTGGCAGACCAAGCGGTCCAGTCACCAGCTTTGGAGAAAGGGAAGTCCGTCGAGATGGGCAGAAAGTCCATAGAATGCTCAAACGGGTCACGGACTGTTGAGCCATCTAGGCCTATAAGAGCGCTCGAGGGAGAGGAGCAGAAGGGTGTGCCCTTAGTAAGGGATAGGGTGCAGGCTAATGGGGTGGGCGTTGAGCATCCAAACAGACTGCCACGTGGGTGTCAAACAGGTGGTTGATTTGCTAGGGGTGCCCTATCTCAAATTAGGTGCAGATTCGGGTGCCAGATCTGGAGAGAAAAACTTCACGCGAGAGTAACTCCATTGGCTTTCTCTTCACGCGAGAGCAACCGTCAATCTCGTCGGATCTTGTCGCCCCGGAGATGTTGAGGAAGGAGCAGATCAGAGCTCGGACTAGCTTCTTCATGTAGCGGCCAATCTCGATGCAGAGGAGAGGAAGGAAGAGATCCCGCCTGAGGTGTTCCACTGGCTTCCTCTTCATGTGAAAGCAATGATCAATCTCGCCGAAGCATTGAAGGTGCAAAGAAAGGAGAAGATCAGAGCCCAGACTGATCTCTGGTCACTCCAAAGCAGAGGAAGGAGAAGATCCCGCTGGATCTGGTCATAGCCCAAGCAGTGGATGGAGAGGATCCCGCCGGATCTAGTCACGCCACACCGGAGCAGAGGTCTCTTGTCACTCCGGAGCAGAGGAAGAAGGAGATCCTTCCGATCTCTGGTCACTCCAGAGCAAAGGAAGGAGGAGATCCCTCCGGATCTGGTCACTCCAGAGTAGAGGAAAGATGGGCTCGGAAGGATAGGCAGTCGGAGATCGAGGGAGGACTTGCCGCTCAGAGATAGAGGCCGAGGATGGACAACCTACAGCTCTAATGCCATGTGACCAATTACCCTTGTGAGAAAAGAGATGGAGGCTAGGATTTTGGGAGAACGGAATGATCTCTATTAGGGCCAATGGGCCAATATATGTCCTCATGTGCGGCTCATATACAGAGGAAGGATATGTGCACTATACATATGACTAACAGAAGCATAGGTGGTTTTATGGAAATAACATGGGAATGAACCCATTTACTTCGCAGGAAAAGAACACAACCTAACCAGGCTGCTGATCTCTCTTGAAGCTCATTTTATTCATGCACTTCATGGAGCCTTTTTTCTTAGCAGATGCTTACCTTTTAAGTGTGGTTAATTGAGTTTTATTCCATTGATTTACCTTGCTGGCCTAGCATGAATATATTTCCGTTGTTCCTTTTGTTCGTTTTTTTTTTTACAATAAGTTCACATTGATTTTATTTCATTCCAGCATCTCCTACTCCATTTCAAAGCTCGCAGTGTGTCGATCGCGGACAGAGTTACAACTCACTATCCGTGCCTCTCCACCGCACTTCTGGCCCTTGGTGCCATGGATCTCGGTGCTTCATCGGTGACAGCATTGAGGAACCATCAGGCCTCGTATATCGCCAGCGACAACCGTAAGCCATCGTTAGGTATTGTATCTCTAAGCTTCAGTCACCAGATCTAACATCTGGTGTTGACAGTTTCTGGTCCTCAGGCAAATGCTGAAGAATGGCAGTGGAAAATGGAAGACAAGCAAAGTTTAGGGGGAAAATTAAAAAATAAAAATAAAAAAAGAAGGGGGTGGCTATAGGAGAAGAGAGGGGGGGTGCTCTTTGTAAAACTACATGAAAAGGTTCAGTCTTCCTTGAAAAATGAAAATAAGCTGTTACTGTTTTTATGGAATTTATAGAAGAAAATTTGGGTATGCTCATCTTTGTTGCCTCTGGGTCCAATTGAACTCTACATCCAATTTTAACGAGCATAGAACTTAAATGAACTGGACTTCGGGTTTTATTTATGAGAAATGCTATTCAACCAGATGGGTTTACAGACAAATTTACAGACGGCTTACATGGCATTGATCATAGCCGTTTGTAATTATTGTCAGTTGTTTGTTCGATTGCCAGTCGGAGCAGAGTGGCATTCATTGGTTGCAGCCTGGGTGAAAACCGACGGCTCTGATCAATGCCATGTAAGCCGTCTGTTAACTTGTTGGTAAACTCATCTAGTTGAATAGCATCTCTTTTATTTAAATAACATGGTTATTATGGTTAGCTCAGATAATTTTTTTAAAAAAGAATTATTATAAAATGGAGGTCTTTGGTGCCACGTGGCACCTCCCCATTCTCCCCTCTACCCTCGGCTGCCAGCTGGTCTCCCATCTGAGGGGAAAATTTTCAGCACATCCAGCGTACGCTACAACCGCAGGACCAATGGGGGTAGTGGCCCCCAGCACTTACATCTGGGCAACGGTTGTAGCGTACGCAGAATGTTCTGAAAATTTCCCCCCATCGGAGAAAAACTCAGTCAGGTCCTTTGTCTGCAGCCCCTACGATTAGTGTCTCCACCAATCCTGCATTCTCAAATATCCATTAAAAAAACAGAAATTTCAAAGTGCAAAATTAAAAATTTGGGAGGGGCAATTTGTGAACTTTTTTAAAAATTTTCAAAGTATCAAATAGAGGATCCCAAGAGCTTTGCAGAATTTTGGAGGGGTCATAGCCCCCCTTAGTCTCCACATAGGCCTACCCCTGACTAGGGGTGCAACTCGGGTCGGGTTGGTTCGGGTATGAGCCAACCCGGAACCGAACTAGTTCGGTTCTACCATATTGAAACCTGAACCAACCCGACTTGGGTATAGACGCGAACCAACCCAACCCACACTAAAGTCGGGTTGGTTCGGGTCAGTTCTCGGGTTGGGAGTTGGTCTAAAAAAATAATGGTTATCGGCTATTTACTAGCAAACTAAAGGTCCATGTTGGGGTTTAGGCTTTAGCCATCCATTGAGTTCTTTTGGTAGTTGATTCAATGTTAACAAACAAATAACATTTACTCTGGTGCTAGTGTGATGGAGCCAAGAAGTCCAAACCCGTGACATATATATGTGGACTAATATATATGAGTTCGGTTCTCGGGTTGGATCGGGTCTACCAGAGCCTCAACCCGGAACCGACCTGTATTTAGTTGGGTCCACAAAACTTAGAACCGAACCAACCCATTTAGTCAAAATATCCAAACCAACCCGACCCATTTAGTTCGGGTTGGGTCGGTTCTATTCTCGGTTTTACCCGACCCAAGTTGCACCCCTACCCCTGACTGCCATGCCACTCGTCTCCCAAACGCTTGAAGAGCAAGAGCTAGCAAACACCGATTCGGTTGATCGTTGGAGAAAAACGCAGCAATCGTGTTAAAGTGAGCCGAATTGGAGTGGAGTTGAGCCATTGATGTTCTTGATATTGTGATGGAAATGAATCCAGCCCTGTCCGTTCATCGTGGACACATCGTGGGGGCAACAAGCCGTAGGGTACGTACGATATAGAGGTGTAGTCTCCGTTGTGCCCTTTAAAGCAAGTAGGAGTGGGACTTGGGTGAGTCTGACTTGAACCCAACCCACCCAATCCGAACAATAAACAAAAATGGGCAAAGCTAGTTAAAAACTTGGATGGGTTTGGACAAAAAAAGATCAACCTGATTTTAATTTGGACAGGTTTGGACACCGATCTTCCCAACCGGAGGAACCCGAGGAAGTGACACAGTAAGTTTGAATGCTTTGGTAGTTTTTTGTATGGAAATCAAAGACTGTCTGTTTGATGTTGAATGCTAAATTTTTTTTTGACATATGTGAAGATATGGGTTGGATTTTATATTTTCGTTATGCAATTCAAAGATTTTTTTATCCAATTCGAAAATATGTCGGGCTTTTTTTTCATCTATTTATGTACACAAGCATTTCTAATTGGACAACCCATCCATTATTTTACAAATTGGGCAACCCAAGGAACCCAAGGAATCCGAGCAACTATAATGGACAAGCACGGGTTGGGTTTATACGAGTTCCCCAGCTTATACGAGCAAAATGGGTTAAGGTTTGTGCAAGTCGGGTTGAACATGGGCAGACCCTTCAACCCGCCCAAAGTCCCACCCCTAAAGGCAAACGTAGTCTCCGTTGTGCCCTTTAAATAGATTGCATGCCATATCACAATTGGGTCATAAGCAAGTGCAGCAAAAATGCTCTCATCCAGTGATGGCAGAACACTGTACTGAGCAAGTAAGGAATAACTTCACTTATTATCACTCGGGTTTTAGAGTGAAAGTCATTTTTTATTTAATTTATTTCCTTTTTTCGTGTGAGGCCATGTGTCATATAGATAGACAGATTAATCACGTGCCATACAAAATATAAAGCCCTTAACTCAGTCGCCCCGAACCACGGTACCACAATATCATCATGGTCCAGGATCCGGCCATCGACGCTTGTTATTCTTGTCCCATTGGACAATTCGGATTGTTGAGATCTGAACCCCTAGAGGACTTTGATGCACTTTATTTCACCTGATAGGCTCCACCATTTAGCGGACTTTTTCCTTCTAAATTTTTTAAAAAAAGATAAATTACATGGCATAATACTTTCTTTAGAGAGTGCCATGTGTTATTGGAGGCTAATGCTTTTATATATTAGTATAGATTTATGTGTGTCATTCGATTTTATGGGATAGAAGCAATATGTTATATCCGAAATTTTATTCCATTGTTTTTTTTTTCATAAATTTTTAAAAAGTATATCCTGCATTGCACGGGCTCACTACTTGTATCATATTAAGCTAGAAAGAACAAAAATTTTATGTTTTGTTTATAAAAAATTTATAAAAAAATAAAAAAATATGAGGATCCCAAGAGCAATTTCACTCATTTTCTCTCCTCTTGATGTTAATCATTCCCCACATACCAACTCACACCCACGTTCCTCTTCCACCTCGTCCCCTTCATCTTTTTTTATTCTGAATAATAGAGATTTTTTTGCTTGTTATTGTTATTATTACTAACACAATTTTTTATTCTTTCATATCATCTCTTTAAAAAAAAAAAAGTTCTTTTCTACCTTTTTTATATGAGCATTCAGGCATCCAGTCACCAATACTATCAAGCCATCCTGACATGGCACCGATCATTTTTGTCCATTTGCCTGGTACTAAGTATAATTCAACGATTGAGACTGGTTGCAATAAGCGGTTATGATTAGGTGCCACATCTGATTCGCGTAAAAAATTGTATGGCTGGAAAGCATCTTCAATGCTCTCTCTCTCTCTCTCTCTCTCTCTCTCTCTCTCTCTCTCTCTCTCTCTCTCTCTCTCTCTCTCTCTCTCTCTCTCTCTCTCTCTCTCTCTCTCTCTCCGTGTGTGGGTGAGAGAGAGAGAGAGCAAGTGTTGTAGGTTTCCGTTGGTTTACACATATATGTCTCGATAAGTGGATCACCATTGGACTGGGATCACAATCGAAGAGATCATCTTTCTCGATCATGTATGAGGCCCGAACACGAGTGTGTGCGTGCACACACACTCACACATAGGGCAGAGAGATGTTTACTTATGTTACACCTACTCATGTAATTACTTATAGTCTTTCACCTACATAGAAGTATCAGATTTTGTTAATTTTAAATGAGGATGATCACCTAACCATATATAGCACATCTATTAAAAATCAACACATCCTAAAACTTCTAAGACAATCAAATGCTAGAAGCTTTATCTACTGTCAATTTTAATTGTTAATTTGAATATTATATTTGATACGCCTAGAGGTTTTTGGTGAGTGTGGTCGCGGAAAAAGATACGGGTCGTCTTTATTGCGAATCACACGAGATTACAGAGTGGCCGGGACCCGGGGGGCTCGGGTGTGGCGAGTCCGGGTGCGGCGAATATTTGATCAGAAGATTGTGGGAGAGATCCTCTGGAGGGTCCCTTTGATCCGCGTCTCCACGTGGTATTCGTGCGAGAGCTCTGAAGGGGTTGCCTAGGACAGAGGGCTTTACAGGGTGAGGGTTTCTTGAGAGGCTAAGGAATATCGGCCGTTGATTTTGTCCCTCCGTGCTTCGCGCTTTCTCGGCTAGGGAGGTTTTGGGCTTCGTTCCTCAGTCTTCGTGTCTTCCTCGATCCTTGTTAGACCTCGGCGTCCATGATCGTCGGTTCGCGGCGTCGATCGTGCTTTTGGCGTCGGCTTTGGCTTTGGCTTTTGGCTTTGGCGTGGCTCTGGCTTTTGCTTTGCAAGCGCTTGAACGTAGGCGGGTAGAGGCTTGCGATGCTTTAGTTCTTCCGGACTCCACGTCGTATCGGCTAGAACGTGCGTGCTTTGCTCGTGACCGTCGTAGTTGCTTGGCTTTGGCACGTGCGTTGCTTTAGCGCGGGCTTTACCGGTGCGTTTGCTTTGTCTTCTAGCGTTGGCTTTGGCTTTAGCTTTGACTCGATCTTCTTCTCGAACGGCGATGGCTACTTCTTCAGGGCTTCTTTATTCTTTTGGCTTCCTCGACGGTTGTGGCATCGGCTTGGCTTTTCGGTGGGGGTAGCACCGATCTTCGTGCGACGGTTGTAGCGTCGGCTTTTGTTGGTGAAGACGGTGGGGGTAGCACCGATCTCCGCGCGATGGTTGTAGCGTCGGCTTTGTTGGTGAAGACGACGGGGGTAGCACCGATCTCCGCACGACGGTTGTAGCGTCGGCTTTGTTGGTGAAGACGGCGGGGGTAGCACTGATCTCCGCACGACGGTTGTAGCGTCGGCTTTGTTGGTGAAGACGGCGGGGGTAGCACCGATCTCCGCACGACGGTTGTAGCATCGGCTTTGTTGGTGAAGACGGCGGGGGTAGCACCGACTTCAGGCCTTCTTCTCCAAGCTTTCTTCTTCGTGCGAGGAGTCGACTCCTTTGTTGAAGACGACGGGTGTTGTCGGCTTCGATCTTCTTCTCCGGCCTTTGCTTATGGCTTCTTCGGAGTTGATGAAGATCGTTGGAGAAGTCGGGATGACGACGGCTCCGGGTCTTCTTCTCTAAGCTTTCTTCTTCGTGCGAGGAGTCGAAGCTTTGATCTTCGAGTGCAAGGTCTTCACATTGATAAGGACTTGAAGGGCCAAGGATTCTCGTAGGACATGCTTGCCGTGCCTCGTGAAGCCGAAGTCTTCAAGCGTTGGAGCTTCTCTTGCAGAGCCCTTTCGTCTTCAGCCTTCGAACCTCTTTCGCCTTCCCGCACCCCTTCTATTTATAGGCAAAGGGGGCGGTTGGGGGAGATATGGCTGAAATCTTTTGGTTTCATCCAATATCTCCCCCCATAACCATCAAGATAGTGTTCCTTTATTCGGGGAAACAAACTCGATCCCCTCCTTTTTAGTTGGGATGGTTACGGGCTAGATGTGACTCGATCTTTGAAGATTGAGTTGTTATTTTTTACACTTTTGGATCGGATGGCGACACAACGTCATCTTGTCCGTTGGATCGAGGGATCATCGCGGATCTACGGCTGCGTAGACGTCCACGCCACCTCCCCCCGCATCGAGGCGGTTTTGATTTTTTTTTTTTTCTTTTCTTTTCTTCTCTTTTTCTTTTCTTTTTCTTTTTTTTTCTTTCTTTTCTTTTTCTTTATGGCCGACCCCACCTCCCCATGGGGAGGGGGGCACGGTTTTTCAAGAAGGGGGGGCCGACGGGCCCCCCTCTTTGTGTTCGAGTTGCGGGTCCAGTGGGACCCGTTTGCTTTGAGTTGGGCCACGGCGCGCGATTTGAGTTTGCACGCGGGGCGAGTTCGCATGCGGGCCGTTGTGTATGGGCCAAGTTGCATGCGTGTGGGCCGTTGTGTGTGGGCCCATTTTGTGTGGGCCGGGTTTCGCATGCGGGCCGTTGTGTGCGGGCCAAGTTTCGCGTGCGGGCCCATTTTATGTGTGCGGGTCGGGTTGCGCATGTGGGCCGTTGTGTGCGGGCCAAGTTTCGCATGCGGGCCCATTTTATGTGTGCGGGTCGGGTTCAACCCGAAGGCCGTTGAGTGCGAGCCCGTTTTACGTGTGCAAGTCGGGTTCGATCCGTGGGCTAATTTCGATGCCCACAAATGCCCCCTCAAGTTTGAGTGCGCCCGCGGGAAACGCGTAGCGCTTGGACTTGAGCTGCGTATTCGTGTGGGATTAGGTCTTTATAAGGACCCCCGTTTTTCGTTTCTCTTCATTGTTGACGATTCCCGGCGACTCGGAGACGAAAGCTCTTGCTAGGGTTCCTTGCTTCGCGACGATGACGCGGAGGATGAAGATGGTCACGTCATGGAGCTCGAGAAGGAGGGGAGATCGCTGGATCGCGGAGGGCGGAGGGTCGCAGGCGAGGTGGTCCTCCTCCTCTTCCTTCTTCTTCTTCTTCTGCTGGTTCTAGACGGAGCTGCAGCGGCAGCCCGGTGGCCGGCGCAGTGGCAGGCGCAGGAGGCGGGCGCGGCGGCCGGGAGGCGCGCGCACGGGGAGCGGCGGGCGCGGCAGGCGCAGTGGGTGCGGGCGCGGCGGCCGGGAGGCGGGCGCGCGCAGGAGGCGGGCGCGGCAGGCGCAGTGGGTGCGGGCGCGTCGGTCGGGAGGCGCGTGCGCGGGGAGCGGCGGGCGCGGCAGGCGCAGTGGGTGCGGTGGCCGGGGCGGGCGCGGTAGGGTGGCCGGCGGCCGGGGCGGCGTGGGCGCGGCAGGGTGGCTGGTGGTCAAGTTGACCGAGGCCCACAGCCCCCCCCCCCCCCCCCCTCCGCGGGTTTAATTAGGAGAGAAGGGGTTGCGGCTTTTTTTTACCGTAGCCCCCCCTCCTGTTTCTTCAATTTTGCAAACGGGGCCCGCGGCTTTTTAGCCGAGGCCCCCCGCCTTGTTTCTTCATTCTGGCATTCGGGGCCTGCGGCCTTTTTTAGCTGAGACCCCCCTTGTTTCTTTGTTTTGGCATTCGGGGCCTGTGGCCCCTTTTTTTTTTATCCGACTTGTACTTTTCTTGCTATCTGACTTGGGCTTTGTCTCCCTTCTTTTTTCTGGTCTCGTCGTTACGAGAGTTTTCCGAGTTCCGACTGGATCGTCGATGCGGTCTCCCATGGGCGTACGCATCTTCGTTTCCCTTTTGCGCAAGTCCTCAACCACCGTGCTTCGAGACAGGAGGCCAGACTGTCCGTACTTCAGCTTTCGACGCATGAGCGAGTTTGTGAGGATGGTGTGGCGACGGCTCTTGTCGTGTGTTAAAACTTGGCGAGCGTATCCTCACTGATGAAGGATCTTTCCGGCAGGTTGTTCGGCCAAGTTTGGGGTTGCCGTTTCACCACACTGGTGAGGAGTCGGTTCCGGTCCCCGTTGTGCTTTGAAGATATGCTCCCGTCGTACGCGATGGGGTGTAGAGATTCTACCACGTGGAGACATCACATATCTGGGAGGTTTTCAGGACTGGATGAGAGAGCTGTCTGGCGCTTTGGAGGCAGAGCCAGGGATGGAGCGTCTGGCGAGGTTTGTGGAGCCGGCTTGTTGGGAGTATAGTCGACCGGACAGTATGTACCGGGATCTTTGCGAGCAGTGGTGCCCTGAGACCAACACTTTTTTGACTGGAGCTGGTGAAATCGAGATCACCCTTCATGACGTGCATATCATCTCGGGATGTCCAGAAGCCCGGGGTTACTATCAGGAGGAGGTTCCTTCTTTAGAGGTCCTGACGGATCCAGACGAGTCTTCTGGCTTCTGTCTTTTGCTTTTTAAGGCATACACTATTATAGCAGCGCGTAAGCAGTCAGATCGAGTACTTCACTCAGCTTGGGTGGACTTCTGGTTTCGAGGAGAATATCGCCACGCCCCCCCCTTCGAGTCACCCGATATAGAGGTACGTGTCGTCAAAGAAACTGGCGCCTAGCACTTTCCGGCGACCGATTGAATCTCTGAGGAAGGAATGGTGCTCCATGGCGGGGGCACAACGTCCCTGGGAGGTTTTGGGACTGGAGGAATGCAGCGATGCTTGGCATGCTGCTTACTGGTCAGCGGGGTTGGTACTTTTTCTTTGCCGCTTTGCTCTGCCCTGGAATGGGGATGTGATACGTCCTGGGACCTTCCTTGCAGCTGCTCGGATGGTGAACAAAGAATTTCTTAACCTGGCACCGGCGATCCTTTGCTCGTTGTACCAAGGGCTTAGTGGAACATACTGGAGTCTATCGAGTAAGGATAATACAAGAGGGGAAGTAGGCAGGGCCAGTTCCTTTTGCCCCCTGCATTACCTTTATGGTTGGATTGGGCTCCACTTTTCGAAGGGGATCTTTGCAGCGCGTGGACCTTCGACCTCGGTGCCCTTCCTTCCTTGTGTAAGAGGTGTGATGAATGCTTATTATGCGTGGGAGCGTCCGAGGCCCAGTGCTCGAGAGTGGTTGAGACGTATGGGCCCTTCTGACTTTGACTTTGTATCGGAGAATGCACTTGCACCTTCTACAAGATCCTTGGTATGTGATGGGCCGAAGATGCCCGAGCACTTGTACTGGAGTATGGTGAGTTGCAGGCCTGGGTATCTCATTTGGCGTTGTGGGGATGCAGTGGAGGTGGCACGGTACTCTCCCCACCGGTTTGCTCGACAGCAGGGTTTCTGCCAAGAGTTGCCGGGGACTCCTTTGCGCATGCAGTCCCGTTACACTCCGCAGGAAGCGTACCGCCTCTGGGGAGCCCTTTATGACCGATTTACTGGGTGTATTTTCTCGCCGGGGATTAAGCCGGGCGGAAAGGATGCTGCAACTCCTGAGTATCGTTGCTGGGTCAATGAGTCAGTGCTCCCCTTTCTAGCTAGCTTTCCCCTGGACGTCCTTGCTAGCAGTGAGCGGGCTGACTTTTCTTTTGACCCTTTGGTGGGGTCAGAGGATCGCCGTCTTCGGTCCGAGGAGCGACGATCGGAGAGATCTTGCGGCCATCGAGAGAGTACTTCTTGGGCTTCTCTTTCTGTGCAAGAAGTCAAGATGGCTCCGTGTACCAAGGTTCAGAGTCTTCCTAAGACTCAGCCTTCTTGGAGTGGGCGTGCTTCTCCCAAGAGAAGGAAGTTAGATCTCTTGTGTGAGGCAGCTTTGGCTGGTGCTAGTGAGGCAAAGCCAGCTCGAGAGGGAGAGCCAGGGCTTTTTGCCGATGAGGTAATCCCTTTTTTCAGGGGTAGCTTCATCGGACACCGCAGCTATACCTCATTTTTAGTTGCTCATGGACTTCATTGCTTGTATTCTCATTTCGTTGGATGAGTTGTTTAATTTTCATTTTGGTAGGTTCTGCTGGATTGGACTGCGAGTCTGCCCCCAACGGGGTTAGGCAAGAATGCTCTCCCGTTAGAGCGACGTTGATCGAGAGTGGCGGGCTGGATGTACCCTGGGATAACTTGGAGCTTTTGGGAGCGTGTGGAGCAGATTTTGCCGGTGATGCTGTCAACCTGGATGATATTGACATGGAACAGTTGGGCTTTGGGGAGGAGGATGAGGTCTCCAGTGTGGGGAGAGAACGGCCTCCTCAAGTTAGGCTTGGTAGTCTGGCAGAGACTACTCCTACAGTCGTTCCGTCGGGTGTTTCGCCGGTAGCTTCGGGTGTTTGCCGATAGTTTCGAGTGTGTTGCCGGTAGTTTCGGGTGTTTCGTCGATAGCTTCGGGTGTGTTGCCGGTAGCTTCGGGTGTTTTGCCGGTAGCTTCGGGTGTTTTGCTGGTAGCTTCTCCTTCGGTTCCGGTGGTACCGCTGACTGTTATCACGGCGATGGTTCAGGAGGCGGTTCCTGCACTTGAGTCTTCAGGGCCGGAGCTTACCCCGTCGGTGCACTCAGGGGCTGACAAGCGAAAGTGTAGCTCGTGAGGCCTTCTTTCTGCGCTTCTTTTAGAGAGCTGTCGGAAGTATATTCAGGCAACGCTCGCACCTTTTCAGAAGGATGGTCTTGATGCTTTGAATGACTGGTGGGTCCTTGAGGGACCTGAGTTTTGCGAGAGTTTGGCGGCTTTTCAGGTAGATGGCTCTTTGTTTGAGGCACGGATGCATGCTTTCTTGGCGGACAGTGAAGCTCATCGCTTGAAATGGGCTTTGATGGAAGATGACCTTCCCCTGATACTAGCAAAAGCCGAGGACGAGGAGCGTCATCTGGGAGAGCAGCATGCACTTGCTACTGTGAGCCTTGTTCGGGGGCGGAAAAAGCTAGAGGTTGCTCGCGCATCTTTCGAGAAAGCTGAGATGATCGAGAAATCTCTTGGAGCAGATCTCGCAAAACAACGTATTGAGCTGGCGACGCATCGGGAGCGGATAGCTTCTCGGTCTTCGGAGTTGCAGCGCATAGAGGTTACTGGCGGCGAGCTGCTCCAACGTCTTAAAGAGTTTAACTCGCTTTACTAGCAGTGTTGCATTTCCTTTTCTTTCTTGTCATTTCTGTTGGATAGACTCGTAGTTTTGCTTTCTTTCGTTTGATGATAACTTAATATCATGCATCTATTTTCTGGACTTATCTTCTGGAATGGTGGTATCTGGATGTTCTCTTTTTTTGTTTGGAATGAACCTTTACAGGCTGCCTACGTACCCTACTGAGAGGGATCAAGTCACACGTAGTTCCTTTATTTCTCCTTTTTTTTTTGGGCAAGGGAGGTAACCTTGCGCTAGACAAAGTACCTTTTTAGGGACTTGCCGCTGGTAGACAGAGTCACTGCTGGTTCGCAGTTGTCGTCCACCTTCTTCGCTTCAATATAGTTAGAAGTGAAGATCTTCTTGACTGGAGTTTTGGTGATTGCTGGAGTTTGACTGGAGCCGATGTCTTGGCGATTTGGAAGAATTTGTTCGCCGCTTTTGGAGAGGCGAGCTTGAGTCTTTGTCAGGCAATGTGGTATTGCAACTGAGGGTAGTGTACCTATATGCACCGTGCTCTCTTTGTTGCGGCTGGATTTGAACATCAACTCGGTGGAGTTTTGCCCCTGAGTGTTTTCTGTCTTGATTGCGAGTCGCTCGGAGGTGGTGTACTCGAAAGACTCGGTTGAGCTCGAGGCGTGCAACAGACCATGTAACGGTAGTGTCATCTCTTGCAAAGTTATAGAGTTGGCCTCAGAGAATAGTGATGATGGTTCTTTTGCTGGAGTGAAAGGCGATTTTCCTGGCTTGCGAAGCCATTGAGGTGCGAGCCACAGGACTGATGCAGCTTGAGCAAGCAATGGAAGATGTGGCATTGAGCTTGATTTGGAGTTGATGTGAATTTTCTATCTCGGTACTGATGCTTCTTTGTCTTTGTGCACCGTCTGACCAGAGGATGTCACTGGTTTTGAAAGTGGAGAGGTTTTGTCCCTCACAGCTGCTTTGACTTTCTGGACTCGTGGAGCTTTTGCTGGAGGAACTTCTGCAACGGGGTCTTCGGCCTGGCGGCACTTGACGTCAGCAAGGTGTGTTTTGGCCTCGTTATACGGCTTGCCATTGGCGGCGATGGTTCTCTCCATGCTTTCGATATTGGAGCTGCCTTCTTTATCGTCTTCCTGGAGCACTTGGTGAACTTTCATCATGCAGTAGGAAACCTTGAAGTTTTGATCAGCTTCAAGAAAGCGATTGGGAAAGAACTCCTGGAGTGTCGCCAGCTCTGGGTATGTTAGCTGGAGATGATTTTCCAAACTTGCTGGAGGCACTTTGGACGTCTTTCTTTCTGAAACTTCATTCTTTTCCTTGAAGGTCTTTCTTGCGGGGAGTTTTCTTGTCGCCCGATCTTTCTCGTGGTTGGCCAGACGTGCTATCCTGTAGCTTGATCGTCGTGGCCTTCTCCTTCGAGGCGCCATAGCCCATGTGTTTTTATCAAGAAGATCTTCCTCGCCAGGGTGAAGAATTAGTGCCGTGACCGAAGGCTCTTCTTTGATCGGAAGGACTTGCTCTTTTGGAGGCTCTACCGACTCATCTTCTGATCCCCAGCCGATTGGCTTGATTTCTTTCATTGGGATTGAAGGAGGCTTGGAGTAAAAGATGTAGAAGTCGAACTTACCTGATGGCTGGCCTAGCAGGCTGACTTCAGGGTCTCTTTGCTCGTCTCTTGCTTTGAGCACATGCTGGGATGCAGCTTTATTTGGAAGAGGGAGTGTTTGCACGAGAGACGGTTGCCCCCAAGGCAGTGAGGATTTGGCCCTAGGCACTGCAGGAGCATACCGTCGTCGTCTTCTTGGAGCTGGTTTTGCCATGGATCTTTGACAGACGATGCGCAGCCTTGCTGAAGTGCATTGTGGAGCAGTCAGCACTGGCGGGAAGGAATCGAAGGTGATTGACGTCATATTTGACTCGACAATCACCAGAGTCGATCTCGATCATCCCTTGCTTGGCGAGTGCCATGATCTTATCTTTGAAGACAAAGCACTTCTCGATGGGATGGCTGACTATCCGGTGGTACTTGCAGAAGAGCGGATCGTTGACTCGATGTGCTTGTTCCGGCCTTTTTGGTGGCGGAAGCTCGATCATCTTTTCTTGCATCAACTGATCGAACATGGAGGAAACTTCCGAGTCTTTGAAGGGATATTCCTTAGCTTTAAGCTCCTCGAAAGTCATCCTTGGTGGCCGTTGAGGCTGAGGAGGTGGTATGACAACTCCTTTATCTTTGTTCGGCTTGCCACCGATCTTGAGTGGTTTAGAAGTTGAAGCGAGGTCAGTGACGTTGACTTGCTTTGATGCCGTTGGTTCGTCCTCCTCTTCCACCTTCAGGAAGGCTTTAGCCTTTGAGTCCCCGCGATTTGCTAAGCTGGGTTCCATGTCGTGAGCCCGAGTCGCCAGTTCTTCGAAGGACCGAGGCTTGATCCCTTTGAGGATGTAGAGCAAGCCCCAGTGCATGCCTTGGGTGCACAACTCGATGGACAAGTCTTCAGACAAGCGATCTCGCGAGTTTAGTGCAAGGTTCCTCCAACGATCGATGTAGTCGATCACCGGCTCATCTTTCCTTTGCTTGGTGGCAGTAAGCTCGGTCATGCTGACGATGCACCGAGTGTTGTAGAAGCGGTTGAGGAACTCCCTCTCCATTTGATCCCAGCTGTCAATGGATTCTGGAGGAAGATCAACATACCAGTTGAAAGCATTACCTTTGAGGGTGCGAACGAACTGCTTCACCATCTCGTCGTCGTATGTGCCGGCGTTGTTGCAAGTTTCGACAAAGTGAGCAATGTGTTTCCTTGGATTGCCCTTCCCGTCGAAGTACTGGAATTTTGGTGGCTGGAACCCGGTAGGGAAGTGCAACTGTTGGATCCTTATGGTGTAAGGCTTTGAGTATGCCGCTGCGATTGGAGGTATACTGCCGCCGTGGGAGCGCACCATGTCGGCCACCAACGCTTGTATTTGCTGGACAGTCATCGTTACTGCCGCCGAAGGTTGCGCGGCCACCGAGACTGGCACGGGAGCGAGGAAAGTGCAGGAGTAGTTACTAGCATTGCCGGAACAACTTCTGCAGGAGCGGGAGTTGGAGACGGAGCTGGAGGAGCAACTGGAGAAGCAGGAGGTTGGCTGAATGTTTTGGCATCCCTCGCACTTAGCCTTTGAAGCAAGGTATTGATGTGACGATCCTTCTCCTCTATTAGTCGGGTGATTTGTGCCATATGTTCACCCATTTGCATGACTTGGAGCTGGAGAGCGGACGGAGGATGATAACGCAGGTTGTCTTGGTGTTGCATACCTGCATCGTCGCCGTCATCGTCGAAGACGTAGTTGCGTCGACTCGCTTCTGCTTGATGACAGACGTTTGCCCCCTGCAAAGAAGGTACAAAGTCCGCTGGAGAACCCGAATGGGCTCTGGGTTGGGGCTGGACCTCCCCAAATTTCTGGACTTGAATTCCAGGATCGAGGCTTGTTTCTTCATGCACCAAGGCCTCATTGGCGCTTTGGCGAGCATCTTCGACAGCAGTTTCTGGTGTGAAGAAGTCCGCAAGAGTTTGAGTATGTCATGTGTAAACGTGCACTACCGGGGGAACGTTGTTCTTCAGGTTTTCTGGATCACCATGTTGGAGTAACGGCGACTCGGCGATAGGGGAAAGGCTTGTTGGAGCAAACGTATCGTTGTTTGTTCCGACCATGGCAAACTTGAAGCAACTCTTTCAAACGTACGGATGAAAGGAGAGGATGTCCCTCTGGGCGTGCCAGAAATCTGTGGGCGCAGAAAAAGATACGGGTCGTCTTTATTGCGAATCACACGAAGATTACAGATGCCGAGACCCGGGGGGCTCGGGTGTGGCGAGCCCGGGTGCGGCGTGTGTTTGATCAGGAGATTGTGGGAGAGATCCTCTGGAGGGTCCCTTTGATCCATGTCTCCACGTGGTATTCGTGCGAGAGCTCTGAAGGGGTTGCCTAGGACAGGTCTTTACAGGGTGAGGATTTTTGAGAGGCTAAGGAGTATCCGCCTTTGTTTTTGTCCCGTCCGTGCTTCGCGCTTTCTCGGCTAGGGAGGTTTTGGGCTTCATTCCTCGGTCTTCGTGTCTTCTTCGATCCTTGCTAGACCTCGGCGTCCTTGATCGTCGGTTCGCAGCGTCGATCGTGCTTTTGGCATCAGCTTTGGCTTTGGCGTTGCTTTGGCGTGGCTCTGGCTTTTGCTTTGCTTTGGCGCTTGCGCTTGAACGTAGACGGGTAGAGACTTGCGATGCTTTAGTTCTTCCGGACTTCGCGTCGTATCGGCTAGAACGTGCGGTGCTTTGCTCGTGACGGGCGTAGTTGCTTGACTTTGGCACTTGCGTTGCTTTGGCGCGGGCTTTACCGGTGCGTCTGCTTTGGTCTTGCGTTGGCTTTGGCTTTAGCTTCGAGTTAATCTTCTTCTCGAACGACTGGCGCTACTTCTTCGAGGCTTCTTTATTCTTCCAGCTTCCTCGACGTTTGTGGTGTCGGTTTTGGCTTTTCGGCAAGGGTATCACCGATCCTCGTGCGACGGTTGTAGCGTCAGCTTTTGTTGATGAAGACGGCAGGTGTAGCACCGATCTCCGTGCGACGGTTGTAGCATCGGCTTTTATTGATGAAGACGGCGGGGGTAGCACCGATCTCCGTGTGACGGTTGTAGCGTCGGCTTTTGTTGATGAAAACGGTGGGGGTAGCACCGGTTTCAGCACGACGGTTGTAGCGTCGGCTTTTGTTGACGAAGACGGCAGGGGTAGCACCGGCTTCAGGCCTTCTTCTCTCGGCTTTCTTCTTCGTGCAAGGAGTTGATGCCTTTGTTGAAGATGACGGGTGTTGTCGGCTTCGATCTTCTTCTCCGGCCTTTGCTTATGGCGTCTTCGGAGCTGATGAAGATCGTTGGAGCAGTCGGGGTGATGACGACTCCGGGTCTTCTTCTCCAAGCTTTCTTCTTCGTGCGAGGAGTCGAAGCTTTGATCTTCGAGTGCAAGATCTTCACGTTGATGAGGACTTGAAGGGCAAAGGATTCCCGTAGGACGTGCTTGCCGTGCCTCGTGAAGCCTTCGGTCTTCGAGAGCGAGGCTCTTTCTTTGCAGAGCCTTCGCGTCTCTAGTTTTCGACCTTTGATGCCTTCCCCCACCCCCTCTATTTATAGACAAAGGGGGGAGGTTGGGAGAGATATCGCTGAAATCCTTTTGTTTCATCCAATATCTCCCCCCATAACCATCAAGATATTGTTCCCTTATTTGGGAAAACAAACTCGATCTCCTCCTTTTTAGTTGGGGTGGTTACGGGCTAGATGCGACTTGATCTTTGAAGATATGTCGTCATCTTTGCAACTTCCGGATCGCATAGCGACACGACGTCACCTTGTCCGTCGGATCGAGGGATCGTCGCGAATCTACGGTTGTGTAGACGTCCACGCCACCTTCCCCCGCATCGAGGCGGTTTTGATTTTTTTTTCTTTTCTTCTCTTTTTCTTTTCTTTTTCTTTTTCTTTTTCTTTCTTTTCTTTTCCTTTATGGCCAGCCCTACCTTCCCATGGGGAGGGGGCACGGTTTTTCAAGAAGGGGGGGGGGGGGGGCGGCCCCCCCTCTTTGTGTTCGAGTTGCGGGTCCAGTGGGACCCGTTTGCTTTGAGTTGGTCCACGGCGCGCGATTTGAGTTTGCACGCGGGCCGAGTTCGTATGCGGGCCGTTGTGTATGGGCCAAGTTGCATGCGTGTGGACCGTTGTGTGTGGGCCAAGTTTCGTGTGCGGGCCCATTTTATGTGTGCGGGTCGGGTTGCGCATGTGGGCCGTTGTGTGCGGGCCAAGTTTCGCGTGCGGGCCCATTTATGTGTGCGGGTCGGGTTCGACCCGAAGGCCGTTGAGTGCGAGCCCGTTTTACGTGTGAAAGTCGGGTTCGATCCGTGGGCTAATTTCGATGCCCACAGTGAGAATGTCATATTGTCGTAGATAGCACATCTATAAAAAAATATCAAATTATGAAATTTCTATATAAGTGAAATACCATAAGTAATTATAGAGCATAGCATCAGTAAATATATCCATAGACATGCCAGTTTTGATCATAGTTTGACATGTGATCCATTACACTTACATAAATATTTCAACATTCGTTGATTCTTTATAATGATGATCTTATTTCCATAAATTGCACTACCATAAAAAATCAATACATTATAAAACTTCTTGGCACATCAAATATGAAAAGCTTTATCAATCATCCAGAAATTTAGAATGTGCTGATTTTTTATAGAGGTGACAATTGAGTTACTGTTAGAGTCGGTGCCTTAGTGGGTTAAGATGGCTCAACCCTAAGCCTAACCTATTTATTAAACAAACCAATCATCCCAACCCTAACCTCATGTGGTTAACCCTAAGTCTACCCCACCTAACTAATTTGTTTAACATTACATAACTTTAAATAATTTAATGTTTCATCTAGTATTAGTTCTCACATGCATTTGCAGAAGAACAGATAGTATCAGAGAAGAAGTTGTAGTGAATGAGTATGATGCTAAGGCCTTCAGAATAGGATGCTAAGCTTCCAAATCTCTTCAAACCGTTTGGTTTTCTTGCAACTTGGGAAGCCAAAAAAGGGAGGAGGATATGGGTTACATGATCTGTTAGGGGTCCTTTTTTTCTCAGTGTTGTGCATTGATGATTTAGCGACACACAAAGATCGAAAGATACAGTGAAATAGGACATGGTCATAGTGGGCATTGGGATAGTTGTGAGCTACAACTTTTTTCCCACCTTCAGTTCACCCCTTAGCCCCCTTAGTTCAGTGTGGAGGGTTGGCGGGACAAGTAAGGATTGACCCCTAAGGTCGATGGGTCAACTTTTAATGAACCATAATGTAACATCCGCCCCAAACATACAAGATACTGTCCTCTTTGCTGCAAGTGAACTTCCCAGGGTGGTCAACCATACTGGTACTGCTCCCGCTTGAGCACGCTTAACTACTAAGTTCTTACGAAATCCGTAGCGATGCACGGTTTTAAAACGCGTCTTGTATATTTGGGAGGGAAAATTATATAAGTAGCTCATGATCCCCTTCTCTCCAGGCGATGTAGGGCTAACTCATGGCCTTGTACACCTCACCTCATTCATCTTAGCATCACAGCCTTAGGAGTCTTGGCTCTTGGCCTATTGGATCTTGGTCGTCACAATCCACCCCCCTTAGGGCTACACGTCCACGTGTAGGGTTAGACCCCCCCATTTGCGAGGAGAACCGGCTCTGATACCATTTTGTAACATCCGCCCCAAACACACAACATACTGTCCGTTTTGCTCGTGCCCGTACGTGAACTTTCCAGGGTGGTCACCCATCCTAGTACTGCTCTCGCCTAAGCACGCTTAACCACGGAGAACGAAATCCATAGTGACGCACGGTTTTAAAATGCGTCTTGTATATTTGGGAGGGAAAATTATATAAGTAGTTCATGATCTTCTTCTTCCAGGCGATGTAGGGCTAACTCGTGGCCTTGTACACCTTATCTCACCTCATTCATCTTGGCATCACAGCCTCATGAGTCTTGGCTCTTGGCCTATTGGATCTTGGTCGTCACACATAACCATACCTATTGAGCGAATGAGTCGAGCTAGGACCAGCTTTACCAGGTAGGGCTGGGGTCAGGTTGGATTTTCTATTTTATGATAAACTAATAATCCTTACAAAATTAATACATTATAAACATCTATCTATATAACATGGCACGGCGGTTTTGTGCTGACTAGGACAATATGGAACCAAATGTTGACTAGACAAAAAGAAACAAGCTGACTAGACAAAAAAAGACAAATCTGGTCGTCGATCAAGATTCAATTATTTACTTTTATATTTTTAAAATTTTATTATTTTAGAAAAAAAAGGAAGATCATAAAGAGGGATGAGAGAGCAAATCCCATAAATTGTTCTCTTGCATGGCCATTCAACATACAAATAGAGTATCTCATATTAAATGATTATTACCATATTAGCTCCCTTTGTTGGTTGTGCATAAATCCCATTAATATCATATTAGCATACTAGCAAAGAAGATCATAAAGAGGGATGAGAGAGATGTTAGGATTGATGTGTTCTAAGCTTGTAAAAACTTTATGTTTTGGTCTAATAAAGATTGATAGTTATTAATATATGAGATGCATATAGGTGCGTAACATAGTTACGTGTTCTTTAGGGAACAGAAAGCCATGGTTATATGGTAGTCCACTGAGTTGAAGACTAAGTGGATTGGTCCCGTATAACCTAAATAAGTTCGCAGCTATGATCAGGTTGGTCGCCTCATCATGGTAAGCTGTTGGCGATGACAGTTCATGGGATGTCTTCACCATAGTCATCACCAGGCACAGTGTCTGTGGCTGAACGGAACTAACACGGTGTACAGATCAGTGAGCAGACACTGGTACACTAAGCCGTGTTTCTGCTTAGGGTAAAACGGTCCTAAACCCTGAGGAACCACGTCTGATGGACTAACCAGTTGCGTGGTGCTTTGGCGCACCAATGTGTGAGGATCCATATGCAATGATCCAAAACCACGGTGTACTGGGTTACCCGGTTGGCGTTGCATTAGCGTGTCACTCCTGCAGGCCATCCACACCCCTGATGGGAGGTGCGTTCCTTGGTGTGACTTAAACTGTACCAAACCCAGGCCTGGTGGTCATCAGTTTGACTGTTGACCGGGTTCGGTTACTCGACGGGGTAATCAGAGGTACGATGTATAGGTCAACCTGGAAGGAACCAAGTCATATGATAATTCGAGTCTGACGGTAGTCTTTACCGCTCGAAGTGAATCATGGCATCAAGTGGAGGGACAGCGGGTTTACCATAACTACGTGGAGAGCAAGGGTATGATGGAGAACATAGTAAGTCTGGGTGAATTGGAGTGCAGCCTGCGTCGCACTCTGGGTGGCTACGCAGGTTAACTCGAGCTCAGAGGATCGATGGTACACTCGGGTAGTGTGTCGATCGAGCTTGAGTTGGAAGCCATGAACCCCGGTCCCTGATGGTTCCACCTTATCAACACTATGTACGGTTCTTGAACCGTCTCCTCGGAACACCATAAGCATGAGGAAGAAAGAAGTATACGCTCCGTGTGTGCTTGGCACTAGAGCACGGTAGATGCGTAACTACATACGAGTACTAAGGGTTGAGCCCGAGACTAGTGCAGAGTCGCATGTAGTAATTCCTAGCCATAAGTAAACTTCGCTGCATAGGTGCGATGCACCGGGGTATGTTGCGAGTTGACTAGTTGACTTTGCTAGAGGCACCCTCCGGTGGCCTCAGTTAATAATAGGTAACTAGTAAAGATCACTTAAGAAGTGGCCGCTAGGTATCGCACGCTAGAAATGGTCAAAATGAGGCGTCGGGGCGTTTTGGTAAAAACCTCACTCTGCCGGACCTCACTGTTGGCCGACCCTAGTAGTGAGGCACCTTGCTAGGGCCGGCCCTATGATGTAGGGATAAGAATCCCTCATCTATAGGGCCGGCCATATAGATAGGGATGGGGCGATAAAACGGTTAAGATCGAGCCCTAAAAAGTGGGAAAACGGATAAATACGCGGAGAGATAAAAAGGAGATAATGGAGAGATAATCGTGGGAGGTCTTTATCCCCTTGGATCCTTATCCAAGGGGGTAGGCTGGCCCTATAAAAGGACCTATGGGCGCCGGCCCCATGTGCCAAAAAAACCGAACCCCCCCTCCTCTCATCTCTCTAGTTCTCTCCCGATTTATCTCCCGTTTTCCGCTTGCAACTTCGTCTTCCTCGGGTGGAGTTCTGAAGAAGGAGAAGGGTCGTTCTTCGGAGGCACTCAGAGATCCGAGAGCGACGTTCCGTGCATCGTGTGAGATCGGGTGAACAAGAAGGCAACATCTCCATTCGTACCATTGGCATCTTCGCGAACGATCTTCCGTCTCCATCGACAAAGAAGACAATTCTCCGCGGTTAAAAGATCCGTACGAAAGGTATGTGTAATCTAACATGTAGATCTAGCGAGCATTATGATTTGCATGCATACTAGTTAATCATTACGCTAGATTGCCGTTAGGGGTTTTCGTTTCTCGTGCATACACATGCACACATATGTAGATTAGTTTCTATGAAAAATTAAATAGTGTAACGTGCACCATGAACGGTCTTTCGACCGCCAAATCGCTTCCGCTGTGAGCCTCTGACCCGGATTAACTTCCAACAATTGGTATCAGAGCCGCATTAGTGGTGTGCGTTTCACGTTTTTTCATGAAACCAACATGTGTGCGCATGATGAATGCGTGAGATCATCGAGGTTCTTACGCTTAGATCATGCATATGTATAGATTGTGCTTGTTCTATTAATCATTCTTGCAGGGCGCCACTATAAAAAATCTAGATCTATGCTTTGTGCTTGCTACCGGGGGTCGGACCCCGAGTTAGCAATTGTCTGGATTTGTTTTCTGTGTGTGGATATGTAATTGAGCCTTAGATTGGGCGAGTGATGGGGGTTGACCATCCTCGGTTTCCCATGGCCTTTTTCTAGGTGTGTTTTCTTTTCTTTCTAGGAAATTGTGTACGAGCGAGCACTTGCTCAAAGCGTACTTGACTTTTTCGGTTACAGATCGAGAAGAAAATTGTGCCAAAGAAATCCACCATCGGGAGCGGAAGCGGAACCCTGGAGGATGAAGACGATCCGGCAAAGTGTTCGCGAGCGCGACGAAGGAGCCGGACCGAGGAACCTTGCGAAGAAAGCTAGAGGCATGTACTGTGCTAATTAGGTTCAGGGGTCGGACCCTGAACTTAATTCAGTTTTAATGGTTGCTTTCTTTAATTAGTTCTTTATGCTTCATATCGAACCCCGATGAGATAATGTGATTATCAGTTTTCAGATGGATGCCTTTCCCCTCCGGTCCAAGCGACTATTTGAGGATAGGATCCCGCTAGATGACGCCTATTATCTATTTGACTTTTGATGTTAGTGGGATCCCATCACATATGATTATGCCACCATTAGGTCAGCACCCGACTAGTCGGGTGTGCCTATTTGGCCAGCATCGAAATCAAAGATGAGATGGAGATCCATTGAACATCAATTGTTAAATCTATAATCAAGGCGCCATGACTAGTGGGAGTCCTTTCCAGTGAGTCTGACTCTAGGATTAGCTCCAGAGCATTAGCGTGATAACCAATTTTGCAAAGCATCGATATTCTTGGAATATATAATGTGACCCTTGAATGGAGAAATCCACTTGAGGCAGGGACTATGATATTCCGAGAGTGATTAATGCTAGACGAAGGGCTTGAACGCTAGTGGGAGCATGGTGTGACCAGGTCTAGTATTTAGGAGGTCGCTACCTTTGCATTTGCATAAATTCATACTCGCAAAATAACCCTCAGAATAATAAGGGATGCAAGAGAGGACTTTTATAAGATCCTCTGGCCTCCACGGTCAGTCGTTTTGTGTTTGGGTGGGGATGCATAACTTCACACCCCCTAGGGTGGGAGCTGTGTGTTTCCATACCAAATTACTTAATGACCTCCCTAAGGATATGGCGATTACGAGGCCAGGAGAGAAGGGCTTTTCATCCCACCCTAGTGGGGGCCGCATGAACTCCCGTGTCGTAATTGCTTAGGCTCGTGGGTAAGCATCCTAAGTACACGTGAGGTATTCGTTGCGAAGACAACGGTGATCACGTGGTACTGGCCGAAAGATAACCATGGTCTATCACAGCCCTTAGTTGGCAGATTTGGATAGGGTCAAGGAAAATGCCCGTGTAAGCGGATTGACGCTGTATGATGCCCCCTAGGGTAAGTACAGTCGATTCCGAGATCTTACATACATGGTTAATTAATCCATGGTAATGACTTCGCTTGAGGGTAGCGTTGACATATGGATATAATTAGCTTGTTTTAAAAATCCATAAAATAAGTTTTTGTGCATACTCATTATTCAATCTTTATTTTCAGATGACTAAGTTAGACCCCCTGTCCGCTATCCTAAATGACCACAAACTTACCGGTCCCAACTATGAGGACTGGAAGCGCAACCTGTACCTGGTCCTAAGGATTGGTAAACATATAACAGCCCTGAATGACCCTGAGCCAGATTTGCCAGGACCCAATGCCACAGAGGCACAGTTAAAGGCATTCACTGACTGGAAGGAATCTAATGAAATATGTAAATGCTATATTATAGCATCCTTGCAAACAACTCTGCAGAAGCAAGTCGAGGAGATGCCCGACGCTTCTGACATGATGTTGTATCTGAAGGAGATGTTTGAAGGTCACAATCGCGTTACGCGATACCTTACCATCAAGAAACTCGTCGGCACTAAGATGTCCAATGGGACGCTGGTTCGGGAACATATGATGAAAATGTTTGGGTTCCAGAACAAACTAGCTACCATGGATATTGTGCTAGAAGGCGAGGTGATGACAGACATCTTCCTCTCGTCACTGTCTGGAGCCTTTGAAGGCTTTGTCACCAACTTTAATTTGAACAAGTTGGCTATGACGAATGCAGAGTTTCTGGGAGCTCTCCAGGCAGCTGAGGATGGCTTCAAGCAGAAGGGCGAAGCACTTCACGTGCAACGCAGATCCTTCAAGAAGCCTGGTAAACCTCAAGGCAAGAAACATAAAAGGAAATCTAAGTCACTGCCTGTGCAGGACTCTGCTGGGGCCTCTGGGTCTGGAGAATCAAAGAAACCGGGCACGAAGTGCTTCCGGTGTGGCCAGAAGGGTCATTGGAAGAAGGACTGCAAGAAGCCTCAGAATGCTGGAGAAGGTAATCTACAACTTTTAGTTGTTGAATCATTTCTTTCAAGTAATAGTACTTTTGCTAGTTGGATTGTGGATTCTGGATCCACTAACCATGCCTGTAACTCTCTTCAGGGGTTTCGGGAAAGCAGAAGATTGCTTGATGGAGAGGTGACCTTGAGCATGGGAACTGAGGCCGAGGCTGCTGTTGAAGCTATTGGAGACGTTAATCTTAGTTTTTCGAATAATAAGACTTTGACTCTTAGAGATGTCTTTTATGTACCGTCCTTG
Organism: Chamaelirium japonicum; assembly: GCA_947650365.1. Classification (NCBI taxonomy): domain Eukaryota; kingdom Viridiplantae; phylum Streptophyta; class Magnoliopsida; order Liliales; family Melanthiaceae; genus Chamaelirium; species Chamaelirium japonicum. Next base: position 43,945,458 of record OX393559.1, read on the forward strand.
AGACGTAACTTAATTTATGTTTCTTCTTTAGTTAATGAAGGTTATTCAGTTTATTTTGATGCTTCTGGTGTGTCGTTTAAACTGAATGGAACTTTTATAATAAGAGAAATGGTTCAGAATCATCTCTATGTTGTAAGTCCTAAATTTGAAAAAGATAACATAATAACTTCAGCATTTAATGTTAATTCATCTAAGCGTAAGAATCCTTCGGAAAATTTAACCCACCTATGGCACTTATGACTTGGGCATATTGCCTTAGACAGGATCCATAGAATGGTGAAGGCCGGGCTTCTGGAAACAGATCCTACGGAGATCCTTCCCACCTGTGAATCCTGCCTGAAAGGTAAGATGACCAAGAGGTCCTTTAAAGGCAAAGGAGTAAGAGCTACTGAGGTATTAGAGTTAATCCATTCAGATGTGTGTGGACCCATGAACGTCAAGGCGATAGGTGGCCATGAGTACTTCATCACTTTCACTGATGATTACTCAAGATATGGTTATATTTACCTGATGCATCGGAAGTCGGAATCCTTTGACATGTTCAAAGAGTTCAGGGCTGAAGTAGAAAAGCAGACAGGTAAATGTATAAAAACCCTTCGATCTGATCGAGGAGGTGAATACCTATCTGACGAGTTCCTAGGGTATTTGGTGGAGCATGGGATAAAATCCCAGTTAACTGCTCCAGGTACCCCACAACAGAATGGAGTTTCCAAGAGAAGGAATCGAACCTTGTTGGACATGGTTCGTAGCACGATGAGTTACGCCAGTTTACCAATGACCTTTTGGGGATATGCCCTACAAACAGCAGTTTATATTCTGAATCACGTTCCGTCTAAGTCAGTGCCTCAGACCCCTAGAGAACTGTGGTCAAAGCGAAAGCCATTGCTACAGCATTTCAGAATATGGGGATGCCCTGCACATGTGCGAAGGGATAAGAGGGAAAAGATGGAATCTAAAACCAGAGTATGCTTATTTGTAGGGTATTCTAAGGAGAACAAAGGTGGTCTATTTTATGATCCTGAGGAAAAGAAGGTGATCGTTTCTACGAACGCCTATTTCCTAGAACAAGATTATATTGTGGACCACAAGCCTACTAGTAAGGTAGTTCTGGATGAACTGCTGGGTACTAGTACAGATAGCGCATCCGAAAGCATAGTGGGATCTGACATTACAGATAATAATATACCAGATACTGTAGAACCTATTAATCCTGTAACACCACCACCACCTCGTCGCAGTGGGAGAAACATCAGAGCTCCTGACAGATACTATGGAGAAACCTTATTGGTTGATCCAGAGGGTCAGGATGATGACCCACTGAGCTACGATGAGGCAGTGGGAGCTTCTGACAGCTCTGACTGGCAAAAGGCTATGGAGGCAGAAATTGCATCAATGTCCCATAACGCTGTTTGGACTCTTGTTACACCATCATCCAATATTAAACCTATTGGGTGTAAGTGGGTGTATAAAAGGAAGAGAGGATCTGATGGAACAATAGAGACTTATAAAGCTAGATTAGTTGCCAAGGGTTATACCCAGAGAGAAGGAATCGACTTTGACGAAACCTTCTCGCCGGTAGCTATGATAAAGTCTATTCGGATCCTCCTATCCATTGCAGCCCATTATGACTGGGAGATCTGGCAAATGGATGTCAAGACAGCATTCCTTAACGGGAATTTGGAAGAAGACATTTATATGATGCAGCCACCAGGTTTTGAGTCAGAGGGTCAGGAACATCTAGTTTGCAAGTTGCAGAAGTCCATTTATGGACTAAAGCAAGCATCTAGAAGTTGGAACATCCGTTTTGATCAGGCAATCCAGTCATATGGATTTACTCAAAACGAGGATGAACCATGTGTATACAAGAGGAGTGATAAGACTACAGTGATATATTTGATACGTTACGTAGACGATATTCTACTCATTGGGAATGATGTAGGAACATTGTCAACCGTAAAGGTCTGGTTGTCAACACAGTTCGATATGAAAGACCTAGGTGAAGCGAGTTATGTTTTGGGGATCAAGGTAACACGTGATCGCCAGAACAGGATTCTCTCGCTATCACAGGCTGCGTATATAGATAAGGTTATGGCCAGATTTGACATGCAAAACTCCAAGAAGGGTTTTGTGCCATTTAGACATGGCGTAAAACTGTCTAAGGATCAATGTCCTAAGACACCTGAGGAGAGAGCAGAAATGCAGAAGATACCTTATGCTTCGGCATTAGGTAGTCTAATGTATGCTATGTATTGTACAAGGCCTGATATCTGTTTCACAGTAGGAATGATGGGTCGGTTTCAGTCGAATCCGGGTCCAAATCACTGGACAGCTGTGAAGTGTATACTCAAGTACCTTCGTAGAACAAGGGACTATGAGTTGGTTTACACTGGACAAGAACTGACGCCGATTGGATATACAGATTCTGACTTTATGTCAGATTTGGAATCCAGGAAGTCGACATCAGGTTTTGTGTTTATGCTAGGAGGAGCAGCGGTTAGTTGGCAGAGTGTGAAGCAGAAATGCATCGCAGACTCTACCACAGAGGCTGAGTACGTTGCAGCGTGCGAGGCAGCCAAAGAGGCGGTATGGCTCAAGAAATTCCTTACGGATTTGGGGTGCGTACCAGAGGCCCAGTTACCTATTGTGCTTTACTGCGACAATAGTGGGGCGGTAGCACAAGCAAAGGAGCCAAGACATCACCAAAAGGGGAAGCACATTGAGCGCAAGTTCCACTTGATTCGGCAGTTTCAAAAGCAAGGGCGAGTAGCGGTGACACAGATTGCATCTACAGATAATGTTGCTGATCCTTTCACAAAGGCAATACCTACCAAGGCATTCGAGCGACATGTGGACGCGATGGGAGTCAAAACCGTTTTGCTTCGCTAGACCAAGTGGGAGATTGTTAGGATTGATGTGTTCTAAGCTTGTAAAAACTTTATGTTTTGGTCTAATAAAGATTGATAGTTATTAATATATGAGATGCATATAGGTGCGTAACATAGTTACGTGTTCTTTAGGGAACAGAGAGCCATGGTTATATGGTAGTCCACTGAGTTGAAGACTAAGTGGATTGGTCCCGTATAACCTAAATAAGTTCGCAGCTATGATCAGGTTGGTCGCCTCATCATGGTAAGCTGTTGGCGATGACAGTTCATGGGATGTCTTCACCATGGTCATCACCAGGCACAGTGTCTGTGGCTGAACGGAACTAACACGGTGTACAGATCAGTGAGCAGACATTGGTACACTAAGCCGTGTTTCTGTTTAGGGTAAAACGATCCTAAACCCTGAGGAACCACGTCTGATGGACTAACCAGTTGCGTGGTGCTTTGGCGCACCAATGTGTGAGGATCCATATGCAGTGATCCAAAACCATGGTGTACTGGGTTACCCGGCTGGCGTTGCATTAGCGTGTCACTCCTGCAGGCCATCCACACCCCTGATGGGAGGTGCGTTCCTTGGTGTGACTTAAACTGTACCAAACCCAGGCCTGGTGGTCATCAGTTTGACTGTTGACCGGGTTCGGTTACTCGACGGGGTAATCAGAGGTACGATGTATAGATCAACCTGGAAGGAACCAAGTCATATGATAATTCGAGTCTGACGGTAGTCTTCACCGCTCGAAGTGAATCATGGCATCAAGTGGAGGGACAGCGGGTTTACCATAACTAAGCGGAGAGCAGGGGTATGATGGAGAACATAGTAAGTCTGGGTGAATTGGAGTGCAGCCTGCGTCGCACTCTGGGTGGCTACACAGGTTAACTCGAGCTCAGAGGATCGATGGTACACTCAGGTAGTGTGTCGATCGAGCTTGAGTTGGAAGCCATGAACCCCGGTCCCTGATGGTTCCACCTTATCAACACTATGTACGGTTCTTGAACCGTCTCTTCGGAACACCATAAGCATGAGGAAGAAAGAAGTATACGCTCCGTGTGTGCTTGGCACTAGAGTACGGTAGATGCGTAACTACATACGAGTACTAAGGGTTGAGCCCGAGACTAGTGCAGAGTCGCATGTAGTAATCCCTAGCCATAAGTGAGCTTCGCTGCATAGGTGCGATGCACCGGGGTATGTTGCGAGTTGACTAGTTGACTTTGCTAGAGGCACCCTCCGGTGGCCTCAGTTAATAGTAGGTAACTAGTAAAGATCACTTAAGAAGTGGCCGCTAGGTATCGCATGCTAGAAATGGTCAAAATGAGGTGTCGGGGCGTTTTGGTAAAAACCTCACTCTGCCGGACCTCACTGTTGGCCGACCCTAGTAGTGAGGCACCTTGCTAGGGCCGGCCCTATGATGTAGGGATAAGAATCCCTCATTTATAGGGCCGGCCATATAGATAGGGATGGAGCGATAAAACGATTAAGATCGAGCCCTATAAAGTGAGAAAACGGATAAATACGCGGAGAGATAAAAAAGAGATAATGGAGAGATAATCGTGGGAGGTCTTTATCCCCTTGGATCCTTATCCAAGGGGGTAGGCCGGCCCTATAAAAGGACCTATGGGTGCCGGCCCGATGGGCCAAAAAAACCGAACCCCCCTTCTCTCATCTCTCTAGTTCTCTCCCGATTTATCTCCCGTTTCCCGCTTGCAACTTCGTCTTCCTCGCATGGAGTTCTGAAGAAGGAGAAGGGTCGTTCTTCGGAGGCACTCAGAGATCCGAGAGCGACGTTCCGTGCATCGTGTGAGATCGGGTGAACAAGAAGGCAACATCTCCATTCGTACCATCGGCATCTTCGCGAACGATCTTCCGTCTCCATCGACAAAGAAGACAATTCTCCGCGGTTAAAAGATCCGTACGAAAGGTATGTGTAATCTAACATGTAGATCTAGCGAGCATTATGATTCGTATGCATGCTAGTTAATCATTACGCTAGATTGCCGTTAGGGGTTTTCGTTTCTCGTGCATATACATGCACACATATGTAGATTAGTTTCTATAAAAATTAAATAGTGTAATGTGCACCATGAACGGTCTTTCGACTGCCAAATCGCTTACGCTGCGAGCCTCTGACCCGGATTAACTTCCAACAAGAGAGAGAGATAGCAAATCCTATAAATTGATATTTTGTATGGCCATTCAACATGCAAAGAGAGAGATAGAGAGAGTATCTCATATTAAATTAAATGATTATAATCATTCTAACTCATTAATACCATATTAGCATACTAACAAGGAAGGTCATACAAGGGGTGAGACAGAGAGAGAATCCCATAAATATCTTGGCCATGCAAACCATATTAGCCTCTAACAACCCAATGGTGCAATAGCAGCTGTCCGATTATACTTGCTTATATGCAGAGACCACATCAATGAACCTATCGATCCAATCGTAGTTGTGAGGTTCAGAGAAAGCGAACAACGCTAATCTTTTCCTCGGCTTTGATATCCACTGTCCATCTGTATCAATGGAATGATGATCCACACTACGCTTTGAGTTTATGCGGGGTCCTAGATTCGATCCCCTATTCGTCGCCGTGAAGTTGCGTTATTCGGTACCATCTCCAATCGAACGAACTTATGACGGCCACATGCAAATTTATACTCAATTGGACAGAATTCACCGACAATCCCGCCATACGATCGCACGAGGGGATGCTCACGTGACAACATCCAAATCATCCAGCATCACAAGGCCCACAACCCGCGTCTACATACGAAGAAAGTACCGGCAAGCGACAACATCCCAATAGACTGTCTACACGAACAAAAGATGGGCGGTCTATATGGTGACTAGGATAAAATGAAACAAAAAGCTTACTAGATAAAAAGAAACACTGACTAGACAAAACACTATGTGTCTCTCTTCCTCCGATCTCCCTCTCTTCGTCTCTCTCTCTCTGTCTCTCCCTCTTCCCCCGATCTTTCTATCTAATAAGGAAGGAAAGAGAGAGATTCAGAAGGGAGAAGGGACAGGTCTGCATGCATGGCTCGGAGATGGGGATGTGTGAGCTACTGATCGGGAAAAAAAATTTCAGCAGTCTGCATGCATGGCTCGAAGATGGGGATGCTTGAGCTACTGATCGGGGGGAAATTTTTCAACATATCCTACATACTCTACAACCACGGGGCCCACTGCGATTCAAGAAACATGATATAGTCGGCCCCAACACATGGGGGTAGTAGCTCCCAGTACTTGGAGCGTGCTGATAGGCTTTGGGCAACGGTTGTAGCTAGCGTAATCAGGTTGTGCTAAAATTTTTTCCGCTGATTGGGTATCAACTTGAACTAGAGAGAGAATACCAAGGGGGTCTCGAATGAGAGCTGGATGCGAGGGACTCGGGTTCTTGGATTCACATGCATGGGTTGAGCTGTGTAGAGTTTTTGAACATGCATGGCTGGTTGGGTTTGAACGGTTGGTTTGCATGCGAGTTGCGCAAGGTTGTAATGGGTTAAATCGGGTGTGATGTGTAAAAGGAATAAGAAACAAAAAGAGAAAATAAAGAGAAGAGAAAGAGAAGAAAAAGGAAAGGAAGAAATAGAGGAGAGAAAAATGGTGGCAGGTCTGGGTGTTCTCCGTGCCACATTCGCAAGCCACCATCATACTCCGTTAAGCTCCGTAGAACGTTCGAGGCTCTCCTCTGGTTCGAATCATGTGATGTGCTGATCCGATGATTTCATTTCTCGATCGAATTCCATAATTATTCTTTTTTTCATTAATTTTCAAAAAACCTCCAAACGAGCTGTGCATCCTTCATCGACTCGCCGTGAGAATATCCATCACTTAGTCACGATGCCCTTAAGCTAGCTGCTGTAGCCCAATATTACCACTGAAAGTGTTTTGTTACCAAAGACGGTTAGATGTGTTGCCGTGCGAATACGATGGTGTTGGTGGGGGTGGTGATGCCAGGGGGTGTCTTACCATCGAAGGCGGCCCGCTGTAGTTCTGACAGGCATGGGCATGCACTAGTATAAATACAATGGATCTTCAAATTATGAGTCAAAGCAGAGAGAGAGAGAGAGAGAGAGAGAGAGAGAGAGAGAGAGAGAGAGATGTGGAATCAGTCGGCTTTATGCAAACCAAAACCAACGTGCAAATTTGAGGGTCCCTAATTCCATAATATATAAGTTTAAAGGGTTACAAGAGTACATTTGAAGATAACCTATTTACCTACTCATATTAGAGCATCTTTGGCAGGCGTGTAAATGCGCTCCTTAGACGGATGTGGCGAGCGAAATCCCAAAAACTCTCTCCAACAGGCGCGCAAGGCCATCGCTACTCGACTGTGTGTGCTACTACAATCGCTACATGTGGTAGCAAAAAGCCATCGCTACAATGCCGATGCGTTGTTCAAGGTAAATACCCAGATATCTCTACTTCTAGCTAGCTATAGAAGTAGAGAGCCGGCGGGAGATGCTCTTAGTCCAGTCAACTGTTTACGATCCTAAACGGTCAAGTAAAATCCAAATGAGTAGCTTTGATGGATGGATTACCATTCTTAAAAAAATCCTCAATTTTCACGTCTCAGATCTGGTGGGGCGTTGTGGGTCTACAATGCCTACATAACCCATGTTGGTACATCCTGACGTGGCATCCGATCACAGCCGTCAGATGGCTGCTGATTGAGTGCGTGCGATTTGCGGGATGGGATTCACATGAGTTTCATCCGTCTCGATCTCCAAGGCCTGCAAACCATTATTTCCCATTAATTTATGGGTTATTTTGACCTTTTCCCCCCAAAGTTTACCTTGAATTAGACTTTACCCTCCATATTTTTTATTAATTAGACTTTACCTCCCAAAACTAACTGTTCCGTCAGCTCACCAAGAAAGGGTGAGCTGATGGAAAAGAAATAAAAATTTGAGCAATGCTATTCAGCCCGAAGGTTTGTTCCAAATTCGCCGGCTCAAAAGACATGGCAGGGTGCAACTGGTGCTGTTAAAGATTTTAAAATTGCTAGTGGGTTTCAGCCACTAGTTGAACTCTGTCAGACTGCCACATCTTTCGGGCCGGCGAATTCGGGACAAACCTTCAGACTGGATCGCATTTCTCTAAAGTTTTGGGAGGTGAGTTGATGGAACAGTTAGTTTTGGAGGGTAAAGTCTAATTAATAAAATAAGGGGGGTAAAGTCTAATTCAAGACAAAATTTGGGGTGCAAAGTCAAAATAACCCTTAATTTATTTATGATAATAATCCACACCGTTTGTGAATGGAAGGTCAACAAGACAAGAATCACCCACGAGTGGTGAGCAGATCCCCACTCCCTTACACGGCGGGAGTCAAAGCCGGTAACCTCACCGCACGATCGAGCCATACCCAGACGGCCAGAGACCTTTAAAGTGCAATAAAAGGGGCAAAATTGGGCGAAAAATGAAACCCCCTACAAAACCCTATCTTTTTTCCCGCCTGAAACCCTAATCCTCGAGGGAGAGGGGAAAAAAAAACCCTAATTCCACCCCCTCTCATTTCTGTGGTACTGTCGCGAAATTCTTGCTCCGGGCCGCTGTTACAGCCCTCGATCGCGCGGGAGATGGAAGGCGGCGCGGGGGCGTTCAATCCTCGGACCGCGGAGGAGGTGTTCAGGGACTTCAGGGGCCGGCGGGCCGGCATGATCAAGGCCCTCACCACCGGTACTCTCTCCTCCCATCTCTCCCTCCCTCGATCCACGCCTTTTGTTTTCGTTCCCCCCTCCCCTTTCCCCCCCTGCGTCTTTCCCTTACTAAGGCGTGAATTTGTGTGTTCTCTGGTGCCTGCAGATGTCGAGAGGTTCTACGAGCTCTGTGATCCCGGTGAGCCATGCGGATTCAGATTCTAATGTTGTGTTGTTCTGCTCTCCGGATTGGAATCGTGTACCTTCCCTTGCGTGTTAATGTGGAGATTCTCTGTATTTAAACCTTTTTTGTTTATATTTCTTTCTTTTGTACTGTCATTGGGTTTCTGACATTATTATTTTTTACCTATAAAGATTTTAACCAGCATTTAGGGTGTTTATGTGGATTTTTTAAAACTCGATTGAAGACTAAGTCCATTTACAATGAACACATATAAACTATCAAGAACCCAATTTCAGAAAATTATAGTTTTTATGGTCTTATGGTTGTTTGCTCCCTTATTTATGCCGATAGAATGGACAATACTCATTGATTGTTGTCTAAATTTACTGTTATATTGTAATCTATATAGAAGAAAAATCGGGGTTTGGTATTTTGAAGCTGGTTCACGCCGTTAGCTTCCGTGGGTTGTTGTTGGGTTAAAGGGAAGGAACTAAATATCGTGAAATATCACATAATCTCTTTATTTCAGCCTACCGAAACAAAATCTGCCTGTCGAAATTTCCAAAGTTTATGGTTTTTTTGGCTCCCGTAACACATGGCTTCACGAAAAATGGATTATTTTGCAAAATATTGTACGAATTTTATTTTGGGATTCCGACGTGGGATTGAAATTGAATCCTTGGTGAAGGCAGCTTTTGCTGAGTTGATGGGATTTTGTTTGCAGAGAAGGAAAACCTATGTTTGTATGGGCTTCCTAATGAGACTTGGGAAGTAAACTTGCCTGCCGAGGAGGTTCCTCCTGAGCTTCCTGAGCCAGCTTTGGGGATAAATTTTGCAAGGGATGGGATGGATGAGAAGGATTGGCTGGCGTTGGTTGCGGTTCACAGTGATGCTTGGTTACTGGCTGTGGCATTTTATTTCGGTGCACGTTTTGGATTCGATAAAGAAGCCAGGTACACTTTGATAGGAGCTATGACCAACTGCCTTAAGTTGATAACTGAATGCACTATTTTTCGTTAGTCTCTAGAAAGCATGTCTCATGTTATCTTTTTCTACAGTCAGTCTATTAATAGGTTAGTGAAACCTTTTTTCCCGATAAGACCAAGTTGGTAGTATGTTTGTGTTCTACATTTATTCAATGATGGCTTTTACGTGTTAGAGGAGTGCTTAGTGTTATATTATCATTCTTATTTTATATACTAATGGATTCTGGTGTGGAATATGCTGAACTGATTCAGAGTCGAGAGTTTAGAATGATAACATAAGTTAATTTTGTGTCCTTTTTTTTTACTTAATGATGATTGCATGGTCCATTTGATTGCTAATTAGTGTTTTTTTTTGTGGATTAAAATCTAAGCATTTGTGTTACTTACACTTTTTTGGTGGATTATAATAATTTGAATTTTATATGGAATGGAGTATTATATTGCATGTACTGTTGTGTAAGAGTATATATTGTATCTAACTGTGCTCAATTTTTGTTGTCTTTTTATTATTAGCATCTTGGAGGCTTGAAGTCTCATAATGTGGTGTTACAAATTTTATTAAAAGATCAGTGCATATTAGTAATGTATTCGATAGGTGATTGACTAAAATTGTGTTTGGGGTTCTTTGTGAAAGTGCTGTTTAAGAATTGACGGAAGAAGCACTTCACATGTTTAAAATAAGAGAGAGAGAGAGAGAGAGAGAGAGAGAGAGAGAGAGAGAGAGAGAGAGAGAGAGAGAGAGAGAGAGAGAGAGAGAGAGAGAGAGAGAGAGAGAGAGAGAGAGAGAGAGAGAGAGAGAGAGAGAGATGTATGTAGATTTGATCAGATTTTTTTGGTCTGACATATTGTCATGCTTGATTTTATTTTAAGATGTGGACCCATGATTCGTTTAGGGGACATGTTACGATGGGTTTCTGTGGACGCATCTGATTCAAATCTGAGGAAATTTCGAGCAAGATCTTATCAGATTCGACAAGATTGGAACCATTTTGTATAAGGTTGCAATTTGGACTTTGGTTAAAACTCACACTTGATTACCCCAAATGGGGTTGGGTTCTGGTTGAATTTGGGTCTACTGACCTGCTTGTTTCTCTAGTTAAATGGTAAAATGCAACGAGTTTTGCCTATCCTAATTGTTTCATATATGCGTAATAGCATTGTTGTCAAGCCAAATGTTTAGGCAAATTTGGGCACTAAAAACACCTAGGTGGCGGATGTTAAACTCCATGACCCCTCTCTCGAGGTTTCTATACAAGGTTTGAGAATTCAAGTTCAGGTTCGGATCGGGCCAAAAATGATTTGGTTCGTGTTTGGTTCGACAAAAAGTAATAAGAAAAAAAAAATTCAAAATTTGAGTTTGATTTTGTGATGCAGCTCGAGAGTGTATGGGTTCAGACTGACCAAATCCGAAATGGATCGGGTTCTGATGAACTCTCAAGCCATGCTTCTATGCCTTATCTTAAAGAACCAGCGAGCTTCGACAACTTGAGTTTTGTATTTTTTAGTATCCCCTCTCTGTATCTGATCCTTTATTTTACTCCCTCCTCTATTTCTCTTCCTCTATTGAATCGATCTTATCTAATCCTTATGCAGATTGTTAGAGGTTCCTTATTTTTGCTATGTTTTATTCTTTTCTATATATGTGTGTGTGCGCGCGTGCCTAAATATCCCTGTCTTTCTTTTTTAATTTCACGGTGATATGGACTAGGTATGCTATATCTTATGTTGGACGATTGTTTGAATATATTCACATTAATACTTTGTTTTAGATATTATGTTTTTATTTTGGTGGTTTGATTGTTTTGACTTTTAGTTTTTGTTGATGAGATGTATATATTTTTCAAAACTAAGTGTTGTCTAAGATGTATGAATATTGTCCTCTGAAAGTTTTTCGTCGCCTAGACCATGCCGATGTTCAGTCTAGGCCATGCCTTGTCTAGGTAGGCCTAGTCGCCCAGCGACCTGACAACACCGTATAGGACAAAAGTAGTTCCATTAGCTTCTGCCAGTTCGCTTATGCCTTTTGCGAATCCCTTTTACTTGAGCAATGTAAAAGGACTTTCTTTAAGTTTGCCTAACACACCTTAAACAATGAGTTACCCAAAACGGGGTATAAAGCGGTGTTCAAAAACTCGGAACTTGGACTCGACTCGAAAGTCCACCGAGTTGAATAACTCGAAGACTCAACTCGAAACTCGACTCGGGCGACTTGGTAATTATATATACATATATATATATATATATATATATATATATATATATATATATGTTTGGGTGTATTTTTTCAAATCTCAAAATAGTAAATAGCCCGAGTAGTTCCCGAGTCGGACTGAGTCAGCCCGAGTAGTGGCCGGTCTGAGTTTCCAGTCGAGTCGGCTCGATTTTCGACCGAGTCGACTCGGGCGAGTCAAGTCGAGTCGGACCGAGTTTTGGCACTATGGTATATAGTGATTAATTTTGTGTGAAGATTATCTAGAGTGAGAAACCAAGATTTAGCAAAAAAATGAGAGTAAATCAGCATAGGGACACTTTTTTTTGTGTGTTTGTGCTCTTTTGGAAATTGAGGCATTTCTCTTTTTCATGTTTTTATATGAAAGGATTAGCTGATTTGGTTTTAGACATTGGGTTATTAGTGGTTGGTTACTGTTTCCATGTAAGCTAGTTATTGGGCTTGAATTTTTTTGCCCAAAATGTATAAAATTGAGTTTTACTAGTGACCAACGACTAGCGGCATTTTACCCATTTAGGCACATCATGGCATTTGCTTTATTATATTTGAAAAAATAGATTGATTCATTGCAGACTGAAAAGGCTGAACCCCATCGTATTTTTTTGTTTTTTTTGTTTTTTGGTTTGACCTATCGTTGTTCATCTCCTTTTGTCTTCTTTTTCTTTCCTATTCTCTATTTATCCAAACATTTCCTTCAATGGACTTTATAATGTAGTTCAATTTGAATCCATCATCATTCCTAAGACTAGAGGAAGGAACAAAAAATTGATTTCGATCAATAAATCAAAACCCTGAAAAAACGATTTATTTCACGAAATATCACGATTTATTGCATTTTGGTATTTAAAAAACCCGAAATATTTTTGCGAAATATTTTGATTTTTTGTTCCTTTCTTAAGAGGATCTATTAGCCTCTACAAGGCATTGGTAGGTCACTTCCGTGGACTAAGGAAAGAATCTTGAATTCCAAACATAGTAATTTACCTATTACGATGTCCTTTATATATTCCTGTTCTTTTTTGTACTATTTTGTTTGTTTACTTATTTTATGTGGTCCTCAAGTAGCTGCGAAATATCTTGGAGACAATAAGTATAGAATTGAGTTTTGGAGGCTTGAAGGTTCGTGCTACAACCTACACGGCTTGTAGCTTATACACTTTGTATGACATTGATCTTTTCATGTACAACCAAATGTTTAAGAAGTGGATCTGATGTGTCTCTCTGTTGGACTTGCTTTCTTATGATTAAAGCTTGTGGTTGATGTGTATTGGGGGAGAAGTGAGCAGTACATAAGACTAGTTTGCAATGTGTTCACATATGTAAGTAGATTGGAGGTTCACATCTCTGTTCAAGCGTATGGATACTAGGGTGATGATTAACAAATAATTCAAGGGGAATGAGCACCATATTAATCAATTAAGTGTTAAAGAATTATCTTTAGTAATTCTCAAGGACTAGGAGGAAGAAATATGTCTACCCCTACTGCCTCTCGATATTTCAATTTTGAAAACTAGACTCATGAAGATGGATGTATGATATGACTGTGGAGTAGTATAATCCATTCGAAGGGCATTTATAATATTTCTGGAAATATGTACTAGTCACAAAATATGATCATGTTAATTGATCCTTCCTCAAACATTTTGAATCTTTAACTAGGTTACAAAAGCTGTCGGTTGGATACTATTGTGCTTTCTACGGTGGTGTTCAAAGAACTTATGTTCATTTGCTATATAAGTCAGAACATAATCATGGGGAGAAATCATGGTGGCAAAGCCTTCATTTCGGCTTAACCTTTAACATAAGTTGGTCAAGGGTTCTATTCTTGGAAATAGTGAATTCTTCTCAACCGTATTTTGTGGCCTCTTTCTCTGTCACCCCCCTTCTCTTTCTTCTGCCTTGTAGATATCTAAGAAAATTGGTGAGAGCTTAACAATGGTTACTATATTCAAAAGAATTTTGGTTCGAGAGGTTGAAGTGGTGGTAGATGAAGTCGTGGTGATTGAGGAGTTGTGAGAAAGGATAATTCACGGTAGAGGCAATGATTGATATACCCATTATGATATCTAATCACTCCATGATGCTGAAGCATCCTTGGTGCGTGTTGGATTTTCCAATCACTACCCTTAACTGAATCTAGAGCCTTTTGACTTTTGAATCTTAAAATTATCAACAGATTAGTTACTGGGTTCGCAATAGTTATTTGGAGTTAGTGGGGTAGGGGCTGTGGCTTTCAAATGGTAGGCCAAATAAGCGGTTGTCCTGTTTGACAAGTGATCTAGTGGTTGATGACTTCTGGGAAGGAGATAATGTACCACCTTTCAAAGGAATGGTCTTCTCTCGAAGAAAAAAAGGAGGCATTGCCTTTTTGGGAGTGTTTTGACAGACAGACTAAAAGGAGAAGAGGAGAAACAACCAATGTTCTAAAAAGCGGTCCGGGCAGTCGCCTAGGTGTTTTTGGGGATTGGTCGCTCCGCTTCAACCATAAGCGGTGCTGCAGGCGGGTTCAACGCAAGCGGAAGCCTTGGCGAGATCCAACCCGCCTAGGCGGGATAAAAAGTGGGCTCCAAGCGGGCTTTAATGTGGGATCCGACCCGTTAGAGTTTTTATTCACGCGACTCATGCGTTTTATCTCCCGTAAGTCTGTGACTCTCGTCTCCCTGAGCAGGCAAGCACTATAGGCGGCTTTGACACAAGTGCTCTCTTTCTCTCGCTCTCTCTGTAGGGTTTTGCCACATAGTGTTGTCAAGGTGACGAGACGTGCTTGAGACACAAGGTGCCACTGGAACCTGAGGCGCAAGACGCAAATAAGGCGCACACTGTTCTAAAAAGCGGTCTGGACGGTTGCCTAGGCGGCCGTCTAGGCGTTTTAGGGGGTTGGCCGCTCCGCTTCAGCATTAAGCGGCACTGCAGGCGGGTTGAACGAAGGCGAGCGCCTAGGCGGGTAAAAGACAGGCGCCTAGGCGGGCTCCAAACAGGCTCCAGGCAGGCGGGCTTTAGATGGGCAGATTAATAATAATTTTTCATAAAATCCCGACCCCACTCGATCCCCTCCACCCTTTTCACTACATAACTTGATATCCCAAACTCTCAAAAGTTGCTCTCTTTCCTCTGCCTCGCAGTCAACCCTGACCCCACCTGATCCCCTTCTCCAGTTTCATAAAACTTTTATATTTAGATCGGTTGTTTTGATGTTTGCATATGTAAAACTTTATATTATTGTTTTTTTTATATAGAATTATGAATTTATATATATACATACATATAGAATATATATAATATATTTTATATAGGTGGGCGCCCGTCTTTTTCTCCGGGCGCTCGTCTAGTCGTCTGCCTTCCGCCTTCCGCCTTGAAACCGCTTGACCGTCCGCCTTCCGTCTTCCGCCTTTCGTTTTTTAAAACATTGAAGGCGCATGCCCTAGTGTGTAAGGCGTAAATATATATATTTTTCTTTAAAAAATTAATAATAATTATTAAAAAACTAAAAAATTATAAAAAATTATATTTCATGAAAAAAAGAGAAATATAACAACTATTCAATTAAATCAACACAATAAAGACATACAGTACTCATAACTAGTGACCATCAAATGAACAATTTGAGTAAATAACAATTCACAAGTTATTATGCAACATGCTAATATCATATTCATAAATTAAATTCATACAATACTCATAACTGATAACTGATAAATGAGAACTCATAAACAATGTTGAATAAGAAAACGAAAGAGTTCGGCTCTAAGGAGAGTTGGGCTCTTTTATTCAAACCGAAAAGAATCGAAATAAAAAAACCAAAACCCAAAAAAAAAAACCAAAAACTGAAAACAAACCGGAAATAAACCAAAATTATAAAAAAAACCAAAACTTGAAGAACAAAACCCAAAATGCATCAATGTGCCCGCCTCGGCCATCTTGCGCCAAAGGCGCGCACCTTGCTGCACGCACCTCGCCAAAATGTGCTTGAGGCACATACCTATGCCTCGCCTCGAGGTGTGTGCCTTACTGCACCTTGACAACACTGTTACCACATTTGTATCTATTTAGATCTGGATCTAGGGTTTCACATGCTCTCTTCTGATCCATTTTCTCTCAGGCAAGGTGCATGGATCTTTGGCTTGCACTGAAAGTTGCGTAGTAGGACAAGAAGAAGAAGCTGAGGGTACCGCAGGCGGGTTTGTGCTCGCGCCGTCTCCACAACCACTTGGATCTGCGGGTAAGAATCGTAAGATCAGCTATACAAAGAGAATTGCAGATCAACTTACAATTCAATTACAAATTGCAAGGTTTTGTAGAAAGAATTACAGTCTACAATTCAGTTGCAAGGATATTAATAGTGTGAAGCATGAAACTAATGTGTGATGACAATATCGATTGGGTTTGAATTACAAAATGGTAATACATTGCAGTCTTCAATGTGTTTGATGAGTTGCTCATGGAGGGTTATGATTTTTTTCCTTGGTTTTTGGAATTGAGTTTGCTTTGGATTGTCGTGCTGTGATGCCTTCCTCCACTTCGACTTCGGGCTCCGGCTCCGTTAATAGTAGAAAGGATCCGGGCCATGTTCACGGTCGATGTCCCGTAGATGGTGATTTCAATAGGTTGGAGTGCAACTATTGCAAGAAGATCATAAATGGACGAATGAATCGGTTTAAAAACATCTTGCAGGCATTAGAGGTGATGTTGCCACTTGCCAGAAAGTTTCACCGGAAGTTTGACAACAAATATTGGACCTCATCAACGGAAAAAAAATCACAAAAGGAAGCTAAGGCAAAGGAGTTGGAGGATTTGAGAAGTTCGGTGACTGTAAGAGTCCGTGAAGACGAAGAAGATGAGGTATGTATTGGGGGTTCAAATATAAAGAGGGCTCGTACAAGAAAACCGATGGACATATTCACCACACCGGATCCGGAGGAGGTTGTTTCCGATAGGGGAAAGATGAAGCAAATAACAATAAACAATGTCTACAAGAGGGAGAACAGAGGGAGAGTCATCCAGTACATTGCTCGTTGGATGATTCAAGCATGCATTCCCTTCAACACGGTAACATTGAGGAGTTTCCAAGCAATGTTAGAAGCTGTCGGACAATACGGTCGAGGGCTTGTTGGCCCTTCTCCATACGAGCTTAGCGGTCCTTTGCTTCAGAAGGAGGTGAAATTCACAAAAGATAGTTTGCAAACTCATAGAGATGCTTGGGAGAAGTACGGTTGCACTGTTATGACCGATGGGTGGATCGACAAAAGAGACAGGAGCATTATGAACTTGTGTGTGAATTGCAACTTGGGTACTAATTTTTTGTGGTCGGTGGATGCTTCGAATGATATTCATGATGCTAGCTACATTTTTCGGCTAGTGGACAAGTGTATTGAAGAGGTTGGAGAGGCAAATGTTATCCAAGTGACTATCGATAACCATGCTTCCAATATTGCGGCTTCCAAGTTGTTGAGGGTTGACGAAGCTTCGGGTGCGACGTCGGCTTCAGAGCCAAGGAGAAGCTCTAGAACTGGCGGACTCTAGATCATAAAGGTCGTCGGTTGAAAGATGAGATGCTCTTTGAGTCGGAAGAGGATAACAAGGAGGAGGGTGATGCATATGTTGAATTAGGAGAAAACTCTGATGATGATGACCTACCGTCCATTCGCGAGTATTATGATGAAGAATAGAATCGATGCGATGCTAAATGTTTCATTATGGATGTTTTCATAAAACTTTTAAATTCAGATCGGATGTTTTGATGTTTGCATATGTAAAACTTTTTATTATTGTTTTTTTATATAGAATTATGAATTTATATATATACATACATATAGAGTATATATTATATAGGTGATCGTCCGCCTTTTTCTTCGGGCACCCGCCTAGTCTTCCGCCTTGAAACCACTTGACTGCCCGCCTTCCACCTTTCGTTTTCTAAAACATTGGAAACAACTTATCGATAAAGTTGCACACCTATGTTTCTAGAAAATAGATTTCCTTTCAGCCAACCATCTCTTTCTAAGTTTTCATTTGGCATTAAAAATGTGTGGTGCCCATTATAGCCTCCATAATAAGCAATGGTTTATTTGGTTGGTACATGGTTATCTATTTTAATCTGAGAAACTTGAAGAGGGTCATGTAAAAGAGTCGCTACCTATCCGTGGGCTATTATTCAAGGTTTAAGAATTTGGGTTTGAGTTTTGGTTCAGATTAGGTGGAACCAGAACTAGTTCGGTTGTTTTGGCGGAATATATTACAAATTAAAGAAAATAAGAAATTCAGGTCTGATGTAGCTAAAGAATTCGACATGTATATTAAATAAAAAAATTCTAAAACATTCCCCAATATCTAAGTCCAATTAAAGATAATGGTTACCAGTATAGGCAATAGAATTTTAGTCCATGGATTTAGTGACTTGATATCAAAGTCAAAGAACAATTTAAGGATAATAAACATGTATAAATCAATCTACTTCTACAAGAACAATCACTTTTTTTCCAGTTAAATGAATCGGCAATAGTCTACTGAAATTCTTGCCAATTTTGCAACAACAGTCAATTTCTCGCAGGTTTTTCTAGCAATGATCATTCAAATTTTAAGTAGAAAGAGCATATTAATCATAACTTATGAAGAAAATCAGAACTAGTGGCAAGAGAGAATCATAATTGAACCTTGATATTATATGATTTTTAACATGTAGTGTATGTTAAGTAATAGACTAGCAGTCGTTCATTGCCCAATAGAGAAGGGATGGATCACTTAATATAAGCGGGCAGAGAGGGAATCATTGTAGAAAAGGTCGAGGGATTATGGGGAAAAATTGGTTAAGGATAACGAGAGAAAGAGGATAATAGCCAAAGCTAAGGGAATATGGTGCAAGGATCACAAGAAAAAATTGATAGAAGGGAGGGGGGATCATGGGAGAATTGAGATCAGAGCCATTGGGGTTGAGGTCGCTGCATGGGTTGTCCAGACTTCGAAGGATGTATAGGTGGGACACCAAGGTTGGCACACACACCTTAATTGCATGCCGATGTGCCTGCGCCATATGCCGCACGCCATCAAAGTTGTCGAGCCTAGTCCCCTTTCTCTTGAATCTCCTATGAATTGTGCCCTTATGTTCGTTCTTTAGAAAGCCCAACTGTAAACTCGATGGCCACCCCATGACTCCATGATTCAATGATCCTTGAATGGAATTTTATCCCTTGATTCTGACTGGTTCGGGCAAATCGACCTAATTCGGTTTAAACCTGACTTGATTTGGCCAAGGTAGATCCAAATCACTACAATATTTAGATTTAAGGATGTGTTTTAGTTTGGAGCAGCCTGAATTCAAACCGGTTCGGCCAACCGACTTGGTTTGACCGAATCCTCAAACCACATTATTTTGACGAAGACAACGTTTATTTTTATCCTCCACGTTAATTAATTAAATTGACCTCTTATTTTCTCATTTGTTGGTTCGCTTCTCTTTTTTTCGTTTTTTTTTTTGTTATAGCTTTATTCATGGTCTTGTCGTCCACTCATTTGATTATCAATACTCCATCATCTTAGGGTATCTTGGCTGGAGTTCTGTTGTTTAGTTAATTTGAAATTTTTTTGTAAAGCATTCTCTACATGAAGATGGAGGATGTCTGAGGAAAACAATGTTTGGGTTAAGGTCGCCACTCCCTGTTCCTTTTTGTGCTTCTGATGGGAATCCGAGTACACCCAGAGCGAAGTTCGAAGATTTGATTAAATTTGGGACATGGATGTGGAGATTTCACGGTTGGATCGTCCAGATAGTCACTTTTTGCCCTTGGAGAGGATATGTACGACTAACTGGGAGTGGATCATCTCCAGCTTCACAACTTTTGTCTTAGTGGAGCATTCAAACATCATCATATGAACTTATTTACACTTTTATATTTTATTTTAGTCGTTGGATATTTTTAAGTTATGCTTTAGATGAATGCCAAGTGACCTAATCATGTAATTGGGGTGCACTTAAGTTGAATCCTTTGATGCGTGACTTAGGAAGCACGCACACTTCACCAGGCCACCCACACCTGTGTCGGACATGTGTTGGACACGGCCACGGCCTCGGCACAGGCTGCTAGTTTTTAATGGGTTTGGGCCTCGGACACGGGCCAGATTCAGGACGGACACGGGTCGGATTCGGGATGGACTCGGGCTGGACACGGACGGACTCCGACTTAGTTTTTTTTTTGTGATGTGTACTCGACCCGACCCGACCCGACCCCAACTTATTAACCCCACCCCCCGTGCTCTCCTCTGTTTTGCTCGAGCACTGAGGGGGCTGAAACCCTAGCCTGCCGTTGCTGCTGCCGTCAATCCTCCGACCCTGTCGCCGACTCCACTAGCATGCGAGCTGCGTGTGGGGGAGTCCTCCCCCACATACGGTCTTCCTTTTCTTCCTTTTTCACTCACCCTCTTTTACACGCATGGGGGATCTATTTAATGTTTCCTCCCCCCTTTTTATGGATCTTATGCTTGATATTAATAAAAAAGGATTCATATTTACTGAATCGAATTGTTCTTCGTGAGATATGAAGTTCCAGAGGAATTTTTTCTTCGACAAGGAGCGAGTCCTCACCTATCATCGTCATCGAGTTCTTTCTCTTTTATCCTTGTTTTCATTATCCTTAACCTCGCAAATCATTAACCCATCATCACCCCATTGATCCATCACAGTCCTTTAACTTTTCATTGCCATCCGCCATCAAAACCTTAAAACCGTTTGAAAACCTAAAACTAAACCTTAAAACCGTTTGAAAACCTATCAAACACTAAGTCCACCCAAATTCGATCCTAAATAACCTTCCATCATCTGTAAACCTCCCACCACAAAAAGCCCCACAAAACCCAATTTCATTGAATTCTAATTCCGTTCTAGAACATGCAGTCCGGATCTTGTAATTCTTTGATCTTTTCACATCCGACTGTTCGATTGATCCAAAACTTTTACTATACTTTCCTAATACCTAGTCCTACAACTCCACCAACTTTCATTATGCTTAGATTATCGCTTAAAATTCACAGTGTTGGAGCCTCGAATGTCGAGGATGACATCCTTCATCACCCTATTCATGCCGAAGGGTTCCCACGTGTAGTGCTAAGTGCAACGGAGCTCGGGAAACACCCAAAGCTCCATTCCATCATCTGACCAAGTATCTGAAGGTCTCAGAAGGGGGGTTATTCCCACCTTTCTGCATTTCTTCTTTGGTAGTTCTTTCATATGTTTTGAAATTATTTTAAATTACAATTTTCTCTATTCATGCTTTAAATTGTTATTTTATTTGAATGATAGTCGTATTACATCTCCATCATATAGATCATTGCCATATAGGAGTATTATGTGGATTGCTTCATCGCATATAGGTTTTAGGTTGTTTAATTACATTGCATGGCATCCTTGGAATCCTCTACTAGATTGTCCTGCATCAACTCCTATAGGGTTTTTGGCAACAATGGTGCTACGTTTGAGGGACAACAATGGTTCGGTGATGTGTCCCCTGTTGATGCAGTGGTTTCTATGGCCTTCTCTCTTGTCTCATCTATCTCCCTCAATTCATATGCTGGTGTGGGTTGGCGGCGATCAGAGTGCATCAAGCATCTCTCTCGTCGTACAAGTGCATCTGAAGAAGGTAGTTACATATTATATTGCATATGTTCTCTAAACTGAGTCCAGGATTGATTGTGGATGGGAAAGAAGGTGGGCACCTCCAAGTTCTAGAATACTTTTCTAATTCTAGTACTATGTTCGGAGAGGTTGCATTTATACTTACTATTAAAATATTAATGTTAAAATTTGAATGCATTTATGATCTATTTCTCAAAAAAAAATTGAACGCATCTATTTGTCTTTCTAGGCATTTCAAGCTGTTCAAGCTATAATCTAAATGTTACTTGATTAGAAAATCACATGATATAATTTATAGAATTATAGATATATGAAAATATAAATAGTCATCACCTAAGTGTCGCACCGCTTGGCCTAGCCAAGGAAAAAACGCTTAGGTGTCACTTGATCGTCTTTACTGCTCTGGGTTTGGCCGAGCCGATTAAGATTTGTTAGAATCCTCGAACTATGAGAATGTGTGGAGTGCCATCCTTTTAAGGAAGAGCCTAACATTGAAGAAATAGGGGTGGCCCCATCTTTTTAGGGGAGTTGCTTCACACGAATGGAAAAGAGGCTTTGTATTTGATAAGGTGACATACTGACATGCTTATGTTTGTTGTGAGGGGATTCAATTTTCCCTAGAAACCATTTCTCTCTTCATCAGTAACAGATGCAGATTTGGTTGGGAGAAGGTTTTCTATGTGAGTAGAATTTAACTATTATGAGAGAGAGAGAGAGAGAGAGAGAGAGAGAGAGAGAGAGAGAGAGAGAGAGAGAGAGAGAGAGAGAGAGAGAGAATGTAAAAGAGCCTTTACCTCGTCCATGAAATTACTTTGCAATTAAAGTTTTATAATCACTCTGTTTGTTGAAATTAATTCATTGATTTAATCTCTCTCATCAGCTCTTCAGATCAATGCATTTGGACGTCGATATCACACTGCCCAGGATCTCTATTGAAAACGAGTGTGGGCAAGCTAAGTTATGCTTATATTGCTGATGCTAGTGATGTAATCCTCGCATCTTATTCTGGTTCATACCTGCTTGGCATATTATTTTGCCTTAAAGTAGGTGTAACTAAGCTCCGACTGTTTCGTTGTAACCACTTTTCATTACTCTTTTTCGCTTCATCCATGGCTGCTGTAATGAATTCAGCTAATTGAAGTTGTGAATTCAGCTAGTCATATTTGTCTTAGATGTGCAACTTGGTGATTGTATTGAATCTTATGACCGGTGAATGTTGTAATTTTTATGTATTCTTTAAAGAATATCTCTTTTTATGCCTGTTACCCTTAGGTGGACGGTGTTGCTATCTTATGCTAACTTCCTATTCTATTTTTGTGTCCTTTTATAATCTTAAGCTTTCTCAAAGTTTACTTTAAGTTAACAAAGAAAAAATCATTCTATGACCTTTCTTCAAATCACCTTGTTTTTAGTTTTGTTACTTGGATATATATGAGCAATGTTTTAAAAAGTGATGGGCGCTAGGCGACCCGGGTATTTTTAAATAAAAAAAATATATATTCAGATTTCTTTGGGAGAAGATCCATCTTTGTTTTCACAACTTCCTTTCTAAGAAATGGCTTACTCAATTCATACATGTTGGGACCTTTGTATCTCCTGCCATATCCTCCAACAAGGTAGTGATTAAATTGTGGGTAACGACATGAAATGGTATACCAGCTTGATATATCCAACGAGCAATGTACTGGTGCTCTCTCTCTCTCTTGCTTTCTTGTGAAACACATCTTTTTTAGATGCTTATTGTTCCTTCCCCTTTCCCTTCTCCCTCTCCCGAATAGCTCCTTCCCTAGGAAGCATGGACACTTCTCCAGGCCTCCCGTACCCGTGTCGGACACGTGTCGGACACCGACATTCGTCGGACACTCGCCGAACACGCACCGGACACGCATGTGCCGTGTCCTACGTGCTTCCGGGAGCCGGACACCGTCGGACACTCCTCGGACACTCGCCGGACACTCCTCGGACACTCGGGACACTGCGGGTTGACGGACTGTTCGATATAAGGTCAGGTTATAAGCTATGGTGATTCAGTTTTGGCTTCAACCTATCTGATCCTTTGAGATTATAACCTCAGAGAATCAGATATG
This sequence comes from Chamaelirium japonicum, assembly GCA_947650365.1. Classification (NCBI taxonomy): domain Eukaryota; kingdom Viridiplantae; phylum Streptophyta; class Magnoliopsida; order Liliales; family Melanthiaceae; genus Chamaelirium; species Chamaelirium japonicum. Next base: position 43,969,096 of record OX393559.1, read on the forward strand.
TTGAAGCCAAAATTGAATCGCAGCCGTTCTTTTGCATGCTATTTGGGCCTGAGTGTGATTCACTTGTCAGGATGGTTATGATGGACGGTTACGATTCAGGTTTGGCTTTAACTTATCTTATCCTCTGAGGGATAGGTTGAAGTCAAAATTGAAGCACAACCATTATTTTCCATACCATTTAGAGCTGTCTGTGATTCACCGATCGGACTGGATGTAACTAACGATAGCGATTCAGTATGCATTAAATTTTCATTTTAGTTGTTTTCTATGAGATTTTTTCGGTTATTGAAATATATATGAATTGCAAACACACATAAAATATAAATTTAAAAATATAAATTTATTTTGCCGTGTCCCCGTCGTACCCGTGTCCTCCTTTTTTAGGATTTGCCGTGTCGGCGAACCCGTGTCGTGTCGTACCCGTGTCCCTGTACCAGTGTCAGTGCTTCTTAGCTCCTTCCGGATTAATTTCGAACTAATTCATTGGACCAAATGTCCTTGGCCTCTTTGAAGCTAAAGATGGATCTCCTTTCAAGTCTTCGACTTCTTCGTTGGGCAATGAAACTTCCTCCCTAAGTTCCATATTATGCCTTTGTTTTGCGATCCATCTAGTTGAAGCTGAATCCAACGCCGTTTTGCATAACATTTTATCTTCCGCTCTTGCCTTTAGAAACGACCGTACATCTCCTGTAATTCCGGCAATATCCTTTTCATTCAATAAATTTTCCCCTCGGAAACGTGGCCACACTTTGCATTTGACAATGTTTTGATCATGTGGATTTGGCAAATATCCAAATTGCCAAACCCATATCCTTGAAATTCTGCCGCACAATTGACTCATGAGTTGATGCGGAAGCGAAAGAAGAACCAGCCATCACTTATAATCAAGAAATGAAAAGAAATCAATTAACCTAAGAGAAAGAAAAGAAATAGGCAATAAACGAAAAATTGAAAAAACCCTTACATTAGATTTCTTGTAATTAAACCAATCCGGAGTCCTGTGACCTCGTCGAAGGAGGATAGAGTGGACTGGAGGCCGGTGGAGGGATGGGGGCAGCTCTTAGTCTATGAAGATTCTAGAAAGAAAAAAAAAAGTGGAAAGAAGAAAAAAATAAAAACTCACCTGATCGACATCAGTAGGAGTTGGTAGTTGGATCGCCAGTCATCACCGTGTCGGAGGAGGAAGTTAGGGGGGATCGGCTGCAGTGATGCGATCACCTTCTACTCTGTATCGCAGACAGACAGAGAAGGGTGGTCTGCCTAGGCTCCCACCCGTTCTCTTCGAGCATCCGCCTGCGCGCATCGGGTTCGCCTAGCACCCGCCTAGATCGCCTAGTGCCCACCTGGATTGCCCGATCTGTTCTTATTAACCGCTTCAGGGGTAGGCGGGGCGTTTTTCCTGCCGCTTCGCCTAGGCGCCCACCTAGCATGTTATTAGAAACACTGTATATGAGTTTTGAATCTTGGAAGAATCATGTACCAAGATACTTGAATTATTACAAGGTTTCAAACTAAAATGAAGGATCTTGTAGGAGTACCTTTTGCTCTAGTGAGATAGGACTGTACTACCTACATTACAATGTTGTGAATGCTATACTATGTTGCTTTTGTTTGTCTGAAGCAACCTTGCCCTCTAGAGTACCTTTTTAGTTGAATATAAAGATTCTTATTCCCTTATATTTAGCAACTTGACCTACTTGTGAAGCTTGTGAGTTTGGAAAACATCATAAGATATCTTACCCAACAAATAAGAATCTCCCTAGTGATTTGTCGTTGAGTTAAAACATCCTTATGTATGTTTCCCTCGGAAACTTATAACGCTCTCTCAACTCATACATGACCTTGTTCTCCTTGTAGTATTTGATGGACCCCTTTGAGCTACTTGCATATGGTTTAAACCTTTATGCTGAAGTTCCCATACTCGAATATAGGCTTTGTAGATCTATAATACCGAGTATATGTCTTCTATTCCCCCCCCCCTCCCAAAAAAAAAACCTTACAATTGATTGTTCTTATATCATGTAGACACATTGAATTTGTCTCATGCCGGAGGATTAGAAGAAAACATCCTTCACTACACATTGGGTATGTATTGTTATGTGATCTTGCCATTTGGTCTAAAGCAGATAACCATGAAAACCATCTTCCACGACATGATGCTCTTATATATGGAGTTGTACGTTGACGACATCCTTGTCTAGTCTAAAACCAGAGTGGGATATGTGGAAGCCTTAAGGAAAGTTTATCCAGAGAGCACAATATGAGAAATGAATCCCAAGAAATGTGTCTTATGGAGTTTCCTTGGGGCTGGTATTATCTTGACCAGTTCACTCAACTAATTACCACTAGCCTTGCATTGTGCGACTTCCCTACCCCAAACCAGTATATCACTCACTATTCTAAAAGGCGGCCGCCTAGGCGTCTTAGGGGGTTGGCCGCTCTACTTCAGCATTAAACAGCACTGCAGGCGAGTTCGTGACTCCCGACCCTTAGCAGGCGAGCACTCAGGAGGCTCTCAGTTGCTCTCTCTCTCTCTCTCTCTCTCTCTCTCTCTCTCCTCCGGCTACGTGCAGGCTGCCGCTGACCCGCCCCCCTGCTCTCGTTTCCTTGCCTCATAGTCAACCCCGACCCGACCCGACCCGACCCCCTCCTCCCCTCCCTCCCTCTGCCTCGCGACCGGTCCCGGCCCAGCGTGAGCCCCTCCTCCCTTCCATCTGTCTCGCGACTGACCCGACCTCCTGCTCTTTTTCCCCTGCCTCGTTGTCAACTCCGACCCCACCCAATCCTCTCCTCCCCTCCCTCCCTCTGCCTCGCGATTGACCCCGGCCTAGCTTGAGCCCCTCCCTTCCCTCTACTTCGCGACCGACCCGACCCCCTGCTCTATTTCCAGTTTTCCCTGCCTCGCAGTCAACCCCGACCCTACCCGATCTCATTCTCTCTTTTCATAAAACTTTTATATTCACATCGGTTGTTTTGATGTTTGCATATGTAAAACTTTCTATTATTATTTTTTTTATAAAATTATGAATTTATATATATACATACATATAGAATATATTTTATATAGGTGGGCGCCCGCCTTCCGTCTTGAAACCACTTGATCGCACGCCTTCCGCCTTCCGTTTTTTAAAACATTGCTGTCACTTGTTCCATCTTGTTTTTCCTTTCCTAGGATCTTGATTGGCACGCAGGAAATATCCTTCTGGACTTGCAAGCAAAGAGTTCTATGAGGGTCAATGTGACTGAATCCATAGTTCAATCCCACCGACCGTGAGGAGTGTAATTGAATCGAACGCCAAACATGGGTCATGGCCCAATGTTTTGAGAGGAAGCCACATGATGGTTCAAAGAGGGTACTCATCAGCTAATTACCATTAGCCTTGCATTGGGTCATGGTCCAATGTTTTGAGAGGAAGCCAAACAAGCTATTCTAGAAAGAAGAATCAACACATCGTGGAACCTGCATATACCTAGTTTTTTTTTTGACAGTGATGCTCCAAAATCTCATTGGGGCAATGCTTTTCTAACTGCTTGTTATCTGATTAATAGGATGTAATCTGGTAGTCTGGATGGTTTTTCTCTAAATAATGCTCTTTTTTGGAGCCTCTTCTCAATTCTCTTTCTCTTGGGTCTTTGATTTTGTTGACTTTATACATCACCGTACGAAAGAAGTGTTATACTAGATGCTTGTTTCATCGAGCACATCATTATTGGAACCTTATAGCATCCTTCTTGGATATCTTTTACGTGTAAATGATAATTTCTGTCCTCATCTTTGTCAAGGTTTTATTTCAATGTCAACTTGTTGAGTGTTTTCCCTATATTTTATCTCAAAAAAAAAAACAATTTTGGAAGATTGCTTGTTCCATCGTAGTCGATTTGCTTTCTAATCCTTTAGATTCTCTACTTTGGCTTCCACCATGTATGTTTGAAGGCACAAGTGTGCAGCTATTGACCAGGATTCCACTAAAGGAACCTCCTACAAACCAGGCATCCGTGCAAAAAGAAATGGCTAGGTAATAGTATCAATTCCAAGTAAGTGGCATACTGTAGGATAGATATGGACTATTGCAAAACTGAAGACTTTGTTGACCTCACTTGGTTTAGGCGATTATATCTATTTCATTGACCTCATTTGGCCCATTTGAGGCTAGTGCAAGAAGACATTCCTACATGAGACCTGTAGTAGGTGGGGAAGGAAATCTGCAGATTAAAAGATTTATCTAAAACCAATGTATGGACATGAATAATCATGTAAAGTATTCTTCATCAATATATTTATAGTTGTACCCTTAGATGATACTTTGTAGATCATTCTGTCTTTATACAGCAAGTGGTATTGGTCTTATTTTTCTTGTTGTTTTATGTTGACAACATTTTTACCATAGGAGATGTTTTGAGGTTGAAAAGTTGAAGTTTTTTCTTGGCTGCAGTTACAATCTAGAAGTTTCAACAAAATACGTTGCCCCTTGTGTACTGAAGGGAGATGATAAGTGGATATTAATTTATCACAAGGGATGTATGGAACTGATATATCATTTAACATTGGACTTCTAGTTGCCATACCATCGCTTAAATTGGCCTCTAGCTGAAGTTTACATATCGTTATCAGTTGGTTACTGGATGAACTTTTTCTTTTGGGTGATTATTAGATGATATTCCCGTTGATGCAAGTGTTGTCAAGTAAATTCATGCATGAACTTAGTATTGTCACTTATATGTAGCATGGATGTGTCTCAAATATGCTCCTGGAAGAGGAATGCTGTACAAATCTTGTGGCCATTTGGTAGATGCTTACTAGGCTAGTTTTGACATGTAGTGTGCATACTAGGCTAGTTTCTGGACTGATAGGTCTATTGAAAGGTACTATACCATTGGTGGAGTCCTGACATGGATGAGTAAACGTAGAATGTTGCTCACTTTATGGTTAAAAGCAGAATATAGTTACTGTACATGTAATGTGCAAATCGTTGTTGTGAACTGTGAACCAATAGGAAAGTTCAAGTTGGATTGCCATTTTATTAAGCAATCAAGCTGTGCCTTGTATAGCTAAGTATCCAATAATTCATGAAAGAACCAAGCATGTCGAAGGAGATGACCACTTATCTTGAGAGAGTTGAAGAAAGAAACAGCATGCACACCTTATATATTAGTTTGTCTAGTCAAGTTGATAATACCTTCAGTAAAATTATTGTCATACTAAATTATCTCTGGAAGGTAGGAATCTTCGATATCTGCTACTCGGTTTAAATGTTTAAATTGGGTTCGTATGTTGTGGGTTTTTTTTCTCGTGAGGACATGCACACGTGTGTGGGCTTGCCAAGACAAAAAGTAAGTTCATTAATGACCAGGCACCAAGGTGGTTCTGGTTATTCCATGGCAGTGATTTGCCACATTTAATGAGAAAGATGAGCGACCCGCTGATCAGAACAGATTGTGTGCCTCCTTTCCTTTTGTCTCTCTTTCTTTCTTCGATCTTTTTATCTTATGTTTTAAATCCATTCTTTTATCTTCTATTCTTTGTTCAGGATAATCCCAGCATATCATTTGGGTGACTTTCTTTTTGCTGTAATTTGATTTCAGACATGTCATCTATGTTGAGTAGAACATTTATGTGCCTCTATAGATCAGAAGGTCTTTTCTCAAATGATAATGGTTGAATCTTCAATCCAACAATTCTTTGTTGGGTACTATTGGTTTGCGATTACTTAACTCATACCTTTTTATTTCATGTAATGTAGTCTACCTAATTTTGTTTAAGATCACATGTTTTTTTAGCTGTATGCGGTCTTGATGAACAGAAGATGTTTAGACATGGTTATTAGCTGGATATGTCCTGATACACGTAATGGGTTTCACATTTAGAAGCTTGGAAAAGTTATGTTGATATTTTATCACCTACCAATGATGCAATTTTTTTGTGGTGATAAAATCATGAGCTACTGAAAGGATAAAGGACAATATCATGATTAATTTTTTGAAGATATAAAACTTAAGTTTTCAGTGAAATGAAAGTGTTTAAAGCAAGGAAAAGAGAACAAGGTGCCATCTCTTTTAATTTTTTGTTTTGCAATAGAGTTTAGCAGCTTAGACAATGCCCAAGCCTTCTACTAATATCCATTGACTTAGTAGTTTCATTACCATATCATGTTATTATAAGATGTGTCATTGTAACTTTAATGCGAGTTTTTTGATGGGGAACATGAGATTTCTAGCACTCGAGGCCCAGGCTCAACCAATTTCGATGCCCATCTTAGTCGGGGCCCGGTCCTTATATATGATATATTTGTTTCGTATTTATTTTCTATTTTCGGAGTTAATTGTAGTTTAATATCTGAATAGGTCAAACCCCTTGTTATAAGGGTTTGCTAAGCAATATTTTAAAACTCGCCCTGAAGTTCGAGCCGACTCGCCTATTGACTCGAACTGGTAACAAATCGGACAAAAACGACATGGTCCAAAACTCTGTTGACTCGGTCCGAAACTTGGTTACCTCATTTTGAAACGTGCTCGAGTTACATTTTTTTTCAGTTTATATATATGGTTATAGTAAAATTTCAATATTATGTATAATGCATCGATAATATTTAATTTTATGCAATATAGAAATATATATAATAAATATTAGTAGCTTAGTATATGTATCGTGTTATTAGATAACTACTCGGCTGAGTTTTGATCGAGTTTTCGAGTCGATTCTACTTGGGAAGGTTCTGAGTCGAGTCGAGTCTTAAAACACTCGTCCTAAGTCTATTATGGGTTCCAAGTCCCAAGTATATAGGAATTAAAATCCTAAGTGCATTAGGACTCCAAGTCCAAGTGTATCAGGAGTCCAAGTCCTAGTAGTAGTTACATTTCTTGGTAGTTTGTAAAAGGGCCCCAAAGCCTCTATAGTGACAATTTTATTGATAATAAAAATATTATGAAGTTCTTTGCTTTAAAGCGGGCTGTGATTTCTTATCTTCCCCAACGACAAGATGCTTAGGGATACCTAGCGAGAGGTCGACAACGAGAAGTCGTAGGGTGAGATGCCCTGGTAGTCGTTTCTTTGACCTCTCCCTTTGTCACCCGTCAAAACGTAGTTATAGCAAGCCTATACCTTCCCCTTCTTCCCCCACCCCCCACAAGATTTGCCACGTTCCATCACCAAAATCCCTCGAAGATCAAATCTGTATTTTGCAGTCTAGATCTGGTGACCCTTTGATATCTCCCTATCCAACAGAAGGATCGCTTCAGAGTTTTACCTTAGCGTCCTTATACCTAGACCCACTTACATACAAAATTTCAGCCTCGTTGAATTCCTGGATTTTCGTCAACTAGTTAAAACTTACCTTCTGTCATTAAAATATGCATACTCCTAAACTCTCATCCTTAACCTAGAGTGAGATCCTTCTATTTTGGCCGGACCCTAACTCGCCCCGCATCAGTTTGGTATCGAAGTGTTTTGGGTTAGTCACAATGTTCTACTATTGTGGCTGATATGATGATTCTCACTCAGTCTCTGTTTCTTAGTTATCTTTATTCTCCTGAGTACCTCGGGCACCATCTTTAGAAGAAATCTGCTTTCTTTGTTATTTCTCAGCATAAACTGTTTATCCCTTTTTATTAATAACAATGGCTTATAAATTGGTTTCCAAATTGATAATTGTGAAACATGATAAACAATAAAAAAAATCCTTAACAAGATAAACCTCATAACAAATAAAGAAATCTGAATAAAAAGATAAAAACATCCAAACTTCACATTTACCTAAACATCACTTGTAAAATAGGCCTAAAGATTAATTCCAAAATTATTCAAAAATAGTAAAATAATTCAGCTTTGGAATTCGTGCCAATGATTTGCTCCAATAAGCATGCATTCATGATCTGCTCTGGTTTCTCATAAGTGCTTTGGTATGCGATCCCGACTTGCTCAGATCCCCACTCCTTTGGTTGGATGGTTGGAATTAGTAAGTTTGTACCTTTGTTGTTAGCTTCTCGCCTTGACACCAGTGTAGCAAGGTGGTTAGGTGGCGCCTAGGCGTTTTGACCTGTCTAGGCGAAGTGGGTCCTAGGCGACGAGTAATTATTAAATATTTTTATATATAGTATAAAATATGTATATACATTATTTTAGTAATATAGTACCATATTGGTTATAATTTTCACCTCCTAAAAGTCAAATTATTTAGAAAATATATGAATAGCGTACCCATAAACTGAACCAGAAAATAAAAACTGAAAAAAAAGGAAAATTTCTAAAAAATTCTAAAAAATCAAGAAAAAATAATAAAAAATTAGGGTTTAGGGTTTAAGTTTAGATTTAATTCAACTCAATTTTGAGTTAATTCAACTCAAATTTGAAAAACCTCTAAATTCTTGTAAACCCATCATAAGAATCTGAGTTTATTCAACACAATTTGAGTTAATTCTACATTTCTACTCATTATTGAGTTAATTAAACTCAATTTTGAAAAAACCCAAATTCTTATGAACCCATCATAAGAATTTGAGTTAATTAAACTCAATTTTGAGTTAATTCAACTCAAATTTGAAAACCCACCAAATTCTTATGAACCAATCATAAGAATATGAGTTAATTAAACTTAATATTGAGTTTGTTGACCTCAATTCGAGCTAATGCAACCCAATTTTGAGTTAATTCAAGTCAATTTTGAAAACGCTTATCATAAGAATTTGAGTTATTTCAACTCAATTTTGAGTTAACCCCCAAATTTTATGAACTCATTATAAGAATTTGAGCTAATTCAACTCAATTTTTGATTTATTCAACTCAATTTGAGTTAATTCAACTCAATTTTGGAAAACAACCAAATTCTTATGAACCCGTCATAAGAATTTGAGTTAATTCAACTCAATTTTGAAAAACTCCTAAATTCTTATGAACCCTTCATAAGAATTTGAGTTAATTTTACTCAATTTCAAGTTTATTCAACTCAATTTTGAGTTAATGCAACTCAATTTTGAGTTAATGCAACTCAATTCTTAGTTAATTCAACTCAATTTTGGAAAAATCCCAAATTGGGTTAAGTGAAAAACTGCCCAGGCGCATAGGCGGTCCTAGGCGCCAGGCAGTCCTTGGGGTTCGCTTAGTCCCGCCTAGGCGACACTTTGACTACATAGCTTGATATTAAGATGGTATCAAAGACCTAATTTTTGAACCAAGTTCATCTCTCCAGTTTTGTTTCTATAATTTCTTGTTACCTAAAAAGCTACATCAAATTGCATATATACCACTGTATCAAAATTCAGTCTGACTCGATTCGCCCGAGTTGACTTGACTCGGCCGAAAATCAAGCCGACTCGGCTGTGACTCGGGCTGACTCAGTCCGAATCGAGAACTACTCGGACTATTTACTATTTTGAGATTTGAAAACACACACTCAGGTTCAATGGACACTGTTTTTGCACTTAAATTTTTACACCGATTTTCAAATCAACTTGATAGAGGTTTTAGAATTTCTTGATTTTTTGTTAGCATAATCACCTTGACTTAGATAGCACGTCCACAAAAAATTAGCACATTCTAAAGCCTCCAAGTACATCAAAACTAAAAGGCTTTATCAACCGTCCATTTTAATCGTTAATTTGAAGAGCACATTTAATAAGTCTTGAGGCTTTAGAATGTGCTGATTTTTTGTAGATGTGTTATCTAAGACAAGATGATTATGCTCACAAAAAATCAAGAAATTCTAAAACCTCTATCTAATAGTTTGAAAATCGGTGTAAAAAATTGAGTGCAAAAACAGTGTCCATTGAACCTGACCCATATATATATATATATATATATATATATATATATATATATATATATATATATATATATATATATATATATATACCAAGTCGGGGTTCGAGTCAAGTCTTTGAGGTCCTTGACTCGGTGGACTTTCGAGTCGAGTCCGAGTTTCGGGTTTTTAAACACTGATATATACCCTTACAAAGTTTGATATTGCAAAAAACGCATTCCATTTACAAATTTCTATGTGCACCCTTTACATATCTTGATTTTTGCAAAAAAAAAAACCCATTTGGCGAACTTTATGACCATTTAACCCTTGGTCGTCACTGGTGCTTATGTTTACAAACATCAAGTAATCCAAGGGATAGTAGAAAGAATATAGCTCGAGAGTTTTTTTGCAACAATCGAGATATGTGAAAGGGTGCATAGAGAATTTTGTAAATGATAGGGGTTTTTCCGCTATAGCGCACTTTGTTAAGGGTATTTATGTAAAAATCCCTAAAATTTTTCAATAATAGGCCTTTTCTAATTTAATATTTTGAAATGTCAATGTCAAGTAGATCCTCTTTGTGGTGAAGTTTGCTTTTATTGGATGAAGAAAGATCGTTTACTTTTCTCCATATAAGTTTAGTTTAGATTTATTTTCATGACCACTTGCTCTTATTAAGGTGCATGTTCTTAAATTTATTCCCCCTTGATTGAATATTGTATCTTCTATTGATTAGATTAATGAACATCATATATTTATAATATGGGCAATGTGCCACACATTCCAATATTGTATAATGGCAAGCAAGGTTGTCATATCTTGCATCGTTTCCCTTTTTGTGTATCGTGTATTGCCTCGTTTTGTGAATTGTAAGATACGATTTAATTTGTTTATGTATTTATACATATATAAATTTATAAGAAATACTAGAATATTTAATATGAAAAGTTAAGAGGAGTAGAATAAGTCATTCCCTTTCATTTCCCATCGAACATAATATTGGACAATACAAAAAGTACGATGTTTATACTTGTATATAAAAGAAACAATATACACGTATGATCTATGATTTATCTATATATTTGTTTCTTCATAGGATTTTTTTACCCTTTACCACCATTTTAAGTAAAAATGAATCAAATATGAAAGGTTTCTTACCACTTTGAAATGCACGAAAATGAAACTTGAACTTCACCTTCTCCAACGACTCTTTGTGGGTCTCCAATGACTGATTTTTCAAATCTCTTCAATGCTTGAAAAAGTTGTGTGTACCCAACACACACACAACAAAAAAGAAGGTTATCAGGGTGGAGATTCAGTAACTTGGAAATGGGTGAATCAACATTACATGTCTTTGATTGTATGGACATAGGAGAACGATAATCGATACGGTCAAGAGGACCAAGTGTTGATTCCTTGTATTTGGTATAGGATCCACATGATAAAACTGAGTCAAATCAGAGTGGATAAGCTTCGTGCAATTATTTTTTTCTAATCATGTTAGCACTGAGCACGGAGGGGATCGGTTTGGCTGTGCAATTGCAATGGCTTGACCCTGAGGAAATTACAGGACTGGGGCTACTTTGAACCTCTAGCACTACATGATGCACAATGCTTTGAAGCCCACTACCACATTGAATATTGTGATCATTTGTAATGCTACAAAAGTCCTATCTAGAGTAGAATTTTTTGGGCTATCTTAGGATGGATACCTTCACTTTTGTTGCTAATTACTGTGCAACTTGGATTTTTGTATTTTGCCTCATTGGTTGGACGGTTAACCTTATATGTGAATGGTTGGATGGTTAACCTTATATGTGAATGGTTGGATGGTTAACATTACATGTGAACCCAACTTCTTGACATGCACTTTCGTTGGTGGGCTGAGTCCTTTTGCTCCCAGCTCTTGCCCATCATTCAGCGAAAAATACTCGTATGCAAAATTGTTGTAAACCATCGACGCAAGAGCTTCATTCAGCACCTGGAGGTGGGCATTAAGAGGTCGTAAGAAAATTTTATGTGGGTGGGCAATTTTTTTGTTTCTCTATGCATGAACATTCACATATTCTAATGTTATTTATAATGTTTTTTATTCAACTTCTTTCTTATATCTAAATTCATTTAGACATTGATTTACACTTTTTATTTAAATGCCCGTTTGACAAATCTATTATGTCTAAATTAGAGCTTAAGAGTAGTCATTAAAATAAGCTTTACTTTGTGTTTATAAAATTGTTTGGCAAATTTACTAAAAGGTTCTAAAAATTGAGAAGTGTGTATAATACATTTATGTAACATCATCTTTTAGAAAATCTACCCAAGCGCAGGATCTTAGTGATCCAAAGATTCCGAACTGTAATTCCCCCTAAGGGGAATATATTACTCTGTCGAGCATAGATTCCATCTTGGTATGTGAGTGTCCCCACAATCCTCATGTTGGTTAACCCAAAATATAGAGATGTTGACCACATTTAAGATTTCAATATGGTAAATCAAAGCAACCAACACTTGGGTCCAGGTGCACCAGTACTCATCATTTAGGGGCTTTACTTATAGCAGCAATGAGTACATTAGGCCGATCGCAACCTACTTATTTGACAATTGTACTCACCATCGATCTCGTTCAATGTGTTACGAACACACCTAGCAAAATACCTATCAGATGATTGAGACAGCTCACATGAAGGTGTACTATCTGCTATAGCCTAGGTGTAGCCCATAGAGTATCTTCACTTATTACTGGAACCAAAACTAGGCTATCACCTTTTTTCCTTACCCTCTGGGCTCCACTTACCTGTGATGAGCTAGTGTATTGTGTCCCTGACTAGCATTTTCGTAAGTTCACAAATACGTTAAGCTGATTCTCAGTCCAATGTCGGATATGACTGGCTTTATGCACAATCCCAACAACTCTGATTTACCACTACATATTTTCACATGATAAGGTTTTCTATAAAATGTTTTTCTAGGTAGTGATCCGGGTAGGATAAGTCAAAAACTTGGGTTTTGTGGGTGCATGTCTATAGTTGTTGGACAGTAGAAACCCTGACTAATTTAGGGGATCTCGCTTGTACTTCACCAGGTATCAGAAGAAGGGGGTGTCTCTGTAGATGTCTAATGGGTGAAGGGTAATAGATTGTAATTCCTGCAAGTTAGGAGTTTTTAGTTGCTCTCGTGTAGTGGGATCGGTAGCGACTAACTCACTTCTCGAAGAGAGATTGTTCTTCTCAATTTTAACTCTTGTTTTTGGTATTTTTTTCACTGTGTTCTGTCGTGTTTTTCTTTTTCCGCAGTAATGTTATCTATCGTGATATTTGGACTCAGAATCTTGGTAAAGACCACTGATGCTTGATAATGTTAACCATGGCACTATAAACAGGCGACGACTCTTCAACATGATCAATGGTCTGCCCACTATATTTGAGGTTGTGACAGGAACCGCCAAGAAGCAATCGAAGGAAAAAACCCCAAACAGCAGCACCAAGAGCAACAAGTCGGGCTCAAAGGTGAATGTCTGATACTTTACTGCTTGACCATCAAAACGAATCCCCTCTTTTATTTAAAGATGATCCTCTTTTCTCCCGTGTATTACCAGCCGTCACGACAGTCGGAGCCCCAAACGAAGGCCTCAAAAATGCCTCCCCCGAAAGAGGACGAGGAGAGCGAAGGAGAGGACGGGGAGGAGGACGAGGACGAGCACGGGAACACACTGTGCGGTGCGTGCGGTGACAACTACGCGAACGACGAGTTCTGGATCTGCTGCGACCTCTGCGAGAGGTGGTTCCATGGCCGGTGTGTCAGGATCACCCCCGCGAGGGCCGAGCACATCAAGCAGTACAAGTGCCCTGCCTGTAGCAGCAACAAGAGGGCCCGAGCATGAACGATCAGCCAAAAAAAAAAAAGGGCCTACGACAATGGAGATTTGGATGCAGCAGTGAACCAGATTCGGGTGCTCAGGTCGGGAATTCAGTTTCCGCACTTAAATTTGATGTGATGTTGGGCAGTGTCTGTCGATGATTGGTATCTGTAGTGTTTCGCCCGACTATCTAAGGCGATCTTTTTTTTTATCATTTTAGGTCGTAAACATTTCTCAGCTGATACAGTACTTTCGTTTGGAGACGATTTCTTTCGACATTACCTTGTGGAAATTTTCCAGTCTTTTGCGTCAGCTATCGAGATTGACACCGGATATGGATGGTAGTTGGGAATGTCGGACTTACCATCATTTGTTCTCTTAGGTAGGAATGGAAGCTTCTCCTTTTAAAAAAAAATTTGTATGCTGCTGCTTGGACATCTATCAGTTTGGGTTTGATTAATCAATGAAAATGATTTTTTTCTTTTAATTTATATTTGTTTATGAGAGTTAATATTTTCACTGCAGTATTCTGTAAGTACAACTGCAATAAGGATTTGGACGGCGGGCGCCTTGCTCAGTGGTGCGCCAGTTGATAGCAGATAAAATTAGGGGGGGGGGGGGGGGGGGGGGGGCGGGTTGTATTTGGAGAATACTGCGGTGTAAATATTAGCATGCAATATTAATACCCTTGTTTATTTAATTTTTGGTGGGTATGGTGTCTGGACTCAGAAGTCTCCTCTATTCTGGTGTGGGTCTAACATGCATCATAGTCTGATGGCATGCGATCCAACAAATGATTTGCGCACTCCATCCAACTACAGTGCGGCTGTGATGCTCGGACCGGTGCCAACCAACTTGAGGAGATTTGAACTCGTATACGCTATCAACTCTTATGACAAAATCCCCCCCCCCCCCCCCTCTTTTTTTTTTTTAAGGGGGTGCTTAGTGATATCTTCCTGACAAAGGTATCAACTTGCAATAAGTTCTCCTACAAGCTCCGGATTGCAATAGCTCAAAAATAAAGACAGACATCCTCAAACCCAAATTCATTAAATTTACATTTCCTACTATCAACTTAACACATCTTTTTTTTTTATATGAAAATCGTTTGAAATTATTCCAGATTGTCGATTTAAAACCACAAAACACATAAAAAAAAATTATGTATATTTTCATCAAAAAAGAAAATATTCTGTCAACCGACCAAATAGTTACTTAATCTTTTTTACCTAATTGTTACTCTTTATGTGCCAGATAGAATCGACTTTTCACAAATGTATTTTTTGTCATAAAGATAATCATGTTGTGACCAGATGAGCAGAAATACTGCTAAAATCAATCGACAATTAAGACAATTTACTATATCAAATTGTTACTCTTTGCTGAAGAATTGTTATTCTTTACCAATTGTTACTTTTTTGCTAAGATTATTACACTTTATATGTAATGCTAAAATTGTCATTTTAAAAAAAAATATTATATGTGAGTGGCAGAAAGAGCCCATGTCAGGCAAAGCTAATGAATTTTTGCTCTTTATTGATTGTTACACTTTATCTGTAGGGGTAAAATAATCATTTAAAATTTTTTGGTATTACATATGCGAGGGAGAAGGAGCTCGTGTTAGCCAAAGTTCAACTACAAATAAAGTGGCATTTAAATTTATCACGTAAATGCCTAATGTGGCATTAAATTTTACGAATGGTGCCACCCATTCTTTGACAGAGAACCGAGCTTGGGGGGGTTTTGCACCGCGCTCGGACACCGGGCGGCCTCCCCACATCGTCGATCCGGAGAGGATGCAGAGGAGAACCACCGGAGACCGTCCGTTCGTGCCGAGGTTCACCTATTTTGCGTCGGTGGACACCGTGGTCCTAGATAAGCTCCAACCATGGAGTCCATGCATGCGATGGAGTGGCCACGCGGGGTGGTCTGGGTGGCTCGGGTTTAGATTCTGGCCACCCTGTTACCGACTGGGTGAGTCAACGCCATGTAGGGAGGGCCGCAGGGGGTTCTGAAGGGGTAAAATTATCACTTAATTTTTTTTGTTATTACATATGCATGGCTAACTACGGGGCTTAACGTTAAGTTCAAACATTACGTACCTTTAACGTAAGACGGAAACCTTTCAATGAACTAATGTTAATAACCCTTTTTTCTTTGGCAATGGATGTTATCTTGGCTACACAGTTATTTGTAAATCTGTTTTGTTGGTTGGTATCATCAAAATGGTATTTCTGTTATGCAACGAGCCATAAGACGATCGAAAAAATTAATGGTTTACGATTAATGTAATTAATCTTAAGAGTATTATCATGGATTTAGCTAATTTAGCTCGTCGAAGTCTATGCGGCATTTGAACAGCCGCCTCCTAATCGAGTCAGCCTTCTTCCCTCAAAGCACTTCCACCACAAGACCTTCCCTCGCTTGCTTGCTCACACACAAGAGAGGAGAAGAGATGGATGGAAAAGTCTCATATATTACTTGCGAAGACCTACATGTATCTGGGTGAGGAGCAAATGCCGCCCTATTTGTAGGTTGCAAGTATGTAAACGAGTGTAGACCATGCTTTATTAACGAGTGTAGACCATGCTTTATTCGGGTGCCCCAAAGCTAAGAGTGTCTGGTACCGCCTGAATCTTTCTTTCCACGCCCCTGAGTCTATCGACCAGTGGACGATTATTATTACGATGACTCTCTCTTTGGGTAAAGAGGCTAAAGTCATCTTCGAGTTACTCGTTGGTGCGGTCTAGAGCCTTTGGTTCTATAGAAATATGGAGAACTCCAGCTATAGTTGTTCGGGCATGTCGAGCACGATCCTCTGAATTTTTGAATGCTAATATGGCTGCTTCACCTCTGCAGGTGAGGTAGCCCAAATCGATTTATTTCAAGTGGGAAGCATCGGTTATAGGAGAACTGAAGATAAATTTTGACAGAGTGCTTGACCGAGTGTGGAGCGGGATTTGTCACTCAGGACCATGTGGAACGCATTCTCAAGGCTGGTGCTATTCCGTTAAGGATGACTTCAGTCATCGACGCGGAGGCTAGGTCTATGTGGGAAGCCATCCAAGCATTGGGGAACATTGAGGTGGACCAACCCATTTGGGTGGAAGGTGACTCGAAGATGATGATTCACTAGATCAATAGCGGTGAGGGAGAGCATTTACTCATCAAAGACATGCATCCGCCTCGAACATCTCCACACTGTTCGGGTGACCCATATGTATCGTGAAGCGAACCAAGTGGCTGCACCCTAGCTACGAAGGCTAAGGGAGCTTTGTTAGAAAATCGGGAATCGGGAGGAATTTATACCAGAGACTATGGGAATTCAATGGCAAACTTGCAGCGGAAAATCCTCCTTTGATTGATGACGATGACGATGTCCGACCGAGATTGCTCGACGCCAATAGCGATACCCAACCGAGATGTAGTCTTCCTTTTCCCGGATGAGAAGACCACTAGGTTTCCCTCTTTTCTTTGTAGTGTTTGAGATGGATGGGATCTCACAGGAAAAACACTCAGAGAGAGACGGGACCAAGAGCTCTAACTTTTTCTTTTGCACGTACTTCCCATCAGAATAGTGCTGTGGGTTATAGATGGGAAACCTACCTTTTTAGGGATATGGACACACCTTCATCCGTCGGTTAGAATAACTGCTGTTAACCGTTCCCACTAATGGGATTTAGTTGGGTCACCTTAATGGGTTGGGCCAAAAGCCCAACATTTCTCCCACTTGACCCAACTTATACATCAACCCATAACAGTTTGAAAAAAAAAAATTATACATGTAAATATATATATGAAAATAGGTTTTAACAAAACTTTTGGGTTTGATGAAGAATAAAGAATCGGTACCACTTAAAATTATTCTAACTAAAAGGTTAACTTTATACCTTATTATGAGATAAAAATGATATGAGTCATGGCGGCAAATACCTCATAATTTAGTACGACCTTCCATGTACCACAATATCATGGAATACTCATAATTGGTACTTTATATGGCCTTTTGTTCTTTATGAATAGATTGACCTCATACCTATTCCTTGGTCCAAATTTTGTGTCAATATAAACATTCTGCTTAAACTTTATCCATAAAACTTTATATGGAAAACATAATAGAGAGAATCATCATCATACATATATATGCATACTGAATGTGATCACATAACTGAAAGTGTCAAAATACATATCACTACACAGCAAAAAAACTAGATAGACCCATACCCCTTACATGTACAGAATACAGTCCTGGTGCTAGCCTTTTAGTAAGTGGGTCTGCTAACATCTGCTGTGTGCCAATGTGATCTATCGACACTAGATGTCTCTCTGTCCTCTCCTTAACAATATAGAGCTTGATATCCATATGTCTGCATGAAGTGGAGCTCTTGTTGTTGTTGGAGAAAGAAACGGCAGCTTCATTATCACAGTAGATTCTTAGTGATCTCTCAATAGAGTCCACTACTTTGAGACCTGTGATGAAGTTCTTAAGCCAAATACCCTGTGAGGAGGCTTCATGTACGGCTATAAACTCAGCTTCTATTGTGGAGGAAGCAGTTGTCTTCTGTTTAATGCTTCTCCACGATATTGCCCCACCAGCAAGTAGGAAGATGAATCATGTAGTGGATTTCCTACTATCAGGGCACCCAGCAAAATCTGCATTTGAGCAGCCAATCACCTCTAGGTGGTCAGAAGTACGATATGTGAGCATGTAGTCTTTAGTTCCTTGCAGATATCGCATGACTTTCTTAGCAGCCTTCCAATGCTCTATGCCAAGGTTACTCTGGTATCTACCAAGCACCCCACTACATAAGCAATGTCTGGTCGAGTGCAAGTCTGTGCATACTGCAAGCTCCCAATGGTTGAAGCATATGGGATGTTAATCATCTGCTTCCTTTCTATTTCATTCCTAGGACACTGCTCTGAATTAAGTTTATCCCCTTTAACCATGGGTGCTATTCCTGGAGAGCAATTTTGCATACCAAATCTCTCAAGAACCTTTGAGATGTATGACTTTTGAGAGAGACCAAGGATACCCTTGGATATGTCTCGGTGAATCTCTATACCAAGAACATAAGCGGCTTCACCCATGTCTTTCATCTCAAAGCGGGAGGAAAGAAAAACTTTTGTCTCATGCAGTAGGTCTAAGTCATTACTGGCAAGCAAGATACCATCCACATATAAAACTAAAATTATAAAATTACTCCCACTCACCTTTAGGTATATGTACTGATCAACAGTGTTTTCTGTAAACCCAAAGGACAAAATTACCTCATTAAATTTGAGGTACCATTGACGGGAGGACTGTTTAAGTCCATAAATGGATTTTCTTAGCTTACATACCAGATGGCTTTTGTCCTCTGTAGAAAACCCTTGAGGCTGTACCATGTACATCTCTTCTTGAAGATTCTCATTCAAGAAAGCCGTTTTCACATCCATTTGGTGTAGCTCTAAGCCATAATAAGCTACTAGGGCCATGACTATCCTGAAAGAATCCTTCGAAAAAACTGGAGAGAAGGTAGCCATATACTCAACACCCTCCCTTTGAGTGAAACCTTTTGCAACTAATCTGGCCTTATATCTTTCCACTTTACCTTTAGAGTCTCTTTTAGTCTTGAATACCTATTTGCATCCGACTGGTTTGACTCTTTCTGGTAAAGAGACAAGATCCCAGACATGGTTTTTAGCCATAGAGTTTATCTCTTCTTTCATGGCATCAAACCAAAATGAAGCATTTTCACTCTTCATGGCTTGTGAAAAGGATATGAGATCATTTAAATCTTCGATGACATCATCGGGTTCTTGAACGTACACCAAGTAATCTAGATGAATAGCTGATCTCCTTACTCTTGTAGATCTCCACATAGTTGCCCCTTGATCCAAATTTTGTGGTATTTGGGTAACAAGTGGTGGCTCCTCATAGGGTGGTTCATTAGTAAGTGGTTCTTCCTCTTGAATGGTTTCATCTAAGTTGACCATAGGATTAACCATACTGTTATCAATCACAGGTCTTGTATCTATATCCTGTGATTCCTCAAAAAGTATTTCTTGAGATAATCCACTCCCACTGATATTGCCATCTTCAAGAAATCTAGTTTTTCATGTTTCCACAATCTTTGGTAAATGGGATGGGCAATAAAATCTATAACCCTTCGACCTCTCAGGATAACCAATAAAATATCCACTGGTTGTCTTAGGGTCAAAAGCCTTTATATGTGAGTTATATAGCTTAGCTTCAGCAGGACAACCCTAGACATGCATATAGTTCAAGGATGGTTTTCTACTTATCCACAACTCATATGGAGTTTTCTGTACAGCCTTAGTAGGAACTCTATTAAGTATATGCACTGTTGTTCTAAAGCTTCGCCCCACAAGTATAAAGGAAGGGTTGAGTGATTAAGCATTGCCCGAACCATTTCTATAAGCGTCTGATTTCTTCTTTCAGCTACACCATTCTGACTTGGTGTGCCTGGCATTGTGTACTGAGGTACTATGCCTTCATCTTTAAGAAACCTTGCTAATGGCCCTTCTCTTTGTCCCATTTCTGTGAACCGTCCATAATATTCGCCACCCCTATCAGATCTAAATACCTTTATCACTCTACCTAATTGTTTCTCTACTTCTGTTTTGTAATCTTTAAAGGCTTGGAATACCTCAGTCTTGTCATTCAATAAGTAAAGATACATGTAGCGTGAGTAGTCATCTATAAAAGTGACAAAATATTTCTCTCCACTTAAATATGGAGAGAATGATCCACATACATCCGTGTGCACTATTTCTAGTGTCCTATTGCTTCTTTTAGCATCCTTCTTGGAGGTGTTGGTCTGCTTTGCCTTTATGCAGTCCACACATATCACAAAATCAGTAAAGTCTAAAGGTTATAGAACCCCTTTCTTTACCAATCTTTGGATTCTTTCTTGGGAAATATGTCCCAACCTCCGATGCCAAAGGATGGATGAATTTTTCTTGCACATGACATGCTTATTGTCAATCACACTATCATGCTGGATTAATGAGGATTCTTCTAAAATAGGTTTAAGCTGAAGCTTATATAAACCATCTACTAGTGAAGCAGAACCAACCATAGAGAGATATTTACAAATAGATACAAATGAGTCTAGAAAAAAAAAAAGAAAAACCAAGTTTTACAAGCCTAGAAATAGAGATAAGGTTCCTACTGTGGGAAGGTACATAAAAGGTGTCCTCTAAATCCAGCATGAATCCCGTGTCCAGAACTACTCTGCAGGTCCCAACTGCCTTCACGTGTGAACGCATCTTGTTCCCTGAGAAGATGCTTCTTTCACGTTCAGTCAGTTCCCTTCTGCTCAGAAAGTTCTTTATCTTCCAACCATTTCTTATACTTGATGCAATCCTTCTTTGTATGTCCTTGTTTGCGGCAGAAGAAGCATTTCACATTTTCTTTATTATCGTTTGGCTTGTAATCACCATCAGACAAGTGTTTCTTCTTCTTTTTCCAAGGACCTCCCTTGTCTTTTCTAGCATGCCCACTAGTCCCTAGAAGAGAAGCCATATGCACACTTTGCACCTTTTCTCCCTTTAGTCTTTCCTCTTCCTCAACACACATTGTAAGCAGGTCGTTAACCGACCACTTTTCCTTATTTGTATTGTAGGAGACCCTCAAGAGACCAAACTAAGGAGGCAAGGATACAAGAATGAAGTGTCCTAGAAAACTCTCAGAAAACGTGACTTGTATGTCACTCAACTGAGAAGCAATGTCTCTCATCTCCATGATGTGTTCACGGATACTTCCCTTGCCCGAGTACTTTATAGATGTCAACTTCGACATCAGGGTGCTTGCCTTGGATTTGTCAGAACTTATGAATTGTTGCTCAATAGCTTCCATGAATTTCTTAGCTGTCTTGGTGACAGGAATGGAACCTCGAATATTCTTAGCCACATGATACTGCATAAGCAGTAGGTTAAGCCTATTCGATCGTTCCCATTTTTCATAGAAGGTCTTTTGAGTAGCAGTGCTTTCCGCCGTAAATGAGGATGGCTCCTCCACTCGGAAAGCCAAATCTAGGTCCATGCACCCTAATGTGAACATAATTCTTTCTTTCCATTCCTCAAAATTTGACATATTCAGAAAAGGAATATGGCCATTATCAGAAGCAACACTAGAAGAAATAACTGCAAATATAAAATAAAGCATACTCACATCACAACCACGAATATTCATTTAATTCAAAGTAAATCTAAGGTCCTTTATGATTCACCTTGATAACATACCTAGTGAATCATTATAGGCTCTCCTTTGGGCGAGAACTATAATATTTGATAGGCTTTGTCCATTTGTGATAAAATAATTCATCGTATTTGTGAAACTATCGAGGTATATACATCAATTATAAGTATGCACTATACCTTTGGACATAAATGCATATTAGAATTGATCCAATTCCTAAATATTTTACACTACTTAAATCTGAACATAAAGTCCTTCCTTTGGGAGTATAACGTTATTTCAATGATTTAAAGCACAAAAAAAAAAAAATCCTCTTGCAATCACAAATTTAATGGAAGAGACCATATATAAAAATTGAATATTCTTAAATCTTCATGAGAAGGCCACTTTGGTAACCCAAATTCAATCCGATTTAATAATATTCAAATTCTAATTTAAATTAGAATCACTGTAATTGATGCCAAGGTTTCGCTATGATATATAATCACTATGAAACATGCATGTTAACTGTTTAAGCTCCACAAGATACTATGTGCCACGTGCTATAATTCAAAACAGAGCAAGTGAAACATAATATAGTAGTACCAAACTCAAGAGGACAACACATTGCATTGCTTTATGTGTGTGTTGTTATGTGTTTCCATGCACTTATTATGGATTGGTTAGTGGGCCAACATCCTAAAACATTGGCCAATGAAGAAACCGGGTTTAGTGGATAACTTCAATAATGGGCTCATGACCCAGTAGACACGTAATCAATGCATGGAACGTTATCCAATAATCAGCATGTAACCAACTTTCCGAATGACTGGGTTACGGTTTCTGTAATCACCCCACTAGTACCCACTTGCGATCCATGCAGATCGATCATCATCCGGTGTTTTGACATCTGGTGAGTACCCACCGCATGATGTGCGTGAGCACCCAACACATGTCGCGATCCGGAAGCAACTGGCGTAGAATCTGACTCTCATCGCAGTGAGCAAGAACAACACATCACTCGATGCCTGCAAGGTCCATTGTCAAATGGCGATGACCGATACTGTAAAACACACCATCAAGCGACATTGGCCGATACATGGGTACTCGACCCCGATCACCTGATGCACAATCACTCAACGACGAAGGCAGAGGTTATGGGAAAACAACTATTAACGGAAAAACAGAGAGACTGTAATTGTTTCATCCGATTCAATTGAATCGAAAAACAAAATGAGCCTAGAAATCGTATGGCTCTGATACCAATGTTAGAAAATCGGGAATCGGGAGGAATTTATACCAGAGGCCATGGGAATTCAATGGCAAACTTGCAGCGGAAAATCCTCATTTGATTGATGACGATGACGATGTCCGACCGAGATTACTCGACGCCAATAGCGATACCCAACCGAGATGTAGTCTTCCTTTTCCCGGATGAGAAGACCACTAGGTTTCATTCTTTTTTTTGTAGTGTTTGAGATGGATGGGATCTCATAGGAAAAACACTCAGAGAGAGAAGGGACTAAGAGCTCTAACTTTTTCTTTTGCACGTACTTCCCATCAGAATAGTATTGTGGGTTATAGATGGGAAACCCACCTTTTTAGGGATATGGCCACACCTTCATCCGTCGGTTAGAATAACTGCTGTTAACCGTTCCCACTAATGGGATTTAGTTGGGTCACCTTAATGGGTTGGGCCAAAAGCCCAACAAGCTTACCATTCTAAAGTTTGGTTCCCAGATTTTTCGTTAGACATTGTGAATGTTGTCAATAGCGATGTATCTTCCATTTGGTTCTCTAGAGTAATATAAATCTAAGTCTTTTCTACCAAAAAAAAAAAATTATGTACACAAGTGACCATGTTATTGTATCTGGCTCGATACTGAGCCTCAGTCCAAACTTTGCTCGGGCGCCAGACTGATGGTGTCTGGGCGCCAATTCCTCCAGAGCCCCCTTCCTGTGGAAACTTGTTCGCCCGAGCACAGATTGTGGGCGCCCAAGCATCAATGCTGTGAGGAACCCCTTGGCCTGGCTTCGATTTTCCGAGCACCCGAGTTTAGTTTTGCACGAGTTTGACATGTTTTTTGGATGGATTTCGGATCTGTTTTGCTCGTTGAATGGGAATATCAAGGGAGATCTAGTGTATACCTTGTCCCCCTATATATAAGGGTGGATCTAGGGTTTTGGGAGGTGAAACATTATTTCTTGGAGAGGGAGGCACTTGGTAAAGATTCTTGGAAGAGGAGGTGCTCTCGGGCCTCTCGGCAAAGGGATTTCATCTCGTTGGAGTTGAGCGTTGCTTGTAACTCCTTTGGCTCTTCAATATAGTGATCGCCCGATCGTCTTCGCCTGTGGTTTTTCTTGCAAAGGTTTCCATGTAAATCTCTAATCGCTCTATTTGTGATTACTTTGTGGTTATTTCATCGTTTGCTTTTTTATTCTACTTGTCGATTGGTTTTTTGTTTCATTTTGATATGTCAGATGATCTTTTGTGCAATTGATCTTTGTGGACCCATTGTGGTCGGAACAACTCGATGTCAGATTGTTCAATTCGGTATCATTACAAGATCACACACATGTGTCGTAGATTGTGCACCGCGTAGGATATAAAAGAGAAAAGGGAGACGCCACACAGATTTACCTTGGTTTGGCAATACTGGTCTACGTCCAGTCTCGAGAACCTGCACTTCACTATCTTGGAGAATACCATCGGAAGGAACAAGTATTCGTCTCGATCTTACAGGGGAATCACTCACACCACGATATCTCCTTGATCAATCGTTACCTCCTTCTCCTCCTTGCTGATCTCTAAACCCTAGAATAGAGTCTCTCCCTTGTTTACAACTCGTTAAAAAAGATGGCTCGAAGAAGCTTTTAAATATGAGCCCGAAAAAACTGTAACCCCCACCGTGTGCCTCTAACCCATGTTAGCTCGGGCACGAACAGGGTTTGCTTGGGAGCACCTAAGAAACCCATCAAATCATCGCTTTGGCAGCCTAGGCGCTCGGGTGCCGATTACCCATAGCCAGCTTCGCTTGGGCACTTATGCTTCAACTCGCCTCCTCGGTTTCCTTTGTCTCGGATTTCACCCGAGCACCCCCAGGGCTTAGCCCGAGCACCAGGCTGTCTCCAGGCGCGACCGTGTGGTGATGGCTCGGGCCGAGTTTGTCTCCACATTCAATACCATGATTGTGCCACTTGTCACTAATCTAATCGGTGGGGGCATTCTAGAGTTCTCTATACATTTCCACATTAAGTGCTGATAACTATGAAAGATATTTTACAATATGCCAAAACATTCTAGAAAACTGAAGTAACATAGGAGGGCTCCATAGGATTCTAGAAAATTACATGTGATTCTTTGTTCTCGAAGTGGCACTTTGATGTTTGATTAAATCCCTTGTGCATTTCCTTAGCATAGGTAGGACGAAATAGTATAGATGTCACATTCTTTCCCACCTAATTCATCGATGTCCTCATCACGCACTCGTCGATAAACGTTTGAATATGTCCGTTGAATAGGTGTGTGCTCCCGGCTTACCTCCCCATGTGGAAGTCCCTACAAGGTATGGAGAGGAAAATCTGATTGAAAATGTTTTCTTAGTATCATAATTAAGAATGAGGAGCATAAACAGAAAACAAGAGGAAAGGGGAAGGAAACTTTGTAATTTTATCATGTATTACATGATAAATCAACCATATTCAATGTTTGCTAAATTATGTACATTACGTCTTGTGCTATTCTTTGATCTTTGCATTAGACCCTCTATGAAGTTGTGTGGTCGCAACAATAGCAGAGTGAATTATCTTAGCTTTCAATTAGTTACTACTAAGAAACCCGGAAAATGCCCGAATGTGCTTGATGCATGCCATTTGACAAAGACGACATCGTAACTGTTCAAAGAAGTGTGAAATCTAAAATGAGTGTGATTCACATGTGAGAGAGAGAGAGAGAGAGAGAGAGAGCGAGAGAGAGAGATTAACATCAAATGACCATTAAATGCCATTGAATGAAAATTTATCATCTTTATGGTAGGTTTTTAAATGGATTTAAAAGAGAGCCGCGTTCATACACAGAAAAAGAATTCTAGCTCTTTAAAAAACGTCCACGTGTCACAACACGAGAGAGAGGCTTCCATTTTAGTGTGTTTGTGTGTGTGTGTGCGTGTGTGTGTGTGTGTGTGTGTCTATATATATATATATATATATATATATATATATATATATATATATATATATATATATATATATATATATATATATATATATATATATATATATATATATATATATATATATATATATATATATATATATATATATATATATATGGGTCGGGATCCAAAAACATGCTATTTTGCCACAGAGTTAGACACGCATCTCCAAAACCCTAGATAGAGGTTTCAGAATTTGTTGATTTTTTGTGAGGGTGATTATCATGCCTTAGATAGCACATCAGCAAAAAATCAACGCATTCTAAAACCTATAGAGTAATCAAATATTTCCTTCAATTTAACAGTTAAAATGAACGGTCGATAAAGCTTTTTAGATTTGATGCACCTAAAGGGTTTAGAATGTGCTGATTTTTTATAGATGTGCTATCTAAGGGTAGTTGATTATCCTTATAAAAAATCAAAAAATTCTGAAACCTCTATCTATCGATTTGGATGATGTGTGTCTAACTCGTTGGCAAAGTAGCGTGTTTCTGGATCCTGACCCTATATATATATATATATATATATATATATATATATATATATATATATATATATATACTAGTAAAAACCTCAAGCAATGCTCGAATGTGCTTGATTCACGCCATTTGACAAAGACGACATCGCAAACTGTTTGAAGAAGTGTGAAATCTGAAGTGAGTGTGATTCACTTGTTAGAGAGAGAGAGAGAGAGAGAGAGAGATAAAGAGATTAACATCAAATGGCCATTAAATGCCATTGAATGTAAATTTATCATCTTTATGGTAGGTTTTTTAAATGGATTTAAAAGAGAGCCGCGTTCACACACGGAAGAAGAATTCTAGCTCTTTAAAAGACATCCACATGTCACAACACGGGAGAGAGGCTTCCATTTTAGTATAGATACTAGCATAAAACCCGGGCAATACCCGAATGTGCTTGATGCACGCCATTTGACAAAGACGATATCACAACTTTTCGAAGAAATGTGAAATCTTAAGTGAGTGTGATTCACTTGTGTTATATATATATATATATATATATATATATATATATATATATATATATATATATATATATATATATATATATATATATATATAGAGAGAGAGAGAGAGAGAGAGAGAGAGAAAGAGAGAGATTAACATCAAATGACCATTAAATGCCATTGAATGAAAATTTATCATCTTTATGATAGGTTTTTAAATAGATTTAAAAGAGAGCCGTGTTCACACACAGAATAATAATTCTAGCTCTTTAAAAGGCGTCCACGTGTCACAACACGGGAGAGAGTCTTCCATTTTAGTTTATACTAGTAAGAAACCTGGGCAATGCCCGAATGTGCTTGATGCATGCCATTTGGCAAAGACGATATCGCAATTGTTCGAAGAAGTGTAATATCTGAAGTGAGTGTGATTCACTTGTTAGATAGAGAGAGAAATTAACATCAAATGACCATTAAATGCCATTGAATAAAAATTTATCATCTTTATGGTAGGTTTTTAAATGGATTTAAAAAAGAGCCATGTTTACACACGGAAGAAGAATTCTAGCGCTTTAAAAGACATCCACATGTCACAACACGGTAGAGAGGCTTCCATTTTAGTATAGATATATAGATATAGATATAGACTAGTAAGAAACCCGGGCAATGACCAAATGTACTTGATGCACGCCATTTAGCAAAAACAACATCACAACTGTTCGAAGAAGTGTGAAATCTGAAGTGAATGTGATTAACATCAAATGACCATTAAATGCAATTGAATAAAAATTTATCATCTTTATGGTAGGTTTTTAAATGAACTTAAAAGAGAGCCGTGTTCACACACGGAAGAAGAATTCTAGCTCTTTAAAAGACGTCCACGTGTCACAAAACGGGGAGATAGTCTTCCATTTTAGTATATATACTAGCAAGACACCCAGGCAATGCCCAGATGAGCTTGATGCATGCCTCTTAGTGCATACGACATCACAATCGCCTTAAGAAATGTACAATCATGAGTGAGTGCGATGAACTCATCAAGGTGTGATTCACTTGTTAGAGAGAGAGAGTAATTAACATCAAACAACCATTAAATATCTTTAAATGGGTATTTATCATCATTATCGTAGGTTTTTAATTGGATTTATGAGAGAGAAACGTATTCACATACGGGAGAATGATTCAGACTTTTCAAAAGAAGTCCACGTGTCACAACGTGGAAGAGAGGCTTCCATTTTAGTATTATACTACTAGTTTGAACCCGTGCAATGCACGGAATAAAATATTAAAATTATAAATAAGCATTTATGGGCATCGGGTGAAATGAGGTTAACTTTCCACTAATGGGCATCGGGAGAAATGGAAGAAAATGGTTTGCAAACCGATAGAGCGTTTAATTTAAAATGGCATGCAAGAAGGGTTCAAATGCCAAAAAGAAAGGAATCAATCATAAGAGCATTAATGGGGATGCAGAAAAATGGGTTTAAATTTTTATTTATTGCCATGGGCATCAGGAGAAATCACTACCATCCAAAAAGAAATAGATCATGAGAGCATTAATGGGCATGCATAGAAATGAATTTAAATTAAAATTAATGCTTTTAATACTGTGCCACATGGCGGAGCTCCTTGTAAGGCTTCCGTTTTAGTATATAGTATAGATTAGATATAGATATAGATATAGATTCATCTAGCACTTCTTTCTTGTTACTTGCGTTGGAAAAATAGTCTCACCTATTCTCAACACTCCCCCTCGAGTTGGTGTTGGAAAAATATTCTTTGGTCTAGGTGGTTTAAAAATCAAGACTGCAAGATTAATTTTTGAAGAATAAAGGAAGAAGAAGATGACTAGAAAGAATCAGTCTGAGGCATGTTGTCACTGACTTTAGAGCATATATTGCCACCCTATATACAACGGGCTTATATGCAATCCGTTCCCAAGACACAATGAATCAGAGGATTAAAGTGTGAACAGCTAATAATCCTCTCTGCGAACTCAAATCTTTATGAACATTGTCATCCAGAGAAGAAAGACTTCAAGTAGGCAGAGAACTCTTAGAAAACAACATCTTAAAAACTAAAGAGGGATCATGATTTTAAATAATTCAGAAAACACCACTGGAGCAACAAACAGCTATTCAGAAGCACCCATTCGTTTGAAAATATTTGACCGTTTGAAAATACCCTTTCATTTAAAAAGCAAATGGAGGGAAAGACTTCAAATCCGACCTGAGTTCATGTCTATTCCAGTTCGAGCCTGTGCTTCAGTTTA
The DNA here is from genome assembly GCA_947650365.1 of Chamaelirium japonicum. Taxonomy (NCBI): domain Eukaryota; kingdom Viridiplantae; phylum Streptophyta; class Magnoliopsida; order Liliales; family Melanthiaceae; genus Chamaelirium; species Chamaelirium japonicum. The sequence goes on from OX393559.1 coordinate 43,998,318, forward strand.
CACCAGGCAACACATATTCGGTTGGAAAAAAAAAAGCCCAAGATCCTAGCAACGATACGTACATGCTAAAGGTACCTCTAAAGAAACTTAAATGACTAGTCACCCATCACATGCACGTGTTTTGTAACATCCGCCCCAAACACATAAGATATTGTCCGCTTTGCCCGTGCCCGCATGAAAACTTCCAGGGAGGTCACCCATCCTAGTACTGCTCTCGCTCGAGCACGCTTAACTACGGAGTTCTTACGAAATCCGTAGCGGCTCACGGTTTTAAAACGTGTCTTCTATGTTTGGGAGGGGAAATTATATAACTAGCTTATGATCTCCTTCTCTCCAGGCGATGTGGGGTTAACTCGTGGCCTTGTACACCTCACCTTACCTCACCTCATCCAATCTTGGTATCCCAGCCTCAGGAGTCTTGGCTATTGGCTATTGGCCTATTGGATCTTGGTCGTCACAATCCACCCCCCTTTAGGGCTATACGTCCTCGTGTAGGGTTAGACCCCCCATCCCGAGGAGAACCGGCTCTGATACCATTTTGTAATATCCGCCCCAAACACACAAGATATTGTCCACTTTGTCCGTGCCCGCACGAGAACTTCCCAGGGAGATCACCCATCCTAGTACTGCTCTCGCTCGAGCACGCTTAACTACAGAGTTCTTACGAAATCCGTAGTGGCGCACGGTTTTAAAACGCGCGAGTCTTCTATGTTTGGGAGGGAAAATTATATAACTAGCTCATGATCTTCTTCTCTCCAGGCGATGTGGGGTTAACTCGTGGCCTTGTACACCTTACCTCACCTCACCTCATCCAATCTTGGCATCCCAGCCTCAGGAGTCTTGGCTCTTGGCTATTGGCCTCTTGGATCTTGGTCGTCACATGTTTGCATGCACAAGTTGTGCTCTATGGTTTGCACCATTGCCATAGCGTACTCTTGTCCAAATACATAAGCCTTACTCAAGTCTTTACTTATATATACCAAGCATCTCCACCTTCCTTGAGCAATGTGGGACTAAACAGATGGTTGCTCATCTTATGTGTGTTTTTTCCTCCAAATGAATGAAAATTTGGACCACACCTGGTTATTGGATTTTAGAGGAAACCTCTAAAGTTTTGTTTTACTAGAGTCCAAAAATATAAAAATTAGCTTTCAGCTCCAAAAGTAACATTTAAGGGAAAGCATTTTGGGCCTCTACTTGGTCCATTAAAAGGGCCCAAATAAATCCCAATAACCAATAGTTGGAAGGTGAATATCATAATCATCCTAGTAAAAGGATAAGCACCAATGTCATGAATACCATGGTCTGGTCATCTGGCTATCGATAATACAAAAATCTTAATCTGGATTAGTTGCTCATTGAGAATGCAATTGGTATGAAGAATCCATAGCTAGATGACCTTCTGGTATTAGAAACGTTCGGCTAGATGGCCGAACAAGAAGCTAGGGGTCAGATGACCTTCTGGTACTAGAAATGCTCGGTGGGATGGTCGATAAAAAAGAAGCAAGGGCAGAGAGAGTTTAATCAAGAATTAGCTATCTATTGAACCATAGAGTTTTGTTCTGATTGACCTGATATAGATCCCACACAGATTGTGGTGATTGTATTCCTCAATGAAATGCCATTTAGCTAGAACGAACAATCAGTCGCCAGACAATCCAAATGATACAAGTAATTCACAAGAGGAAACAAGATGCAAACACAAATCACAGTAGGAAAAAAGTGATAGAGATTTATCGAGGTTCAGCAATGATGCATACATTCTCTCTTCACGTCAATTCCACGATGGTTTGAAGTAATGGAGCAATCGTTCTTTACAAGAGTTTCCTTCACTCCCTCGCAAAGCCCTCAAGGTTTCACAAACCTTAATTCTCTCTTGATTTTTTGTTCTCACAAAATTCCCCTCAAGACTCTTGCAAAATAAACCCACAAAACCCCTGTTATATACAGGGTAAAAGTCCTCAACTCATATAGGCCTAGAATAATCAAAGTGCAATTCATCTTGCGAAGAACTCGATTTATTATACGAAGACGAAGAAAATAGAAATATGTTTTTACTACATACGAAAGTTGTTGAAGGAGAACATGATAAACCTGATAAAAATCCATACAAGTTAGAATTTGTGGATACGCTGACAAAGGTTGTAACAATGGAGAAGCTGAAGTCCTGTTCAACTTCTGTTGGTTTTCAAGTATGAAGATCAGGGGTTAAGCCGATCGCCACTTGTGGAGGAATCAGAGTAAGTGGGGTGCTCAGAAGAGCCTTCATGTGTAGTGCTCGAATTCCCTACTCCTTTCCCAGATCATTCATAAAATTTTGCAACCATATCATCTCCTTGCCTGCTTATGTGTCGGCAACATACTCAACCTATATCATCGAGAGTGGCACAATGTCTTGTAACCTTGCGCACAACTTACAGTTGCACTCCCCAAGATAAACACATACCCTGTAGTTCTCCTAATGTCATCTTGTCACCTGCCAAATTTGAGTCGACATACCCTGTAGTTTGACCTCAGCACCACCATATCACAATGTCAAATTTGTGGTGTCTTTCAGATACCTCAAGATCCATTTCATTGCTCTCCAATGCTTCATACCTAGGTTGCTCATGTACGTATCTGCTTACAATTCCCATTGCTTGAGCAATATCTGATTTTGTACCCACCATGCGTACATCAGATTCCTAATGATCGATACATACCATACTCTAGTCATCTCCATATTTTCTTTATGTGTCTTTGTACACTACTTCTTGGATAACTTGAAGTGGCACCCCAATGGAGTGCTAACTGACTTAGCGGCTATCATGTTATATCTCGTAAGTACTTGTGAAATGTACTCCGCTTGAGATAGCTTCAATTTTTTCTTTGGTCTATCTATGTTAATCCGCATTCTGATGATTTGTTTTGCTGCACCCAAATTCTTCACATCGCTTCTGTCGAGTATCCTCCACTCGTCTTCGGCCATACTCTTTGGTTTTTTAGAGTTTCCTCCAAGATAAAAAAATAGAGATCCTTCTGATAAAGATAATCCTCTATCTGCATTCTTCAAGAATTTAAAATATGTTCCATTGAACTCCTCGATTCACACTTTTCCTTCTTCCATCATTGCTTTTGATCAAAACCTGACACTCTAATGCCACTTGTTACGATTGACCCGATATAGATCCCACACAGATCATAGTGATTGTATTCCTCGACGAAAGGTCATTCAGCTAGAATGACCAAGTAATTCACAACAGAAGAAACAAGATGCAAACATAAATCACACCAACGAAATAGGCAGAGATTTATCGAGATTCGGCAATGATGCATGCATCCTCCCTTCACACCTATTCCACTATGCTTTGAAACAATGGAGCCATTTCTCTTTACAAAGAGTTTCTCTCTCACTCACAAGTCCCAATGTTTCACAACCCTATATTCCTTAATTTTTGTTCACACAAAAGTTTTCTTTGGAGTCATACAAAACCCCTTTTATATTGTGGGTAAAACGTTCCTAACCCATATAGGTCTGGACCCTCCGTGTTGTAGACCAAAACATGACAAAACTATCTAAATCATGTGCAAGACGACGACGTGTGCTCACCAGGCCTTCCTGTTGTGCGCACCACCTGGTGCCAGAGGCAGCACCCAGGCTCTGTTCACCTTGGTGCTCCCACTTTTGCCCCGTAAGGTCTTCGTGCTCTTCTCCATGTTGTAATTCCTGAGCTTCATGAGGTGCCTCCCACTCAGGCTCCACATACTTAACAAGTTTAAACTAGGGCTGGCAATTTCGGACCCGACACAAAATTAGCGGGTCTGGGTTAGGGCTAAACGGGTTTGGGTCGTAAACAGATCGACACGATAGACCTGTTTAATAAATGGGTCAGGTCTGGGTTTAGGGTCTGAACACGGTAGGCCCGGGAAGACCTATTTAATATTCAATGGGTCATGTCTACCCGCAATCTGATACTGTAATATATTGTATGGTCAATCGGGTTAGGTCGGGTCGAGTCGGATCGGGTCAACTGAATAAATCCGTGTGGTAAACGGGTCTAACTAGTCTTATCGGGTCTACCGGTTTATAAACAGGTCGGGTACGAGTATAGGAGTTTTGGATACGACCAGAAACTAGACACGACACGAACCCGACCCGACACGACCCATTGCCACCCCTAGTTTAAACAACCTGCAGTGTGCCAAGGAAAAATCAGTCCCTACACTGTAGTCTATATAAAACCTGAGATTCTATCTCCATAATTCCACATAATCCATCTCCACTGGTAGAATATAAAATGATTGATGAGATGGTAGGGTCATTGATTTTTTTTCTCGAGTTCAGATCTTCTCCAGTCGGTTGGCCCCGGTCGGCAGGGGTGGACATACGTGGAGACTAGAGGGCGCCATGGTCCCTCCAAAATTTTGAAAATGTCTTGAGACCTTTATTGAGGTTTTGAAATTTTTTTAAAATGTTTACAGATAGCCCCTCCAAAATTTTAAAATTTATAATTTCTGGATCCGCCACTGCCGATCGGTGGGCCCGGCACGTATCATAGGACCCACCGACCGGGGCCGACCGACTAGAGGAGATCCCAACTCTATTTTCAGAGGCAGAAAGATGGACAACATATGAGATGTCCTGATCACCAACCATCTACATCCACATTAATAGTCAGCTAGGTGAGTAATATTATTGATACAGAAACAAAGATGTCATGTTCTCACATGCAACAACCTGGAATGCTTGGTTGGATAGGAGTCCAATCCATTTGGCCTTGTCGCATGCCTTGCCCTATCATTAGACATCATATGGCTTTGTTTTAGGCTCCATCAACAAGGGGACAAAGGCCTCACATGCTTCCACAATGGCTGTGGCCCACAGATCCCTAAGCTGATCACTGGATCTCCCTTCTTTTTTCTTTTTCTTTTTTCCCCCCCATTCAAGGGTAAGAGCTAAGAAGCTGAGGTGTTGGGTGTTCAAAGTAGTTGAGAGGGCACCCCAAGCCAAGGCTCTGTCAAGCAAGTTGACAATAGTTTTTCATGTGAGGCTATGGAAGTCAATGCTGTCTCTTGTTGTGCCAGGAAAAAAGCCCTTTTTTTTTATTTTTCTCAGCATGCCATGAGTTATCCTTAGAGCTTGATGATAACTAACTTTTCTCTCTTCAAAAGTCCAACACAATTATTATAAGCAACAGATGCTTGGGTGAGGAGCTCGTGGGTTCGACTCCTCCCCCCCCCTCCCCCGAGTTACCCAGGAGTGGGTAGATGTGCATTCTTGAAGGGATTAGTTCGAGCCTGAAATAGGTCGATTGCCTAAAAAGTTTCGAGACACATGCCGATCTCAAAAAATAAAGATAAATAAATGAAATCCTAGCTACCTCTATAGTAGCTACACTTGAAAATATATACTTCTTTGTAATCATCCATGAATCCTAGTGTAATTTATTGTAAAGAGAACTCTATATGAACCCATCAATTTAAACTTGGCACTCACTTTTGTATTGACATCCGGTATAAATTTGAGTGTTTGTATTGGCACCATTTTTGTAATGGCACCCACTTTTAATCTTCGTCTATTTTCCTTCCCCCTTCTCCCTACTCTTCTTCCTCATTTGTTATGTCTTATGGTTCTCTTTTTCTTCCCTTCTTCCTACTCTTTTTCTTTTTCTTGTGTTATGTCTCATGGATTAGTCATGGTTAGGGACTCAATTTATAGTGTATATGAAATTTTTAAGCACAAAACACCACAATTGTATTGATAACTCTATCTTATCATTGATCATATTATTTCTAATAACGTATGATTTTGTGTATCCGATTCCATTTGGTTGTGGTGCACTCGGAGTGTTCAATGACAATCCCACATCGGTAATAGGAGTGGAGATCATTGTTTTCATATAACCGTTGTGCTCTCCTCTCATCATAAGGTCGATCTTTTTGGAGCACTCCAGGTGTTGTCACACAAGTGTTTGGTATCCTTTTACTAGAACAAGGTAACTTTGATTGATTTTTCACCTGATCATGATCGATCCTTGAACTCCAACTTTCAAAGGTATCGAGTGATAGTGAATTGAAAATGATAAAATTATAAGCTTTCATAGATAATAAATATACTCATGATTCCAATTTCCATTGCTTTGAGGGCTCGGAGCACCCCCCCCCCCCCCCCTTTTTTTTTCCTCGTGGTTAGGGTTTCGTCGTTCCATCTTGGCCTCCTTGGACACTGGTGGCAGCTCCAGGGAGGTTGGGATTTTGGTTCGGAGCACTCGTGGGGTGAGATCTGGCCCTGTTTCTTCCCCCATGTAGATAGGGGCTCCTCCGATGGCCAGATTTTGTCTTTGTTGCATCATAGAAGCCGTTGCACTGCTTCGGTCATCGGCGTCTACTCAGTGACAGGAGCGTGGTTCTCCGCCAGATCTAATTGGAGCATCATATTTGGCCCCGACCCCCTCTGTTGGTGTCGGCGGTTGTCTGAATCACCTCCCCTGGCCGACATCACGGGTCTTGCAGATGTGAGGGAGGCGGCGATCGACGACATGTGGTGGGCAGTTATGGATCCTCATTTACTGACCGGTTGCTGTAGATGGTGGTGGTTACCCTGTGGAGTTGTTTCTTTTTGGGCTTTTCCCCCCTTGTTTTGTGTATTTTTTTCTTCTTCTTTTTTTTGTGCTTTTTCCTCTCTGCCGCCGGTGGAGGAGATGTTTTCATCCGCCGGTGTGTGCTGGTTTCCGCTTGTGTGCGGGGGATTGTCACTGGAGGGGCATGTTCTTGTACCATCAAGTGGTGGTCTAGGTTGTGTTCTGGCCGGATGGCGGTCGGTGTTGCTCCGGGGAGGGCCGTTGGTATTGTCCCCATCGAGTGTGGGTTTTCCATGTTTGCATCGGCATGTGGCACCTCTTGGGGGTCTGATTGTGACCTCCCCACTTCTCTGAACCATATTAAAAAAAAAAGATGATAAAATTACTGATAACCTCTTTTTCTATGAGTGTACGTGCATTGGTCGCATACAATTGAGTCTACTAGAGGCAACAACTCACTGTATCTTTTTTGACTATTAGAAAAAAAATTCTTGATCATTTACCTTCTGAACATGGTTCTAAATAGTAAACGTACGTTAAGTTGCTAAGTGAATACTAAGAAGTCAATCTTATCACTACAATACGATGAATGGGAGATGTCATAGATGTATATCATCTGGAAGATGCCATTATCTTGTATGAAAAACCCCTTTAATACAACAACTACAAAATAAACTCTATAGCAGACTTAATATGCTTTCATATTAATTAGCATTCCTTTTAGAACTTGGCGAAAGAGATGTCACTAACCTATATCTTTTGCTGACATAATTCATGGATCACTTCTTTTTAGGGTGAGGCTATATACAACCCACAAAATACTAGAGGCATCCCTAACTTACAATGGAAAAAATATCCAATATGTCCCCATAACTTTCCAAAGGCAACTCGCACCCGATGACGTCGTTGCAGGCCATATGTAGGCAGTTGCCTGTAACCCCCCACCCCCCACCGACGTCTCCCTCCTCCTCCTCCTCCCTCTTCTTTCTTCCTCCCTTCTTTCTCCTCCTCCTCCCATTCTTCTTCTTCTTCCTCCCCCCATGTTCTTCCTCCTCTGGTCCCTACTTCTCCTCCTCATGTAAATCACTACACTCTGCCATTTCATGCCAAGGAGGAGGAAGAAGAGAGAAAAGAAGACGAGGACAAACATTCTACCATTTCAGGGTTTGGGGATGAGGGACAAACATGAAGAGACATATATACGATATTGTTTGATTTAGCTAAAAGACAAAGAAAGGCCATGATTCAGCTCGTCCAAAAGTGTAATGAAACATCCAATCAACTCGAATCACGTATCCCTTAATCTGCTCGGGAGATGTTTAACAAACGGCTCATGATGATGATTACAATTCACGTGCCCCTCACATGTCCATTAATAGCATTCCATTTTTAGAGCCTCTCCAATGGACACCTATCGCTTTCATCCTTCGTAATTGTAGGTAAAGAAGTGGTCTCGGGTGACAAATGGCCCTCCAACGGGGGGTCCAAAACCTCTCATCTAAGTGGATTTTATTTCTCTAGTACTCCTCTTCATAGGGCCGGAGAGAGGAGTAGAGAAAGATTAAATAGTGGGCCCCTAGGTTTAAATAAAGCAAACTATTTTATTTCTTTTAACTTCCGAAACAACCCCCACAAAGTATCGTTTCGTGAACCCCCGATTTGATATTTTCATCAGAAAATAGGCAGACATTTGAGGAGTCCGTTGGGCCACATTTGGTAGCCGAAAAATTTCATTAAATAAACGGGGAGGAAAGAGAATCCCCCACTTTCCCCCTATTACACTAACATGGGAATAATTTAGGTATAAAATTATTGAGATTCCTATTCAGTTTTTCAGCTACCAAACACGTCCAATATCATTTAAAGGAGGGAATCCCTTCCCTTTTCCGTCACTTTCCTGCTATCAAACACGGCCTTAGAGTGCTCTTCTAATCCCACTTCATACATTGCTTATGTGACATCTAGGAGCCAAGAATATGGAAGTGACCTAGGAGCTCATTGGAGATGCTCTTATATCCGTGGTAACCTCCTAAGCCCCGCGCCCTCCGTTTGAACCGCAAGTAAATGTTGCGGACTCATTTTGCCGCTCGATCATCCACCTGGTAAATCACAATCGTTTGTTTTGGTGACAGCTGTGGTGAATGCGATTCACCTGTCGGGTAAGGGTGTAAAAACTGTTATGGTGGATGATCAAACGGCTAAGTTGAAGGCCCGACATTTATCTCCCCTCCCCCCCCCATCTCTCTCTGGTGCGATCGAGCAAGGAGGAGGCGCCGGCGCCGGCGCCGGCGTCGGTCTTCTCCGGCCAGACCACCACGAGCGCCTCCTCCCTCGGCCGACGTCCGTTCACCCAACCCCGACAGGTGAATCGCGATTCCTCTCCTCCCGGATCTCCGAGGAGCACAAAGCTGTTGCCTATACAGTTCTTTAGTACGAATTGCAAAGGCCACGTGTTATGTAGCGGCGCGCACACTAGGCTTTCTTTTCCAGCTGGCCTGTGAGCTAACCCGCGTCCATACAGCAAATGGGAATCTAGGCGATTTGGGGGGGAGTTTGGATTCAACGTGTCAGTGGGTGGGCGCCAACTTGAACCCTAGAAAATCGGAGGACGGAGATCTCAGTTGTAAATTTCTGGGATCCGGAAATCTCCTCCCCTTCTCAGTTCTTTGAATTCTAATTCCGACCCCTGGATCAATCACTCCCCCCGGTTCTCCAACGCATTTCGTCCCTCCTGAGCCTCGAATGCCAGGTAATTTGTTCCCTCAAAAGTCCCAACTTTGTTCTCATCCCGAGGGTTTGTGCCTCAAATTTTGGTGTTTAATCACATACCCACATCGAGATTTTGAGTGATCTCCATTTCAAGTGCATTTTATGGTTAGGGGTACATTTTCTTGTTTTTTTTTTTGTATTTTGATGCTTAATCGGAAATAACCAGATCATGTTTGGTAATCGTTGCTAAGCATTCCGTCATTCGTGCTTCCGTTTTTGATGGGGCATTTTTCTTTTGAAGTTTAAGATTGTTCGGAGCTCAATTCTGAGACCCCCTTCTTTTGCATGAGATTCTCGATCACACGCATGGCCATCATCCCATTCCGGTCAACACCAATCCTCCTGTAGTTTCTATCCATTTGTCACAATTATATTCGGGATGATTCGGTGTCCGCTATTTATTGTTGGCTTTTGATTACGGAATGCCATTTCACAGCTTGATTTCAGTGATTATCTTTGTAAAAGCTACATTCTGAAGTCTGAGTTTTTACGGCTCTAATGTTTATAGGGTGGCGATGCGAAATAATGTACGTCAACGATATTTGTTTTGATGGTTCTTTGGTTTTTCAGGGTCCTTGAATCTTTGGATTTATAAATTGTAGATTTTAAAGCATGCGGAATATAAGGAAGAAAAGGGTACGTTTGTGGAATCGACCACAATAACACCAATCATTAAATTTTTCCGAAAACCAATTTAATGGCAGTTTGTATAGACCTGATAAACACCATACCTATTAAATGTAGCATGGAGTTTACTAGAATCTTACTGCGTTATAGTCGATAAAAAGTAAAAACCATTTTCCTGAGTGGCGATGCAAAATAATGTACGACCTCTGGAATCGTGCTGCGTTATACTAGACAACAGTGGATTTCTAGTTGTTCATCTAATAGACATTGGTTCCGTGTTGCGTCATATTTGCTTTATGGTTGCTAGAATGCGGCATGCCGTTCAGCTCCTAGGAAGTCTGGAAAAAGTAAATATATAATTTGAATAAAGACCGCCCAACCAATTTGCTTGTTGCTCTAATTTAGCATAAAAAGTTAAATCATATAAGTTTGGAAACTTGTACAGTAAATGTTGTAACATCTTGGGAACTCTTTAGCTCTCTTTTAGAAGTAGTAGTTACTAGTTAATTCTATTTTCCATAAATCGTTTTTTTTGCTCGACAGATTTTGTGTTTTTCTTTATATATTTGCCCCTTATGGAATAAATACATTTAATCAAGCAGGCTCCGATTGCGTTATGAGTATTTTCTGTTTGTCAAGTTTACACCAAAATCTTGGTTGTCTTTCTTGTTTTATGGATTCACTCTAAACAAAGGATCTTGCCAAACCTGTGAGAATGCCTTTGGAATCAAACTTGCAGCCATTATAGAAACTAGTTTTTACTGATGAGACCAAGATAGGTTGAATGCTAAATTTAAATAATGGAGGAAATCTTTGTACGGCAAGGGTTTAAAATATAGTAGCGCTAAAATGCTGTATATAAACGATGAGAGTAATAGTAAAAAATAAAGCCCCAGTCAAAAGATATCACAACCTGATGGTGTCTTGACTTTAGTGTATAAAAGAACAAAGAAATGCATTAGAGCTAGTTGGATGAAATGTAGTGGGACTTCGGTGTGTTATGCTATCTACTAATGCCTTTAAGACTTAAGGTAAATTTTACAATCAATATTGTAGCGTTTGGAATATTGGACCATAAAAAAGTGTTCAACCACACAAAATGAGTCTATAGATGATAGATGTAAAGTTGTATATGTGGCAAAACTAGCAATGATTGGTGAAGAATGAAGACATTATAGGAAGCATAGAAGTTGCATCAATGGAGGATAGACTTAAAAAATTGCATGAACAAAAGTTCAAAAAGGGAAAAGCTAGGATTGCAACAAAGATAGCTCTTAATATGAATGATTTGTGAAGAAGGATTCATAAAGCCAACCTGAAAATAGATGGGACGAGGCTTGATGGTTATTGTTAGCTTATTGTAAATTGTAGTGACTGTGTTATTAAAGTCTCCTTCTTGATGCATGAGTTAAAAGCAAATTTGTCTCAAAATCTATTACATGTTATTATAAATTTATAATTCCTCCATGTACCATCATATATTTCTCACTCCAATGCCGTCTTTGGAGAAACCTCTTCACTCTTTTGCCTCAAACAAAATGTCTGATTTTTTTCTTAATTTAGATTGATTAATTCTCTTTTCTTCGAGTTCCTATATTCAAGTTTAACGGGCTATTGAGAAGAATACTTGATTTCAAAGGGGACTTGAGGATTGTAAGAGGTGATTGTAGATAATAAGACCGCATAAATACCTATCACTCTCCTAGTTGGCTACAATGAAAGACAGTTTATGGAGTCTTATTATTAGATTTACTTGTTTGCAACCAAATATGACTGAACAACTCAAATCCAATTTGTTTCTATTCCACACAATGGATCTACCTATAGCTCCATTGTAGAGAACTTGAGCCTCTACCTATAGCTCCATTGTAGAGAACTTGTTTCCTCTGGTAGTGCCTTGCCACGCATGTGTCGCGTGAGAGAAGGGGGGGGGGGGGGGGGGGGGATAGTTCCATTCCACATCGTCTAAGGAGCGGTGGATCCAACTCGGCCGATATGGGCCTAGTATCAGTACCAAAGGGGTATCAGACTTGGTTGGGAAAAAAACTGAGTCGTATTGGCTAGTATGACTCGGTGTTGGTCGAGTTTTAAAACAATGGATGAAGTGCTTGACATTTATTGGAGTTTAGTTTCTTCTCTTAGAAAAAATAAAGAACAGTGCCAAATAGTTTGACTTATATTAACCTACTCAAGAAGAGAGCTAAAAGTAATTGGACAAGTTCTAGTAAAAGGTTAAGTTGGAATATTTTTGTTTGTTTGAAAGATATATGCCTTTGCCTGACTATACAAATGTACAATAGTGACCACAACAAGGTCTTATCAAATCTATTCCTATAGTTGTGAATGCAAGATAAACCATTCCTTGATGGCATTCCCCTAAGCGTAGAACTAGGAAGCACAGACACTTCCCCAAGCCACCCGTATCCGTGTCGGACATCGACACTCACCGTACACGCGCCGGACATGCGTGTGCCGTGTCCCATGTACTTCTGGGAGCCGGACACTCGTCGGATACTCGCAGGACACGACGGGTTGACGAGCTATTCGATATAGGGTTGGGTCACAACTCAGAAGCTGTTGTGACTCAGTTTTGGCTTCAACCTATCTGATTCTCTGAGGTTATAACCTCAAAGAATCAGATAGATTGAAGCCAAAACTGAATCACAACCATTCTTTTGCATGTTATTTGGGCCTGAGTGCGATTCACTTGCAAGCTGGTTGTAACGAATGGTTACAGTTCAGTTTTGGCTTTAATCTATCTGATCCTCTGAGGTTTCACATAGGTTCAAGCCAAAACTGAAACATATACGTTCTTTTCCATGCTATTTAGGGCTGTGTGCGATTCACAGATCGAGCTGGGTGTAACTAACGACTACGATTAAGTACGCATTAAATTTTTATTTTAGTTGTTTTCTATGATATTTTTTCGGTTATTGAAATATATATAAATTATAAATACACATAAAAGCTAAAAAAATTATTAATTTATTTTGCATTGTCCTCGTCGTACCCGTGTCCTCCTTTTTTAGGATTTGCCGTGTCGGCGTACTTGTGTAGTGTCGTACCCATGTCCCCGTACCAGTGTCAGTGCTTCTTAGGTGTAGAAGTAGAATCTATAAAAGCTAGCTATCGTTTCACACCCAATGACCATTGTTTCTTTCATGATCTATGTGAAACTATTAAAGTTATCCTACCTAAGTTTGGAGACTTTTTGTAAGCATATTTTGGACTATCTAGGTGATTCAAACATGCTGAAGGAAATCAAAGGAACAAAGAGAAGCACAAAGATGAGAAAAGTGGATGCATGGTGCTCTTTGCCTTGTGTTTGGTAGGGCCTCTGTATATTTGAACTTCAGAAGTTTGTCTGAAGCTTTAAGTTTAAAAGAGTGAGCTTTTGAGGGAAGGCATCTTCTTTGAGGGATTTGTTTTAGTCTCTTCTATGCATTCGAGGTGTATCCTAAATCTTTGTCTATCGGAGTTATTTCAACATTCTTTTCTTGCAAGGATAGGAGATTATTGTTAAAATTGATATGAGTGTGGAGTGAACAAGGTTTAAAATCACGGTATCGGTCGCGGTATCGATCGGCCCCGAACCGGTATGTATCGGTCGGTACGTACCGGTACCGGCCGATACGGACCGATACCGGTTGAGAAAAAAAACCTGAAAAAAACCCAAAAAACCAAAAAAAAAAAAAAACTTTAACCTGTCGGTACCGGTTCGTACCGGTCGGTACCGGCCTGTACTGGCCGATACGGATCGGTACGTACCGGTACCGGCCGATACGGGCCAGGTATCGGGATCGAATGCAGTACCGGTCTCGAACCGGCCAAAACCAGTACGTACCGGCCGGTACGTACCGGTATCGGCCGAGATTTAAAACCCTGGGAGTGAATGGAATTAGATGGAACTTCAAGGAAGAGGGAAGATTGGTGTATTGAGTTATAAACAAGTAGAATTATGGTGTCTTCTTTATGGAGGTAGGATGTGGAAGATGAATAAATTGGAGTAGCAGCTGGTGCGTAGTTTGGTGAGATGTTGTACTTATACATGAGTTATGAGCTCAGTGGAAAATAGGAGAGTTTCAGGAACAGTTTACATTTGGGTAGATGGAGTATCGATGAATGTGTATTTCTGTCAGTTTGTTGGTATCTGTTACTTGATCACACCATTCAGATATCGATATTCTTTTTTATGCCGAAACTTCTTGTAGGCATTTCCAAATGATGCAATACGATGCAGGGAAGACAGGAAATCAGTAGTTCTGTTGGCGAGCAAAGTCTTACTGTAAATTAAGGACCTTAGACGGGAATCTTTGTTCATACAATCGCAGGGAACGATGGGTTTAACAAGTTACTACTAGCACCCTACAGTTTTCTTCCGTATTCAAAACTAAATATTAATGCTTAAATTATCGGGCACGAGTCCGTCCCGCAATATCGAATACTAATACCTTAACGGGCAGAAATGGACATACAATCTCTCGACAGTGGGCAGCGATGAGCAGTTGATAACACACTAGAGATTTAATTGATGGAACATAGAGGTACCTTGCCGGGTAGGGATGTCCTTACTGAGGAGTTGATGGTGGTGCAGGAATGCCAGCGTCACAAACAATGGTGTAGGTAAGGCGCTCCACGTACTCCTCCACGCTCTCTCCTTCGTCGAATTGGAAATCGATGAAGGGGGAGTTGATGTCGAGGTATCCGTCTTTGTCTGGGATCAGGCCGTGATCCACATCGGGGCCAGCCATGCATGCATGCCGAGGGTGCCGGGGTGTGACGCTGAAAATGGCGTGAGGGGATCGGGTGAGAGAGTGATGGGTAAGGGGGTTATCGGGAAGGGGGACGGGGTCGGGTAGGATTGAGGGTTGGGGGGGGGGCAGGAGGAACCGGGTCGGGTTTGAATGGGATCGGGTCGGCCTGGGGGTTGGGTCACGAGAGGGGAATCGGGGCTGGATCACGGGAAGAGGAAGGGGTGGAATCGGGGGTTGAGGCGCAGTAGAAGAGAAAGGGAGGGGTCGGGCGGAGTTGGGTTGGGGTCGGGGGGCGCACGGGAGAGGGAGGAGGAGGGGGATCGGGCGGTGGAGCAGGGGGTTCGGGCTAGCTGCGCACGGGTCGCCGCAGGGCAGGGGAGGGCGGGTGGTGGCGTTGCGTTCGTAGGGGTCGGTGTGGTGCTGGGGTTGGCGGCCGAGAGGAAGGGAAGGGAGGGGAGGAGCGGGGGTCGCGGGCTGCGGGGCAGGGTAGGGGTCGGGTTTGGTCGCACGGGAGAGGAAAGAGGGAGGGGGGGTTCGACAGGGGCTTGGAACAGAAACGGGGGAAATGGAGGGTAGGGTTTCACACACCTAGATTGGGCCTAGGGTTTCATACACCTAGGTTTAGGTTTGGGTTTCACACACCTCACCTTAGCTGTCTCACAATTGTGGGAGGAAGCAAAATTTTTATTCATTATTCAATAATTCAAATGAGAAGACAAGGGCCTTTATAAAGGCTTACTACGACTGGTCCACACCGTCAACAGGCGAGGTGGGACTAAACACAAGTGCCAAAAAAATAAAGACACAAAAACAACATAGAATCAAACTGGAACAACTGATCATATCCACAAGCTAAGCTGGCGCCTCCTGCGCTGGTACACACGCCACGGGCGCGGCTCAGTGCTGATGTCCGCATCATCCTCTCGGGGTGGGAAAGAACTCGACTCTGTCGAGTAAGGCTCTGGGCGGCTCTCATATAGCTCCATTAGGTCTGGATCCAGCTGCTGAAGCTCCTGACGTTCGATCCATGTGTCCTCAGAAGAAGGGCTCCCTTTCCAGCGAACTAAGTACCGCCGGGTTCCACCGTCTCTTCCAGAGACAATCTCATCATCTAGAATCTTATCAATGCTCTTCGCTGTATATGGTGGGGATATTTTTGGGAGTGGGGGTAGGGGGCACTCAGGGGCTAAGTCCAGGGTAGGCTCATCTAGTAGTGGATTTCTTGGGTTAAAATCTGGGCCCATATAAGCCATTAGGTCTTCAATATTGAAGGTGGGACTGATGCCAAAACACTCGGGTAATTTAATAACATACATATTATCATTTAATTTTTTTAGAACTCGAAAAGGACCTGCACTGCGCGCATGTAGTTTCTTAACGGCTCCCGAAGGAAACCGTTCCGGACGAATCCGGACCATCACATAATCTCCCACACTGAAAGTCTGAACTCGCTTCCGGGCATCGGCCCTTAATTTATAGCTCGCATTGCTCTGTTCAATTTTTTTATTGATTTCCTTATGTAAATCATGCACATGAGATGCAAAAGCAGATGCTGACTTAGTGATTCTATGATGCTCAGACATGGGAATAAGATCGACTGGTTGCCTAGGTTTGAACCCATGCACGACTTTATGAGGACTCATACCGGTGGTCCTATTGATAGACGTATTATATGCAAACTCGGCTATTGACAGTTTCAAATCCCAACTCCCAACGTGTTCATCCACTAATGTTCGCAAAAGATTCCCCAAACTCCGATTGACTACCTCGGTTTGACCGTCGGTTTGGGGGTGGAATGCCGTGGAAAATTGAAGCTTTGTCCCTAGTTTGTGCCAGAGAGTTTTCCAGAAGAAACTGGTGAACTTGACATCTCAATCCAATACGATGGTTTTGGGTAACCCATGTAACCTCACGATACCATCGAAGAAGATTTTTGCGACGCGGGAGGCATCGAAAGTTTTGGAGCACGGGAGGAAGTGAGCCATTTTAGAGAATCGGTCTACCACCACCAAGACCGAATCATGTTTTCGCAGGGTTTTCGGGAGGCCGACCACGAAGTCAATACTAATGTCTTGCCAGGGGCAGTTAGGAACTGGGAGAGGGGTATACATGCTAGTGTTTTGTTTCCTCTGTTTGGCCAATTGACAAGTATGACACCTACCCACATGTTTGGCGACATCACGCTTAAGGCTCGGCCAATAGAATCGATACTCGATGGCCTCGATGGTTTTATTAACTCCAAAATGGCCAGCAAGACCACTCGCGTGAAGCTCCCAAACAAGGAATTCATGAAGGGATGTTCGAGGAATGCACAGCCGACGGCCACGGAAGAGGTACCCGTTCTGCATGAGGTACCTGTCCATCTCTTGAATTGTCTCGTCTACTAGTGAAGCATAGATTTCACCGAAATCGAGGCAAGACTCGTACTAAGTCTTCAGCTTTTCAAAACCCTCGACCGCAGTGGTCAACTTAGATAGGACAAACATACGACGACTGATTGCGTCGGCCGCTTTATTCTCTACTATCGTCTTATGGCGCAGGGTGAAGGTGTAGTCCTGGAGGAACTCGACCCAGCGACCATGCCGTACGTTAAGCTTCTTTTGCGAATAGATATACCGCAGGGCCTCATGGTCAGAATAGATAACAAATTCTTGCGGGAGCAGATAGTGCCGCCAGTGGCGAAGCGACTGAATTACCGCATAGAATTCCTTGTCGTAAGTGGAGTATCGCTGGCGAGTTTCATTCAGTTTCTCGCTAAAATATGCGACAGGATGACCTTCTTGGGTGAGGACGCCTCCTATGCCGATTCCGGAGGCGTCACAGGACACTTCAAAGGCCTTGGTAAAATCTGGGAGGCTCATTACAGGTGCCTCAACCATTTGCTTCTTAATTTTCAGAAAAGCCCTAGTGGCAGCACTCGTCCACTCAAACTTGCATTTCTTTAGGCAGTCTGTGATTGGAGCCGTAATGGTACTGAACCCCCTGATGAACCTCCTGTAAAAGGTGGCGAGACCGTGGAAGCTTCAGACATCCTGGATGTTCTTGGGTTCAGGCCATTCTTCAATTGCGCGGACCTTATTCGGGTCGGCAGAAACCCCGTTGACAGAAATAACAAAGCCGAGGAAGTGGACTTCGGTGGTAAGAAAAGTGCACTTCTTAGGATTGGCGAATAGCTCTTCCTTCCTCAGCACGGTGCAGACTTGCCGAAGGTGGGGTCTAATTGTTGCGCCCGGGACTGGCTATAAATGAGTATGTCATCAAAGTACACCACAAGGAATTTTCCCATAAAAGGGCGAAGTACTTGTGTCATGATTCTCATGAAAGTGCTAGGTGCATTGGTCAGTCCAAACGGCATAACCATCTATTCGTACAGTCTGTCCTTGGTCTTAAAAGCCGTCTTCCACTCATCTCCAGGGCGGATGCGAATTTGGTGGTAACCACTCTTCAGGTCAACCTTGGAGAAGACTGTGGCTCCAGACATCATGTCTAACAGATCATCTAGGCGAGGGATAGGGAAACGGTATTTGACCGTGATCTTGTTGATGGCATGGCTATCCACGCACATACGCCAGGTTCCATCCTTCTTGAGCGTAAGCAGAGCGGGGACCGCGCAAGGGCTCATGCTCTCTTTGATGAAACCCTTCCTCAATAATTCATCAACCTGCCGTTTCAGCTCGGCATGCTCTGTAGGGTTCATTTAGTAGTGGGGCATGTTGGGGAGGCTCGCTCCAGGAACCAAATCGATGGCGTGTTGTATGTCACGCATTGGAGGCAGCTGGTCTGGGAGGTCCTCAGGGAAGACATCGTTGAACTCTTTCAGCACTGGAGCAATCTCTAGGGGAATAACTTGGGTAGACTCTTTAGGGACTTCCCGGACTGCAAGGATCATGACTGGAGCTCCTTTTTCCACCTCGATGCTCAATTCTTTGGCACCGATGTAACTGACGTTGTTGGTTTTCTTGGTGGGGGTGGGCTGCTGTGCAGGCTGACTATTCTTGGGTTGAGAGGGCAACAGTTTGATTTTCTTACCCTCATGTTCAAACAGGCACATGTTAGATCGGCCATAGATGAGAACATCATTATCGAAAAGCCAAGGCCGTCCCAGTATAACTTGACCCACATCCATAGTCAAGACATCACACCAGATCTTCTCCTGGTAGGCATTGAAGTTTATTGGGACCAAACATCTTTGCTTGACCTCCATTGCCGTAGAGTTGATCCATGAGACTTGGTATGGTCGAAGATGGGGAACTGCCTTCAACCCAGTCTTGGAGATCATGGCAGACGATACTGCGTTAACGTAACTTCCACTGTCGATGATCACTTTACAGTTCTTATCCCCAATCCTGGTGAAGGTGTGAAAGATATTGGTACGCCTCCAGTCATCTTGCTCTTTCGGCTGGGACAAGGCGCACCTAACAACGGACAATTTGACGGGCGACGCATACCTAATGCAAGTTAGCGTGGGGTCACTATCATCATCATCAAAGTCTCCCTCGTCTTCGTCGGCTTGGTATACGAAGCCGTCAACCTCTGACTCTAGTGCTTCAACAGGTGTGCCATCAATGATGTTGATTTTGACGGGGCTAGGGCAATTTGCAGCCACGTATCCATAACCCTGGCACTTGTAGCACTTGATGAGGGGACTGACTTTGGAGAAATCCCTCTCAGGTCCCTTGCCACGGTTGTCCTTCTCATTGCTTCAACTGGTGGGGTCGGCTCGTTGTTGGGATTGGTTGGGGTAGGCCGACTTGGGTAGTTGCTTGAGGAGGATCGGGGGGCATTACTTCGGGAATCTTGGCCTCGATGGGAGTGGGTGGACCTAATGCTATCGAGATCTTGCACTAAAGCGTAGGCCCTCTTTAATTCTGTGACATCTCGAGCAAGGAGCTCGTTCCTCAGGTCTTCTCTCAGACCTGACCGGAAACGGGATAGAACCTGGACAGGGGTTTTGGTTCCAAGGACATTGCAACGAGTCAAGAACTTATCGAATTTGGCGACGTAGTCCTTGGCTGATTTGTTGCCCTGGGTGAATTGGTGCCACTGATCCAGTAGGCGGGCTTGATACGACAGAGGCACATATTTGCCCTTTAGCTCATTCTTCATTGCGACCCAATTATCGATGGGGTCTTGGGTTCAGGCAACTCTCAAGGCCTCTACGTTGGTCCAGTATTGACTGACAGGGCCACTAAGTTTCATCGCGGCGAATCGGACTTTCCTTGGTTCCGTTAAGGGGTACCAGGCAAAATACCGGTCCATGGATTGGAGCCAGTCCAGGAAAAATTGGGGATCATGTCGGCCATCGAAAGATGGCACTTCTAGCCTGATGCTCCGGAGATATTGTTCATCCGGATCTTGATTATTTTGCCAAGGTGGCCAAAAATCTTGAGGGTCCAGGGGTGGTGGAGTCCGAGGTGGAGCTTGGTCCAGACGGTCAAAACGGGCATTGGTATCGCGCTGGTAAGCTGCTAAATTTTGGTTCATGGTGGCAATCCCCTGAGCTAACTCAGCGAGTATCTTAGCTAGGGCGTCGGGATCCATGTTGCAACTGTCAGACTCACTAGATTCCCCTAAAAGATATGGCCTACCCCTACGGGTTGGCATGCACACACAATGACAATCGATGCAAATGAAATGAGAACATATAATAGATGCAGGGGCTCCTACCTAACGGTCACAACCATGCTCTGATACCAAAATGATGCAATACGATGCAGGGAAGACAGGAAATCAGTAGTTCTGTTGGCGAGCAAAGTCTCACTGTAAATTAAGGTCCTTAGACATGAATCTTTGTTCATACAAACGCAGGGAACGATGGGTTTAACAAGTTACTACTAGCACCCTACAGTTTTCTTCCGTATTCAAAACTAAATATTAATGCTTAAATTATCGGGCACGAGTCCGTCCCGCAATAACGAATACTAATAACTTAACGGGCAGGAATGGACACACAATCTCTCGATAGTGGGCAGCGATGAACAGTTGATAACACACTAGAGATTTAACTGATGGAACATAGAGGTACCTTGTCGGGTAGGGATGTCCTTACTGAGGAGTTGGTGGTGCGGGAATGCCAGCGTCACAAACAATGGTGTAGGTAAGGCGCTCCACGTACTCCTCCATGCTCTCTCATTCGTCGAATTGGAAATCGAGGAAAGGGGGAGTTGATGTCGAGGTATTTGTCTTCGTCTGGGATTAGGCCGTGATCTACATCGGGGCCAGCCATGCACGCATGCCGAGGGTGCCGGGGTGTGACGTCGAAAATGGCGTGAGGTGATCGGGTGAGAGAGTGATGGGTAAGGGGGTTATCGGGAAGGGGGACGGGGTCGGGTGGGATTGAGGGTTCGGGGGGGGGGGGGCAGGAGGAACCGGGTCGGGTTTGAATGGGATCGGGTCGGCCTGGGGGTTGGGTCACGAGAGGGGAATCGGGGCTGGATCACGGGAAGAGGAAGGGGTGGAATCGGGGTTTGAGGCACAACAGAAGAGAAAGGGAGGGGTCGGGCGGAGTTGGGTTGGGGTCGGGGGGCGCACGGGAGAGGGAGGAGGAGGGGGATCGGGCAGTGGAGCAGGGGGTTCGGGCCAGCTGCGCGCGGGTCGCCGCAGGGCAGGGGAGGGTGGGTGGTGGCGTTGCGTTCGTAGGGGCCGGTGTGGTGCTGGGGTTGGCGGCCGAGAGGAAGGGAAGGGAGGGGAGGAGCGGGGGTCGCGGGTTGCGGGGCAGGGTAGTGGTCGGGTTTGGTCGCACGGGAGGGGAAAGAGGGAGGGGGGGTTTGGTAGGGGCTTGGAACAGAAACGGGGGAAATGGAGGGGTGGGGGTCCTACTAGGGTTTCACACACCTAGATTGGGCCCTAGGGTTTCATACACCTAGGTTTAGGTTTGGGTTTCACACACCTCACCTTAGCTCTCTCACAATTATGGGAAGAAGCAAAATTTTTATTCATTATTCAATAATTCAAATGAGAAGACAAGGGCCTTTATAAAGGCTTACAACGACTGGTCCACACCGCCAGCAGGCGAGGTGGGACTAAACACAAGTGCCAAAAAAATAAAGGCACAAAAACGACATAGAATCAAACTAGAACAACTGATCATATCCACAAGCTAAGCTGGCGCCTCCTGCGCTGGTACACACGCCACAAGCGCGGCTCAGTGCTGATGTCCGCATCACCAAACTTCTGAAATAATTTGAAAGAAAATGCACTTAGTAATGCATTGTTCCCCATTCAGTACGTCTCTGAGGGTATCTTGCTCATTCAGGGACCTTGTAATGCTACAAGATAGTCTCTTATACTACACTTTGAGGTCATATATTTTCCTTTTAAGTAATGATTATATAACAGATGTAAAAAAGGAGAATAAGGGTAAAAGACGAATAAATAGAAATGGCATAAAACCCTCATTTTGGTTGGTAGTCTGTTCCTTTATTTGGAAAATTACTTGATTTTCATGTTAAATGATAATTTGAGGGGACACCAATTATTTTTCTTGCTGTAGTTGTTTTGTGCATTTTATATTTTTCATTAAATTTATATGGGAATTCTGAGTATATATTATGAGAATCTTATGCTATTTGAATCAACCATCATATATATATATATATATATATATATATATATATATATATATATATATATATATATATATATATATATAGAGCCGAGTTACATTGCGCTGTGCGCTGCCCCGGCCGGATAATGCGCTGCGGGTTTTGTGGCCGTCCGATCGCACGGATCGGCTGCAAACCCGCGGGAATTCTTCTAACCGTCTGATCCGGTGCAGCGCACGCCCTCCTGGCCGTCCGATCGCGTGAATAAAAGCCGGAGCCCCCTTCGAACCGCTGCGAACCCTGGCCACCGTCTGATTCCGTGGATACAACACACTCGATGGTTTGTTCGATTCCCGGCCGTTTGATCAATGGGAATCGAACGACCGAAATCATTTTCGCTGTTACTGTAGCGGCTACAGTAACAGCGAAAACAATTTTCAGCCGTTCGATTCCAATCGATCAAACGGTCGGAAATAACAAATATGCTGTGCGTTTGATCAATTGGAATCGAACGGTCGAAAATTGTTTTCGCTGTTACTGTAGCCGCTACAGTAACAGCGAAAATAATTTTTGATCGTTCGATTCCAATCGATCAAACGGCCGGGAATCGAACCGACGATCGGACGGCCGGGCGGGGGTGCGCTGCACGGAATCAGACGGCCGGGCGGGGATGCGCTGCACGGGATCATACGGGCGAGGAAATCGCGCGGGTTTTCAGCCGATCCGCGCGATCGGACGGCTGGGAGGGGGTGCGCTGCACCGGATCAGACGGTCAGAGGAATTCCCACGGGTTTGCAGCCGATCCGTGCGATCGGACGGCCACAAAACCCGCAGCGCATTATCCGGCCGGGGCAGCGCACAGCGCAACGTAACACGGCTCTTTCTCTCTCTCTCTCTCTCTATATATATATATATATATATATATATATATATATATATATATATATATATATATATATATATATATATATATATATATATATATGGGTCAGGATCGGATGACCCAGCAAAATTTGACCCATCAAATAACCCAGCACCCTTTGAGGCACCTAGAGGTTTTAGAATGGGCTGATTTTTTGTAGACATGTTGTCTATGATATGTTGATCATCCTCACAAAAAATCAGCCCATTCTAAAACCTCTAGGTGCATCAAATGAGATCTTCAAATCAACGGTTAAAATTGATAGTCAAAAACCGTTGATTTGAAGAGTGCATTTGATGCACCTAGAGGTTTTAGAATGGGCTGATTTTTTGTGAGGATGATCAACATACCATAGACGACATGTCTACAAAAAATCAGCCCATTCTATAACCTCTAAGTGCATCAAATGGTGCTGGGTTATTGATGGGTCAAATTTTGCTGGGTCATCCGATCCTGACCCTATATATATATATATATATATATATATATATATATATATATATATATATATATATATATATATATATATATATATATATATATATATATATATATATATATATATATATATATGCTATCAAAGTCGGGACTAGTCGGCGACTAGTCCCCGACTAGTCCCTGGGCGGCATTTTGCCGATCGATTAATTTCGATTCCGTCATTGCTGGGCGGAATCCCGACTAGTCCCCGACTAGACCCGACTAGTCCCCAACTAACGACTAGTCCCCAGGCAGCATTCTGCAGGCAAATTTTTTTTTTGAAAGGAGTCTTTGCAAGCAATTTTGTTTAGATTTTTTTACATTGGCTCAAAGTTTTGAGTTGCAAGACTCACAACTATGGCTCTTCCCTGTAATCATCTATTGAGCACCTGAGAATCTCAGATAAAAACATAGACAAATAATTAGTTTATTTGTTGATATCCATATAACCCTATAATCAAAATTGGGGTTCTTCACTGATTAAACATCATCAAACAAATATTGTGATGAATTCTTAGTTCTGAGTCTTTTGACATGGGCATGAAGCTAATACAACTGTGTTTTGTTAGACTGTTACTTATGTATTTATACCCATGCTGTGAAGTGTGAAGGTATGTATTGTTATTAACCGACTAATATCATATACTTATTGACATTTATGCTAGTTCATATATCATATATGTTTAGGGAGGGGGGGAGGGGTTAGAATAAGTTTTGGCCGACTAGTCCCGAATTAGTCCTGACTAGTCCTAGTCGGCCCTTGGCCGACTACCGACTTTGACTGCATATCTATATATATATATATATATATATATATATATATATATATATATATATATATATATATATATATATATATATATATATATATATATATATATATATATATATATATATATATATATATATATATATAGAGGGCCGTTACGTTGAGCTGTGAGCTGCGGTAGGAGAAAATGAGCTGCGGGTATTTTGACCCCCCTAGAAGTTTTGGAATTTGATGAAATTTGGTGAGGGTGTTGTCTAGGGTAAGATGACCATCCTTATCAATTTTCATCAAACTCCAAAACTTCTAGGGGGGTGAAATGGTCGAAGCAAAATCTGCAAATTTTAACAGTGACTGTGGACGACAGATTTTGCTTCGACCATTTAACCCCCCTAGAAGTTTTGGAATTTGATGAAAATTGGTGAGGATGATCTTACCTTAGACAACACCCTCACCCAATTTTATCAAATTCCAAAACTCATAGGGGGGTCAAAATACCCGCAGCTCACTTTCTAAACCGGCAGCTCACAGCTCACAATAACATTCCTCATATATATATATATATATATATATATATATATATATATATATTCAATAACTTAAGTTTACAACTGCCTTTTTCTTTAGGGTTATTTTGACTTTGCCCCCCAAATCTTACCTTGAATTAGACTTTACCCCCCAAAACTAACTGCTCCGTCAGCTCACCCCCCAAAACTTTATTTCTTTTCCGTCAGCTCACCCTCTCTCTTCGATGGTGAGCTGACGGAACAGTTAGTTTCATAGTTGTCAAAGCGTCAAGGCGAGGCTAGGTGCCCGGAGGGAGCCTAGGCACGCCTAGGCGTGGCCTTATGTGCATAGGCATGACCTTATGTGCATAGGCATCCTCCAGGCACGGATATATATGTATAGTTTATACTTGCAGGTGTATATGTAATAGGTAGCAATATAACACCTTACTAACATGAAATTGAGCATATTCTAGTCAAATGCGTGCAACACAATGACACATACATAGTATAAACAAGTAAACAACAAGAGGAACAAATAAAATACAAACACTTGCTAACATTAAATTGAGCATATTCTAATCAAATGCATGCAACACAATGAACACATAGTATAAACAAGTATACAACAACAAAATGAACAAGAAGATGTGGGCGGGTTGAGTTTTACTTTAAAAAAAAAAAAAAAATTAATGCCTAAACTAGGTGTGCTTAGGCCGCCGCTTAGTGCAGTTCACCTAGGCGCACTGGGGCCTAGGTGTCTCCGTGCACCTAGTGTGCCTAGGCCCGCGCCTTGACAACAATGGTTAGTTTTGGGGGGTAAAGTCTACTTAATGAAAATATGGGGGGCAAAGTCTATTTCAAGGCAAAATTTGGGGGGCAAAGTCAAAATAACCCTTTTCTTTATCTTCTGTGCTGCAGCTTAGGAGCAATTATCTTTTAATTGTTGTAACTTATTCAATTATCTTTTAATTGTTGTAACTTATTTTTTTCTTATGTTTTTATCAGGTAGCACATCAATTTCTCCTTTGTAGAGTTGAAATACAACACTGTGCACAAAAACATTGCTTGGTTTCAAATTGCCTTTATGTGTTGGACTTGTTGTCATCAGTCAGGTTATAAATTGTGAGCAGAAATGGTGGAGACATGTGTCGGACCAAGTGAACTTCACTTGAAGAAGGAGCTAACTGCCATACGGAAGGCACGGCTTTTACGTGACCCCGAAACTTGTTCATCTTGGAGGTCCCCTTTGAGATCTAAATCATTTGCTGTTACTTCTGGTTTGAGTTATCTAAATGGGACTAGGGGGAACTCAATAGCTGTAAATGAAGGTTCTGGGGGATTGCTTGAAAAACCTTCAAGAAGTGACGCCAGAAGGAAGGTGTACCTCTATAATTGGAGGCATCATTCTAGTAAATCCAGTGACAGTGGAATACAACTCGATGAGGACGGCGGGAAATTATCAGTTGAGGGAAGTCCTGAAGACAACCTGAGCAATCATCATAAGTTGGATTCTAAAAGTCACACTAATCTTGAGGTCCCTGTAAACATTCACAGTGCCAGAGCCACAAGTTTGGAGGCTCCTGTTAGGCGAACTGCTAGAAAATTGAAAAGAAGTGCCATTTCAAAACAAGGGGTGATCGAACGTTCAGATGTTTCAAAGCTGCTGGATCTTCCATCCAGCTCATTAGGAGATTTTGATCCCGTTGAGCATTCAGATGATACCGAGTACTGCAACTCAGAGGACCTGCGGCAGTTGACGCATGTGGTGGCTCAAAAAAATGGTTCTGCATCTCAAGCAGCATCACCATTATTTTCTGGATCCGGATGTGGAAATTGGTCGTACACTTCCAAAATCTTGAGAAGTACTAAAAGAGAAGGATCATCTCATTCTTATACTCCTGCATCGACTAGCTCTTACTACAGATATGGGGGTCACAACCCCAGTACTGTTGGATCATGGGATGAAACTGCAGGATCTTCTGATGGGGATGATTTAGATACGCTGGACTTACCAGGACGCCAAGGATGTGGCCTTCCTTGTTATAATTCAAAAAGAACTAAAGGTAGGAGATGTGGAGATTGTTATTCGCCATCACTTTCTGATATCCTGAGGAGAAAAGGAAGTAGCATTCTCTGTGGGAGCCAGATGTTATATAATAAGAAAAGATCATCCAATTCCAACAAGAAAAAGTACCTGCCAAAATTTTCCAAAGGTTTGCCCCTCCTGACTAATAGTGGCGACGGAGGCGATTCATCAGTAGATACAGCAAGTGATGATCTGTCGACTAACATTGGGGAGCTTGAACTGGAGGCATTGAGCCGGTTAGATGGAAGGAGATGGTCAAGCTGTAAAAGCCAAGAAGGACTGGAATCAGTCCGCCCTGTAGGGGATGACTTGGAGATGCCAGATCACAGAAGCTTGAGCCAGAAATACAGGCCTAGGTCCTTTGATGATATAATTGGCCAAAATATTGTGGTTCATTCACTTAGAAATGCCATCTTAAGGGGAAGAATAGCCCCTGCATATCTGTTTCATGGCCCTCGTGGGACAGGAAAAACATCCACTGCGAGGATATTTGCAGCAGCCTTAAATTGTCTGTCTACAGAAGAGAAAAGGCCTTGTGGATTCTGTAGAGAGTGTACTCAATTTTTGAGTGGAAATGAAACGCATGCGAGAGAAGTGGATGCTACTGATAAGAAGGGTTTAGACAGAGTTAGATATCTGTTGAAAAATATGTCAGTGGCCGCAACATTTTCACAATACAAAGTCATCGTTATTGACCAATGCCACATGTTGTCTTCTAAAATGTGGTCGACATTTATGAAGTTTCTTGAAGAACCACCTCCTCGTGTTGTCTTCATATTCATGACAATTGATCCAGACAACTTGTCTCGTGCCATTGTGTCGAGGTGTCAGAAATACCTCTTTTCCAAGGTCAAAGATGCCGATATGATGAGCCGGTTGAGAAAGCTTTCAGCAGATGAAAACCTTGATGTTGAATCAGATGCTCTAATCTTAATTGCTATGAACTCAGATGGTTCAATTCGGGATGCAGAAACAATGTTAGACCAGTTGAGTTTACTGGGTAAAAGAATAACCACTTCTCTCGTAAATGATCTAGTGAGTTTACTTTTTTCTCTATGATCTACTTTTTTGTTCATTATTCCAATTCATTATTTTTGGATTCAAATATATTTCAACTCAGAGTCTCAGACACATCTGAAAACTTCTGGGTTTTTTTCCCTTCCCCTCCCCTCGTGGATCTAAAATGTCTTGCCAACAGCGGAAATTGTTGTTTGAATGATCTAATATTGGTTTATGAATGATCTAGTATTGGAAATTGCTAAAAAAACATTAGGGTCTAAAAACTTTGTTCTTGATCGATCTAGTATTTGTTTTTGAATGTACTACCAACAACGGAAATTGGCCGATCCAGCAGGCACACCAATTTTTTGTTGAAGCTGGATCTTGGGCTCAGTGCTTGGAACCTTTTCAGATGATTTTTGTTGCATGTATGTTCTATATCGACTTAATGGACGGCGTGAGCCTTGTCACATATTACATTTCATTTGTTGTGTAAATTTTAAATAGGATTGACCTGTTTGCACAAAAAAAAAACGTCTCTAAAGTCTAAACCTGTCTTAAAATCTTTCAGACTGGGGTGGTCTCAGATGAGAAATTACTTGATCTTCTGGAGATAGCCATGTCATCTGATACTGCAGAAACAGTGAAAAGGTCTAGAGAGCTTATGGATTCTGGTGTTGACCCGATGGCCCTCATGTCTCAATTAGCTGGACTTATAATGGACATTATTGCTGGAACTTACAGGTTGGCTAGTTCGCAATGTAGCAGCACAATTCTTGGCGGGAGAAGTTGTGAGTACTTCTGTTCATCTTTTTTTTCAGTGATATCCTAAAATGACACTTGAGAAAAAAAAGCATATACGGCATGTTATCTTGAAACTCGAGGAGCAATATATATATATATATATATATATATATATATATATATATATATATATATATATATATATATATAGAGAGAGAGAGAGAGAGAGAGAGAGAGAGAGAGAGAGAGAGAGTAGTGATACATTGCGGCCTGTAACGTGCGGCATCCCCTTCCGGGGCATTTTTGGAATTTTTTCTTTTGGGATTGATCACCCACCCTTGGATAGCACACACAAAAAATTTCAGCTCGATCCAAGACCTGTAGGCCGTCCAAATGTGTTGATCAAAATGACGACAAAAATGAACGACCGATAAAAGTCGATCACATTTGGACGGCCTACCGGTCTTGGATCGAGCTGAAATTTTTTGTGTGTGCTATTCAAGGGTGGGTGATCAATTCCCAAAAAAAAAATTCCAAAAATGCCCCGGAAGGGGGTGACCGCACGTTACCCGGCCGCAATGTATCACTGCTCTGTGCGCTGCGGCGGAGAAAATGAGCTGCGAAATGGTGTCCGTCCGATCGGAATTGATCAAACGACATACAGAAATCCCGCTCCAGATCAAACCTGTGCCGTATTTGATTGTTTGTTCGATTCTATCTGTTGGATCGATGGAATCGAACGGACCAAATTTTTTTCGCTATTACTGTAGCGGCTACAGTAACAACGAATTTGGTTTGGGCCGTTGGATTCCAATCGATCCAACGGATGGGACGATTATTGTGTCCGGGTGATTTCCATCCGTTGGATCGGATGGATCGAGCGGTCTAAAAAATTTTCGCTGTTACTGTAGCGGCTACAGTAACAGCGAAAATCATTTTGGTCTGTTCGATTCTCATCGATCCAACGGATGGGAATCGTCCCTAACCAACGGATGGAAAACCGTTGAATTGATGGGAATCGAATGGCCCAAAACAACTTTCGTTGTTACTGTAGTCTGTAGCAGCTACAGTAATAGCTAAATTTTTTTGGTCCATTCGATTCCATCGATCCAACGGATGGAATCGAACGAACCATCATATGCGGCACGGGTTTGACCCGGAGTGGGATTTCTGTGTACCGTTTGATCAATTCCGATCGGACGGACACCGTTTCGCAGCTCATTTTCTCCGCCGTAGCGCACAGCGCAACCTAACACACCTCTCTCTCTCTCTCTCTATATATATATATATATATATATTATACAAATTGTAAATTATAGAAAATTTAGAAAATCACTTATTCATCTAGAGGCATGATTAATTGATTTGCATCATTTGTTTGTTTGTGTAATCTCATCACTCACCTTGTACCACCTTGATGGTACGACTTAGTAGGTGGCACCTGGTGGTGAACACCTACCATGGATTGGTTTCTGTACTGAGAGCATCTCCCATTCTTACAAAAAATCAGCACAAAATGAAAATTTGGCCTCAACTTACCAATGAATTTCGCACATATAATAGAGCTAGAAGTTGAAGATAGCGTCATACCATGGTGGCTCCAAAGTATGCTCGAGTGCAAGCCACATAAGATGACACGAGGACACAGATTTATGTTCTAGAAGGTGCCATTATCCGTCAAGGTGATGGTGGGGTGTATGTGTAACACAAATGAAACTGTAAAAGCATTCACATCGAAAGTGGAGGTACAAGTGCGATAAAGAGGAAATCAATGGTCGAAAGTGTCATTCATGTAAAAGCGATGACTCATGTACAAGAAAGGTAGGATCTAAGTAGATGGACTGAAGTGTAGTGGTGGTGGGGTATTGATCGATAAGAGGTTTGGGATTGGGCAAACAATTGTTGGAAAATTGGGTGATTAAGTGATTTAGGCTTGCTGTTTAGAAATATCTGTAAACAGAACTTTTGGATGGTGAGGGCTTTTATGATGAGATATAGGCATACGAATGAGGGAGTAATCAAATAACAATTTAGAGAAAGCGAAAAGCTAAATGAAATATGTAGAACAAAAAACAAAACAACAAAAGATGTAAAAGGATAAGTATTAGGAACAACTAACTTCTAATGGTTATTAAGGTGTCTCACCAAGATGTTTCCATGATGTTGGATCATGTGAACCAAAGCCTTTCACCAAGGTAATCTTAGGCATCACACTAAGGAAGTTGAGAAGAAAGACTCACTTTCTCGACCCTCTGGAATTCTTTTCATATATCGAAGATGATTCGTAGCTTTTGTTACTCCTTTTACATGTGTACATATGGACTATCAAGTCAACCCAAAACTCAATCTTAGTGGAATTATAACTTCCTTTACCAATATATTTTAAAGTTATAATATAGAACTTTATTTCAAACATCTTTTACTAAAATAAGAGTCGTGAACCCACTCTAAAAATTGACTAAATACATGTCTATAAATTACAAAAAAAATAAGAAAACAATATTCAAATCAAATTAGGACTTCCGATTTTATTTAATTAGAACTCAATGACTTCTCAGGAAATTCTTCATCATGTAAGAATCATTTCATTTAAGAATCCTAATTTGAGTAGGAATCCAAATCCTACGCCGAGTAGGAATTCTAACTCATCCATGAGACTTATTTGATAAAGAAATTATATTTTGAGTCGGAATCCTATCTTAACTAGAAATCCTATATGAATTAGGCAAAATTGGAATCGTAGTAGATTTTGGAATTTGGATACCTCTTATTCATCTTGCACATTGATTTGCCTAGTACGATCCTAAATACGATTCAAAAGATGCAACTTATTTTTTTTACCAGGAATTTTGAGGTGCAGTTGCATTGAGTGGCAGTCTATGGAGCTTGAGTACCTCTGCAATTGTCAGGCCATCTAGTTACTAAGTGAGGAATACTATCCAATCAAGATGCTGGATCTTGAATGGGACTCACGAGCCATTGATCTCATAGACTATATGATCTTTGTGATCAATAACAATCTACTGGTTTGAAGTGGTCAGGCAATGATTCATAGGCATGTATGGTCGTTAGATTGTTGGGGGAGTATTGTCTTTTTACTGGCCATGGCCGTAGCAAGGTTGCCTTATTTCATAAACTGACAAGGTCTTGGTGGTGGGTATATGGATATTGAGTAAACTCAGCAGAGGCTCAGCTTTCCTGAATGTTTCCTTGTGTTTCTGTTGAAATACTATTGTAGACATTGGGATATTGTCTAAAGCCAGAAAATCGAAAATTTGGCTAAGTCTGGAAAACTTTATTTCCCTGATGACCAGGGAAATTTTCCCTCCACACTCGGAAATTAACTAAGTCTGGAAAACTTTATTTCCCTGATGACCAGGGAAATTTTGCTTCCTTACACTTTGAAATTTGACCAAGTCTGAGACTGAGAGTAAGGAAAGTACTATATCCCCATCGTCCAAAGACTATATCTAAGTCAATAGAATAATACTTAGAGATGAGCATCCTTCGACAAGCCGATATACAAGGCCGAAGAATAATCAAGCTTAAGTTTTTACAAGTAAGCTTACGCTAGATTTGACAAACTCGTTGAATCCATCAAGTCAAAAAGGACCGGATCAAGAGTTAACTTTGTTAAAATCTGAGTCGCAGAAAGTCGACTTGGATTTAAGACCCGAACCACAAGTCGTTTTAATCAGACCGGTTCACTCAAACTCAAAAGGATTAAACTATCAGTGGAAGTTACAAAACCACTTGAGTATGATCCTAATCATCAAGGAGTTATATAAACCACCTGGAAGTTTCTCTAACCATCCAAGGGAGTTATAGAAACCACCAGGAGGTTGCTTCAGCCACCCGAAGTAGTTATTCTCTACAATAACTACTTCGACCCTTATAAAAGGAGGGACAGGAAAAGAAGAAAGTATCTTTGGCCATAGCAAGAAGAACATACAAAGCTCCCGACTGAAGATACTTCAAAGCTCCAAGAAATCCCGGAGAAGAAGGATCGAAGATCGAAGCGAACCAAAGAAAATCGAAGACCGAAGATCGAAGAAGATGGAAAACTGAAGATTCAAGTCCAAAGCAAAACGAAGAACGAGCGAAGAACAAGTGAAGATTCAAGAAGAAGAAGAGTAAAGCAAAGCCCCTAGCCGATCACGCGCAAAGCCCGGAAGGATCAAGCATCGCAACGCTTTTCTCTTTTCATTTTCTCACTTGTTGTAATCTTTGTACTTCGAAATTGAGTATCAAAGGATCTTAGACGGATTTCCCCGCAATCTCCTGATATATATTTTGTACTCCGCTCCCTCGAAGCGGGTCCTTTGAAATTTGTACTCGAGTGAAAATCAAATATTTGCTCATACAAATATTTTGGCACGCTCGGTGGGACCTCCGTCTCCTTTCATCCCTCCATTTCGTTGGTTCTCATACTCGAAGTTTTCTTCCTTACGAAGAATTCTTCTAATTCAAATCTTCAACATGGTCGGTATCAGCGATGCTATGGTTGTTTCCGTCACTCTGCCCGTTGTTGAGTCAAATACACTCCAACAAGGCAACCAGGAGAATGTCACCACGAATGCTAATGTTTCGGCATCCGAGGAGGCCCCTGCACTACGTGTCTACACTAGGCGCAAGAAGACTACTTCTTCAGTTCTACCTGAAGTCGAAACCGAAGGAGATATCCTATGCACTAAGGAACTCGGGGTGAGAGACGAAGTAATCTTCAATCCAGATGGTCATGTGGACGCTGTTATTCGTCATGACTGTCTCGGAAGACGATGTTGAGACTCTCGAGGCACGCCAGGAAGTTCGCCCAAATTCTACTAACTCCACAATGACTAAACTTGAGGAGGAAGTGCGACAAATGAGCCAACTCATGGCTCAGATGGTCCAGACAATGGCAGAAAAGGATCGTCAAATCAACAGTCTTCTCCAAAAAATGGGTACTAAGGAAGAGGCTTTGGTTCCTGCAACAACCAAGGGCCTCCCTACGACTACTCGGACTTTGATGCCACCAATGATCACTTCTCCAGAGATAGGTGCAATCATGCCTACATCTTCACCTATGACTGTTGAACAATTACAGTCTATGGTCGCGAGTATGATCCAAGCAAGGGGAGACGGATTTTCTAAGTCCACAGTAGGGTACACCAAGCCTTACTCCCAACGTATCCAAGACTTACGCTTTCCAGCAGGATACAACCCACCTAAGTTCCAGCAATTCGAAGGAAAAGGCAATCCAAAGCAACATATTGCCCACTTCATAGAAACTTGTAACAATGCTGACACTTATGATGATGAAATGGTCAAACAATTCGTTCGGTCTATCAAAGGGACCGCATTCGAATGGTATGTAGACCTCACTCCGGGGTCTATCGATAGCTGGGAACAATTAGAACGGGAGTTTCTCACTCGATTCTACAGCACTCGACGTGTGGTGAGTATGGTGGAACTTACTGCTGTCAAGCAACGCAAGGATGAGAAGGTCATAGACTATATCGATCGATGGAGAAACCTTGCTCTCAACTCACGGGATCGACTCTCCGAGTCTTCAGCAATAGAGATGTGCATTCAAGGAATGCATTGGGGATTACTCTACATTCTCCAGGGAACTAAACCCAGCTCCTTCGAAGAATTGGCCACACGAGCTCACGATATGGAGCTTAGCTTGGCCACTCACGGAGATTCCAAGCCAAGGGACTTTTCGAAGTCTAAGGCAGACGGCAAAGAAAAAATGTCAGCCCCAAAAGCAAAACAAATAAATGTTGTAAACATCGCTTCTTCTTCAAAACCCTTGAAGATGAAAGATAAACCAGACAACACCAAGCCTACTCCTGAGTCTTCACAACAAAGGCCACCTCGGATGACCTTAGAAGAGCTCCAAGCGAAGAAGTATCCCTTTCCAGACTCAGAAGTTTCAGCCATGTTTGAACAACTCTTGGAGGAGAAGATGATTGAAATACCTTTATCCAAGAGACCAGAAGAAGCAAATAGAGTTGATGATCCTTTATATTGCAAATATCATAGGGTCGTGAGTCACCCTATCGAAAAATGTTTTGTGTTCAAAGAGAAAATCATGTCGTTGGCACGTCAAGGAAAGATTGAGTTGCCTTCTGATGAGATAGTCGCAACTAACATGACATCCATTGTCTTCGGTTCTCTCCCACCAGTTCAAATTCCAGCAGCAAGGAAGAGGCTAATTCTCAAGATAAAAACTTCAGCCCTCCTCAACAAGCAACATTCTTCAGTAAGGAGGCCTATGCATGTTACTCAGGTTGCAAGCTTGGGGCACCACAACTCAGAATCCAGATGTGCAAAAATCAGATCAAGAGTTGTGAAAGTCTACCAAAGAAAGAAGCCCCCTTGCCTACAAAAGAGAATGACTATCCCCTCGAAAAAGAGGATTCTGAACAAAAGAATGGATGGACCTTGGTGGTTCGAAATAAAAGAACCCCTCGAGCTCCTCTCCATAAAGCATCTCCCATAATCTTCGATATGTCTAAGGGAACGAGCGAAAAGACTTACGTGAAGAAGTCTTTGACGAAGAAAAACCAAAAGAAAAATATATCCAAAATTCCTACAGTCAATGATGAAGAAATACTACATCAAGCCGTTCTGGGACCTCTTACACTAAAAGACTTCATTCCTAAAGATTTCTTCGAAAATGATTTATCCTCTTCGTCAACTTGCTATACGACAGAAGTCCATGAGAAAGAATCAAATAAGGAACTAACTCTTCAACCTCCAGAAGTGTCAGATAATATACCTCCTGTTGAGCCGATTGAAGGAAACCTCGCAGCTACTTATGATGAAGCTATGTTACATTTGCCACTTATAGAGGCTTTCCATCTTTCGGAAGATGCACGCCACGCTATGGCTGCGGCATTGACTGACCCAGAAAGTCATCAAGTGAAGACTAATGAAGAAAAATCAGTCCAATGTGATATGACTATCTCCTTCTCTGACGAAGATTTGCAGTTGGGAGCACGGTTGCACAACCGACCTCTTTATGTTTTTGGTTATATTAATGAAAAACCAGTAACTCGTATATTGATAGATGGCGGATCGGCTGCCAATATCATGCCTAGTCAAACCATGAAGGACTTGGGCATAAAAAATGATCAACTTTCCAGAAGCAAATTGGTCATTCAAGGCTTCAACCAAGGGGCACAGTCAGCTGTCGGCATCATACGCTTAAAGTTGTCAATCGGAGAACTTGATACTATGACTTTATTCCATGTCATAGACTGTCAAACCTCTTATCGACTCTTACTTGGAAGACCTTGGCTACATATGAATAAAATAATGCCTTCAACATTACATCAATGTTTCAAATATCACCAAGGGGGCATTGAGAAGTGCGTTCTGGCAGATAGATCATTTAATGAAGCAGAAGCTTATCTCGCCGACGCCAAATTCTACCACAGTAAGGGCTCTGTTATCGAGGAAACATCACCCAACAAAGCTACAAATTTTCTCCAAGAAACAGAGGCAAAAGAAGTGACTCCATCAGTCAGGGTCTCTCCAAATCCTCCAACCCAACGTCATACGATGTTTGGTGATTGCGAATGTGATGAATGCCTTGAAGAGGCTCTGGAATTGGAATACGAAGATGATGAAGATTGACGAAGGAAAAACAAGAAGTCATCGCAACAATCTCTCAAACAAAGATATGAGAACGGTGACCCGGAAGTAGGTCTACTTGGCCAACCTTCAGGGAAATTCGATTTTTATGTCCTTTATCCGAAGAAATCAAATCAGCAAGCAGTGTCAGTTCAAAAGAAGAGTATCAATGGAAAACAAAAGGTTAATAGATATCCCTCAAAAATGGCTGAATCTGATCCGATGTTAAGTTTCGTGCCACAGAGAGGCCGAAAGATAGGACAACCACCATTCACTGCTATGCATACAAAGCCATCAACCTCGTTTACAGATGCTAACTTGGTCACTTTAAAAGAAGACTTGGTATTGCCGCTGCACAGCCTAACATCGGCTACTAACTCAAGTAAGGGCAATTCTACATTTAAACCAGAAGGAACATGGGGAAGCGAAGCATCAAGTCTCCTGAGCAAAGCTGGATTCACTCCAAAAGATGTTGAACGTTTAGGTACATTACCACCACGAACAGCCCCTTACGGTTTAACTAAAACCCAAGAGCGGCTCTTCTTGGCTGGAGAAAGTATACCACAAACTCGACCTGGCATTGGAGCCAAGCAAATCCCCATTGTGATCAAAACAAGCACAAAAGAAACTATGTCCTCAAACTTCATTGAAGCCCAAGGTGAAGAAGACTATGCAAAAGCTTTATATGATGCAGATGATGACACAGTAGAAAAGAAGTATCTCAGTAACACAGATCACGACCTTCAGACATTGTCAAAGTCAGCAAGAAGAAGACGACGACGTGCAAAGAGGAAAGAAATACTTATGGCACAATATGAGATGCCCGAAGTACATCACCAGTCAAAGCCAAATCGAACTTCAGTCTTTGAGAGGATAAAGAAACCAAGAATCAGATATGAAATCGTCAAAAATAATCATCCACGACAATCAGTCTTTGACAGACTTGAACTTGGTTTCGCAAAGCCCTCCCGCCCACCCAGGTTTCCTCATTCTCGACATGCCAAAATCTCATATGGTCACAGAGGGTCTTTTCAGCGTCACAGTCTAACCTGGTTTCAAGTTCCACTGCTTCAGGATGCTCCTATGACAATCAGTATTGATGCTACTTCTGACTCTACTACCAATTCTGCATGTTTGAACGAATCTTCTTCCTCTGGATCGAAAAAGAAAATCGTTGTATCTGTCAATCATATTTCTACTGACTACATCGATTGCTCGTCTTCTTCTTCGGACAGTGACTTAACTGATGCACCCCCAGTTCTTGAAGAAGGGGGGCAGTCCACTGTGGATAATTTAAAAGAAATTAACCTCGGCACTGAAGAAGAGCCACGACTGACGTTCGTCAGTTCTCTCCTAGCAACGAACGAAGAAGTCG
The DNA here is from genome assembly GCA_947650365.1 of Chamaelirium japonicum. NCBI lineage: Eukaryota > Viridiplantae > Streptophyta > Magnoliopsida > Liliales > Melanthiaceae > Chamaelirium > Chamaelirium japonicum. The sequence continues at coordinate 44,036,073 of OX393559.1, forward strand.
AGTATGTCAAGCTTCTCCAAGAATACAAGGACGTCTTCGCTTGATCTTATAAAGAAATGCCAGGTTTTGACCCCAAAATTGCTGTTCATCAGTGCCATTAAACGTGGTGCTGATCCTATCAAGCAAGGCCAAAGAAGATACCGCCCAGAACTTATCCCACAAATTGAAGCCGAAGTGAACAAACTCATTGAAGCAGGGTTCATTAGAGAAGTTAAGTATCCTACTTGGATCTCTAGTGTTGTACTCGTGAAGAAGAAGAATGGGCAAATCAGAGTATGTGTCGGCTTCAGAGACTTGAATAATGCATGCTCCAAAGATGATTTCCCTTTACCAATCACCGAACTTATGGTGGATGCTACAATGGGATATGAAGCTCTATCCTTCATGGATGGCTCCTCAGGATACAATCAAATTCGAATGGCACCCAAGGATGAGGAACTCACAGCTTTCCGCACACCTAAAGGCATCTTTTGTTATAAAGTAATGCCTTTTGGACTGAAGAACGCAGGAGCTACCTACCAACGGGCTATGCAACGGATCTTTGATGACATTCTTCACCAAAATGTAGAATGCTATGTTGATGATCTAGTCGTGAAGTCTAAACAAAGGTCTTCGCATCTGAATAATTTGCATGCTATCTTTGATAGATTAAGAAGATACCAATTACGAATGAATCCAGTTAAATGCGCCTTTGGAGTTACATCCGGAAAATTCCTCGGTTTCATCGTAAGGCATCGAGGCATTGAGATAGACCAATCTAAAATTGATGCTATTCTCAATATGCCCAACCCTAAGTCACTTCATTACCTTAGAAGCTTACAAGGTCACTTGGCTTATATCAGGCGATTTATCGCCAACCTCTCCGGGAGATGTCACCCTTTTCACCAGCTCATGAAAAAGGATGCTATTTTCAAATGGGATGAAGTATGTCAAAAGGCTTTCCAAGATATTAAGGACTATCTCTTGAAACCACCAGTTTTGACAGCACCCACTCCAGGGATATCCTTGATACTTTATATAAGCGCACAAGAACACTCTCTGGGGGCATTACTTGCACAAGAAAATGAATTCGGGAAGGAAGTGGCTTGTTACTATTTGAGTCGTACTCTTGTGGGGGCAGAGTTAAAGTATGCTCCTATAGAAAAGATATGCTTGGCCCTTATTTTTGCCACAAAAAAGGTAAGGCATTATATGTTGGCTCATGCTATTAGCTTGTATCTAAAGCAGATCCCCTCAAATATATTATGTCAAGACCTGTTCTATCAGGAAGACTAGCAAAATGGGCTCTACTCCTGTCAGAATTTGATATCTTCACCCCCCAAAAAGCAGTTAAAGGGCAAGCCTTAGCGGATTTTTTGGCTCATCACTCCATTCCTGCTGATTGGGAGTTAACCGAAGAATTACCAGATGAGGAGGTCTTCTTTGTAAACATAATCCCTTATTGGGAAATGTTCTTTGATGGAGCTGCAAAACGACAAGCTGCGGGGGCAGGGATTGTTTTCGTTTCACCAAACTCCGAAACTCTCCCATACTCTTTCTCATTGGCAGAGCCTTGTTCAAACAACAAAGCTGAATACCAAGCATTAATTATTGGTCTTGAACTCGCTCGGGACATGAAACTTCAAGGGTTACGAATATATGGTGACTCCAAACTCATCATTCATCAAGTCTTGGGAGATTATGAAGTCAATAAGGAAGACCTCAAGTCTTATCATGAATATGCTCTTACTTTATTCAACAGCATCGAAGCAGCAAGCATTCAACATGTACCAAGAAGTTCGAATCAACAAGCTGATGCATTGGCAAATCTAGCAACATCGCTTGCTATTCAAGACCTTGACCAATTAAATATTCCAGTTTGTCGAAGGTGGATACTCACTCTGGAAGATCAATTCAATCAGGCTATAGGCCAGAAAAATGAAGATCATTCCTATGTCATAGAAGAACAGGACTGGAGACAACCCCTTATTGATTATCTTGAAAGTGGCAAACTCCCTAAAGAAGTTAAACACAGAACTGAGATAAGAAGGCGAGCCCCCAAGTTCTTGCATTTCAATGGCGAATTATATCGTCGAAGCTATGATGGTACACTTATGAGGTGCTTGACCGGAGAAGATATCAAGTTTGCTCTTCAAGAGTCACATTCAGGTATATGTGGTACTCATCAGTCAGGACCGAAACTTCACTTTCGTATCAAAAAAATGGGATACTACTGGCCTACCATGGTTAAACATTGTTTAAACTTCTCCAAAAAGTGTCATGCATGCCAAATCCATGGTGATTATATTCGTCAGCCGCCAGAACCACTTCATCCTACAGTCGCTTCATGGCCATTTGACTCTTGGGGACTTGACATAGTCGGTCCATTACCCAAATCTTCTAAACAGCACATTTATATTCTAGCGGCGACAGACTACTTTTCCAAATGGGCAGAGGCAGTCCCTCTCAGAGAAGTGAACCGAAATTCAGTCATGAATTTTATTCAAAATGATATCATCTTCCGATATGGAGTTCCTCGTTGCATCGTTACTGATAACGGCAAGCAATTCAAAAACGCTGCTATGGATAATTTCTGTGCTAAGTATAAAATCAAACAGAGATGTTCTACAATGTATAATGCTCCCGCTAATGGTTTAGCAGAAGCTTTCAATAAGACCTTATGTAAGCTCTTGGAGAAGGTGGTTTCTAAATCTAAAAAAGACTGGCACGAGCGTATGCACGAGGCTCTATGGGCTTATCGAACATCGTTCCGCACTCCGACTCAAGCAACACCATATTCCCTTGTGTATGGAGTAGAGGCGATTCTACCTCTAGAACTTCAAATTCCTTCTCTAAGAATTGCTATCCAGGAAGGTCTTACTACTGATGAAAATGCTCAACTCCGACTTATGGAATTGAAAGCTCTAGACGAGAAAAGACTTGAGGCTCAGCAACGACTTGAATGCTATTAAGCTCGTATTTCTCGAGCGTTCAATAAAAAAGTTAAGCCTCGCTCTTTCCAAGAAGGGGACTTGGTCCTAGCAGTGCGACGTCCCATCATCTTGTCCCACAGAGCAGGGAAAAAATTCGATGCTAAGTGGGATGGCCCGCATGTCGTCAGGGAAGTCTATTCCAATGGAGTATATCTACTTATGACACCAGAAGGAGGAAAACTTGGCTCAATCAACGGCAAGTTCCTCAAGCGATATTATGCATGAAGAAAATCACTCTATATTTGTAAATGATAGTCCTGATAGATATGGGTGCCAACCTAGTTGGGATGCATATCGATCAGGGTGATTCAAGTAAAAAAAAAAATCCCAAAGGAACTACGTGTGACTTGATCCCTTGAAAAAGGGTACGTAGGCAGCCTGAGGAAACCCCTCAGGTTCAGTCCAAACAAAAAAATATGAAACCCATATTCAGCAGAACAATCAAGAAGGAAATACCAAGCGAATTCATATATTGCATAAGTCTTAAACAAAGTCTAAAAGGAAAAAAAGTACAAGGCTTAATAATCAATAAGTCGAGCTTAAATCCCGAAGACGCTGCATAAGTTCCTCTCGTGCGCCATCAATAGCTAAGACAGAAGATGCCCCAGTTTCTTCTTGACCCTTGAGTTCAGTCAGTTCCTTCTCTTTTTCAGTCTTTTGTGCCTTCAGGGAGTTGAGGTAATCATGCTGTAAAGTCAGGGCATTAGAAGCTGCAGCCAAACGATTTACGCAAGAAATAACCACCGCTTTAGCCTCCTCCAATGCTAAACGAGCAACAGTTTCCTTTGACTTTGCTGCTGACAGTGCAGAATCACCCTCGTTCAAGAACTGGGAGAACGACTTCAAAGTCTTCTATCTTCGCTATATGGTCAGGACTAACAATGGCTTTTTCTTGGACAAACGATGAACGTCGGTTATGATAAGCATGGCTGTCTTGAAGAAGCGATTCGATCTTTTCAACAAAGACAGAATCGTTCACTCCGAATTTTCGAAGACGATCACAAAAGATGACACCCATATTGGTCCACCACTTCTCTAATGCTGAAAATCCCGCTTGATGAAAGGGCTTCAGTGAGCAGTCTATGAATGACCTGCAGGGAACCAGCATGATAGCAGCCAAAGAACGGTCCATCTCCTCAATTGAACCATGCATGAATCCAGTTTCCTCAGACATAGCTGGACTCATCCCAGCAATCGATCTCGGCTTCTTGAAAACAGGGACTTCGACCTGAGCTTTCTGACATACCAAAGAAGATTGAACTTCATAATCCACTGGTATTGTGAAAGGACCTGCAAGTTCCTCAAACATAGAGTCACCTACTATTTTTTCTGTGGTCATCTCAACGGTTACTGATGCCTCGTGATTTTTTCCAACACCCTCATCTTGCAAATCCTGGAAAAAGGGGTATGTCGCTTCAAAGGCATCATCCTCCAATAATCCTTTGCCAATCACTTCAGTTAGATCATCATTAGGAATGCAAAGGCCGCCAGCAGAATACCCTATACAACAAAGCAATAGGGTAAAACATACAGTAATCATTAATATTCAAGGATTACAAAAGGGACAACTTATACCTGAAGTAGTAATATCAACACCTTGAGTTGCCACATCAGGAGGAGAAGCTGCAACAAGAGCAATCTCCAATATTTGATGCCTCGATCCAGTAGGGGACGTCGCAAGAGGATTAATGATCTCCCGAATAGAAGAACTATTTTCTGATGTTCTCGCCCTCTTCCTGGCACCTCTTTCATCTCCCTGTCGCTCAGAAGGTACGGCTGGAAGAACAGGACGCTCAGAAGTGCCCGAAGAAGAAGACTCAACCTCTGTCAGATTCTGTTAGGCGATGGCACGCTCGTGAAGAACCAGGACGAGAGTTCTTTTGGAATCGAATCTCCGTCCTATCTCTCATACCTTCATCTTTTTTCAACTCAAACGAGTTTTTCTCACTTGATTTCAGCATAGAAGCAGGATACATAGCCAATCGATTCTTGATTCCCCCTCTTACTAAACTTGAATATGCTGAAGATACGCAGTCTCTGAGGTTTACTTCTCGTAACTGCAAATGATACCTGGAGACACTTGAATGCTAACCAATGACCAAACGCCAACTTTGGAGACACTTCTTCCTTGTAAGGGATAGGTGTTCCAGGTATCATTTGCATAAAACCTTGACGAGAAAACCGATGAGGACTTACTGTGCTATCTGTACCGTATTACCCCGACGGAATACAAGAAACCCTGGTTTACAGCTCGACATTACGAGGAAGATGGAGTATGACATCTTGGCATTATCATAAAAATTGCCCTTTTCTCTATCAGGGATCGGCTTCCAAGCTTCATGGGCAAAACGAAAATCAGCTTCTCCCATAGTACGAAGAATCATTCTAGCGTCTTGAGCTGACCCTTCCCAAGGCTGATAAGCTGCCAGAGCACCAGATACTGCTATGAGGAAAGGGAATTTCCTTTGCCGAAGATTCTTGGCAAATATCCCTCTTGGAAAGTGAAGTCCGATCCACCCATATAAGTAGTGAAGGGGACAAAAGGAACTCGCCCGACCTAGCTCACCACTGAACTTGAGGCTTGTAGACAGACTGCTGTAAGTCCGTGTCAGACCGTTGTAGAGTAAGCATAATATTGGAACAGCCAAATTGTATTCGGTACCTTTCACCATATTTACAGCTGGGATGAAAGTACCGGGACAAATCAAGTCACCACTCCAAGGCAGGGCGAACTTACACAGTCGAAAAGGTCAAAGAGATTAGGGACTCTCTCTTGGTAATATTCTCCACTCATGAGACAACCTGATATCTGGAAGAAGAAAAATGAAGAAAGTAAGTCACACGTATGAATGTCACTCAAATTCAATTTCAAGTATGAATATACCTGATAGATCTCCGACAAGGAAATCCCTATTTCCCCAATAGAAGTGAGGAATGTATTCGTTTCTGGACACCAGAGCTCACACAAAGCTCTATACATTCCATCAGGCCTACAATATTCATAACAAGCAGGTTCCAGCATAACAGATATGTTTCTAGTAGCCTCTCGGCCACGCAAAGCTTCGAAGACTTCGCGCATCCATTCACCGAAACCATTGAGAAATTGGACATCGCCACGACCTCGTATTTCCTCCCCTCATCGAGTGAATCTTGAAGCATTTTTTGAAGCAATTTGAGGAATGGGTGCCATTTCAGCCGTTGTATGATGATACGGAAAAGTAAGAATCGGAGCCCTTTCAAAACGGCTAATGGGTCCAGCGCTCTTCTCAGCTCCATGACTATCGCTGTCACAACTCTCGTGCTCAATGATTCTCAAGGTAGTCAAAGAGTTTGGGCCATTCTTTTTCAGAGTTGTCTCATGCTGCTTGACTTTTGCATGAGGGAAAACAAGATAAGTGACCCCTCGTTCTTCTTCTTCTTCTAACCAACCATCTTCTGGCATAGCAATATATTTCTCTGAAGTACTCATACCTGCACACAGAAGATTGGATTAAAAGTTAGAATACATTTTGCAAAAGTTGACCACCGAAAAGCATCAAAGATCGAAGATCATTGCAAAGGAAGAAAAGAAGACCAAAGAACAAGCAAAATAAAGAAAATGATCTAGAGTATGATTACTTTGAATAGATATGATCGTTTTCTTGCCAAAGGATTCAAGTTTGCAAGATGGTTGTTGCAAAAAACCTTGAAGTAAGCTTTTTTTGACCTAGTTCCAAAGAAACCCCGTTTTATATAAAAAAGAGGGTCAAAGGACAAGCTGTACCGTCATAAGTACCGCTGTCCTTAAAAAAAAAAAAAAAAAAAAATTCCGACCTGGCCGACCCTGGTCAAACCTGATCGGCCCTGGTAAAAAAAAAAAAATGACCTGGTCAAACCTGACCGATTCGGATAGATAAATGGTCAAAGATTATCTAGAAGTATGAAAAAAGATCCAAAAATCAAACATCATGCAAGAGATATGCAAGAAGATCAAAATTTTTTTTTTTCAAAGAAAAGGTAAAAATGAGAGCAAAAATCGTTCTTGCAAAACCTTGAATTAGGGTTTTTACAAACCTAGCCGATTCAAGTAGATAGATGGTCAAAGATCATCTAGAAACATGAAAGAAGATCCAAGAATCAAATATCATCCAAGAGATATGAGATCAAAGATCATTCTTGCAAAACCTTGAACTAGGGTTTTGTTTTTTTCAAAAAAGCCTACAAAGATTATTGCAAAAGGAGAAACAAAGGTCAAAGAGCGACCAAAACAAAGGAAAATATCAAGAGTATGATTACCTTGAATGGATTTGATCGTCTTCTTGCCGAAAGAATCAAGTTTGCAAGATGGTTTTTGCAAAAACCTTGAAGTAGGGTTTTTGACCTAGCTCCAAAGAAACATAGAAAAATAAGTTAGAAAAGGAGAGGAGACCCCTTTTTATAGAATAAGGGGGGTCAAAGGACGAGCTGTACCGCCCTCCTAAAAAAAAAAAAAAATCCGACTTGGCCGGCCCTGGGGGTTTCTGGCCGGCCCAGGCAAAAAAAAAAAAATCAAGGACGGACCTTTTGCACTTCTCGCTTGAAATGTCAATCCTTGAGGGGGCAATTTGTAGACATTGAAATATTGCCTAAAGCCAGAAAATCGAAAATTTGGCTAAGTCTGAAAAACTTTATTTCCCTGATGACTAGGGAAATTTTTCTCTATACTCAGAAATTGACTAAGTCTGGAAAACTTTATTTCCCTGATGACCAGGGAAATTTTTCTTCCTTACATATTTGGCTAAGTCTGGGAAACTTTATTTCCTTGATGACCAGGGAAATTTTCCTCTACACTCAGAAATTGGCTAAGTCTGGGAAGCGTTATTTCCCTGATGGCCAGGGAAATTTTCCTCTACACTGAGAAATTGGCTAAGTCTGGGAAGCTTTATTTCCCTGATGACCAGGGAAATTTTCCTCTATGCTCAGAAATTAGCTAAGTCTGGAAAGCTTTATTTCCTTGATGACCAGGGAAATTTTTCTTCCTTACATATTTGGCTAAGTCTGGGAAACTTTATTTCCCTGATGACCAGGGAAATTTTCCTCTACACTCAGAAATTGGTTAAGTCTGGGAAACTTTATTTCCCTGATGACCAGGGAAATTTTTCTCTATACTTAGAAATTGACTAAGTCTGGAAAACTTTATTTTCCTGATGACCAGGGAAATTTTTTCTTCACACTCGGAAATTAACTAAGTCTGGAAAACTTTATTTCCCTGATGACTAGGGAAATTTTGCTTCCTTACACTCTGAAATTTGACCAAGTCTGAGAGTAAGGAAAGTACTATATCCCCATCGTCCAAAGGCTATATCTAAGTCAATAGAATAATACTTAGAGATGAGCATCATTCGACAAGCCGATATACAAGGCCGAAGAATAATCAAGCTTAAGCTTTTACAAGTAAGCTTACGCTATATTTGACAAACTCGTTGAATCCATCAAGTCAAAAAGGATCGGATCAAGAGTTAACTTTGTTAAAATCTGAGTCGCAGAAAGTCGACTCGGATTTAAGACCCGAACCACAAGTCGTTTTAATCAGACCGGTTCACTCAAACTCAAAAGGATTAAACTATCAGTGGAAGTTACAAAACCACTTGAGTATGATCCTAATCATCAAGGAGTTATATAAACCACCTGGAAGTTTCTCTAACCATCCAAGGGAGTTATAGAACCCACTAGGAGGTTGCTTCAGCCACCCGAAGTAGTTATTCTCTACAATAACTACTTCGACCCTTATAAAAGGAGGGACAGGAAAAGAAGAAAGTATCTTTGGCCATAGCAAGAAGAACATACAAAGCTCCCGACTGAAGATACTTCAAAGCTCCAAGAAATCCCGGAGAAGAAGGATCGAAGATCGAAGCGAACCAAAGAAAATCGAAGACCAAAGATCGAAGAAGATGGAAAACTGAAGATTCAAGTCCAAAGCAAAACGAAGAACGAACGAAGAACAAGTGAAGATTCAAGAAGAAGAAGAGTAAAGCAAAGCCCCTAGCCGATCACGCGCAAAGCTCGGAAGGATCAAGCATCGCAACGCTTTTCTCTTTTCATTTTCTCATTTGTTGTAATCTTTGTACTTCAAGATTGAGTATCAAAGGATCTTAGACGGATTTTCCCGCAATCTCCTGATATATATTTTGTACTCCGCTCCCTCGAAGCGAGTCCTTTGAAATTTGTACTTGAGTGAAAATCAAATATTTGCTCATACAACCATCAGTGTTCTAAAAAGCGGTCTAGGCGGCCGCCTAGGCGGCGCCTAGGCGCTAGGCGGCCCCCCACCGCCTCGCCTAGGCCCTAGGCGTTCCAGAAAAGCGGCCAAGCTCCCAGGCGGAGCTAGGCGGCCGCCTAGGCGGTCTAGGCGGGGCAAGGCGGCCGCCTAGGCGGTCTAGGCGGGCTGAGGCTGGCCAGGCGGACCAGGCGAGCCAGGCGGGCTGGGGTTGACCAGGCGGGCCAGGCGGGTTGAGGCTGGCCAGGCGGGCTGAGGCTGGCCAGGCGGACCATGTTTGCTTTTGTTCTTGTTAATCACTCAATCTTGAATTATGGTTATATACTTGTTCTTTAAAATAATGGTTTGGGATAATCTTGAACTTATATTAATCTTTAAACATATATATATATATATATATATATTATATAATATCAAAATAATAATTAAAATAATTAAAAAAAAGGCAAAACGCCTAGGCGCCGCCTAGGCCCCGCCTAGGCCGCCTAGGCGCTAGGCGGCCCCCCACCGCCCGACTAGCGCCTAGCGCTTTTTAGAACCTTGACAACCATCAACATCTAATTTTCACAATTTTACTATTAACATTTTATCATATCATAAAGAACTAGGCAAAAAATGAGTCAAAACAATAATTGTGCCTCTATTTTACATTCACTGAATCTATATCAAGGAGTGTTGGGCAACTAAATTAACCAAACGAGTTATATTATCTCAGCATTGTGCCACGGCACAGTACTCCACTTCGACATTGGAATGAGCAGTTGCCTTTTGCCTTTTGCTCTCCCATAACAGTTGAGTCTCGCAGAATAATATAGAAGCCAATAGTTTTGGGATTCTGACTCCACAGGTCCAAGCCTCTCTCATTGTGCATGCTAAATCACTGAGTTGGCCGAAGAAATTTGCCCCTCAAGTGTTGGATCTACCAGAATACAATGTGATAGAATTGGTGATGCGGGAGCATCAAAGCGTGCACATTTTTTTGGACCAGATCTACTCTACACGGATTTTGAGACATGACTAAGGAGGAATAAAGTAATTTTTGAATAAATCCTAAAAATACTATTTTCAAAATAAAATATTATTTTTGGAATAAAATAATTATTTTAATCCGAAAATTTAATTTTAGATTTATTAATTATGGTATTGGGATTCGAAAAGCTTTGGTTAGATTAAATCCTCTCAAAAAAGTTCTTTTTTTAATTAGGTAAGATTGGCCTTCTATTGTAAAGATTTGGGTGGATTTTTTGTTGCCATCATTCTCCCTTTTAATTTCTATTTAAAGGCCTTCATGCATTCATTTGTAAGGATCTGATGAATGAAAATGATTATGGCTATCGTCTTTTTGGTGTCATGGTTCTTGTGAGAGGATCCTCAATGCCGGTTTGAGATCAGATTTGGTGCAAGACCAAGGCTCGAGGTCCCCCTATATATTCTTTCTCCCCATCTCTCGAGACGATGATTGAAAGCTGTATTGCATCAAATTTAGTATTAGAGCTCACTTTGGTGAGTTCTACCCTTTCAAACAATACTCGAGCATCGCCTTTATTGATGTTCGCCGTTCATCATCGTCGTTGTTGTTGTCGACATCGACATCTCGCTGACACCACCTTATAGCAGATCCATCACGCCCTCCCGACCCGGCCACTCCAGGCTTCGCTCGGCCCCTTCAGTGCTCGCCAATCCCCGCTCGGCCGTCCTTGCGCCTTTCGAGCCACTGCCCAACCACGGCTAGCACCTCCCATCGTAGCCTCGCTTCGCCGGTGACCACCAGTCGCGGCCATAACTCCGTCTCCCCTTTCTCGTGCTCTCGTTGTGATCCCGCTCGATACTTCCTCTTGTCACGACCTCTTTGCAAGACAGTGAAAAAGGGTTGCTCAGAGCTGGAAAAAGAGAAAAAAAAGGAAGAAAGATTAGAAAAAAAGAAGAAAGAATGAAAAAACAAGATAAAGGAAAGAAGAAACAATATGTTGGCAGATTTAAGCAAAACGAAAGTAGAAAGAAAAGAGGGAAGAAAGGAAATGAAAGAGGGATGGAAAGGAAATCGTACCTAGTTGTTGATGAAAGAGGGATGAAAAGGAAATCGTACCTAGCTGTTGGCCACCGATTCTGCACCTACCGCCCTCACATCGCCAACCGCAACTGCCTCGTGACTCCTTAGCCACTACCTCATCCCTCCTTAGCCGTTGCCTCACTATGCCCCAATTCGCAACCCAATTATCTATTAGTAAACCCATTAGTTTTCAAATTCAAACCCAATTACCCATCAGTGAAACCAACTTTCTAAATCCGAACTCATTCTCATTTTCGGATCCAACCCACAATACCAAACATACCCGTTAAGTAATAGAAGCCATATCTCTCGTTTCTTACCCGAATTTGACGATCCACCCATGGTTTCGAAGCTCTCTTCGAGCCCGACACATCCATATCGTTCTTGCATCCATTCAGCAAATCCATAATTCTAGAATTTTCATTTTATCCCTACTACCTTCCTTCACGTAAAACCAATGATTTGAGAATTCGAGGAGCTTCCATGTGTCAGTCAGACTTCACCCTAATCTGTGCTTCCATTAGAATGCCCTCTTTGCACAACTTTTGGATTGGGTGAATACATTTGGTCGTACCCTCTACCCGTCCATATTTTCTGAGTTTATTTTTATTGGACGTATCAAGGATTGAGTCCGAAAGCTGACTTTACCAGCCGACCCCTTTATCCAATGATTCCTACATCAAGGAGGATCGATTGGAGAATGAATTAATGATGTGATACTGTAGACACACGAATTTCGTCGGACTCGGACCCGACTTACGTGTGCAGACGCGGATGCAAACCCGACGCGCGGACCCGACTTGCACGCACCAGTGCGGACCCGGACCCGATTCGCACCCAGCAAAAGAGGAGCGGACCCCACACTTCAAGGGGGGCCGGCCCCTACTAGGGTCCGAACCCCATGGGGCCGGCCCTACTAGGACCCGAACCCCATGGGAGGGGCCGGCCGGCCCTGCAAGGAAGGAAAAGAAAAGGAAAGAAAAGAAAAGGAAAGAAAAGAAAAGGAAAGAAAAGGAAGAAAAGGAAATAAGGACCGCCATGCGCAGGGGGAGGTTGCGTATGACGTCTGCACACGCGCGGATCTGCGCCGATCCCTCGATCCGACGCACAAGAAGAAGCGCCCGATCGCCATCGATTTCGTGTGCGAAATCCAGCCATAATTGCCTCGCCAGAAAAGGAAAACAAATAAGTGTTATTCCCCTCATCAATGGGTGAATAAATCCCGGGCAATTATGAGAGAGATACAAAAGGGATTTAAAATTAAAAGTTCCCATATCTCTCTCCCCTCCCCTTTGCCTATAAATAGAGGGGGTGGGGGAAGATTCAAAAGGTCGATGGTTGAAGACTGAAGACGAAGCGCGGGAGCTCTGCAGAAGAGGAGACGCTTCTTCATCGACCCAAGGCTTCACGAGGCACGGTCAAGCCTGTCCCGTCGGGATCAGCTTACCGAAAGCTCTCATCAACGTGAAGACCCTTGCACACGAAGATCAAGACATCGACTCCGTGCATGCTTCTTCATCGACCCAAGGCTTCACGAGGCACGGTCAAGCCTGTCCCGTCGGGATCGACTTACCGAAAGCTCTCATTAACGTGAAGACCCTTGCACACGAAGATCAAGACTTCGACTCCGTGCACGAAGAAGAAAGCTCGAAGAAGAAGACCCTTCGACTCCGAAGACGCCAGAAGCAAAGGCCGGAGAAGAAGCTCGGAGCGGCACTACCCCGTCGTCTCCAACAAGCCTTCGACTCCGATCAAGCCCAAAAGCCCGGAGAAGAAGAGGAGCGGCACTACCCCGTCGTCTCCAACAAGCCTTCGACTCCGATCAAGACCAAAAGCCCGGAGAAGAAGATAAGCGGCGCTACACCCGTCATCTTCAATAAAGTCTTCAACTCCGATTACGCCAAATACGTCCGGAGGAGAAGCCGACGCCACAACCGTCGCCAAGTCGATGGTTGAAGACTGAAGACGAAGCGCGGGAGCTCTGCAGAAGAGGAGACGCTTCTTCATCGACCCAAGGCTTCACGAGGCACGGTCAAGCCTGCCCCGTCGGGATCGGCTTACCGAAAGCTCTCATCAACGTGAAGACCTTTGCACACGAAGATCAAGACATCGACTCCGTGCATGCTTCTTCATCGACCCAAGGCTTCGCGAGGCACGGTCAAGCCTGTCCCGTCGGGATCGGCTTACCGAAAGCTCTCATCAACGTGAAGACCCTTGCACACGAAGATCAAGACTTCGACTCCGTGTACGAAGAAGAAAGCTCGGAGAAGAAGACCCTTCGACTCCGAAGACGCCAGAAGCAAAGGCCGGAGAAGAAGCTCGGAGCGGCACTACCCCGTCGTCTCCAACAAGCCTTCGACTCCGATCAAGCCCAAAAGCCCGGAGAAGAAGAGGAGCGGCACTACCCCGTCGTCTCCAACAAGCCTTCGACTCCGATCAAGACCAAAAGCCCGGAGAAGAAGAGAAGCGGCGCTACACCCGTCATCTTCAATAAAGTCTTCAACTCCGATTACGCCAAATACGTCCGGAGGAGAAGCCGACGCCACAATCGTCGCCAGGTCGATGGTTGAAGACTGAAGACGAAGCGCGGGAGCTCTGCAGAAGAGGAGACGCTTCTTCATCGACCCAAGGCTTCACGAGGCACGGTCAAGCCTATCCCGTCGGGATCGGCTTACCGAAAGCTCTCATCAACGTGAAGACCCTTGCACACGAAGATCAAGACATCGACTCCGTGCATGCTTCTTCATCGACCCAAGGCTTCACGAGGCACGGTCAAGCCTGTCCCGTCGGGATCGGCTTACCGAAAGCTCTCATCAACGTGAAGACCCTTGCACACGAAGATCAAGACTTCGACTCCGTGCACGAAGAAGAAAGCTCGGAGAAGAAGACCCTTCGACTCCGAAGACGCCAGAAGCAAAGGCCGGAGAAGAAGCTCGGAGCGGCACTACCCCGTCGTCTCCAACAAGCCTTCGACTCCGATCAAGCCCAAAAGCCCGGCGAAGAAGAGGAGCGACACTACCCCGTCGTCTCCAACAAGCCTTCGACTCCGATCAAGACCAAAAGCCCAGAGAAGAAGAGAAGCGGCGCTACACCCGTCATCTTCAATAAAGTCTTCAACTCCGATTACGCCAAATACGTCCGGAGGAGAAGCCGACGCCACAACCGTCGCCAGGTCGATGGTTGAAGACTGAAGACGAAGCGCGGGAGCTCTGCAGAAGAGGAGACGCTTCTTCATCGACCCAAGGCTTCACGAGGCACGGTCAAGCCTGTCCCATCGGGATCGGCTTACCGAAAACTCTCATCAACGTGAAGACCCTTGCACACGAAGATCAAGACATCGACTCCGTGCACGCTTTTTCATCGACCAAAGGCTTCACGAGGCACGGTCAAGCCTGTCCCATCGGGATCGGCTTACCGAAAGCTCTCATCAACGTGAAGACCCTTGCACACGAAGATCAAGACTTCGACTCCGTGCACGAAGAAGAAAGCTCGGAGAAGAAGACCCTTCGACTCCGAAGACGCCAGAAGCAAAGGCCGGAGAAGAAGCTCGGAGCGGCAGTACCCCGTCGGCTCCAACAAATCCTCGATCCCGATCAAGCTCCAAAGCCCGGAGGAGAGAAACGAAGCGTCATCACCCCGTCGTCTTCAACAAACGCCTGCGCCATCCACGAAGAAGAAAGCCTGGAGCAGACCGTCTGAAGCGTCGTTACCCCCGCCGTCTTCACCAACAAAAGCCGACGCTACAACCGTCGCACGGAGACCGTCGCTACCCTCGTCGTCTTCATCAACAAAAGCCGACGCCACAACCGTCGCACGGAGAGCGGTGCTACCCCCACTATCTTCGAAAGCATTCTTCGACTCCGATCACGCCAAAGAAGCCCGGAGAAGAAGAGAAGTCCAGTCGACACACAAACCGTCGAAGCACCGGAGAAGTAGCCCACGTCATTCGAAGAAGAAGATCGAGTTGACGCTGAAGCTAAAGCCAACGCAAGAAGCCAAAGCAAAGCCCCAGTAAAGCCCGCGCCAAAGCAACGCAAGTGCCAAAGCCAAGCGACTATGCCGGCCACGAGCAAAAGCACCGCACGTTCTAGCCGATACGACGCGAAGTCCGGAAGAACGAAAGCATCGCAAGTCTCTCCCGGTTACGTCTAAGCGCAAGCGCCGAAGCAAAGCAAAAGCCAGAGCCACGCCGGACTCGGAGCCAAGCCAAAGCCAAAAAGCCGAAGCCAAAGCCGACGCCAAAAGCACGATCGACGCCGCGAACCGACGATCAAGGACGCCGAGGTCAAGCAAGGAGCGAAGAAGATACGAAGACCGAGGAACGAAGCCGGAAAACCCCCTAGCCGAGAAAGCGCGAAGCACGGAAGGGACAAAGCGACGGTGGACATTCCTTAGCCTCTCCAAAACCCTCACCCTGTAAAGACCCCTGTCCTGGGCAGCCCCTTCAGAGCTCTCGCACGAACACTACGTGGAGACGCGGATCAAAGGGATCCTCCAGAAGATCTTTCCCACAATCCCCTGATCAAAACTCGCCGTAACCCGGACTCGCTACACCCGAGCCACCCGGGTCCCGGCCACACTTGTAATATGGTTTTGCGCAATAAAGACGACCCGTGCTTTTTTTCGCGCTTCAGATACAACTGATGGTTGGGATTGAGCAAGAGACTATGATCAGGCAGCAACGCAGGATCCATGCCTCAACTGGACGTCCATTAGTTGTGCCTCCGACCCTCCTACACCGGCACGTCCTCATGTAGTGCTTCTATCTTCACCAGCACCAATGCCTTCAGTGTACTCGTCACCACTAGACGAATCTGCTCCACCGTTCATGCCGCCACTTGCGGTGCCTGCACCAAAGGTCCCACCTCCGCCTCCATCGCTACTCGCTGAGGAGCCTCAACTACTTATGGAGTCATTGCTTGCGACCTTACCCTCCACGAAGTTTCCAACATCGGTTAGTCCTTTAGTGCCGACAATGCCACCGCTGAGGCCCTCGTCCCTGACGCCGGATGTGGTTGACTTCCTCAGCCTCGATTGACTAGGGCCTGTGTCCTCAATGTCAGATCGAGTTCTTCTCAAGAGCTATATGCGCGGGGATTTGAATTTATTCACGCCTACTGCAAAGGATGAGCCCTATCTTCGCGCCATCGTCAGCAACACCGATACGTGGATCCCCGACGTCACTGACAAACATTTTTCGTGGGATCCCCGGAGCTGACCATCATGTGGTGCACCTGTACATATTGGGCCTCCACCACCAGCTCTTGACACCGACCAATTACTAGGGAGCTCCCAATGATCATAGTAATTTCACATGTTCCCTGTTTTGGCTTCATGGAACTCGTGGTCGAGTTCTTTCGTAGCTGGGGAGTATGTTGCGGGAGTATCCTAGGCGTGCATGCTTTTCTAGACTAGATATACTCTACACGGATTTCAAGACTTGATTAAGACGGAATAAAGTAATTTTTGGAATTAATAAATCCTAAAAATAGTAATTTTAGAATAATATATTATTTTTGGAATAAAATAATTATTTTATTATGAAAGTAATATTTTAATCCGAAAATATTTAATTTCAGCTTTATTAATTATGGTATTGTGATTCAAAAAGATTTGGTCAGATCAAATCTTCTTAGGAAAGTCCTCATTTTTTAATTAGATTGGATTGCCATTTTATTGTGAAGATTTGGGTGGATTTATTTGTTTCCATTCTTATCTTTTTTTATTTATTTTTAAAGGTTTTCAAGCCTTCATTTGTAAGGATCTGATGAATGATTGCCATTCTTTTGGTGCCATGGTTCCTATGAGAGGATCCCCATTGTTGGCGTGATTGGATTTGGCCCGAGGCCAAGGGTGCGAGCACCCCCTCTATCTTCTTCTTTCTTCCCATCTCTCAAGACGACAATTGAAAGCTGTCTTGTATCAATTGGCAAATGTGTTTTTCTTTGGCCTTCTTTTTAGCTGAGCAACTGCGTTTTTTTGGACTTTGCATCTGAGAAGCTTTGCACAAATGACACTGTGATTCCTGCGATCTAACATTGCATCGACAAGACAATAAGGCTTGATCTAAATGCTTGTAGCTCAGTAATTGTTTTTCCTTACCCTTTATGGTTGTCTGGTGACCTTAGAAATTTTTTAGTCCAAATTTGATCCACTCTTGCATAGTAGATAACTGGCACAAAGTGATTTGCTATACTTTTTTCAATCATAAGTTTACTGAATGTGAAACCATATTAGCTTTCCTTGCTTTTCCGTTTCTAAAGCTTATTATCCATTGTTGATTGGGACATCCCCTATTTTCTGTCAATAAATCCGAGATCTTATTCTATCTGCACCCTAGAGATAGGGGTGGCAATGGATTGGGCTGGGTCGGGTTGAGACATAAGTACAAGGGCAACACACCCAACCCGAGTTTAATAAACGGATCAAGATCTTAAACCCAAACCCGACCCACTTAATTAACATGTAACCTAACCCAACCCGCTAAACTCGTCCAATTAACGGGTCGGGTTAGGTCGGGTCAATAGAACCGATGTAAAATTATATATGTCAATTGACGTAACAACTAACAAATTGTTGTGCCACACCACTGCATCTCATCCATTGCTTCTGCTTCGCATGGACGAGATATCAGATGAGACTAACAGAATCTTAGCTGTCCGATTGGAGGCACATATTTGTAAATTAAACCTGGTTGTTGATTGGTTGAAACGGCCCATTTAATAAACGGTTTATAATCTAAACCCAAACCATTTGATAAACGGGTCAGTCAGGTCAATCAGTTTATGACCCAAACCCACTAAATTCAAGTCGGGTTCGGGTTGGGTTGGCTGGTCGGGTCAAGGATTGCCAGCCCTACCTACATATCACCTAACATCAATTATAGCTGAGCTTATAGAGATAATTCATTACAGTTATTCAAATGAAATATTGTTCTACAGAGGCATGCTTTATTTTTCTTCTGTACTCTTTTTCTTATACTGTTGAACTTCTCAGATAGATTGATGTCCTATTTTTTTTTTCCTTTTTTATGCACATGTTCTCCAGTAACCGAAGCTGAGTTGGAGAGATTGCAACAAGCGTTAAAAATTCTTTCTGATGCCGAAAAGCAGCTAAGACTTTCAAGTGAGCGCTCAACATGGTTCACTGCAGCTCTACTACAGCTTGGTTCTGGCCATAATGTGGGACCAAGCCAATCAATCAGTAGCAGCAAACATAGTACTAAAAGAATGAATGATGGTGCATTTGACATGGCAGAACAAACTTCATTCTGTGATAACAAGTGTCAGCCATTACTCACATTCCGGGAATCAAATTTAAAGTCTAGAGTGGCAAGTGAAAATTCTAGCCCTCATGGCTGCACATCATCTTACAGAATAGCAACTGAGATATTGACTTCTGACGCATTGCCTGCAAATAGTCAACTGGATCCCACTCACACAGATGATGCCACCGGAAAGAAGGTGTTCAAGTGTGTGAACTCAGACAAATTGGCTGAAATTTGGAAAAGGTGCATCGAGAGATGCCATTCAAAGACGTTGAGACAATTGCTTTGTATTCACGGAAAGCTATCATCAATCATTGAAACTGAAGGTAAGTCATTATCCATCTTATAGACTACAGTTCTATTTCAAATACGTTGATTTTCTGCAGTTCTTCAGAGCAACCATTTATTGCTTGACAGCTCATTGCTTGTTCTTAGGAAGCATTTGTTAAATATTGGGGCAGTTACTTTGTGATCATATATGTGGGGCCTGTTTTAGCCGTCTTAATTTTATTTAGTCCCCCTCTCTTCTATATTATACTCACTGCATTTTACGTATTGAATCTTATTGTACAGTTGCACTCCAATTTCACATGTCTTGAATTCTTCTTAGATAATCTGCTTTTAGATTATGAATATCAGTTGGCTTTCCCTTCTTTAGATAGAACTGCTTTGTGGCAATTCCATCCAAAGATTCCAAACATGGTCATTTTTCTAAAGTTCTGGATGATCTTATGTCTTGATAAAAGTCTTAAAACCTAATTCGTATGTTTGTGAACCTTCGTGTCCCCACCTGCATGTGCTAGAGACAAAAGTGCTCGTATCAGATCCATGCTATCCGCCGTTGTTGGGCGCCCGTTGCACCTTCCGATCCACCCCGAAGGGGAAATTCTAGTAAAACTAATCCACTGGGCATGTGCCTGCATGTGCAAATGTTGCTGATCTATGGACCCTTTTACACATACACAATTAAAAATAGTAATTTTAGTATAGGGTATGACACTTGAAATAATAATAGGGGCATAAGGGTATATTGGTAATTTTTATACGGCCACGATGGAAAGTGCAAGAATGCAACACTTCCTTCCTTGCATTTAGTTTTAATGACATATGATCCAAATAGGGGGTATATTTACACTATATATAAGTCAAATTGTATTATCTACACAAGTTAGAAAGAATTGGGTTTCGGTGTCAGATATGGGTATTGAGGTATTCATACACATACCCATAGACAGTTAATCAGATAGAGTTCCTATACCCATACCTTATCCAAGCCTTGTAAAAAGCATTAAGGTACCCATACCCATACTCATACTCATACCCAAAAGTTAAGAGGGTAGAGTTCCTATACCCACATGTACCCTACCAGGTAGAGTTCCTATACCCATGCCCAACACAAACCTTGTACAACCCATACCATATCAAGCCTTCAGTGGACCACCCCTGCCATCCGGCACGCCCAACACACATCTTGAAGCTCGATTAGGAAAATAAGTCATTTTTAGATTTAATAATTCCTTTAAAAACTATTTTCGGCATAAAATATTGTTTTCGAAGGTAATATTTTAATCCGAAAATAGGATATTTTCGGACTTAATAATTATGGCATTTTTTATATGCCTTATTAGGTAATAAGATTTGGATAGATCCAAATCTTTTAAAGTTTGGAAAGTATTATCTTTTGTTTTTTTTGTAGTTTTAATTGTGTATCTTATGATTCTTATGGTTACTTGATAATCAAGTCTTGTAAGGCTATTTATAGCCTCCTATTAGCAATGAATAAAACAAAGATGAATTAAGAGAAAAATGAAGTTTTTTGCTTTGATGACGGCTGCGATGGTTGTCTTTCCCGACGGTGCGATGTCTAGGGATACTTGGTGCGATGCCAATGGTGAGAGGTTGTAGGGCTCGAGTGCTCTGGAAAAGAAACTTCTCCTTATCCTTCTCCCTTCACCTCTATCATCCTCCTCCATCGACAATATTCCATTCATCCCCCGGTTCATCCTGCATCATTGTCTATGGGACCATGGCCTGTCCCGATAAGCAAAACGATCCGACCTACCCAACCTGATAAAAATTGGGCCAAGGACCAAGCTGAAACCTGGCTCATCAATGATGTTTATATTAATCCCACCTGACGTAGGGCACTTGGGGCCATACTGGCCGATCCATTTTGTATTTTAGTTATTCAATGTATCATAGTGATAAACATTTTGGGTTATGCTTTATGATTTTTTGTTCTGACAAAAGCTTGAGATCTTAGAAATTTTTGCAAGACGGGTCACGGTATTGTCCCAAAAAAAGCTTGGGAGCTGCTTTTGAATGCAACAACCTTTTGAATATAGTAGTTTTACAATCATAGACTGAGTATATGCCTCGTGCTATCTGCATTTTAAATGTACTGATTATTAGGATTATAAACGACGATGTGTGAATGCTGCTGAACGGGGGACTTGGAAATTAATGGAAAGCGAACAGTTGAAAGGATGTTCTCACCTATGGAGCTCCATGGGTAGGCAGTGTCGATAGGTAAATTAATATATACTGCTGTGCCTTTTGGTTCCAACCTTGACCCAGTATGAAATGGCCAAACTTAATTGACCTGACCCGATCCATTAAAGCAAGAAGTCAAGCCTGACCATAAATATTTTCAGGCCAAAACTGAAGCACCATTGGGGTGGCCTGACCTGTTGAAAATCGTAGTCCTTAACCTTAAGCATCATCTGAGTGGCATGAATAAGTGAACTATTTACAATCATATTAACACTTCTAACAATGTTTGCTTGTATTTCGAAGTGAGTTCTCTTTTCAAGCGAGTCCATTTTATTTATTAAGTACACATGATTCTCTCTCATCAGTGAAGTTGCTTGCACATGATGCACGAGTATGACATGCTACTATTTCTGCAGGTGCTTTGATTGCTTTCATAGCATTCGAGGATAGTAATATAAAAACTAGAGCTGAGAGGTACTTGAGCAGCATCACAAATTCAATGGAGATAGTCTTGAAGAATAATGTGGAGGTTCGAATAGGCCTCGTGCCCAAGAACTACACAATTGGATTGAAGTCAATGCCAGACTTGGCTGCCAGCAATCATACAGAAAAGTATGGATACGTGAACAAGGACAGAAAGTTAGAATCTGGCAGCTTAAACGGAGGCCATGGTACAATAGAGCAAGGGCAGGAAATTACAGTTCGAAGGACACATAAGGTGGCGGCCATTGATGAGAACAGGTTGGAGAGTGCTTGGCTTCAAGCTGCAGAAAAGAATGCATCAGGTCATTCCAAACCTGAGAGCAACCAAGTATTGCCGCAAAATGGTGTCGGTTGTCAGGATCATAGTGGATCTTCAATGGCTGTAGCTTCCAAGCAATGGGAAGATGAACTAAATTGTGAGTTCAAAGCTTTTGAAAGCAGTGGTACTCAAGGCTACCACCAGAAACAGATTGGCGGGCAGGCGGATCACTATGTCATTTCTCCTAGTTTATTGCACAGTAACAGCTTCACAAACAGTTTTGACAAAGAGAACGTGTGAGTTATTACTTTTGACATGGTTTACGCATAACACTACTACCCATATTCATGTGTTTCCTCTGTCTGTTCTTTTGCTGAGTTGTCAATTGATGTTTTCATGAAATCGAGTCCCGATAAGCTAATCCAAAATCTAGGTACTCAAATTGTAGGAAAATTGGTGTCAACCTGTCGCGTCATGTTGAATTGAGTCCCAGATATGTCCAACATTTCTTTTAACGGTTACATTGTTTCATATTTGTGGCAAGACCTTTGAGTTTGGGCTTCTAATCTGCTGTTCTTATGCTCAAATTAATGCTTGGTTATGGGTTTTGTCTGAATATCATACAAGTTAGACCTTATCTTACAGAAATTCCTTGCTAATGTTATTATCCATTTAAGGGAGGAGCTGACAATCTTTTGTTGATTGCTTTGTTCTAGTGTGACTAAAAGGGCTTGTGTGCTATAAAGGACAATATTTTATGAGTCAGTTCTTGTGTAAATGTTCGGTGTATGCCAGTAGAGTATAATAGTTTAGATGAAAAAGGGTTCACGAGATGATTACGACCGTGTCTGATGTGTTGGACTTCTTTCACCTTCTGTTTTTTAGTTCTTATTTCCCCTGCATTATTTTTTTATAGAAAACTAGTACTAATCCCGTGCATTGCACGGACGGCTGTGATGCCGCTTGATGCATTGAATTCTGCTCCTCATTTTGTAGAGAGAGAGAGAGAGAGAGAGAGAGAGAGAGAGAGAGAGAGAGAGAGAGAGAGAGAGAGAGAGAGAGAGAGAGAGAGAGAGAGAGAGAGAGAGAGAGAGAGAGAGAGAGAGAGAGAGAGAGAGAGAGAGAGAGAGAGAGAGAGAGAGAGAGAGAGAGAGAGAGAGAGAGAGAGAGAGAGAGAGAGAGGCTGACATGTGGCACAGAGGCCTCAGCATTATAACTATTTATAGATTATTTTCTGGTACATTAAAAAGTGATTTGTTGACGGATATTTGTTCATTTTGCTGGCTTTAGTCGGAGAATCTGGTTTCATAGATAAACATAGTATTATCAATATTGTTGGCTGATGATTTGCATGATCTCTGGGACTACCTTTATTCATGGTGTTTTATTTCTGCTCATTGTGCTGTTTGACAGGGGATACGAATCGGGACCTGGCTGCAATGGCCTTTTTTGTTGGAACACTCGAAAGATTTACAGTGGAAAGGTAGGAGGGTGGAGCATGCAGTCTATATCATCTGAATAGTTGTTTGAGGGGATTCATCACCCCGACATGACCATTTTTCTTGTCAAAATCAGGTGAAACAAGGAACCCATGTAAAGTCGGAGAAGACCGGCCGACTTTCACTTTTTGGGCAATGTGGGAGGCCGAAGGCACCCGAAAGCAGGTTGAGATGATCAGGCGAGAATGTACAGAACCTGTCATACTTCTTCAGCTATGAGAGAGAAAGTTACTGTGGTTAGTCTGCTTTGTCTGTCTTCTGATTTTGCTAGTTCAAGGCAATTTTCGTAGCAAATGAAATATTAGAATGGGGAAGAGTAAGGTGCATGATTTCCAATTGGTTTTCATGAATTTGTTAATTTATGTGGTAAATGTATACCTTTCCAATTGGTTCAAGTATTGTTTTTCTTAAATTCGAAATATAATATGAAATTACTAGCTAAAATAATGAATATACAAGCATTTAGAATTCTGAAGCAATAGCATCAAAGCTAATTTAGAGAAATTTCATCCCAACAATGAATACGTCTCATGAATCTCAACAACTTTGTCTCATGCTCCTCACCCTCGTACGGTCCTCGTAAGCCTTGGGACTGCACTTTGGATTAGTTTCTCCAATATTTCAATCAAATTGAATTGACAGTAGCAATGCTTGCTTAGTTATCCCTATAATCTTGAAGTATTAATTGTTATTATTTCTCCTAAACAAAAAAGAAAGTTGCATAATATATAGCTTACATAAAAGTCAATACTCGAAGTTCTTTTATTGAGCTGCTTTCATCAAAATTCGTACACAAACCAACCTTTATCATTCTTTAGAAAGTTCAGAGTATTGAAGAAATTTTCTCTAATAGGTTCTGAAAAGTTTATCTTCTGCCAAAAAATCTTGGTTAAAAGCTCTCATACAAGCACCTGTTGCTTATTTGTCAAGGCAGTGATTGTTACCTTGTAGTGATATGTCAATCTTCACATGTGCAATTTAATCTCGCACGCTTCAAAATCTTGAGCAATGGTTTGCTCCCACATCTTTGGCCTTCATCAAGGGGAGTCTTTCCCCACCTACAATGGCATCTCAATTCTAAAGTAGATGAACGTATAGTAGTTGTATACTTGTATTTGATGCGGAACCCACACACACACGTACACATAGTAGTTGTATATGAGTTCAACATAAATCATGAGAAAATTCTTGCTTTCCTTAGATTAGCTATCAAAATTTTAACTTAACTCGCATATTTTTCAGTTATTTTACTTCATTAGAAGCCTAATCAAATGCATAAACATAAAATCTCGTTATTCACTAAGCTTCGACAAACTTGAAAATTGAAGCTCTATTGTTATGATGGTTTCTGAGTTCAAAGTAAAGATGAATTGATGAAGTAGAATGTAGATTAAAATTTAGGAAGAGGGTAATATGAATTCTTAAAAGAAACCAAGACTTAGTGTATACCTGTCCTCGGAGAGAACATCTGCTCCAAACTTGATCAAGATACTGACCACAAGGTGCAATCCTTCTGCAGCAGCAACATGAAGTGGCGTCCTCTGATCGTAGTTCTTAGAATTTGGGTCCATGCCATTTTCCAACAAACGTCGTAGCATGTCGATTCTACTATCGACCACCAATCTACAGAGATAATTTCCAGGATCTTCCAAGTTCAATATTCCGCCATTTTCCACAAGTAGCAAAGCAATCCTATCATGCCCAGACTTCACGGCCTCTAACAATGGTGAGTTCCCAAATTTGTCTGCAATTTGTAAAAAGTACAATCTTAATTTATGAATAGATAGATAAGGAGAATTAAAAGAAAAAAAACAATACTTCAGCTATTCCTTCTTCACCTACCTATGCAATTGACATTTGCTCGTCGTTGTATTAGAAACCTCACTATATCTTCATATCCTCTAGATGCTGCCATATGCTGAAAATATAAATAAACAATAAGATTATCTTAACTATGCGAGTGATTCCTAACTTAAAAATCTGATGTCGAATGTTATTAACATTCAACAAGAAATTATCAATGAGGGGTTAACTGATAAGCAATTTGTAAAATTCCCAGGATTTGCATCCTAAGGATCAAAACAAATCCTTCGAATCTTAAATGGGTTAAAGGTATAAAAGGAAATACAAGTGCGGTCCTCCCATCATAGTCGGTTTTACTAGGATCGGTGCCAGCGTTGAGTAAGCCTTTGAGATGATACAGGTCCCCATGGTAGGCAGCGCTGTTTACTCCCAATGCTTGCTCGGCCTCCTGCTTTGCAATGAGATATGTGATGTCCGACTCCAGCTGCTTGATTCTTAGATTACTCTCTTTTCCCTAAAAATTATATATGTCAGCGATATTAGGGATTCTAGCACGACAAGTCAGCTTTCTATCCTAAATAATTTCAGCATCATACCTTGAGCAGATTATTGAGTATTTGACGGCTGTCCTTGAAGTAAAGTTGCAAAATGCTCATCAAAGATTGTTTTTCCATTCGAAGAAGTCTACACAGCTCGCAAACACGCACGACATATGGCTGCGGTATGTTGCACAAGACCGCAACCTCACCGAATATGTCGTACGGCACGAGTTCTGTAACAGATTCCTCCAATCCATCGTCGCCGATAACCACTTCTTCCTATTTTCAGAAATTGAAAGAAACTCCATCACAACCAAGGTTTGAAATATCGATTTCGACCCCCCCTGAAAAAAACGACATATTTCATGAAATATTGCGGTATTTCGTGAAAAATTGCATTTCAGTCTATTGAAAAAACAAAAAAAATTATGGAATTTCACAAAATATTTTGATTTTTTTCTACCTTGATCACAACTTGATCTACATTAACTCTACTGTTGACGCATGTAGTACTCTGAAGCAAACGATGATTTACGTATATATGTAACAAAGTTCTCATAACTCTCAGTTCAAATGCATCCTTCCTCGATGAATACAAAAATTTCTAACCCCCCCCCCCCCCCCCCCCTTCCAAAAAAAAAAACAGAAAAAAAGAGGAATTAAATGACAAGGAATCCTAATTTTGATCTAAAATTCGATATGATGTAAGAAGTTAATACAAGATGGCCATAAGATATGATGTAGATCTGATCAACAGGGCTTCCTTGTTCGAGAATCACTTCTCCCGGTAGGAAGAACTCTTCATTCAGCTTCAATACCTGCATTTGTTTCCAGAATTGGTATTTTAGGAACCTTTTGAGAGTCGACGTTATATAACCTACCTGTAGTAAAAAAAAATTCCGGGTGTCGAGCAATGAATGACATACTATTTGATTTAGGAATTCATCTGAGCATCCTTTGAAGAGTGGAACTCTCTGGACCCCCTCATAATAAAGAGACTGAGATACCTGTTTCAATACGATAGAGAACAAGTCGAATCACTCCGTATTTCTCCACGAAAATACGTATTTATAAGGTAGAAGTCAATCTAGGGCTCTACCTTGGCTCGAACGGCGACCGGAATGTCTTCGAGGATGCTAGCTTTGGCGTATCTGCTCTCATATTGTAACCGTAGGTGGCTCTTAATCTGGCTCCTAATCTCTTTGCCGAGCTTGTTTCGATTCATGTACTTGATCAGATCGGTCATTTTGTCTCGGAACCTCTCGGTATTGGATCCCTTGACGATGAGCGCCGTCATGTTTCCGATCAAATAAGCCCCGATTATCATGTCAAATGAGATGTATATCATGATGAATATCATCTCCCTAGTATTTACTGCATGGATGTCACCATAACCTGCATGTAAATTGTGTGCTTTATTGATGATTTGAACCAAACAATGAATCCAATCCTCTGCTAAAGAGAAGGCGGGGGCGGGGGCGGGGGCGCACCGACGGTCGCCATGGTAACGATCGCGAAGTACAGCGACGTGATGTAGCGCCTCCAGAAGTCGATCTCCCTGAAGCTGACGTAGTTGTAGTCGCCCATGGACAGGCTCCCGATCCACGTGTGTCCCTCCTCCGATGGCGGCAGCGTGGTGGCGAGGTAGTAGAAGATGCAGGCGGCTGTGTGGGTGCAGTAGAGCTCCACCGTGATGAGCTTCACGATCCTGGTGAAGAGGTAGTTGACACGGATGTCCTTCTCCATCATCTTGAAGAACTGGGCGATCTTCCTCGAGCGATAGAGGCGAGTCCAGACGAGGCATCGGATGAATTCTCTTCTTTCTGTGTTCTAAGACCAAGAGCATGGTTACGAAAATGGTTACCAAGAGACCTGGGATCGAATCCCACCTTCATAAAAAAAAAAGGGTACACCCCTTAAACCTGTTACTTCTTTTTCACCTTGTATATCCAATCCCAGGGAAAACATCCGAGGAGATCGACGGCGAAAACTACTCTTTATGTAGCTGCATATAATAAGAAAAAAAAAAAATTCATATAAATATATAGAACAATTCACAGAATGAAGATTTACATCAAAATGTTCCATGATAGCGGAACGAAAAACTATTTTTTTTTTAAAGGGATCACTATATATAGTGGTCAGTACATCACTGCTTAGTGCGCCAGCACAAGATAGACCAAGGATCGAAACTCGTCATATGTGCAAGAGAAATGCCCTGATTTTTAATAACTCTATAAGTAGGAAAGCCCGCTACTACGTAGCGGGAAGAAATATGTCATAGCACTTAATTGAACTAGGGGTGGGACTTGGGCAGGTTGAAGGGTCTGCCCATGCCCAACCCGACTTGCACAAATCTTTGCCCGTTTTACTCGTGGAAGCCCAACCTGTGCTTGTCCATTCTAGTTCCTCGGGTTGCTGGGATTGCCCAATTTGCAAAATAATAAGCGGGTTGGGCAGGTTGCCCTATTAGAAATGCTTTTGCACATAAATAGATGGAAAAAAATCCAACAGATTTTTGAATTGAACAAAAAAAATCTTTGATTTGCATAACAAAAACATAAAGTCCAACCCATATCCTCACATATTTCAAACGAATTCTTAGCATTCGACATAAAATAGGCAGTTGTTGATTTCCATAAAAAAAACTATCAAAGCATTCAACCTTAGTGTGTCACTTCCTCGGGTTGGGGAGATCGGTGCCCAAACCCGTCCAGATTGAAATCGGGTTGATCTTTATATGTCCAAATCCGTCCAAGTTTTTAACCAGCTTTGTTCATGTTTATCCATTGTTCGGGTTGGGCGGGTCGGGTTCGGGTTAGACCCGCCCAAGTCCCACCCCTAATTTGAACCGTTGACCAAGACCACAGGTTGAATATTTCTTACTGAGCTATCAGTCGGAGGGGAAAATTTTCTGCACTCACTATTGCGGGACTGCTGCTCTGTGCTTGCCGATCAGCGGGCTGCGCTTATGCCATACCACAGTACCGTACTGCATGGTGCGGTTTTGGTTTTACATAATGATACACTGTTTCGGTGCGGTATATTTTATGTGTGTTGGTTCGGTGTTGCGGTGCAGTTTTGATTCTGTCTAAAATCGTACCGAAACTGCACCGTTGCCGTCACTAGTTAAACTTCAAAATCAAAACAAATTAATACGGTTGGTTTTAGAATTCACTTTGTTTATTTGGAGAAAAAAAAAAAAGTGATCCCCATGGTGGATTATTACGTTTATGGTTGATGACCTCTTTGATATGAACAACTAACTAATGAGCAGTGCATGTCTCACTTAATCAAAGATTAGCACTTGCTCGTGCAGTGCACGTGCTCCAATCCGGTCACGTATAGTGTGCGTGCATGGTTTTTTTTTTTTTTTTTTTTTGAGGGGGAGAGGTGCGGACCACGCTGGGGTCTCACCGTAGGGCAATGCTTTTCCTGTCGTGCACCATCCTGTAGGTGTTGATCGTCCCTGTAGGCAACAAAGAACTGCAGGGCCGCGTCGGCGAGGAAGACCACCTGCACGGCGTCGAGGTCCGTCAGGTGCTCCGGCAGGCCTCGGAAGAACCCGAACTCCAACGGCGTGAAGGCGGCCGAGTAGATGGACCAAAGGAACACAACGTTCACCCAGCACTTGTACAACCTTAGAGAGATCATCGCACATTCATGAAGATATTATTACGTTTGATCCATTGATGTGAGAGAGAGAGAGAGAGAGAGAGAGAGAGAGAGAGAGAGAAGAGAGAGAGAGAGAGAGAGAGAGAGAGAGAGAATAATGTGGTTACCTTCCATTGGGATGGATGATGAAGGATCCATTGCAGTTCTTTGGAAGTCTCAGTGCACTGCTGCTCTCCCATTTGCTTCTTCCAAACCCAAACTCCTTAGAGAACAAGGACAGCCTGCTGCCCACAGAGCCATGTATGTTGTCTTCCACCTCATTAAGCTCAAACTCCTCATTGATCTCTCCACCCATATCTCTCTCTCTCTCTCTCTCTCTCTCTCTCTCTCTCTCTCTCTCTCTAAGACTACAAGGCAAACACTCTCACACAATACAATGATATATGATGGTGATTTCTGGTTGGGGGGGGGGGGGGGGGGGGGGGGAACTGATATATATATTGTTGAATGGAAAAGGTGTGGTTCTGTGTAAAGAAAAGAAAAAAGTTATAGTGGTTTCACTTTAGCAGCAGCAATGAGGGATTGGATTGGACGGAGGATGGAGCATGGACGCTAGCTCAGCTGGCTAATGAGATGGGTGGTTAAAGGAGCTAGGCTCAGGTGAGTCCGTTCTTGTTGGTGTCATCACCCGATCACTTTAAGCTTCACATCGATCGGGCAGGCATGCTTTGCACGAATCATACCTAACAATGTTTGGTTATTCCACCTCATTCCCCCCCATTCGGTGAATCGGACAAATTTTTGCTCCAGCGACGGGACGCTCCAGATGCTCAGTGATGCTTGACATCGATCTCCATGCTAGCTGGGTTATTAAAAAACAAAAAAGAGATATGAAGATTGATAGGAGAAAGGCAGCATAGTTTGCTCTAGCGCTTGTCCACTGACTGCCTGGTCGCGGTCCACAAATATATATATGGCCAGGTTCGGGGGATATTATTTTTGCACTTAAATATTTACACCGATTTTCAAAACATTAGATAGAGGTTTCAGAAATTTGATTTTTTGTAAGCTTAATCACGTCTTAGGGCACATCCACAAAAAATCAGCACATCCTAAAGCCTCTAGACTTCAAAAATATGCTATTCAAATTAACGATTAAAACAGATGGTACGTTAAAATTTTTAGATTTTGAGCTTGTTTGGATGTTGCATATATATGACATGTGTTTCTTTGGATATGCATTGTTGTAATACATATGTAAAGAAACACATGTTTATAGCTACACTTGTTTGTTTGTTTTTGTCATTTGTACATATTTGTGCATGTGTTTATGTCTTTAGTTGAGACCATATATGCAAATAAGTTGTGGGTTTCTATTTGTTCATGGGGTGGGATGAATTCTGAAAAGACCAGCTAACAGCACATATATGAACATGTACAACCGGTTGCGCATCAAAAAAGCAACAACCAAACATAAAATTTTGTTTGTACCTGTGCAAATAAAAAACACACCCTATTTGCACAGGATCCAAACAATACCTTATGTATTTCGAGGCTTTAGAATGTGTAGATTTTTTATGGATGTGCTATCTAAGGCAAAATGATTATGCTCACAAAATACACAACTTCTGAAACCACTATCTAATGATTTAAAAATCGGTGTAAAATTTTGTGTGCAAAAATAGTGTCTACCATGGAAAAGGTTTCCAAGACCAGTGGTCCAACAAATATGCTGGTCCACTGGACTAAATACCACTCTACAAGTTTCAGAATTTGTTGAAACTTGGTAGGTCTGTTATCTAGGGTGAGGTGATCATCCTCACCAAAAGTTAAAAAATTCTAAAGCTTCTGTTAGGTATGATGTGGTCTACAACTCATAAAACTTTGGTTTAACTGTATATGGTTGATAATTTAGTTAAATTTGTACGCATATGTAGATAGGTTTGATAAATTTTTTTTTAAAAGATTCGATCAATTTTTTATGTTTTTTTTTGTATTTTGTATAGGATCATTCCCAAAATCAATTTGGATTAGATTAGATTCGATTTTGGACCAATTTAGATTAGGTTTTTGTATTTTGGACTTACTTTCCTGATTTTGGAGTTGATTTGGATCTTATCGGATCATATAAATTTTTGCGATATGACTTTGTATGTTATTTTGTATTTTGTGTCGGATCATATACAAAATTAATTTAGACTAGATTCGATTTTGGTTCAATTTAGATTAGTTTTTTGTGTTTCAAACTTACTTTACAAATTTTGGAATTGGTTTGGATCTTTATCGGATTTCAAAATAAAAAAATCAGATATTTTTTTGTAATTTGAACTTGTGTGTTTTTTTTTTTCCATATTTTGTTTCAAATCTATCAAAAATCCATTTGGATTGGATCAAATCCGATTTTGGACTAGTTTAGATTAGTTTTTCTATATTTTGGACTTACTTTCTGGATTTTGACTTGGTTTGGAGCTTTATCAGATCGGATCGAATAATTTTACATGATTTGGACTTGTATGCTTCTTCGTATTTTGTATCAGATAATATCCAAAACCAATTTGGATTGGATCGGATCTAATTTTTGAAAATTTTAGATTAGGTTTTTATGTTTCAGACTTACTTTTCGGATTTTGGATTTAATTTGGATATTTATCGATCGGATAAATTTTTTTTTTATTTGGATTTGTATGTTTTTTTGGTTTTTTTATCGGATCATATCCAAAATCAATTTGGATATGATTGGATCCGATTTTGGACCAATTTAGATTAGTTTTTCATGTTTTGGACTTTCTTTCCAGATTTTGGACTCGATTCGGATCATTATTGGATCAGATCGAATCAGATATAATTTTTGATTTGGGCTTGTATGTTTTTTTTTTATAATTTTTATCGGATTATATCCAAAATCAATTAGGGTCAGATCCGATTTAGACCAATTTAGATTATTTTTTTATATTTTAGACTTACTTTCTAGATTTTGTACTTGGTTTGGATATCGGATTGGATCGGATCAGACAATTTTATGTAATTTGGAGTTGTCTTCTCTTATTTTTGTATCAGGTCATATCCAAAATCAATTTCGATCGGATTATATACGGTTTTGGACCAATTTTAATTAGTTTTTTATGTTTCGGACTTACTTTTTGGATTTTGGACTAGGTTAGGATCTTTATTGGATTGGATTTGATCACATAATTTTCTGTGATTTGGACTTGTATGATTTTCGTATTTTGTATCGTATTATATCCAAAATTATTTTGGATCATATTAGATCCGATTTTGCACTAATTTAAATTAGTTTTCTATGTTTCATACTTACTTTTTTGGATTTTCGACGTGGTTCAGATCTTTATTGGATCGGATAATTTTTATGATTCAGACTTGTATGTTTTTTTCATATTACATATCGGAGCATATCCTAAATCAATTTGGATCCGATTTTGGATCAATTTTTTCTTCTTCCCTCTTCAACCTTCTACTAGATCAAATCTATGGAGGTTTGACTTATCGCTTGAATGATGACTTGAGAGTCATCAAACTTCTTGTGTTTATTCAAGTCAGAGAGGGCAAAGCTAACTCAGGATCTATGGTGTCATCCAACACCTAGATCTAGAACTAGTCTTTGAAGATTTTCTTAAGAGTTTGAATATCTTAAGTGTACTAGGTTTAGGAATGATAAGTTTCTTAGGTGGATAGGTTTCGACAAAGCTAACACACTAGCCAGGTGCCTTGCTTCATCAAGGAAAGTCCCTATGATGAAGAGCTTAGTGCTACTTCTATTGTCTCTCTCTCCACTGCCTTTGGGACTTCTGTCCCAACTTATCCTTCGGATAAGAAGAGGCACACCTGTCCTTGCCACTTTAAAGGTACTAGTATACCTCTATCTTCTATCACTCTCCCTATTCTTGTGTCTTTGACTGACCCCTACAAACCAAGGTTATTCTCTCTCAGACCCTTTCCGAGGTCTTGGTTCGCCTTTAAGGTGAAGTGTTCGCTGCATTCTTTCCCCCTCTATTTTATATTTTTGTGTCTCACAAGGTACACAAGAGTGAGTTCCAAATAGTGTTGTGAATACTGCTCGGAGCTTCACTGATCAGGGGCTTTCAGGAGACACACCTCCTAGGAATCACACTTCTAGCAACTAGTTTGGTCAGTCTTTTGGGTGGGAGCCACTTGTTAGTTGTTTTCCTGTATCCTCTGCTCCCAACCACCTTTACACACTATCCTTCCTGTTTGGCACGTCTCTATCTTTTGGCTAGTGTGTAGTTTGTGTGTGTTTTCCCTGCTTTCTAGTTAGGGTGTGTTTTTATTTTGTTTTGTTCTATCTTTTGTAGTATATTCCTTGCAAATCTTTTCTGAGTCCGTGTCATGCATCGATGGGGGGGCACTTTGTCTGTCCTTTGCTGTCTCTTAAGGTTGTCTACTGCTTCTTATCATCTTTTAAGGTTAAAATGATCGAAAAAAATGATTAGAGCATATCAAACCCTTAGGTCATCTTGTATTATATTAATTGGCCTTTTTGTCATGCCGTAGTGTTTGATAAAATTGCTTAAGTTGTGGCATGTTATAGTGTGATTGTTTTGATATATGCTGTTAGCATTAGCATTGATTGCCTTAATTAATCTAAGTTTATACTCTTAGTACATTCTATTTCCTCTATTAATTCAACTTCCTTATTGAATATATATATATATATATATATATATATATATATATATATATATATATATTATATATATATATATATATATATATATATAATATATATATATATATATATATATATATATATATATATATATATATATATATATATATATATATATATATATATATATATATATATATATATATATATATATTATATGGGCGTGTTAGGATGCGGCGTGCGGTGCGTGCGGTGTCTCATCGCAGCCGTATGATGCACCGCTGCGTGCATCACACGCACGTAGCGAGTGCATCAGACGGCTGCGGTGCGACACCACCGCACGCCGCATTTTATCATTCCTCTCTCTCTCTCTCTCTCTCTCTCTCTCTCTTTCTCTCTCTCTCTCTCTCTCTCTCTATATATATATATATATATATATATATATATATATATATATATATATATATATATATATATATATATATATATATATATATATATATATATATATATAAAGAGAGAGAGAGAGAGAGAGAGCGAGAGAGATGCTTATGTGTGGTCCGCGGTCCGCAGTCGTCCGATGCATCACTCCGTGCATTTGATGTACGCGGCGGGTGCATAGGACGGCTGCGGATTGGGGATCGCACGAACCGCACCTAAGCATTACTATACACACACACACTAGTAATGCTTGTGCCCAAGGGCACGGAAAAGATGTCAAAGGTGACAAAAAATTTCAAGGACGGGACAAAATTTTGAGGGAGAAGACAATATTTTAAAGGTGGCAAATAGCCCTAGCTTGCTATAGTTAATTTAAAAATGTCACTTGGGATATTTCTTTTCCAAATTTTTTTTTATGAACATTGTTAGGAGGGGGTGTACCCACCTTGACCAACTTCTAACCCCGGTTAAAAAGTTTCATATGGCACCCCAAATTGAAGAGAGGACTAGCATGTTGGCTAGTCGGGAGGACCGTGTTCACTATTCGATCCCCATATATATATATATACATATATATATATATATATATATATATATATATATATATATATATATATATATATTATATATATATATATACATATATATATATATATATATATATATATATATATATATATATATATATATATATATATATATATATATATATATATATATATATATATATATTATATATATATGTAATCCCTCAAGTGCGATCCTGTTGGTGCCATCCACTTGGTGCGACCTTGATGAGTAATATATACACTAAGCTACAACATATACAACGGAGCATAGTAACATGTGGATTTTAGCGTGCAGGCACCATCCCCGCTTGCCCATGCAACATATGCGATGGAAGTAGTTCAACATAAGGATGTTAGCGATCAGACATATGTTAGGGTGTGCTGCATGCACCACCCAAACCTTGCATCAACAGCCATTCAAGTTAAATCCAACGGTCCAAAGTGAGCCTACATATGTTAGTTGTGATGCCATCCACCGCCAAAATAATGCATCACAATCCTACAAATTACATTGGACAGCCACAGTGGTCGGATCGCACTAGAGGGGTTCTCTCTAACACGCGATCTAGTGATATATATATATATATATATATATATATATATATATATATATATATATATATATATATATATATATATATATATAGTAGTGTTACATTGCGGCCGGTAATGTGCGGCACCCCCTTCGGGGGTATTTTCGATTTTTTTTTTTTTTTGGGGATTGATCACCCACCCTTGGATTGGACACACAAAAAAATTTCAGCCAATCCAAGGACCTGTATGCTGTCCAAATGTGTTGATCAAAATGGCGATAAAAATGAATGACCGATAAAAGATCAACACATTTGGACGGCTTACAGGTCTTGGATCGGGCTGAAATTTTTTGTGTGTCCAATCCAAGGGTGAGTGATCAATCCCCCAAAACAAAATACCGAAAATACCCCCGAAGGGGGTGGCCGCACGTTACCGGCTGCAATGTATCACTACACTCTCTCTCTCTCTTTTATATATATATATATATATATATATATATATATATATATATATATATATATATATATATATATATATATATATATATATATATATATATATATATATATAAAGAGAGAGAGAGAGAGAGAGTAGTGATACATTGCGGCGAGTAGTGTGCGCCTTAACGTGCGGCCAACCCCTTTGTGGGTATTTTCGGAATTTTTTTTTTGGGATTGATCACCCACCATTGGATGGACACACAAAAAATTTCATCCCGATCCAAGACTTGTAGGCCGTCCAAATGTGTTGATCTTTTATCGGTCGTTCATTTTTTTCGTCATTTTGATCAACACATTTGGACGGCCTACAGGTCTTGGATCGGGCTGAAATTTTTGTGTGTCCAATCCAAGGGTAGGTGATCAATCCCCCCCAAAAAAAAAATTCCGAAAATACCCCCGAAGGGGGTGCCGCACGTTAAGCCCGCACGTTACCCGCCGCAATGTATCACTACTCTCTCTCTCTCTCTCTCCTCTCTCTATATATATATATATATATATATATATATATATATATATATATATATATATATATATATATATATATATATATATATATATATATATATTATATATATATATATAGAGCTTAGGTGCTGTCTGCGGTCCCCGGCCCGCAACCGTCCGATGCACCGGCCCGTGTGCATCTGATGCATGGAGTGGTGCATCGAAAAGCTGCGGACCCTAAGCATTTCCCTCTCTCTCTCTCTCTCTCTCTATATATATATATATATATATATATATATATATATATATATATATATAGAGAGAGAGAGAGAGAGAGAGAGAGAGAGAGAGAGAGAGAGAGAGAGAGAGAGAGAGAGAGGAGAGAGAGAGAGAGAGAGAGAGGGAGGAATGCATATTCTCATTTAAAAATTGTCCAATGAAAACTGCATGGTAAGTATCACTGCACGATCTGCACGGATGCACCCATTGGACCACTCAACTGTCCAATATCCATAACCTTAAACTCATGGTTGATTGAAGAAGCAACTACATTAATACCCCAAAAACCAACTCATATTTGATGGGAGAAACTAACTCCATTAATAATAGTTTTATGTTTGCTCGCCCGACCAACCTCTCCAGAGTGACCGAATTTAGGCAACCGAGTGACCCTAGTTCAAATATGAGTAGACCCTCTACAGGTTCCTCAAGCAGGGTCAAGCAATTTGGACAAAGACGATGAAACTTAGTTCAAATATGATCATACTTCCAAGCCCGATCGTGTTCACCCCCAAGCTTGTGATATCCTCAAATTTCTCTAGCTTATGCTAAGCCTCCATTAAGCCAACAGTATTATTTCGGCCCGGAAATAAGATTCATACTCACCGCGAGTGACCTGATCCTGTCATCCTCTTAGGGCTGGCAATTTGGGACCCGACACGGCAGACCCGACGCGAAGTTCTGCGTCAGGGTTTTAAACGGGTTCGGGTTGTAAACGGGTCGACATGATAGATCCGTTTAATAAACGGGTCGGGTCCGGGTTTAGAGTTTGGACATGGTAGACCCGGGACCCGTTTAAAATTCAACGGGTCGGGTCAGGTTTACCCGCAATCCGATATTATAATATATAGTACCAGTGGGTCTATCGGGTCAGGTCGGGTCGAGTCGGATTGGGTCGGATCGGGTCAACTGAATAGACCCGTGTGGTAAACGGGTTTATCGGGTCTACCCATTTATTAACGGGTCGGGTACGGGTTTAAAGATCTAGACACGATTAGTTAAACGGGGTCAGATCCGGGTTTAGGGGTTTTAAACACGACCCGAACTAGACACGACACGAACCCGACGCGACACCCGTTGACACCCCTACATCCTCTAGATCACCTTGAAGCCTCTGGAACCTCTCATCTATCCGGCGCTTACCTTGAACCCATCTCGACCTCGAAGCTTCGCGTCTAT
This sequence comes from Chamaelirium japonicum, assembly GCA_947650365.1. Classification (NCBI taxonomy): domain Eukaryota; kingdom Viridiplantae; phylum Streptophyta; class Magnoliopsida; order Liliales; family Melanthiaceae; genus Chamaelirium; species Chamaelirium japonicum. The sequence continues at coordinate 44,073,879 of OX393559.1, forward strand.
GTGGGATGATTCCTTCGACCGCCACGTGTCTAAAAAGGCGATCGATGCTAACTAGAACTCGATCCTTTATAAACACCGTTACGAACTTGCTCCCTCTCCGGCACGGAGGAGTTTCCGATATCACTGACACGATCACAGCTCTCAACAAAGCAAGAATGAGGTCGGACGCCATCGTAGCCGCCGGTGTGCTTCTATTGCTGGCCGTCGCGCCGCCGTCGTCCGGGTCGCTGCTGCCGTTCCTCGACCGCCAGGGAAGCTCGGTCTCGGAGCGGTTTCCCGACCCGTTCCGGGTTCTGGAGCACATCCCGTTCGGCCTGGACCGGGACGACGTGGCCCTGGCGATCGCCTCCGCCCGGGTCGACTGGAAGGAGACCCCCACCGCCCATCAGATCATGATCGACGTCCCAGGTGGGTGCAAGCTAGCCTCGTGTTTGCTTGACCTCATGCGTGAAAACGCAAGTGGCACTACAACAGATCTGTGCTTTTGCGACGGCTAATATTGGTCGTTAAAAGTCATAATCAGCCGTTTGGCCGCCGCTTATGGTAGCCGTAAATGGGTCCGTCGAAAAAAGATATAAACAGCCGAGCCCCCGCATATAGTTGGGGAATAACGGCGGCCAGGTTTGCCTCATTTGCGGCTCTTTTTGCGGATGGATCAGGCGCTGCTGTATATAAAAAAAAACCTTAAAGCACAATAAACCCCTGCCAGCTCCCATTATCGAGCTTCGATCCAAGGTCAGGCCCGCGTAACACTGACAACATTACCAACTCTCCTTTCGATGGAATCTAATAAGTAGTGGGAAATATATTTATTTAACCTATCTACAACAACTGTAGATTTTTTTTTTAATAGATGACCAGTACTCTTTTGTTCAGGTTTTGAGTAGGCACGACGGCGATGAAGGAGGAGGGCATTCAGCCCCTCCTCCCTCTCCGACACCTCCCCACCAGAGGCAGCAATGGAGATGACTCTCCCTCTCCGACCGACCCCCCCCCCCCCCCCCCATCTTCCTCAATGTTAGCCGCTGTTTCGGTTGCGTCGGTTGGCCACCAGATCTACTCATCTTTTTCGGCCAGGTGGATGTTGGCCACCGGATTTGCATGGTCTTTTCCGGCCACGTCGGTTGACCGCCGGATCTACTCATCTTTTTCAGCCGGGTGGATGTTAGTCGCTGGATTTGCATGGTCTTTTCCGGCCACGTTGGTTGGCCGCCGGATCTACTCATCTTTTTCGGCCGGGTGGATGTTGGCCGCCGAATATGTTTGGTTTTTTTTGGCGGCATTGGATAGCCGCCGGATTTGATACATTTTTCAGCAGGGTGGAGTTGGCCGCCGATTACTCGGCCGCAAAAAATCCATTTTGTCGTAGTGTGGGTAAGCTTACCGGCCGCCTGACCTTGTTACACACACTGTGCTTGCAGGACTGAAGAGTGGGGAGCTGAAGATAGAGCTGGACCAGGAGAACCGGGTGCTGAGCGTGAGCGGTGAGCGGAAGAAGGAGGAGGAGAAGGACGACGACCACTGGCACCGTGTTGAGAGGGTCTACGGGCGGTTCTGGAGGCAGTTCCGGCTGCCGGAGAACGTCGACCTGGACTCGGTGGCGGCGAAGCTGGAGAACGGGGTGCTCACGCTGAGCTTGGCGAAGCTGTCGCCGGAGAAGATCAAGGGCCCCAGGGTGGTGAGCATCACCGAAGTAGCGGAGGAGAAGGAGAAGGAGAAGGAGAAGCTTGGGGCGGGCACCGGCAAGGCGAAGAAGATCGAACTCTGAGCGTGCGTACGTTGGGCGTCCAGATGGTGTCCGGATGAATAAATCGTACGTGGTGCGGGGTGTGTGTGTCAGTGTGTGTTTTTGTAAAGGGATCCGAACATCAAAGGTGAACTTGATGCTATGTCATGTGGAGTAGACGGAGTTGTGTATGTTGGTTCATATTTTGTAGTTGGTGATCGTTCTCAGAATGAACCTTAATAGTTCGTATGCTTCTTGATTAATGTCGAGAGCTCGAAACAAATTCGGAGTCTTGGACGAGGATGAGACTTCTTTTCTTTCCTGTTTTCATTTTTTTTATTTTGGATTAATGTGTGAGAGGGCCCTGAAATAACAAATTTTGTAAGTGCAGACACCCAAACACTTAACAATAAATCCCTTACTTCCATAGAAACCCAAAACTACATCTTATCTTTACTTCCCCCCATCTCTCGATCTCCCGAGCGGCGGTGGCGGCGTGCGAGCAGCAACGTGAGCGAGCGACGAGCTCGACCCGACGAGCTCGAGTCCGGCAACCTTGACCCTAGCGACGACCCCGAGAAGCTCGACCCGGCTATCTTGAGCTCAACCCCGACGACCTCGTCCCCTTCGGTTTCAGCTTAAGAAATCCTAGGTCTAGGCCAGGGTTCATCCTATGACCCAAAAATCTTAGGGTTAGGATTAGGTTTAGGTTCGATTCGGCGACGGCGAGGTGTTCGATTCGGTAATTTAGCTAAGTTCGGTTTGGTGGTTTAGGTTCGACGGAGGCGGTGATGGCGAGCACCTCTGACGATGGCGAGGACCTCCGATGACGGCGAGATGGTTCGATTCGGTAGTTTAACTTCACTGATTAATTCGATGACATGCCAAAAAAATTTTAAAAGACTATGAACGACATTTTCGTTCACAGTATTTAAAATTTTTTTAGCTTAAACATTTTGTTTGTCAATTTCCGTCACACATTACCCCCTTTTATTTTTGGGTTAAAGAATCTTGATTGAGTTTTAATCTGAGGCAAGCCAATTGTGAGTCTGTCTGTAGGATATGTTTGGGTCCAGAGCGCAGAGATTACTAGGGGCCGGCAGCTGCAATTGTATCCGCGCCATCACCCTCCCCGCCACTATCTCCCTCAGCAGCCCCTCCGCCGACCCCCCGCCCGCCGACTCGATCACCGTGCAGTAACTCTCCGAGTCCGGCGGGATCCCGGCGGCGGGCATGCCCCGCAGGACGGCGACGGCCTCCTCGACCTCGGATGCCGCGCAGAGGGAGGAGAGGAGGTAGTTGCAGGTGGTGAGGTCGGGCCGGTAGCCGAGGGGTCGCATGGTGGAGGAGGAATCCGGCGACGGACCGGCCGCAGCAGCGGCGGAGGTGCAGCCAGGAGAGGGCGAGTTGGAGGCCGGCCTGCGGCGGAGGAGGGAGGCCGGAGCGGAGAAAGGCCTGGAGGATCGGGAGGGCGAGGGGGACGAGGTTGGGGTACGGGAGGGTGACGACGCCGTGACGTAGAGGAGGGCGGCGTAGGTTGGGTGGAGGAGGGAGCGGGGGCGGAGGGGTGGGACTGGGAGAGGAGAAGATGGGGGATCAGGGGGTAGTTCCTGGTTTCGATGACGGTTCTGAGCCGAGCCGAACCGAGCCGAGCCGAGCCGAGCCAAACCAAATCGAACCGATCCGAGCCGAACCAAATCTAACCGAGCCGAGCAGCTCCAAGCCGAATTAAACCGAGCCAAAGCAAACCAAATCGAACCGGACCGAACCGAACCGAGCCAAACCGAAGAGCCGAACCAAATCGTGCCGAGCCAAACCGAGCCGAGTAGAGCCGAACCGAGCCAAGTCGAACCAAACCAAATCGAACCGAGCCGAACCTAGCCGAACCAAACTGAATTGAACCGGGCCGAGCAGAACCGAGCCAAGCCGAACCAAACCAAATCGAACCGAGCCGAACCAAACCGAACCGGGCCGAGCTGAACCGAACCGAGTTGAGCGAGCTGAGCTGAACCAAACTCAATTTGCACAAGGTCCTGGCCCACACTTTGTATTATTTACCTTCCGATTCATGAATATAAAATCAAAACCATGGATCATGAGATTTACTAGTTGATCAGCTCATTTTGTTGATCATAATAACTCAACTTGCACAAGATCCTGGCCTGCACTCTTCATTCTTTACCTTTCGATTTATGATCACGGCTATATAAAATCAGTGTCGATCGTCACCGGTCCCATCTAACCCACCGCCACGTCGCATCCTCCTTCTCCTTCTTCCCCCATCTGCTTTATCATCCTTCCTCGCACATTCGGTCACCATATATTGAGTGCTTGACCTTTGATTGTTGAATGGGCTGTAGCAACACTCGGCCTTGGCATGGTAGAGTGTACAGTTTAGGTGCTCGCCTTGCAATCGACTTCAGCCGAAGGAAGGAGGAGGTTGCAGTGGCAGTGGTTTTCATAGGGCTGGCAGTAGGGGTGGGACTTGGACGGGTTAAAAGGGTCTGTCCATGTCCAATCTGATTTACAAAAACCTTAACCCGTTTTGTCCATGGAAGCCCAACCTGTGCTTGCCCATTCGAGTTGCTCGAGTTGCCCAATTTGCAAAAAAATGGACGAATTGGGCGGATTGCCCAATAAGAAATACTTGTGAAACATAAATATATAGGGGGAAAAATAACCAATATATCAATATTTGATTTACATAAAAAAAAAACCAACAGATCTTTAATTTGCATAAAGGAAACATAAACTCAAATCTATATCCTTATATATTTCAAACGAACATTTAAGTATTCAACATCAAACAGACTGTTTTTCGTTTGCATAAAGAAAACTACCAAATCATAGAAATATAACAAGGAGTTCTACGGGATGCAAGTAAGCCACTATGCTTGTGTTCCTCGGGTTGGAAAGACCGATGCCCAAACCCGTCCAAATTGAAATCATGTCGATATTTTTTTGTCCAAATCCATCCAAGTTTTTAACTAGCTTTGTGTAACATCCCAAAAATTATTAATAATTAAATATAATAATATAATATAATAAAGAATTTTCAGTACAAATTTAAAATAAAAAATCGGACTGTGTCATTGCATCCGGCTTATTGAAACGATCAAAAACCGTATACAAACTTTTATGATTTAAGCACGTTTAGAACGGTTAAAAAAAATCAAAAATATAAATGACCAAGGTAGGGTTTTGAAATAGAGACCTATCAGTAGAATCTTATCTCCTTCCCCTATAAGAAAAAAACCTTAAAACTCTTAATTCTAAAATTCAGACTAATAAATAATTATGGTTGGGGGGGGGATATCAAAATTCAGCGAAACCCTTTGTTTCTAATCGGACGAAAACGATCGAAGAAGGCTTAGCTGAAAACAATAAAGGGCCGTTTTGCAATTAAGACCCTAAAGACCTTTGATATTCCAGAAAGAGTTTATAAAAAGCCCCTTAGACAATAGAGTTCTCCACTCAAGCCCCCACCTCAAGATCCGTGCCCAGTCCCTTTGCCACCCAACCACCTCCGCCGCCGACCACCGTCGACCCTGCCGTCCGCCGCCGGTCGCCGTCGCCCGCCGATCGCCGTTACCACCGGTCGCCGCCGCCGCCGGTCGTCGCCGGCTGATAGCTACTTCTTTGTTTATCGTTGGAGTGAAGTAATTTATCAAAAAATTTCAATACCTGCAAACATAAATTAGAGATTTTTAACTAGTATATGGCAAGTAAAGATCGAACCACACGTAATTAGATGCCTAGATAAAAGAGATCACAAATAAAACTACTTTGAATTGAAGGGAGTTTGGATTTTATAATTTTTTTATTTTTGAAGATTCTTTGTTTTAAGAAGCAAAACGCAAACTAGAGACTTAAATAAAAGGATTGTCAGAAGAAAAATCCGCCCAGGAGAGGGGTTTGTTAGCCATGGTATTGAGTAAATTTCTCTTGCAATGTTACTCTTTTCTGTCCACACTTGAGAGCGGAAGTTTTACCGACTCAAGTAGAAGATATCGAGTGAAAGCCCCCTTTATATAATTTTATTATATAATATTCTCACAATATTACGAATAGAATTCTTCTTATAGTGAAGAAGTAAAACTAATTTAATTGCGAAAATTCATATAATAAAATTAGATAAAAATAATGATAAAAATCTTAGCTATCTAGCTTAGTTAATGATTTAATATTTGAGTGTTGAAGTATCACCCGAATCCCAATTGAATGGAAACACGGGTGAGCTTCGTTCTCACTTAAGAATTCAATTAAGAAAGATGCATAGACGTTAAGCACGATTGTGGGGGAAAATCTTTGTGCCGACCCGAAGACCTCGCCTCACCAGTCAATTGGAGTTGAAGTTGATGTTGAAGATCGTTGGTCGATCTGTTGATCGAAGTTGAAGCTTTTGATATGTAAACAGAGAGATGCAATCAGAGAGAGTGTTGGCACGAGAAGTGATCTCGGAGTTCAGCCGAAGCCTACGTCTCCGTGCTATAGGGAGCAACCCGAATTCACTAACACTTTTCTCGAAGTAACCTCGACAGGCCGAGTGTTACTGAAGCCTCTTTGATCTCTTCAAAGACAAAAAGAAGATCAAGAAGAGGTGAGGAGATAGAAATTCCAGAGCTCTGGATTCTGAAAATCAGATCTCAGAGTGGAAATCAGAAATTTCGGGGGTAAGAGGAGATAGAGGTTTCTGAGACAGATATCAGATGATGGCACTGATCTGTTTTCAGAGCTCTGGTTTGAGTTCTGGAGTTTCAGGTTTTGAAAGTCCGATCTCAGGGTGGAAATCAGAAGTTTTGGGATCCTTTTACATTCGAAGTCTCTGCTATTTATAGGATTCTCTGGTGGTAAATGGCGGTTTTCTGCTGTCGTATCTGGGGATCCTCCAGGTAAGGCTGGTGGGTCCCGCTGTTGTCTTCGGGGGCCCAACAGGCAGGGCTGGTGGGTCCCTCGAAAGCCTTCATGGGCCCACCGGGCAGGGCCAGTGGGTCCCACGGTAGTCTTCGGGGGCCCACCAGGCAGGGCCGGTGGGTCCCGCTGTGGTCTTCGGGGGGCCCACCAGGCAGGGCCGGTGGGTCCCGCTGTGGTACTCGGGGGCCCACCAGGCAGGGCCGGTGGGTCCCGCTGTTTGCTGACTTCTTGCCAAAATTTGCACCCACAGTTACCCCCTCCAAGTTAGCTAGAGATCATCTGGCTGGCTTGGATTCGTGGTGCAAAACTAACGACCCCCTGTCACACACACAGAGGAGCTTTGTCGAGTGTTAGCGTTAATATAGACTGATCGGTCAATTTTGACCGATCGGTCAAACTTGACCGTTCGGTCAAACTTGACCGTTCGGTCAATTTTGACCGATCGGTCAATTTTGACCGATCGGTTAATTTTGACCGAACGGTCGATTTCAACCGGTCAAGGATTGGGTGATCGGTCAAAAAACATGGTTTTTTGACCGATCCAGTGGAAAATTGCCCGATCGGTTGATTTTGACCGATCGGTCAAATTTAACCGTTCGGTCAAATTTGACCGTTCGGTTAAGTTTGACCAAACGGTCAATTTCAACCGGTCAAGGATTGGGTGATCGGTCAAAAAATATGGTTTTTTGACCGATCTAGTGGAAAATTGCCCGATCGGTTGATTTTGACCGTTCGGTCAAATTTGACCGATCGGTCAAATTTGACCGTTCGGTTAAGTTTGACCGAACGATCAATTTCAACCGGTCGAGGATTGGGTGATCGGTCAAAAAACATGGTTTTTTGACCGATCCAGTGGAAAATTGACCGATCGGTTGATTTTGACCGTTCGGTCAAATTTGACCGAACGACTAAAATCAGTCGGTCAAGGTTTGGGTGATCGGCAAAAAACCTCAGTTTTTTGCCAGATCTAGTAGAAAATCGACCAATCGGTTGATTTTGACCGAACGGTCAAATTTGACCGAACGGCTAAAATCAGCCGGTCAAGGTTTGGGTGATCGGCAAAAAAACCTCAGTTTTTTGCCAGATCTAGTAGAAAATCGATCGATCGGTTGATTTTGACCGAACGGTCAAATTTGACCGAACGACTAAAATCAGCCGGTCAAGGTTTGGGTGATCAGAAAAAAACCTCAGTTTTTTGCCAGAACTAGTAGAAAATCGACCGATCGGTTGATTTTGACCGAACGGTCAAATTTGACCGAACGGCTAAAATCAGCCGGTCAAGTTTTGGGTGATCGGCATAAAACCTCAGTTTTTTGCCAGATCTAGTAGAAAATCGGCCGATCGGTTGATTTTGACCGAACGGTCAAATTTGACCGAACAACTAAAATCAGCCGGTCAAGGTTTGGGTGATCGGCAAAAAACCTCAGTTTTTTGCCAGATCTAGTAGAAAATCGACCGATCGGTTGATTTTGACCGAACGGTCAAATTTGACCGAACGGCTAAAATCAGCCGGTCAAGATTTGGGTGATCGGCAAAAAACCTCAGTTTTTTGCCAGATCTAGTAGAAAATCGACCGATCGGTTGATTTTGACCGAACGGTCAAATTTGACCGAACGGCTAAAATCAGCCGGTCAAGGTTAAAGTCTTGAACCTGAACTTTTGAGAAAGTGGTATAGCTTGTGCTTCTTCTTTGATCTTTGGCAGTCTTGAATATCGATGGAGTTTGATTTTTTCTGCTTTGAATCCTTGGTTGGCCGGAATGTGGCTTTGAACCGGCGGTCCGGTTCACTCAAACCGGTGGTTTGTTTGGACCGTTGGTTTACGCGGACCGGTAGGTCTGACGCTTCGTCTGGTCCGACGGTTCGCCTGATTTTGCGCTTGCTATGGATGGATGCCACGTGTACCTGCAAAAACACACGATTTGATATGGTGAAGACACGTGTCTTCTCGATTTGCGTACCGTTTTACCCTGGATATATAAGTCTTTCTCGCTGTCATTTTTGCCTCACGCTTTCAGAATTTTTCGAAGTCCAGACTCTTTGCTTCCTCTCTCTTGTTCTTTGTCTCCTTTCGATCGGTCAAATGGCGTCTTCGGGCAATTCGAAGAAGAGTGTTCCTTCCAAGAGGAAGGGCAAGGAAGTTGTCGAGGTCTCTTCTGTTCCGAAGGGCCGAGGCAAAGGCAGGGCAGAATTGATCGAGCTTGGCCAACTAGGCAAGAGGCACCAAGGAGTGGGATTTGCTTCTGCACCGTCAAGGCCAGAGCAGATCCCCAAGGCAAAGTTTGTCCTCTGCCCGTAGCTACCTTTGGAGGCGGAGATGGAGTTTGGGTACAATATTGGCAGTAAACTGACAGATGTGAAGAGGGCGAAGCTGCAGGAGTTGCTGGCATGCTTCACAGAGGGAAAGGCTCGACCAGCGCTCCCTGGAGTTCTAACTGCTTTTGGCGTTGATAGGCGGACGATCTTTGTCTCGTGGGCGAGCAAAGAGCAAGTGATGGGAACCATAGTCACGATCGGCCAGCTCAACTGTGGACTGCGCCTCCCGCTGCCGCCTTTCGCCGCGAGGTTGTTGAACACCTCCGGTCTCTGTCCCGGGCAGGTTACCGGGAACTCCTGGAGGATCATCTACGCTTTCTGTCGCGTGGAGTCGGACTTTCAGAAGGAGCTTAGGGAATGCTACTCCAGCCTCCCTGAAGGTGAAGAAGCCCGAATCGAGCTGGGGTATTTCTTTTACCATTATCGATGGGCTTGGAGGAAGGATAGCCCGTTCTACTACTTGACAGGTGTCACTGCCCTCCGCCCGATTGCTGACACCATTGGCTCTGACAAACTCTATACCGACTGGCCGCTGTCAGTGTCTGGTGCCTGGACTCCAATGTCCGTTCCGGAGGTTCCTCGATACAAGGTGCATGAAGAGATTGACATGTACTGCACAGGAGGAGCTCTCTCTTGGCCTCCAGAGCGAGTAGGGGCCCTTGACAACCTCTTCCTGGAGCTGACATGCGGGACTAGATCGTGGAAGCAATTCTCGAATTGCCCAGTCCGACATGGCAAAGCCAACCTCCTCCACCGATCGAAGCTTCGCTACGAAGATAACGAGGTTATCTACTCTGATTATGAGGAGGACCCTCAGTCTGGAAAAATTGTTAGAAGGCTTCGATTCGAGAAGAAGGCTTACGGAGCCAGGCGCTCACTTCCCACAGAGGAGAAATTGGTGATTCAGAGGGGTCCGGCGAAGAAGAGAAAAATCCCCATCAAACAGGAGGAGGATGAGAAGAAAAAGGAGGAGGAAGATGAAGAAGAGGAGGTAGAGAGGGAGGAGGAAGGTGGAGATGAGGAGGGCGAGGGCACAAGCAGCGATGGGGAAGAAGATGGAGAAGACGATGATGATGAGGATGGGGGTGGTGAGGAAGAGATTCCTCCCACCCCCACTGATGGTGGTCAAGAACATGGGGGTGGCGAGAAAGAAATTCCTCCCACCCCCACTGGTGATGCCAATGAGGATTCGCAGCCGATCCTCATAGACGAGGCAAAGGTTCGTAAGATGGAGGGGGTAATGGACGCAACGGGCGATGGCCCTAAGGTGATTCCTACCTACGATTTCGGGGAGCTGAAAAAGAACCCGCTACGCTTCAAGATCAAGATATCGGGGAGTGGTGGGGTTGGAAGCAACCCTACACCCCTCGATCAGGTACCTCCCGAGGTTCCCCGTCTCGAAGGGGCAGCTACAAGTGGGGGTGTGGAGGTTGAACAACCCCCACCCCCCTCACGATCTCTGGCTGAGGAGGTAGCTGCCATGGTGGTAGGGCTCGATAATTCGAGCAGGCGAGAAGATGAAGGGGGTGCTTCACCTCCTCGGGATGTTCCCTCTCCTGCTCATTTGGAGAGAGGAAGCCGGGTGGGTGAGGCTACCCCCCAACCCTTGCCAGAGCCAACCCCCATCAAGGAGAAATCGACCCCCAGGGGTAAGAGCTCCGACCGTGGGAAGGGAAAGGCTCCTCAGGTCGAGGCTTCAGGTATCTGCACTAACTTGCTTTGATTGCCTTGCCGTTGAAGCTCGAAAATATTCTAACCCTTTGAATTCTTGTGTCGATTACAGGTACGCCTGCTGGCTCGACTCCAAAGATGAAGAGCTTGGGTGATGTTGATATCAACCACCCCACTGGTGTGATTCGGAAGCTTTGCAACCTTCCGGATGCTCCTTTTGACGAAGCCTTCGATAGGCTTGAAGTAGTGGTATGTGCATTTGCTTGATCAAGTATTTGAATAGTATCTTCAGAATAATTCTAACTCTTTGTCCATCTGCAGAGCTCAGCAGTTTTGAGAATCGCGAGCAAACTCTCCAGGAGGGCGGGAGAACGGGAGGCCGCATCTGAGGTATCCCGTTTGACAGCCGAACTACAGACTGTGAGCGAGGAGAGAGAGAGGCTGAGGGAGCTCCTGTCTTCGAAGAAAACCTTTCTTAAGGCCAAGATCGAGGATCTTCGCAAGGGGAAGCTGGAGATCAAGGGGCTGCAGGACCGTTGCGAGGCGCAGAGTCACGAACTCGAATCCTTGAAGAATCGGATCGTCAAGGTTGAGGACGTGTCCTGTGGTCGTGCCAACGAGATCAAGGAGCTGAAAGAACAACTTGCTGCTCAACACGCTGCTTTTACTGCCGAAGACGAGAATTCCAAGAAGGCGTTGGAGCATGCGCTGTCTGAATACAAGATTTACAAAGAGACAGCTGAGAAAGCGGCAGAGGCACTCAGGACACATGTCAGCAGTGTCCGATCTTCTAAAGCTTCGGTTGCGAGCAAGGCTCGTGGCGAATCTGAAGGGGAGAAGTCGCGCGCTCCAAGCGTAGCCAAGCCCTGATGTGTTTCTGCCTTTTTCTTAGCTATTTACTCTTGTAAACTTTTGATATGTAGCAGCTTGACATTGTACGTGACAAATTTTTGATAATAGAAGATATCTTTTTGATATTTGAAGATTGAATGTCTTATGTTTGAACCCTTTGAATGCTGTGTTCTGGATGGTATTGAAATATTTGAATACATATACACACTTGAATGTAAAGGGATGAGTCGCAACTCGATCACCCAAACTGTTGAATAACTTGAAAATTGAACTTTGTTGGAGCACGACTTGAAATCGTTAACATTTGTATGTGAGGGGTTGAGTCGCAACTCACAAGCACCCAAACTTGTTAGACGATATTGAAATTGAAGGTTGTGTTGTAGCACAACTTGAAATCGTTAACGTTTGTATGTGAGGGGTTGAGTCGCAACTCAAACACCCAAACTTGTTAGACGATATTGAAATTGAAAGTCATTTAACGTTTGCACGTAAGGGGTAGTGTCGCAACACAAACTCCCAAACTCGTTAAATGACCAGTGACTTGAAGGTTGTGTTGTAGCACAACCCGAAACCGTTTAACATTTGCCTGTGAGGGGTTGAGTCACAACTCAATCACCCAAACTTGTTAAACGACCTGGCAATTTGAATGCAGCTAACTTTGAATTTGAATGTAGATAACTGCTCCAGAATTTGAATCGATAAGATGAACATTTGAAAGCAATCTTTATCCAGCTTGGAATTTACATCAAGGATAGAGCATTTTGAGATGTTTAGCTTTCCAAGCTCGTGGCAATTGATAGGATCCTTTGCTTTCTCCTGATTTCGATCATGTCTGGACTTTCCCAGTTGGGAGCTAGTTTCCTGCTGCTGTGTTTTCTGGCAATACGAATGGTTGCTTGAAAGTTGACCATCTCTAACCCCCAGATCTTTCAATCTCAAGGGAGATCTTCACTGTCGATGCTTGACGGAATGATCTTGCCTGCCTTTGACAAATTCTTGGAGATGTCCTATACGTAGCAGATCTTCCAAATGATACTTTAGCCGGTGGCATTGATCGGTAGAATGCCCATGACTGCGATGGAAATCACAGTAGACTGTTTTATCTGCAGTGAACTTGGTGTCGGGCTGCAGTGGATTAGGCCATCGGAGGAACTCTTCGTGCTGAATGCGATCGAGGATTTGCTCGGTTGGTAAATTCCACTCGGTGAAAGTGGTCTTCTTTGGAGGAGATCGACGTCCATCATTTCTTGACCGCTTGTTGGCTGGAGGGGCTGCTGCCTCAGCATTGTGGGCTTTGGCAGCATACTTGGAAACTTCTCTCTCAGTAGGCCTTATCTTCGACTCTCGCCCTTTTCGAGCGACTTGATCATCTTCAACCTCAATCTCCCTCTGAATTCGATCAAACATTGCACCCAGAGAAGGAGGGGGATTGCGGATGAAGTCGTTGTAGGTATGTAGGTCGAAGCGGAGGGCGTTCTGGAAAGCCAGCATGATGGCTTCATCATCCAGATGTCTTCCAGAGAGAGCAGCATGCTCGTTGCGAAATCTCCTCGTGAAGCTGCGGAGACTCTCGTCAGCACCCATCCTTAGACGATAGAGGGAGTCGAGCTTCTTCTCCGGCTTTAAGTTGAGCTGGTAATGATGCACGAAAAGGTTTGCCAAAACACCGAACTGGGTGATGGACCCAGCTCGGAGATTGTGATACCAGTCGAGTGATGGCTCATCGAGACTTCCTGCGAAGGTGCGGCAGAGCACGTTGTTTTCTTCTTCGTGCGGCGTTAGAGCTTGCTTGAATGCGAGGATATGGAGAGTAGGATCTCCTCTGATGCAGTTGAATTTAGGGAGGATAGGAGTTCTCCATCCCCTCGAAAAAGTTGACTCGAAGAGGCTTCGATGTAGAGGCCCGGCAGAGGAGTACCCGTCCCTACGACCGTGTCCTCGACCTAGGGGTGGGTCAAGAGGCAAGATCGCAAGGTCTTGCTCAGGCATTGGAGTATTCGCCGGTTGAAGTCGGTGTCTAAGGTCCGATCCAAGTCCACGTTGAAGTGGAATGGAAGGGGAGACTCCATTCTTTGAAGGAGCGCCTTTCGTCTGGTGCTTCCTTGGTATGTTGAGCTTTGAAGGCGCGTTCTTGTCGCAGTGCGGCCGGAAGAAGATTGGGAAGATTCGTCGTTGAGACGGTCCCAAACACTCTGCTTCCATGGGGCAGCAGAGGGAGTTGGGTCGCGTCAAATCCTCTCGAGGGTAGCAGTGCCCATTGACCTCCGTTGCCCGGAGTGAATTGAATGTCGAGGAAGATCGACCCTCTCACTTGTAGAGGGAATAGGTAGAGCGATCCCAGCCTCGGAAGCTGTTTTCTTCAGAGCATCCCTCTCAGCGGTGAGGGTGGCGTTTTGCTTCGCCAATTGGAGCAGTCGGAAGTCGACCGCAGAGATTTGGTAGGTCGATGGAGGGTCTTCAGCAGGAGTGGGGGCAGTTTGCCCAACCGATTATCGTGCAGGATGGGCGATAGGTCGATCGACAGATCTCCCACTCCCTGAACGAACCCCCATCTCGGGGGCAGCAAGGGGCTGCCCAAAGTTGAGCCTTTGACTCATCGAACGAGTCTCAGGACGAGCTTGTTGTTGAGTGTTACTTCCTTCTGGTTGACCCTGGTGTTTTGTCCTCGCCATTCAGAGAGCGAAGGGTGCAACGAGAGTGCCGACGTTCGATTAGTTGTCTGATCAACCGAGGAGGCGAGGAAGTTTGGCTATCAAGATTGGTTGTATGCTCAACCGATCGAGTAGTAGCGGAGAGCTGGACTTTTTGCTCGGATCCCACAGACGACGCCAAACTGTGGGGGAAAATCTTCGTGCCGACCCAAAGACCTCGCCTCACCAGTCAATTGGAGTTGAAGTTGATGTTGAAGATCGTTGGTCGATCTGTTGATCGAAGTTGAAGCTTTTGATATGTAAACAGAGAGATGCAATCAGAGAGAGTGTTGGCACGAGAAGTGATCTCGGAGTTCAGCCGAAGCCTACGTCTCCGTGCTATAGGGAGCAACCCGAATTCACTAACAATTTTCTCGAAGTAACCTCGACAGGCCGAGTGTTACTGAAGCCTCTTTGATCTCTTCAAAGACAAAAAAAAGATCAAGAAGAGGTGAGGAGATAGAAATTCCAGAGCTCTGGATTCTGAAAATCAGATCTCAGAGTGGAAATCAGAAATTTCGGGGGTAAGAGGAGATAGAGGTTTCTGAGACAGATATCAGATGATGGCACTGATCTGTTTTCAGAGCTCTGGTTTGAGTTCTGGAGTTTCAGGTTTTGAAAGTCCGATCTCAGGGTGGAAATCAGAAGTTTTGGGATCCTTTTACATTCGAAGTCTCTGCTATTTATAGGATTCTCTGGTGGTAAATGGCGGTTTTCTGCTGTCGTATCTGGGGATCCTCCAGGTAAGGCTGGTGGGTCCCGCTGTTGTCTTCGGGGGCCCAACAGGCAGGGCTGGTGGGTCCCTCGAAAGCCTTCATGGGCCCACCGGGCA
Organism: Chamaelirium japonicum; assembly: GCA_947650365.1. Classification (NCBI taxonomy): domain Eukaryota; kingdom Viridiplantae; phylum Streptophyta; class Magnoliopsida; order Liliales; family Melanthiaceae; genus Chamaelirium; species Chamaelirium japonicum. The sequence continues at coordinate 44,088,879 of OX393559.1, forward strand.
GGGCCAGTGGGTCCCGCGGTAGTCTTCGGGGGCCCACCAGGCAGGGCCGGTGGGTCCCGCTGTGGTCTTCGGGGGGCCCACCAGGCAGGGCCGGTGGGTCCCGCTGTGGTACTCGGGGGCCCACCAGGCAGGGCCGGTGGGTCCCGCTGTTTGCTGACTTCTTGCCAAAATTTGCACCCACAACGATCAAGAGCAAAGTGCAAGATGAGAACTAACTATTTACCATGGCATTGAACCCCTCTCCTTGGCGGGAGGGAGTTTAGCCGGCCATGGTTTGAATGCTAACAGAAAAATTAATAAAGCTAAACATTGCAGAAGGAGAAGAGTGCAAGAAAATGTTAATAAAATACTATTTTATTGAATCGAAGAAAAGTTACACCCGCTACTTGAAAACTTCTTCAGAAATTACAGTACTCCTCCACACATGCTACACACCCGCCCTACAAGTGATTGATGACAACTCTCTCAAAGAAAAACTCGGATGGTGATGATGATCCCTTTTCTTCATGCCCATGTCCCTCTATTTATAGCGGCTTGTGGCTTGCTCACCAAGGCGTAGTATTTAGTAAAATGGTCTTTCATTGGTATGAAGTAAAGAAAAAAAAAATTAAAAGGGGAAGGAATTGAGGGAGAAGGAGAGAGGGTCGGATTAGAGAGAGAGAAGAGAGAGGATTGTGCATGGCTTTGATGGATCACAGAAGAGAGGGAATGCAGTGAACGGTTGTGATTAATTTGGACCGAAAGAATGGAAAGAGAAAATTCGGAAAAAATAGTAGGAGGATCGGTTGGGTGTGATCGGGTGTGTAACATCCGCCCCAAACACACAAGATATTGTCCGCTTTGCCCGTGCCCGCACGAGAACTTCCCAGGGAGGTCACCCATCCTGGTACTACTCTCGCCCGAGCACGCTTAACTACGGAGTTCTTACGAATTCCGTAGCGGCGCACGGTTTTAAAACGCGTCTTCTATGTTTGGGAGGGGAAATTATATAAGTAGCTCAGGAGCTCCTTCTCTCCAGACGATGTGGGGCTAACTCATGGCCTTGTACACCTCACCTCACCTCATCCATCTTGCCATTCCCGGCTCAGGAGTCTTGGCTCTTGGCTATTGGCCTATTGGATCTTGATCGTCACAATCCACCCCCCTTAGTGCTACACGTCCTCGTGTAGGGTTAGACCCCCCCATAGCGAGGAGAACCGGCTCTGATACCATTTTGTAACATCCGCCCCAAACACACAAGATATTGTCCGCTTTACCCGTGCCCGCACGAGAACTTCCCAGGGAGGTCACCCATCCTGGTACTACTCTCGCCCGAGCACACTTAACTACAGTGTTCTTACGAATTCCGTAGCGGCGCACGGCTTTAAAACGCGTTTTCTATGTTTGGGAGGGGAAATTATATAAGTAGCTCAGGATCTCCTTCTCTCCAGACGATGTGGGGCTAACTCATGGCCTTGTACACCTCACCTCACCTCACCTCACCTCATCCATCTTGCCATTCCCGGCTCAGGAGTCTTGGCTCTTGGCTATTGGCCTATTGGATCTTGGTCGCCACAGGGTGCACGAGTGGGGACGTGGGGTTTGTAAAGGACGATAGCTGTGATGATCTCTAGAGAGAGAAAGCTGGCTCGGTTGATTTAGATAAGGCAACAGAGGAGAAGGAAAATAGAAAGAGAGAGAAAAGAAAGAAATCGGGCTGCATGGGATTTTGGATGAGCTGGAGGCTGGCGATCCAAAGGAGGAAGAGAGAAATTAAGAGAGAGTTATGGCATAGATCAGGGATCGCGTGAGAGAATTAAGAGAGATCTGGGCTTGGACGGTTCGGCTAGAGAGAGATAAGGAAGGAGAGAGAAATATGGAAGGAGAGTTGGGCACGATCGGGGGTCTCGGTTGGGTTTTAGAGAGAGAAAATAGTGAGAGAGAAGGGGATCGATCGGGTTCCTTGGTACAGCTGGGATCAGAGGATCTGCCAGGCTGGGTTGCATGCCTTTGGGTTCAAGGGACGGATGAGATGCAGTTTTGAAAGAGAAAGATCGGGTGCCAACTGGAAACCGAGAGAAAGAAGGACACGAGAGAGATCTGCGGATGGTTTTAGAGAGAGAAGGAGAGATGATCGGAATGGGAAAGAGAGCTGGACCTGCGGACTAGAGAGAGAAAGTAGGGAGAGAACAAGACGTTCGGTTTAGAGAGAGGATTCCGAGAGAGAGAAGATCGGTGGGCTGGGCTGTTACATGGGTTTGGACGTGTGGCGCTCGATCAGGTCGAGCTGATGTAAGGGATACCAACGGCTGCGATGGGTGGCTGTATGGGACGGTAGAGAGAGTGAGTGATTGTTGATGGGTTGCATGCCAGGCCGGGTCTGATGCACTGCATGGGTTTTGGCTTAATAGATCGGACGGCTGCAATTTGTATGCATGTGGAATGACTGCAATGACTACTCAATGCATGGGTTTTTAATTGTAACGGACGGCTTGGATTAAATAGAGGAAAAGAGAGGAGAGCTGATGATGCAATGGGGTTTTAAGGTCCGGGACGGCTGTGATTAAGTGGAAATGAGAGGTAGATCGTTGTGGTGGCACATGCATGCATGCATGTGCATGGAAGGGATGGGCGATCGGACGGCTGTGATCGAGTCGGGTTTGTGGCCTCGGATGTAATGAATGCATGGTTCGTGATCGGATGGCTGTGATTAGGTGATGTGGAATAGAAAGGGACGGCATGGTGTCGTAGTTGGCTGATTTAATGCATGCATGCATGCATGGCTTTTAGGAATGGTAAGGGACGGCTGCGATCAATTGGTTGGGTGCACTCAAGGTTGAGGTGTTTGCACGTATAGAATGATCAGAGAGAAAGAGAAAAGAAAGGAAGAAAAGAAATAGAGGAGAGAGAAAAGGTGGCAGGTCCGGGTGTATTCCGAGTTCGGGTGCATCTCCTTTATGCTATTTACTCCACGTGCGCCTATTGTTGCTACCGAAGTATTGTGATGATGACGAATGTATAGCCGCGCTCCACTGTAGCTACACGTGATGCGAATCTCATTTACTGTGAAACATATACAAAATAATACATGTCAGTTCCTCTTTGATAATTGACCATTCATGCCTATGAGGGCTGTACTGTAATGTGAAGGTTTTATGTAGAAGATTGATAATGATCTATTTTAGGATTTTTATGCATAAAGAAATCAATTATCCTTTGTAAAACTGAATTATGACATAAATATGCAATATGATGCAGTATATTGTTAACATCACATGAATTTGTATTTCGCAATGTCATTTATGTATAAATCAAAGGATGTCTGTGATTTGCGGTCGATAATGCATTGCAAATGAACGAAAAAATTGCATATTTGTAATGACAACACACCCCCAAACCTATATTAATATTTGCTCGTCCTCGAGAAAGTAACAAAATAAACAAATAAGATAATAGAATAATAAAAATAATTTAACTCACTTTCGCCGGAATCGCGATTGCACTTAGCACGTGCACCAAGCCGTTAAACCCCTGGGTTACCCCAGTTTTTGTCTCGTGAGGGTTTGCAGTGAATATACCCACAAAATTCAAAATTTTTTTTTTTTTTAATAAAAGATGAAAACTATTTCACAAAATAATTTAAAGTACTCAGAGTAAAGATGTCTAAGGCACAGAGATTGTAATTTTTATCAGCCCGACTTCTGACTTTTCAGGTATGCAGGTTGAGTTCTCGTGATTAATCCCCCGTTAGAAAATATAAAAACTTTCATGCTTGTGTGCACAGTGATGTATGGACTTACACAGAAGGGGTTCAATTCGCCAAAGTGGTGCTAACATAAATAACTTCCTAGAATTGGTCAACGACCTTATGCACTGATTCAAAACTAAGCAGTCTGTCTAGGGTAATGAGAGGTGTGGACTTTCACTTTAATGCCTCGTGGGTTTTATCTGTGATGCTCCAGCTTACTCATATTTTTACATCGGCAGCTTTCACCCTGATTGTTTTCGAAAGTTTACACAATCTAATACATACTCAACTTCATGAGCTACATATCTCCGCTGATTTTTTTTTTTTTTTTTGCAAGAAAACTTTGTTGCCTTTTTACTCTTGTGATAATTTTTCCATGAGCACTAGTCGACAGCTCCCACACCAGTTGGCGTAAGGTGTCATACCTGGTAGGTCAAGTTCAGTTTTTTTTTTTTTAATTCCTGGGCTAATGACCACTAGAAATCTGGGTCGAAGCCCATTAAGCCCTTTTATATGCTGTGGGCCGAAGCCTATTAAGCCTTCAAATATTTTCTGGGCCGAAGCCCATTAAGCCCAGTAAAATAAATGATAAAACGACCCTGACATTAGCCAAACTAAAACACTATTGCTTAAAGCAACCTGACCTCTTTTACTAAGGGAAGACCACACATTTAAATTCCATTAGAATCGGTTATTTTGATCATATCGGAAGCAAACGAGCTCCGAATTGAGTTTCGTCTGCGGCCACGGTTTCATAATGAAAAACCATATAATATGGGTATAAATTTAAAATATTTTAAAAATAACCAGAATACCCCTATAAAATAAAATACATCAGGATTTAAGTTACGACCGATCTTTGTAAAACTAACAAAAGATAAAAATATATATTTCAGGTCGGGAAATTACGAAGGTATCTCCATCAAGCGAAGGACTCTACGACTCTTCAGGTAGGGGATTAGAACTGGGATATTCCTACAATAAATTTGTCTTAGAATTTCAATTATGTGGTAATAAAGAGTAATTATTGTTATATTGATGTGGAATTTATTAATCAATTGAGGGTGTGGAGCTTGCCTGGCTATATAGCCAAAAGGACTCTAGGTGTGGGGCTTGCCTGGTGTGACTTTAAAGACCCTAGGTGTGGGGCGTACCTGGTAAACGTACTTGGGTGTGGAGCTTGCCCGAAAAGACTCTGGATGTGACATTTTGTCCCAAGCTGAGGCCCTAAAGAGTGTCCAATTGATTAATGTTTCCACATATGATAATAATTCATTTTCTTGCGCATAATTATATTTTCTAGTACATATTTATGGTGAGAATATCCTTAGAATCCTATCTTTTACTGGGCCTATGTTGTGTTAAGGCTCACACCCCTACAGCTGAATTACTTGCAGACCCTAACACTGTAGGGGAGGAGTTTGGGACTGATGAAGGAAATTTAGAGGATATTAAAGATCCGATGTATGAACCGTACCTGGAACCTGAATCGGAAAAAGAACAGTAGTCATCAGCAAGCTGGAAGAAATAATCGTAGTTAATGTTTTAATTGAAGCAAGTACTGTAATGACTTATTGATATTAATAATATTGGCTCTCTTTCCCTTACTTCTCTTAGCTAGTGGGATTGATAAAACTAAGTTGATCCTTGAACACCCCATGTATTTTTGCGGATAGAAATCTCTCGGAAAAATATTGGGGTGTTATAATTTGGTATCAGAGCCTAAGTAATAAGTCCTAGGGAATTAGAAGATTAGGAGAAGAACATTGATAGGATAGCCACACACTCTAGAGATTATTTTAGGTATATCAATTAAACTTATGAGTTATTTTTTAAAAACAGAATCATGAAGTCGCTAACACCAGAAGGTAGCTCCTTAGAAGTAAAGGTGAAACCTAAGAAGAAAATCATGAAGCCAAAGAAGGAGAAGAAATTAGGTATCTCTAAGAAAACTGAAACTAAAACCAATTTTTCCAAACGTTACAGATGTATCCGTGGAAAAGTTGGTGATGAATATCATTGTGATCATCCTATATTCTTTAAAATAGTAGTTTGTTACATGTGAACGTTGTAACCAATTATGATTTATGAAATAAATGAAGAAGTTGCATCATACATGAGTCAACTTTATCATTGTTTTTCTTCCTCAGAGAAATGGCTGCAAAAGGAGACTCGAATCCTCAGGAAAATTTAGCCACGGTAATCCGAGCATTACATTAGTTAATTAAAAATATAAGTCAACCATGATTCCTCTGGCCGGATAACACTCGAATAGGACTAATCATGAAGAGTTCAAAGAGCTAAAGCCACCATCCTTCAGTGGGGACCCAAACCCTTTAGTTGCTGATAAGTGGTTGAAACAAATTGAAAAGGTTATGGAAATTCTCAAGGTAACAAATGAGCAAAAGGTTACCCTAGTTTCATTTATGTTAGAAGAAGAAGCAGATTATCGGTGGGATATGGTAAAAAGGAACCAGACTGATCTAACTTGGGAAAAATTTACCAAGATATTTCTGGATAAGTAATTTTTTGAAGCATCCAGGGATAAAATGGTGGGGTAATTCTTGGAATTATATCAAGGGAAGCTATCAGTATCCCAATATGAGGCAAAGTTCATTGAGTTATCTCGATTTGCAGAATATTTGGTCGCTACTGAGGAGTTAAAAGCAAAAAGGTTCGAACAAGGCCTGAATCCACACATACGCACTAGAGTTGCAGTATTAAGGATTCGAAAATTCGGGGAGTTAGTACAAACAACCCAAATTGCAGAGCGAGAATTGGAGGATTCTCGTAAGATTTTAGAAAAAAGTTGATTCAAGAGAATCACTCAACCACCAAAGGTAAATAAAAAAACCAAAAATACAAGAAGCATCAATTGGAAGAACAATTCCTTCTTTGAATACCGGGTAACGCCTCTGCTTTATCTGTGGATCCCCAGACCACGTATCTCGTACTTGTCCATAGAAACTTTCAAAATAAGTCAACTCTTCCTGGCAAACTAAGGAACTAGTAATACGCCCGGGTAACTCGAATAATTCTAGATCGACAGTTCCCGGAAGAACCTTTGCGGCAATATCTCAAGAAGAGAATGCAGCAAATGCGGTAGTAGAAGGTATGAATATTAATATATATACTTTTCAATGAACTTATTATGACATTTGATTCGGTAATGGTAGGTACAATTCCTATATTTGGACAACTTGCTCGGGTAATATTAGACCCAGGATCTACACACTCATATATATATATATATATATATATATATATATATATATATATATATATATATATATATATATATATATATATATATATATATATATATATATATATATATATATATATATATATATATATGTTCGTCTGGCCAAAGCGTTACAACTTATACCTGAGTCACTAGGGTACACTCTATTCATTACCACACCTCTCAGTGATAACTCTAGAGCAAACCGGATATGCAAGGGCTGTATACTTAGAATAGGCGATAGAGAAATGATTGCCAACCTTATACTTCTTGAACTCGAAGAGTTTGATATACTACTTGGGATGGATTGGTTATCCACGAATCGGGCAGTGATGGATTGTTTTCGAAAGAAGGTAACCTTTCAACCTGTGGGCGAAAAGGAATTCTCTTTTTATGGAAGGCGAGAAAGAATCTATCCTTTACCCCGTGAACAAGCCAATATCAGTCAATTGATAGGAGAGGACCTAGGAAAAACATCACCCATTGATGGAATTCCGATTGTATCAGAATACTCTCAATTATTTCCGGATGACCTTCCTGGATTGCCACCCAAAAGAGGAATAGATTTTACTATTGAATTGGTTCCAGGATCAGCACCCATTTCTATAGCGCCTTATAGGATGGTCCCTATTGAGCTCAATGAACTCAAGGAACAAATTGATGAGTTATTGAAGAAAGGTTTCATTCAGCCTAGTTCCTCGCCATGGGGATCCCCTGTATTATTCGTGCAAAAGAAAGATGGGTCAAAGAGGATGTGCATAGATTATCGTCGAATAAATCAAATCACAATAAAAAACAAATATCCTCTCCCTATTGAGGATTTATTTGATCAGCTACAAGGGGCCCGATTCTTTTCGAAAATCGACTTCGGTCGGGATATCATCAGCTCCGAATTAAGGAAGAAGACATATCAAAAATAGCTTTTCGAACCAGGTATGGTCACTTTGAGTTCCGGGTTATGCCATTTGGTCTCACCAATGCCCCTGCTGCCTTTATGAATCTCAGGAATAGAATATACAAACCATACGTAGATCAGTTTGTAGTGATGTTCATCGATGACATACTCATCTATTCAAAAACTAAGGAAGACCATGAGCAACACCTACATACTGCTCTACTAGTATTGATAGATCATTATCTCTACGCTAAGCTTAGCAAGTGTGAATTTTGGATGACAAAAGTGAATTTCTTGGGACATGTGGTGTCCGAAGAAGGCATAACAGTAGATTCGGCTAAAATAAAAGCAGTACTAGAATGGAAAACGCCTAAAAACCTTAATGAGATCAAAAGCTTTCTAGGTTTAGCCGGATATTACCGTAAATTTATTCAGAATTTTAAAGTATCGCAGCACCGATGACTCAACTGACGAAGAAAGGAGTAAAGTTCGACTGATCGGAATCTTGTGAGAATTCTTTTGCAGAACTAAAGAAGAAGTAACAAAGGCACCTGTGTTGGTAGTATCCACCGAAGGTAAAAAGTACATAGTTTATATCGATGCATCTCACATCGGATTGGGAGCTGTCCTTATGCAAGAAGGAAAAGTAGTAGCATACGCCTCACGACAACTAAAAACACATGAGAAGAATTACCCCACTCATAACCTAGAGCTAGCAGCGGTAATTTTTGCTTTGAAGGTATGGAGACATTATTTATATGGAGAACAATTTGAACTATACTCTGATCATAAGAGTTTGAAATTTATAAGCACCCAAAAAGATTTAAATCTTAGGCAACGAAGGTGGGTGGAACTATTGACGGATTACAACTATAATTTTATATATCACCCGGGAAAAGCCAATGTCGTAGCCGATGCCTTGAGTAGAAAGGCCCACATCGCAAGCATCTTAGCAGATAAATGGCAATGGACATGTACTCTTGAAGGTTTTGACTTAATAGTGCAAAGGTGTCAGTCACACGCATTCTTAAGTTATATACGAATACAACCAACACTTATAAAAGGAGTGTTAGAGTCTCAAACCACACAGTCAGATCTGCAAGAACTTCGTGAGAAGATTAAACAAGGAGACACTACCATCGATTGGAGCATCGGGTCTGATGGAGGGATACGATTCCAAGGAAGGTTAGTAGTTTCTGATGCTCCATATCAAAGAGAAGATATTCTAGCAGAAGCACATCGATCTCGATTTTCTGTACATCCGGGGGAGACAAAAATGTATAGAGACTTAAAACGTCAATTCTGGTGGAATGGAATGAAGAAAGATATAGCAGTGTATGTATCGAAGTACCTTACTTGTCAAAAAGTAAAAGCGGAACATCGAAGGCCCTCTGGATTATTACAGCCCCTACCTATTCTGGAGTGGAAGTGGGAACATATTACTATGGATTTTGTATCCGGGTTTCCAACTTCCCCAAGAGGAAATGATTCAGTATGGGTCATTGTAGACCGATTGACTAAGTCAGCTCACTTCTTACCCGTCAAGACTACCGCTTCTACTAGAGATTTAAGTACTCTTTACATCAGAGAGATTGTCCTGTTGCATGGTATCCTAATAACCATAGTTTCGGATAGAGATTCTTATTTCACATCAGTATTCTGGAAAAGTTTACAGAAGGCATTAGGAACTTCATTGAATCTGAGCACAGCTTATCATCCACAAACCGACGGTCAATCAGAAAGAACAATTCAAACTTTAGAAGATATGCTGAGAGCTTGCATTCTAGATTTCACACATAGTTGGGAGGAACATATTTCCTTGGTAGAATTCAATTATAATAATAGCTATCAAGCAAGTATACAGATGGCTCCATTTGAAGCTCTTTATGGGAGGCCATGCAGATCTCCCTTATGCTGTGCTGAGGTTGGAGAAAGAAGCATAACCGGGCCAGAATTAATTCAAGAAACTACCGAAAAGATAAAGATAATTCGAGAGCATTTACTCAGTGCACAAAGCAGATAGAAGAGTTATGTCGATAATCGCAGAAGGGCACTTGAATTTGAGATAGGTCACTTCGTGTTTTTAAAGAGCTCTCCTCGAAAAAGGATTCAAAGATTTAGCAAGAAAGGAAAATTGGCACCACGATATATTGGTCCCTATGAAATCCTCAAAAAGATAGGACCCGCAGCATATCAGCTATCATTACCACAAAATTTGGGAGTACATCCTGTGTTTCACATCTCTATGCTCCGAAAGTATGAACCCAATCCCACTCATATTCTCGTTGAAGATAATGTAATATTACAGGAAAATGCATCCTATGAAGAGGCGCTGATTAAAATATTAGACTATAAGGAAAAGGTTCTTCGCAGTAAAACCATTCCTATAGTAAAAGTTCTTTGGCAACATCACGGAGAAGAAGAAGCGACTTAGAAACACGAATCGAAAATATGCATCAAACACCCTCACCTCTTTAATTTGTGAGGTATGTTTTAAATTTCGAGGACGAAATTTTTATTAGAGGTAGAGTATGTAATATCCCAAAAATTATTAATAATTAAATATAATATAATAAGGAATTTTTAGTATAAATTTTAAATCACAAATCGGACTGCGTCATTGCATCCGGCTCATCGAAACGATCAAAAATCGTATATAAACTTTTATGATTTAAGTACGTTTAGAACGTTTAAAAAAAATCAAAAATATAAATGGCCAAGGTAGGGTTTTGAAATAGGGACCTATTAGTAGAATCTTATCTCCTTCCCTTATAACCAGAAAACCTTAAAACTCTTCATTCTAAAATTCAGACTAATAAATAATTATGGTGGGGGGGGGGGGGGGGGGGAGATCAAAAGTCAGCGAAACCATAGACCCTTCGTTTCTGATCGGACGAAAACGGTCAGAGAAGGCTTAGCTGAAAACAATAAAAGGCCGTTTTGCAATTAAGACCCTAAAGACCCTTGATATTCCAGAAAGAGCATATAAAAACCCCCTTAGACAATAGAGTTCTCCACTCAAGCCCCCACCTCGAGATCCGTGCCCAGCCCTTTTGCCACCCAACCACCTCTGCCGCCGACCACCGTCGACCCCGCCGTTCGCCGCCGGTCGCCGCCACCGACCGTTGCTGTCCGCCGCCGGTCGCCGCGGCCACCGCTGCCGGCCGGTCGCTGGTCGCCATCGCCGTCGGTCGTTGCCGCCGCCAGTCGCCCGCCACCCTATACCTGGTAGGCCAAAGTTCAGTTTTTTTTTTATAAAATTCCTTGGCTAATGGCCACTAGAAATCTGGGCCGAAGCCCATTAAGCCTTTTTATATGATGTGGGCCGATGCCTATTAAGCCCATTAAGCCTTCAAATATTTTCTGGGCCGAAGCCCATTAAGCCCAGTAAAACAAATGATAAAATGACCCTGACATTAACCAAACTAAAACACTATTGCTTAGAACAACCTGACCCCTTTTACTAAGGGCAGACCACACATTTAAATTCCATTAGAATCAGCTATTTTGATCATATCGGGAGCAAACGAGCTCCGAAATGAGTTCCGTCTGCGGCCACGGTTTCAAAATGAAAAACCATATAATATGGGTATAAATTTAAAATGTTTTAAAAATGACCAAAATACCCCTATAAAATAAAATGTTTCGGGATTTAAGTTACGACCGATCCTTGTAAAACTAACAAAAGATAAAAATATATATTTCAGGTCGGAAAATTACGAAGGTATCTCCATCAAGCGAAGGACTCTACGACTCTTCAGGTAGGGGATTAGAACTGGGATATTCCAACAATTAATTTGTCTTAGAATTTCAATTATGTGGTAATAAAGAGTAATTGTTGTTATATTGATGTGGAATTTATTAATCAATTAAGGGTGTGGAGCTTGCCTGGCTATATAGGCAAAAGGACTCTAGGTGTGGGGCTTACCTGGTGTGACCTTAAAGACCCTAGGTGTGGGGCATACCTGGTAAACATACCTGGGTGTGAAACTTGCCCGGGAAGACTCTGGGTGTTACACTTTGTACCGGGCTGAGGCCCTAAAGAGTGACCAATTGATTAGTGTTTCCACATATGATAATAATTCACTTTCTTGCGCATAATTATATTTTCTAGTACATATTTATGGTGAGAATATCCTTAGAATCCTATCCTTTACTGGGCCTATGTTGGTTAAGGCTCACACCCCTACAGCTGAATTACTTGCAGACCCTAACACTGCAGGGGAGGAGTTTGGGACTGATGAAGGAAATTTAGAGGATATTAAAGATCCGATGTACGAACCGTACCTGGAACCTGAACCGGAAGAAGAACAGTAGTCATCAGCAAGCTGGAAGAAATAATCGTAGTTAATGTTTTAACTGAAGCAAGTACTGTAATGACTTATTGATATTAATAATATTGGCTCTCTTTCCCTTACTTCTCTTAGTGGGATTGATAAAACTAAGTTGATCCTTGAACACCCCATGTATTTTTGCGGATAGAAATCTCCCGGGAAAATATTGGGGTGTTACACTTTGCCCATGCTTGTCCATTGTTTGGGTTGGGTGGGTCGGGTTCGGGTCGAACCCGCCCAAGTCTCACCCCTAGCTGGCAGTAATCGGCGGAGGTGGGATCGATGTGGTCGAAGGTGGCGATGGGTCTGAGTTGCCCTCGTCCATGACACAGAGGTATGATAGGGTCCTTTTTTTATATATAAATGTAGTACCCTTATTAAAATATGTGATGTAAATAGGGTTGTTAATGGGCTCGGGCCAGCCCAAGCCCCATTGGGTTGGGCCTGATTTGGGCGTATTTTGGGCAAAGTTAGCTTGGGCTTTAGATTGGGCTGGGCTCGAACATTCAAACCCGATTATGTTATGGGTTAGGTATGGCAACCACTAACCCGACCCGAAGCCAAACTATTTTATTTTTATTTTAGATATACAAGGAGTATATAATTTTAAAAACACCCACTTTACAAATATTAATGCCTCGGACTTTATGAGTATTATTTCACAAGTATCCTTTTAATGTATATCATAATCAATAATATTTTATACTTTTATTGTGTGATCTAAGAAAAGAAAAAAAGATTTGAGTGATTTAAGAAAAGAAAAAAAAAGATTTAGCCATATACAGCTCAAGAAATCTAGGCTTAATTTGGGTCAGGTTTTCATAAGAAGGCTTTTGGCCCTTATGTTTGAAAACATAAGCCTGTAGTTTGATAGATTATTACTTTCACCCCTCATGGTTGAAAACATATGACAAACACCCCCTCAAAACTAAAACGGGGTTTGTGTAGTGCAGAGTTCACCCGGGGTCCTGGTACCCTGGGTTTGTTTCCAACATGGGAATGGACCCCCAACAATGTATGCCCCCTTCAAAGAAAACTTCTACACCACACCACAAAAGGAGATAGTGTAGAATGAATTGGAATGACTTCGTTTGTACGAATGAATTAGAATGGCTACATTCGTACGAATGAATTAGATCAACACCATCTAATTTCGGTCCACTAAACAATCCTCCCCCAAAATTTGAGTTATACCCCCACTTTTAAAGGGTTCCTCACGGTTAACTATGGATTGAGGGTTAACTATGAATTAGAATGGCTTTGTTTGTACGAATGAATTAGAATGGCTACATTCGTACGAATGAATTAGATCAACACCATCTAATTTCGGTCCACCAAACAGTCCTCTCCCAAAATTTGAGTTATACCCCCACTTTTGTGATTTGAGAAGGAAAATGATAAAGGGGAGAGGAAATAGAAGGATTATGAAGGAAGAAGGAAAGAGGAAAAGGAGGAACTGGTAAAGCCTTAAAGCATCTTTAACCGAGTCCGAGCGATTATCCTAAGACCTACGTGGCGCTCTGAGCCACAGAACCCCATTCCAACCGAGTCCAAACAATTGTCCCAAGGCCTACATGGCACTCCAAGCTTGGGACAATTCTAATGTGGCGCTTGAGGTATTCGAAGCCCACCACAAAGATCAGAAGTCTTCAGAGAACTCCGTAGGACCTGACCCTATCGGATTTTTTACATACACGCCGTCAATTCACAATGTGAAAATAAAAAACCCTCCGTTATGCAGACACTATATCAAATAAAATAAGATGAAAAATGATATGGGTGGGAGGAGGTTTAGTGCAAAGTGGCTAGGAACATCCATGTTGGAGACTTGGGACTCGGATGGAGCCGAACCTCTCCCAATAAGAAGATTCGGATGTAGTGGCTACATTTAAGTGGGCCCCACAATCTTTAGGATGTGCTCCTAACTCAGATTCGGTTGAAGATGCTCTTATACCAACCGCGAGTGATCTGACCCCGTGACCCTTTAAGAACCCATTCCAACGCAGCGATCGCTCGCCGACGCGCTAGAGCATCCGATACCACCGACACAGCTCCCAGCCGAACGAGAATGAGGTCGGCCGTCATCTTAGAGGTTGCCGGCCTTGTTCTGCTGCTGGCCGTCCCTCCGCCGGCGGCCGGGTCGCTCTTGGACGGCCTCTGGCGCCCGCTCTCGGAGCGGTTCTCCGAGGCCTACCGGTATTTGGAGTGCATCCCGCTCGGCGTGGCCATCACTGGCCCCCCGGCCCGGGTCGACTGGAAGGAGACAACCACCGCTCATCAGATCATGATCGACGTTCCCGGTGGGTGCAAGCAAGCTCTGCCCTCCAGATCATGATCGACTGAAAGTAGTAAAGCTCGTCTAGACAATATTGTGCAGGGCTGAAGAGGGATGAGCTGAGGATAGAGGTGGAGGAGACCCGGGTCGTGAGGGTGATCGGCGAACGGAGGAGGGCGGTGGAGGAGAAGGGCGAGCACTGGCGCCGCGCCGAGAGGGCCTACGGCCGGCTCTGGACAACGCCGACCTCGGCTCGGTGGAGGCGAAGCTGGAGGACGGGGTGCTGACGGTGAACTTCGCGAAGCTGCCGCCAGAGAAGATCAAGGGCCCCAGGGTGGTGAGCATCGCGCAGGCGCGGGGCACCTGCCCTGGCGCCAAGAAGATGTAGCTCTGACCGACTGATCGGTCGAGTGTCGAGGGGGCCGCGTGCGTTGCCATAGAGGGCAAAGAAGGGGGGTGTTTGGTATGTGGAAAAATTGTTCCCCTCAATAGGAGAGGATATTATTGTCAATTACTATTTATAATACAATTTGATAATCTAATATTTTGGTCGGCATAGAAACAGTCGAAGTGATATTTTTTAGTTTCCAAATCCTTTATTCCAGCGGAACAAGTACTAGACGTTATTTTCAAATCTAGAAATTCGTAATGGAAAAACATATTGTTCCGGAATGATTCCAAACACCGCCGAAGCTACTGTGGTGGCAATTTCTTAATATACTAGTGCAATTGGTGCGTGCGTTGCACATGCAACAATTGCTGATCAATGGATCCTTTTACACGTACACACATTAAAAATAGTCATTTTAGTATGAGCAATTAATGCTATTCAGCCTGAAGGTTTTTTCGATTTCGCTCAACCCGATTGACTTGGCAACGTGCAATTGGTGGTCTAAAAGGCTTGAATGTCGCTAGTGTGTTTCAGGCACCAGTTGCACGTTGCCATGTCAATCAGGTCGACGAAATCACAAAAACCTTCGGGCTGAGTAGCATTTCTCTTTTAGTATAGGGTATGGACGCATGAAATAATGATAGGGGCATATTGATAATTTTTCTAGGGCCACAATGGAAAATGCAAGAATGCAACATTTCCTTTCTTGCTTTTGTTTTAATGACATATGATCCAAATATGGGATATATGTACGCTATATATATGTTAAAATGTATTATCTACACAAGTTATAGAGACAATCGGGTTTCGGGTGTCAAATATATATAGGTATCCATACCCATATCTTACCCAAGCCTTGTAAAAAGTATTAATGTATCCATACCCATACCCAAAAGTTAATAGGGTAGAGCTCCTATACCGATATGTACCGTACTAGGTAGAGTTCCTATACCCATACGTACCCTACCCAAACCTTGTACAACCCATGCCCATAACTTTGTACAATCTTGTAAAACCCTTGTACAACCCTACCCATATCTGAAATTACATTTGTACCTGTAACTCATACCCATACCAGATGTTTTAGGTCCCTTGTACAACCCATACCCACACCCATACGCATACCCATAACCATACCTACAACCTTGTAAAACCCTTACAACCCATACCCATATCCATACTTGAAAATACAGTTGTACCCGTAACCCATACTCGTACCATATGTTTTAGGTCGCGGTGATCACAAGTTAGAGAGGCAATTGGGTTTCGGGTATGGGTATTGGGATATTCATACCCTACCCAAACATTTCACTTGATGCTGTTTTAAAACATAGGATTGAGAAGGATAAAATGAGGAACAAAATGTAGGATGGAAAAAAGAACGGGTTAGTGGATTAGTGGGATTGCCCTTCCCATTATGGCCATTGTTTTTTTAATGAATAAATAAGATTCAATTGATTAGTAACATAGAAGAGAAAGGAAAAATGGGAAACAAAAAGTTGGATGGAAGGAAGAATGGGTTAGTGGTAGGGCTTCGGGTTGTAAACGGGTCAACATGGTATACCCGTTTAATAAACGAGTCAAGTCTGGGTTTAGGGTTTGGACATGATTGACCCTAGAAGATCCGTTTAAAATACAACGGGTCGTGTCGGGTCGGGTCTACCCATAATCCGATAATGCCGTATATATGTAGTACTAGCGGGTCTTATCGAGTCAGGTCGGGTCAAGTCGGATTGGGTCAGATCGGGTCAACTGAATAGATATATGTGGTAAACGGTCTACGGGTCTTATCGGGTCTATCCATTTATAAGCGGGTCAGGTACGGGTTTACGGTCTAGACACGATTAGTTAAACAGGTCGAGTCCGGGTCTAGGGGTTTTGGACACGACCCGAAACTAGACACGACACGAACCCAACCCGACACGACCCATTGCCACCCTAGTTAGTGGGTTAGTGGGATTTATTTCCATAATAGCTATGGTTTTTTAAATGGATAAATAAGACTCAATCAATTAGTGGCAAAAAGATGATATTCTTGGATGGTATTTGTGATTTGTGTAAGGATAAAACGAAAAGAGCAAAAATACAGACATATCACGGTCCTAACCCTTTTGTTTGTTTTCATGACATAGGATTCAAAATACTTGGTATGGATAAATATAGATGGTGAAGGGTAAAATAGGAATATATATAAAAGGATGGAAGAAAGTAAGGACCCAAAACTACGGCTTTATATTAGGGATATGGATAAGGATGATCTAATCTCGATCTCTCTTTTAAGTAGCTAATTACTTTGTTAACTCCTAATTAACAAAATAATTAGCTACTCAAAGAGAAAATATGAAAGTAGTTACTTATTTTTAAAAAAACAATTCTGTCAAAATAAGATCTTCTCAGGTTAGTCCGAATTTTAACAGATAGCTAGGAATAAATATTTGAGTAAATTACACTTTGCCCCGTGAAGCTTAGCTCAAAAGCACTTAACCCTCCTATAGTTTAAAAACTACATTTTGCCCCGGCCTTCTTGTCAATTTTGATCATATAAGAATTAGGGGGAGTTGGTGAACAGCTCTTTTTAGAGATCCTTTTCGAGCAGCAGTCTCAACCACTTTTCATTTGAGCTGAACCCCCTGTGGGCAAAAGTACCCCTCCTTCACTTCGAACTTAGATTTCCTGCTACCCCCCCCCCCCCCCCCCCCCCCTCCCCCACCGCCGCCGGACCTAACCGAATCCCCTCCCCCCCCGGCCCGACCTAATCTATAGGCTATGGGATGAACCCTAGACCTAGAAATCCCAACCCTAACCGAATCCCTATCACCCCGCAGCCACTGTCGCTTTCGTCTCTGCTGCTTGCGCCCGCCGCCTCTGCCGCTCACGCCCGCTGCTGCTACTATGGGTGCAAAATCTGGCTAACGCCTGATAGTGGGACCCGCAGCCATGCATGGAGCCCATGAAGACGGTAGTGGGACCCATAGCCCTGCCTGGGGCCCATAAAGACAACAGTGGGACCCGCAGCCCTGCTTGGGTCCTACGAAGACGATAATGGGACCTGCAGCCGTACTTGGGGCCCGCATATGCCATCTGAGGACTGGTAAATCCCCTGGATAATTGTCTAAACTCCTCATATTCCAGGGAATATTCCCATAATATTTCCAAACCCTTATATATAGATAATCTTGTAAATAAACCAGATCCCATTTCATTATTATCAATCCCACTTTCTGTTTTCCAGAGCTCCCAGAGCCTTCTGGTATTCAGACTCTCAAGCCTCCTTCATCCTCTGTCTACTTGTAACAAGCACTCCTCGGCCTGTCGATCCTAGCTTTACTTTTTCAGTGATAATGGATTCAAAGGTTGCGTCTTACTATACAGAGACGTAGGCTTCGGCCGAACTTCGTCACCAGCTCCTGTGTTAATTCTCTATCTTCCTCTTTCTTTATCTCAACAGTGACTGTGTGACAGCTCAGCAATTAACCCCTTAGCGCTTCACAGATTGTCACGTCCCGAAGGGTCAAACCTTCAATCGACTGTTGGAGGGGGGTTAAGTACGACGGCCAAAATCCTCCCTCATAGTTTGACACCGTTTATGGGATCCATCCTAATCGACTTGCGACCTCCAGACTTCCCAGCTTCTTCGGTCAAACAACAACCACCGATTGCCCAAACAATCAGTCCGTCTCCATCGCTACCAAAAAGGCGAAGACACGACCCGTGGACCAGTCGGAGGAAAGTAACATTCACCCCAGTGTCCCGCATCCTATGACTCGCTCAATGAGTCGAAGGCATGTGACAAGTCAACCTCCCGAGCAGCACCCAGCTGTCAACTCGAGGAGTCACCGTTCAGTAGATCGTGCGACTCTAGCTCAGCCTCGACAATCTCCTCACCCTGCCAATGAGATTCCTCAACAACTAGGGAAAGCACACGTCTCGCCCGTCACCGACCCTCAGTTAACATACCAAATCTTGGCAGAAGACTTCCAGCTCCTCACCCTAAGGAAGCAGAATGCTGCTCTTATGGGCGAGAGAAATTCCCTTCGACGGGTCACCGTCGAGGCAGGTGCCGACCTTCCTAGGTCAGCTGTCGGCATCAACGACGGAGCAGATGTCTATCGATCGCTAAATCCCTCTCTGACTCCTTCCAAACATTAGGTCATTGACACTTCCGGTCAATCCCTCGATCCCCTTTCGAGAGGACCCTCGCCTATTCCCTCTAGGCCAACGGTTTAGAAATGACCCAACAAGTCAGATCGATATCCCGAACCCCTCAGTTCGGTATCATCCTTTAATCCCTGCATCGTGAGAGATGTCCGGAATAAGGACCGCCACCCCAAAGTCCAGCTTCAACACAACTACGACTGACACTGGCCGAGCATCGCACGATGAGGACCCCATCGCCCTTGTTGCCTCCTTTAACTCCGAGGCATCTCTCAAACCAACGAGGTGATCGTCAAAATAGCCACGCTTCCAAGGGACCTCTTTATCGACAAATCCTCTAGGCTCCGTTCCCTCGGAGCTGGCGAACACCAATCCTCTCAAGGTTCAATTGCCTCATGGGAGACCCTGTTGTAGCTCGTGTGTCCTTAGCGTGGATTTTCTGTATTAACATTAATAAAGAAGCCTTTGGTTATTGCTTTAATTAGAATACTACTATGGTATATGTTAATACATATATAATAAAGGACCCTAGGGAACACAGTAGGCCACTGAGGCGCATGGTGGATCCATGCTTGGGAGACCCAGTGGACCAGTTATGTGTAGACCTAGAACTAGTTCACAGCTTAGATGATGTCGGTCGCTTCACCGAAAACAAGCTGTTGGCAGGTAGAGGATGTGGTGAAGTCTCTACCACGGGAACGCGGGATTCCCATTCACCTGACCAAGCACGATGATCATGTTGAACAGGAACCAAGACGATGCACAGTTCAGTGATTCAGACACTGGTGCATAAACCGTCTTACTACTATAGATAATTTGTCCTTAACCCTGAGCGACCATGTACATTGGGCCAACCAGTTGTGTAGTTCTTTGATGTGCCAACCTGTGTGGACCTTCTATAGTCCAATACCACGGTACGTTGGGTTACCCGGGTGGCGCTTGAGTGACATGTAAACCTTACAGGTTATCCGACGTCCAGTGTTGGATAAGTGCGTTTTGATGAGTCAATCTGTCCACACAGTTAACCCAGGCCTGGTGGTTGTCAGTATGACTGACGATGTTCCGGATGCTAGGCATAGCACCGGAAGGTGTGTGGTGTTATAGATGACAAGTCATCAATTCCTAGTCAGATGATCGATCGGGATCTAACGGTGCTCCCCACCGCCCGAGTCGTATCATGGCACCAGTAATAGGAGAGACTAAGGATTATCGGAGTATAGTAGAGAACAGGGTTACGAGAGAGTAACATAAGTTTAGGATCACTAGAGTTCAACTTGCGTCGCACTCTGGGTGGCTACGCAGGTTAATCGGATTAGGGCTGATTAACGGAACTTTCGGTGTGTCACCGGAACAGTTAATCAGGGATCCGGTTGGAGCTAGAGATCCCGAACCCTGAAGGTTCCACCCTGTCGTTGCGTATAGGAATTGTTCCCCAACCTGGTTGGATACGTTAGATGCGAAGTAGCGCGATGGAGCGTAAACCCGGAGCCTAAGAACCTAATTCACATGTGTTTCGAGTCGTAGAGGTATTTTGGTAAATACTGAAATATGGCTCAGAACATATTGAATATGGATTTTAGAATGAGTGGAATAATTCCAGGAGCTCATAGGCGCTGACGGAACTCGATTCCGAGTAGCTCACCTCACTCAATCTCTCTTTCAGTTTTTCACTTTTCGTGAAGGGCATTTTCGTCCAGGCTTCACGATAGATACTTGGAAACCCAGAAACCCCCCCCCCCCCCCCCCCTCATCCATATCCACTAGGGGCCGGCCCTAGCTTGCTTGTAGCACTAGGAGGTTGGCCCTATAAAGGGAATAGAGAGGGAGGGGCCGACCCTAAGCTTCTCCCCTCTCCAGAAAACCACCCCCCTCTCCCTCTCTCCCTCTCTCCCTCTCTGAGGTTTCGGCCAAGGAAGAAAGAGGAAGAAGAAGAAAGAAGAAGGAGGAAGAAAGAAGAAGGAAGAAAAGAGAAAGAGAAGAACGAGATCTCGCGGCTCTCCATCGTCTTCGCAACGAATTCCTCCGTCGGCTCGTAATCCTTGCACTCAGAGACGGGATTTCGAGGATTCCTCAATTCGCAAAGGACAAGGTGCTATCTGACAGCTTCCCTTGCGATTCACGTGCGGTTCATCATCGTTCCGTTCTCTCCGGATCATAGATCTAAAAGGTATGATGATTCTAAACACCTAACTAAATACATGCATGTCTTCAGTAGATCGTAGTATGCCTCTAGGGTGTCCGCACATATGCTAAGATCATAGATTTGCATGTAGATTGTTTTGTAGAATTAATTATAATGAAACATACACCGTATGATCTTCGGATCTATCTTTTGCTTCCGCTGCGACTCTGATAAGCGGATCCAATTCCAACAATTGGTATCAGAGCATGCTTTGGTATGTGTTTCATGCATGAATTCGTGAAAACATCATGTGAATATATGATGGCATATGTTTTCATCGGGGTTCGACGTAGATCATGCATATAGATTGTGCTATGTATCATCTTTTTGCAGGTGCCGCACTGAATAGTAATCTGTGATTGCATGCCTCTGGGGGTCGGACCACGGATTTAATTTTGCATTGATTATTATTATGCTTGTAGATTTTAAGGCCTAGATGGGCGGGGGTGGGGGTTGATCATCCTCGGTTCCCTGACCATGTTTCTAGGATTGTTTCCTTTTCTTTTTAGCGAAATTATACACGAACGAGCACTTACTCAGAGCGTGTTAGTTTTTCGGTCACAGGAAGAAGGAGATGATGCTACATCCACGGTTCGGGCAAGCGATACCATGGCGTGCAAAGACCTAGTGAAAGCGTACACGTTAGCGATGATGGGGATCGTCGTCAAAGATCGTACAGAACGGAAGAGCATGATATCTTGGCTGTGCTATTCAGGTTTAGGGGTCGGACCCTGGACTTGATTCAGTTTGGATGCTATTTCTGTTGATTCTATTTTCTTAGTGTTTAGAGAACCCCGATGATAATGTGATTATCTATCTTGCTTGTGAGTTTGTCTCTAGATCAGGCTTAGGGTTAGTACTAAGCTTATGGATTCATCGGTGTCTCTATATGGTTCTAACATGTGCGAATCCGGTGGCTAGCTAAAATGAAAGGTGGTAACCGCTCTTGTGCTAGTTCAGGTAGCCAAGTACTGTGCACCGAGATAGACGCAGTGTTAGATTTGTTTAGAGATAACTAATGTCTCCATAAGAAGTATGATAACCCTAGTGGGATACCCTTTCCCCACATGGTCTTAGCGACCAAGTTAGGTTAGGATTTCACTGTGTGATACCCGTTTCTATATGACGTTTGATGGTAGTATGAACTCATCACGATTTGGTTATGCCACCATTAGGTTGAGGTCCGGCGGATGTTGTCAGATGTCCCTATTTGGCCTGCATCGAAACCTATAATGAGATGAGGTCTACTATGACATTAGGCATCAAATTGTGAACGAGGCATCATCGTAGTAGGAGTCCTTTTCACGTCGACCTTAGGCTAGGCTCCAGATCTTAGGATTATGGGCAAACTAGTGAAGTATCGGGATCCTTGGAATCTATGTAATGTGATCCTTACAAGAAAGTCGAAAGCTGATCGAGTATTCAAGATAGGGACTATGATATTTTATGAGGATACTAATGCTTTGCAGGAAGGTTTGTAATCCTAGTGGGAGCACGGTAGACCAGGGTCTAAGTCTAGGAGGTCGTGACCTTTCTAGATATGCATAAAACCTCATAAAGAAGGGATGTGTAAGAGGTTCCCTCCAAAGGGGAGCTCCTGGCCTCCACAATCAACCGGCTAAGGGTCTGGGTGGGAGGTACGCAGTTCGATATTCCCACCGGGTGAGAGCTGTGTTTCCTTCCATGCTGGTTCGCCTAGTGGTTTCCTTCGGGACATAGAGGATGCCAGTGGCAGTGGGTGACGGTTTTTTCCTGCATCGGGGAGCCTATGAACCCCCCTACCGACACCACCTAGATTTGTGAGAAGCATCCGAAAGCTTGTGTGACGCCGTCGTTGCTGCGCACGCGGGTCACATAAAGCTAGCCAAAAGGAGACTGGGAGGTTTTTCAGTTTGCCATGGGTAATTCTGATGAAGACTGGGTCGTAAAAACCCCGTTAGCAGAAGCGGTTGCATGCTCTCACCGAGATGCTGTCTCTAATTCAAGGCCGATAGTCTCAGTACTCCAGCCCAAGGAATTTAGATTCCTGGATGTCTCCACTTGAGGTAGTGAAGACATAGCGGCTGGAGTAGACATTATCTATTTCTAAATTCCATGAATCAAATTATAGTCGACCCTAATTTTTGCTTTAAACCATTGTTTACAGAAATCATGACCAAGCTCGACCCCCTTGCCTCCATCCTTAATGATAACAAACTTACGGGACCAAACTACGAGGACTGGAAGCGTAACCTGATGCTCGTCCTAAGGGTTGACAAACACACAATTGCCCTAAGTACCCCTCAATCGACCATGCCGGGACCAAGTGTAATTGAAGCTCAGTTGAAGGAATGGAAAGACTGGCTAGATGTTGATGAGATGTGCAAGTGCTACATAGTGGCATCCTTGCAGACCGTCCTTCAGAAGCAAGTCGAAGACATGGCCTTCGCTTCCGACATGATACTCTACCTAAAGGAAATATTCAAGGGTTGTAGTCGGGTAACTCGTTAAGTGACCATCATGAAATTGGTGTCCACGAAGATGGCAGAGGGGATTTTAGTTCGGGATCATATGCTAAAATTGTTTGGCTATGTGAATGAGCTTGGTTCCTTCGATGTCATCTTGGATGCAAAGATCCAAACCGATATTTTCCTCGCGTCTCTGTCAGGAGCGTTTGAGGGCTTCGTAACCAACTTTAACCTTAACCGGTTGGAGATGTCTAACGTAGAGCTCCTAGCAGCACTCCAGGCGACAGAGGACGAGATAAAGGTAGGAGCCCAATCCCCGAGCGTAGAGCGGAAGTCTAATCTGAAAGCCAAAGGCAAGTTTCAGAAAAGAAAGTTTAAGAAGCCTGTGAAGATGGGTCAGGTGCAGTCGCAGGTTCCTAAGCAGAATGGTCCGGCAAAGCCCAAAGGAAAATATTTCCGATTCGGTAAGAAGGGGCACTGGAAGGGCGACTGTCGCGCAGCTCCCAAGAAGGCTGAGACAGATATATCTCAAATCCATATAGTGTAATCCCTAGTAGCATCCAGTTGTTCTCCAGTCTCATGGATTGTGGATTCTGGTTCCACTAACCATACTTGCAATAATTTGCAGGGGTTCAAGGAGACAAGAAAACTGGGTGATGGAGAGATAATCCTAAGAATGGAAACTGAGGCCGTGGCAGAGGCTGAAGCAGTTGGAGATATCGTCTTGCAGTTTCTTGATGGAAGAAGTTTATTACTTAGAGACATACTTTATGTACCGTCTTTGAGACGAAACTTAATTTCTGTTTCCTTATTGAATAATGAAGGTTTTTTAGTTTTATTTGATGCTTCTGGTGTGTCAATTAAATTGAATGATTCCTTTGTTTGTAAGTGAAAGACAAAGAATGGTCTCTATGTAATTAACTCCAATCATAAGCAGGATAATATAACTAAAGCATGTGTGGTTAATTCAGTTTTTCACTTTTCGTGAAGGGCATTTTCGTCCAGGCTTCACGATAGACACTTGAAAACCCTGAAAACCGCCCCCCCTTCATCCCAGTCCACTGGGGGCCGGCCCTAGCTTGCTTGTAGCACTAGGAGGCCGACCCTATAAAGGAAAAAGAGAGGGAGGGGCCGGCCCTAAGCTTCTCCCCTCTCTAGAAAACCGCCCCCCTCTCCCTCTCTGAGGTTTCGGCCAAGGAAGAAAGATGAAGAAGAAGGAATAAGAAGGAGGAAGGACGGAGAAGGAAGAAGATAGAAAGAGAAGGAGGAGATCTCGCGGCTCGCCATCATCTTTGCAATGAATTCCTCTGTCTGCTCGTAATCCTTGCACTCAGAGACGGGATTTTGAGGATTCCTCAATTCGCAAAGGACAAGGTGTTATCCGATAGCTTCCCTTGCGATTCACGTGCAGTTCATCATCGTTCCGTTCTCTCCGGATCATAGATCCAAAAGGTATGATGATTCTAAACACCTAACTAGATGCATGCATGTCTTCAGTAGATCGTAGTATGCCTCTAGGGTGTCCGCACATATGCTAAGATCATAGATTTGCATGTAGATTGTTTTGTAAAATTAATTGTAACGAAACATACACCGTATGATCTTCGGATCTATCTTTTGCTTCTGCTGTGACTCTGATAAGCGGATCCAATTCCAACAGACCCAACATTGCATGTCCTTACTTTCAAACAAGCATTGACACCTCACGATCACGACAACTAGGTTCTATGCTGCACCTTTGCAGGTAGCTTGGACGACATGTCTCTTGATTGTATCATCACATCCTGGTAGGATCTGTAAGCTGGTTCGAGGATCTGGCGAACCTCTTCGTCCAGCACTACTGTCTAAATCTCAAGTTGGAGAAGAAGCTCAACTCTCTCTACCGACTTCGAATGGGATCGGATGAAACCCTCCGAGAGTTCACTCGGAGGTTCCAGAATGAACATGCAGCACTCTCTGGACGTCACCTCGATGATCTGTCCATCATGCTTATTTTTTAGAACATGCTACACTTCGATCTCTATATCTACAACGATCTTATTTGAAACCCGTCCATATCTCTCAGGGTGTTGTTCTATCGGATCCAAAGAGAGATCGAAGTGGAGGATGATCAGATTGCTCGTAAGAGCCATGATTTCAAGAAGCGTCTTCTGATAAGAAGTCTACGCGACCAACGGACTGATCTCAACTCTTAGGCTAAGGAAGGTAGAGCCTCCAAGAGGCCAAAGTTGGCAGACAATAAACCCGTGAAGCCTCGGAGGACCACATTCACCGACTGGACCCTGCCGATCGAAGTCATACTCGAACAGATCCAGTGCGAGGACTACCTTAGGAGGCCTGCCCCTCTCGAGCCTAGCACCCGGTATACAGAGGACAAGTCGATCTATTGCGACTTCCACCGTTGCCACGGCCATCCTACTACTCGATGCTATTGCCTCAAATACCACCTGGAGGACCTTTCGCAGGAAGGCCACCTCCAGAAGTTCAAACCCACCACCGGCCTAGCAAATGATTCACTTCCTCCTCCTCCCCCTCCTCAGAGGGAGAAGGAGATGTGTTGGATCTATTTGGTCGAATGTCAATCGACCCCCATCGTTATTCGAGCGAAGATCTATGGTATCCACGGTAATCTCTGCTACCAAACTCCAACTAAAAAAGAAGTCGATCGTCAAGTGCGACATGTTCATCACGTGCGCCCCATAGCTCAGGTTGAAGAAACTTGGATCGAGAAGCCCATTAAAGGCCTTTCATGGCTGGCTATCCTCTTCACTGATCAAGACCTCAACAAAGTATGCACTCTGTATCGAGACCCCCTTGTTCTCTGCCTTGTCATCGACGGAAGCTCCGTCAATCGAATCCTTATCGACACCGGAAGCTTCATTGACATCATGTTCTCCGACTGCTTCAAGCGCCTCGGCCACAAATACGAGAGTCTTGACGTAGTCCCTACTATTATCACCGGCTTCAACTGAGAACAAAGCATGACGATAAGAGAAGCGAGGTTCATACTCGATATTGGGCAGGAGATGCGAGCGTTCGTCTGATTTGCCATCGTCAAAGGAACGTCAAATTACAATGCCATCTTGGGCAGGCCTTTCCTCTATCAGATCAGTGATGTATCCTCCTCTTATCACCAACTCCTCAAATTCCCAACTGGAGAGGACATTAGTTGTATTCGAGGAAGTCAACAGACGGGCAGGTCATGCGAGGCCGTGGCTGCAAGGACGCGATCAACGCCCAGCGCCACACCGGCAAAGCATTCTGCTGACGAGGCTGGTCCCTCGACCAAATAGCAACCAAGGGAACCACCGCTACCTGAGCCTTTTCCAACGGAGTGGGAGGCTCCACCTTCAATTGAGGAGATCGTCTAAGTCAACCTCGGTAGTGACAACCTCCCTCGAAAAATATTTATCAGTACCGGTCTTAGCGACACAGAAGCACAAGGCATGGTATCCTTCCTCAAGTCCAACATCAACGTCTTCGCTTGGAGCTTCGAAGACATGCC
Source organism: Chamaelirium japonicum (assembly GCA_947650365.1). NCBI lineage: Eukaryota > Viridiplantae > Streptophyta > Magnoliopsida > Liliales > Melanthiaceae > Chamaelirium > Chamaelirium japonicum. The sequence goes on from OX393559.1 coordinate 44,116,034, forward strand.
CGGGATCAGTCCGGAGGACACGTGCCATCGACTAACTATCAAAGAAGGGGCGAACCCCATCAAGCAGAAGCCTCGTACCATCAGACCAGAATGACTGGTTGCAGTTCGAGAGGAGATCGACAAGTTACTCGTGGCAGGCTTCATTCGTGAAGTAGAGTACCCAACTTGGATCTCCAACATCGTCTCCGTCCCAAAAAAGAGCGAGAAGATCAGGGTCTACATCGGCTTCACCAACTTCAACAAAGCTTGTCCTAAAGTCCATTCAGCCATGAGCTTCTATCTTTCATGGACGAGTACTTAGGCTACAATCAAATACCGTTGCTCCCTGATGATTAAGAGAAGACTTACTTCATGACTAACAGAGGTCTCTACTACTACAACGTCATACCCTTCGGCCTCAAAAACATGGGATCAACTTATTACATACTAGTCACGAAGATGTTCAAAGAATAGATCGGCCACAACGTCAAAGTCTACGTTGACGATCTACTTACCAAGAGTCAATCTCGAGCGGATCATCTCTCTGACCTTGCCGAAACTTTCCAAATCTTGAGGAAGTTCCGTATGAAGTTGAATCCATCCAGGTGCACCTTAGAAGTTCAATCAGACAAATTTCTGGGTCATCTGGTGACCAAGAGAGGCATGCATCTTACAGGAAGGTTGACGGCCCTCAACCGATTCAACTCCAAGTCCTCGAATAAATGCAAATCTATTTTTGATAAATTCCGCAAGGCAGACACTTCAGGATGGAACTCGACCTGCGAGCAAGCCTTCCAAGACATCAAATTCTATCTCGCTCGAGCTCCTATCCTGACTGCTCCATCGTCAGAAGAATCACTCTGGTTATACCTCATTGTCACCAATCAAGCCATCAGCGCAGTCTTGGTCAACATAAGGGATATCATTGAACGTCTCGTCTACTACATCAGCCATATCCTTCTGCCGACTGAGACTTACTATTCAAGAATCGAGAAGGTCGCCTTGGGTCTTTTAACAGCCTTGTGACGACGTTGTCCCTACTTCGTCTTCCACTTAGTTACTGTCATCTTCGAACATCATCTTAAAGACATCCTTGATAAGGCAGGTTAAGCTGGTCGGATGACCAAGTGGGTAATCGAGATGAGTTCGCTCGGTGTCCAATTCGAGCCTCGCATCTTCGTCAAAGGGAAATCCATCGCTGACTTCCTTGCCGATATCCCCGTGGAAGATCCTATCGCCCTTGAAGATGACCTGGAGATGTGTCTCGACTACAACAATGAGCCGCAGTCCAATCCAAGCCCTGAGGCCTCCTATTTGAGCCCTGAGGCTCCTTCGACAATAATAGCACGATGGAAATTCTATAGTGACAGAGCTTCAAGCGCGATCGGCTCGGGAATTGGGATAGTTCTAATATCCCCCGAGCTCGACCATCTTAAAAAGGCTATTCTTCTTGTATTCAATGCCACCAACAATAAAGCCGAGTATGAAGCACTTGTATCCGGATTGAAAATTGCCCAAGCCCTGGGGGTAGATTACCTCACCGCCTATAGTGATTCCCAGTCGGTGATCAGGCAGATCAACGGGGATTACGCAGCACGGGGAAAGATAATGCAGTGCTACTTGACCCTCGTGCAAAATCTCAAACAACAACTCTCCGACGTCAAGTTTATTCAAATACCGAGGGCAAAAAATCGTGAAGCCGACACTCTCACTAATATTGCCTCAATACTCGGAGATCCCATCGAAAAGCATTAAATTCAAATCGTTTATCAAGAGCTGCCTAAGGCTAGCCTCGAGCACCACCTCGTCGCCTCGGTGAAAGACAACAAGGGTTGGAAACAGCGAACCTTCACTTTCGTCCTGGTCGACAGTCAGTCAGATTGGAGACAGCCAATCTTCGACTTCTTTAAGCATAACAGAGTGCCGGAAGAACCCATTCAAGCCAAACAACTTTAGAGAAAACTTCCTCATTACTATCTTCAAGGAGACGATCTCTACTTTCAATCACACGGCGGAACACTCCTCGAATGTGTCAGCTTGGATCAGGTAAAAAAGGTCTTGGTTGACATCCACGTCGGATCTTGCAGCAATCATTCCGGCGAAAGATTTCTCGAAAAAAAATCTCAAACCCCATGGCTACTACTGGCCAACTATGGCGAAATATGCTTGTCAATTCATTCAAAAGTGTGAGCCTTGTCAACGGCACGCTCGAGCGATCCATCTTCCAGCAGACGAGCTCCATGCTTTGATGAGCTCTTAGTTTTTCCATCAATAGGGATTGGACTTCTTAGGTCCATTCCCTCCGTCTCCAAGTAAAAAGAAGTATCTGCTGCTAGCAACTGATTACTTCACAAAGTGGGTTGAAGCTATATCTCTCTTCCGGGAGACCAACGACGAAGTCATCAAATTCATCTGGCAGAACATCTTCTCGAGGTTTGGCACACCATAAGTCCTCATTGCCGATAACGGAGCTCAGTTTGACTCATATAAATTCCGGGAGTTCTGCCAAAGCTACGGAATCAAACTCTTTTACTCTACACGGAGATATCCTTAATGCAACGGTCAAGCTGAAGCCTCCAACAGAGCCATCATCGGCACTCTCAAGAAGAAGTTAGATGGCACAAAGGGACTATGGGAGAAGGTCCTTCCCAAGGTCTTGTGGGGATATCAGACCACGCATCGCTGATCGATCGGATTCTTACCTTTTACGTCTGACTTATGGATCGGAAGCAGTTCTGCCAACAAAAGTGACTTGTCCAACTCTCAAGACCCTTGCAATCGAGCAAGGAATCAACGAGGAGCTTCGCATCAATGACCTCGACTATACAGACGAGCTCCGTGATCAAGCAGCTGGCCACGTCGCCAACTATCAACAAAAGATCAACTCAGCTTACGATCACTATGTCAGCGGAAGAAATTTCAACATCGGCGACCTAATCCTCAGAGCGGTCTTCCCAAACACAATAAACCCCAGCAGTGATAAATTTGCTTCGAATTGGGAATGGTCGTACATCGTTGAATCAGCAGGCGGAAAGGGTTCCTATCGACTCATCACTCCAGAAAGATAATGACTTCCAATAGCGTGGAATGCATCTCATCTAAAAAGATTCTATCAATAGATGTAACCTCTTCTGAGTTTTCAATAAAATGGTAGCCATTTTCAATTCTACCAAAGATTTTTAAATTCTATCTTAATTATTGCTAAACGCCACAGTTAGTCTGGTTCGCGTTGCGACACGACCGGCTAACCTGCAACAATACAAAGCTATGTGTCCCAGACATAGGTTCGACCAAAACGACTCTAAGTCTAAGTCAACCGATACACGAGCACTACGCTGAGTACTCCGAATCTTTGGCATTGCACATGCTCCCGAGTCCTGTAAGAACACATGCAACCGTGCCTCGTCAGTTAGTCCGGTTCGTATTGTGACACGGTCGGCTAACCTGCAAAGGTACAAAGCTATGTGCCCTAGATGTAGGTTCGAGCAAAATGGCTCTAAGCCTAAGTCAATCGATACACGGGCACTACACTAAGTACTATAAATATTTGGCACCGTATATACTCACGAGTCCTATAAGAGCTCATGCAAGTTAGTCCGGTTCGTATTGCGATACAGCAGACTAACCTGCAAAGGTACAAAACTATGTTCCTAGACATAGGTTCGACCGAAACGGCTCTAAGCTTAAGTCAACCGATATATGAGCACTACGTTGAGTACTCCAAATCGTTGGCACCGCACATGCTCCCGAGTCCTGTAAGAACTCATGCAATCGTGCCTGACCACAGTTAGTCCAGTTCGCATTGCGACACGGCCGGCTAACCTGCAAAGGTACAAAACTATATGCTATAGATGTAGGTTTAATCGAAACGGCTCTAAGCGTAAGTCAACTGATACACAGGCACTACTCTGAGTACTCTGAATCTTTGGCGTCGCACATTCCCCCGAGTCCTGTAAGAACTCATGCAACCATGCCTCGCCGTAGTTAGTCTGGTTCGTGTTGCGACACGGCCGGCTAACCTGCAAAGGTACAAAGCTATGTGCCCTAGACGTAGGTTTGATCGAAACGGCTCTAAGCCTAAGTCAACCGATACACGGGCACTACGCTGAGTACTCCGAATCTTTGGCGCCGCGCATGCTCCCGAGTCCTATAAGAACTCATGCAACCGTGCCTCGCCATAGTTAGTTCGATTCGTGCTACGACACGGCCGGCTAACCTACAATGATACAAAGCAATGTGCCCTAGGTTTAGGTTCGACCGCAACGGCTCTAAGTCTAAGTCAACCGTACACGGGCACTACACTGATTACTCCAAATCTTTGGCATCGTATATCCTCTTGAGTTCGATAAGAACCCATGCAATCATGCCTCGCTACAGTTAGTCCGGTCCGCGTTGCGATAAACCTGGCTAACCTGCAACGGTACAAAGCTATATGCCCCAGACGTAGGTTTGACTGAAATAGCTCTAAGCCTAAGTCAACCGATACACAGGCACTATGCTGAGTACTCCGAATCTTTGGTGTCGCACATGCTCCTGAGTCCTGTAAGAACTTATGCAATCGTGCATTGCCACAGTTAGTCCAGTTTGGATTGCGACACGGCTGGCTAACCTATAACAGTACAAAGCTATGTGCCCCAAACGTAGGTTTGACCGAAACGGCTCTAAACCTAAGTCAATCGATACATAGGCACGACGCTGAGTACTCTAAATCTTTGGCATCGCACATGCTCCCGAGTCCTGTAAGAACTCATGCAACCGTGCCTCGCCACAGTTAGTCTGGTTCGCGTTGCGACACGGTCAGCTAACCTGCAACGGTACAAAGCTATGTGCCCTAGACGTAGGTTCGACCGAAATGGCTCTAAGCCTAGGTCAACCGATACACGGACATTACGCTGAGTATTCTAAATCTTTGACGTCGCACATGCTCCAGAGTATTGTAAGAACTCATGCAACCTTGCGTCGCCACAGTTAGTCTGTTTCATGTTGCAACACGGCCGACTAACCTGCAATGGTACAAAGCTATGTGCTCTAGACGTAGGTTCGATCAAAATGGCTCTAAGCCTAAGTCAACTGATACACATGCACTACGCTGAGTACTCTGAATCTTTGGTGTCGCATATGTTCCCGAGTCCTGTAATAACTCATGCAACAGTGCCTCGCCACAATAAGTCCAGTTCACGTTGCGACACGGCTGGCTAACCTGCAACATTACAATGCTAGGTATCTTAATGCTAAATTGATCATAATGGCGCTCTGCCTGAGTTTAACAACACTAAGGCACTACGTTGAATACTCCAAACTCTAGTTCCAATCATTCAATAAGCACATGGCCCAGCCCTTGGTACTCGATGAAAGTCCAAAGCTTCCAACGCTTCGGTATATTCTATCAACCCAAAGTCCAACCCTTGGCATTCGAAGACACTTGAAGACATCAACATTCAATCAGAACACTTAGACATTCAAAGAGACAACATTCAAGCCAAAAAAAGATCTTCATTACTATCGACGTCAAAAGGTTACAAAATATGCACGCAGGCTTACAGAGACAAATACAAGAGTGGCTACGGCCTACTCGACGTTTGCTTTGATGAAGACTTGCTCGCAGAAGGCTTGCTGAAGGAAAAGCCCACTGCATCTCGAAGGGTTGTTAGTGCTTTATTGGCAGATCGACTCCGGAAAGGTGGTGCAGTTCACCCTCAGTTGCTTATTCTCCTCAAGTAGGGCCTTCTTGTAACACCTGTGGTGTTAGATTTGAGAATAATAGAAATCCTCAATGGCTAGTTTCGTCTTTTTACCGCCAGACTTTTTCTTTGGGCTTTTTCCCAATAAATGGATCGTAAACCTATGAGATGTTTTACGTTCACATTCTCCGTAACTTCGAGCATGTCATGATGGTGCGTTCCGTGCAACGATCAGGTGTATGCGCAGCCAGTTTCCGCAGCCCGGCAGGTAAACCCTAGAAAAATGATAATTGCTCGATAGTTGTAGCCGTTTTGTTTTCCACAATAGATCGGGTGATCGGATCGTAATGAAACAAGATATGTTAGATGAGGCTCTGAGAGAGCCTTCCAATGAGTCTGAGTTAGGGTCGATCCGACACCCGGGTGAATAGTTATTGCTATTTTAGGTTTTGGAGTCTTTTTTTCTTTTCGGGAGATCCAGAAGTCAGAAAATTATGTACCAAGCGCTAACGCGTTTGCGTTGACGAGATCTTTAGAACGAATCCTTTCGGGCCCTATTCCGACTTTCGGTTTGATAGTTACAAGTGATTATTCTTTTCAGCCTGGTTGATGGACGAATCGTACCCGGATTCCAACCGAGCCCGGTTCAGGGCTCGGGACCGAGCCCGACCAGCCCTAGAGCCTACCTCCCGGTCTCCTAGCATAATTTAAGCTCTCTTGACCTCCCTCCTCAGTGGTTTTAAATCCGAAATTCGGATGGGAATAATCGGACAGGATTGGGATGATGTATCGATCCCTATCTTCCTTTCCTTATCCCTTCGCCTTAACCGACCCTATCCCCAACCCCTATCACAACACCCCCCCCCCCCTTTATATATGAACCGAGAGAGAGGGAGAGAAATAGAGAGAGAACGGGAGAGAGAGAGAGAGAGAGAAGGACGTAATAGAGAGAGAGAGGGAGAGAACGGGAGAGAAATAGAGAGATAGAGAGAGAGAGGAAGAGAGATAGAACGGGAGAAGAAGAGAGAGAACGCGAGACAGAGATGGGGAAGGAGAAGAGATCAAGGGAGATGGAGCAGCCGACCCGCCCCTCGTCGGAGCCCCGGCGAGCACGCCGAGACCCCCAGGTCAGCCCTCCCTCTCTTCTCTCGTCCTCCACCGGAACCGGACCTCCAACCCGACCTCACCTCTTCTCCTTTGCCCGGCGGCCCACTCGGGTGGAGAACACCACTGGAGATCCCACTATCGTCACCCCAAGCCACTGCTGGCATCACCCCAAGCCACCGCCGGCACCACCCCAAGCCACCGAAGCCGCACCCTCCTCCACAAACCCCTCCGGCCAGGGTCTTTCCGGGCTCTGACGGCACACCGGCCACCTCCTCCCGTGCCTCCCCTGTGAGGGTGATGCGGCGGAGACCGGCCGGGCACCGCCAGCGCACTCAAACCGGTCACCCCGCCGCCGCGTCATCGGGCAAAAACCAGAGCCCTGTTTCTCGTTGAGAAGAAAGACAGCAGGGACCAATCCGCAATTAAGATATATCCCAGGTTGTTTTTAGAAAATGTTAATACTGCAACCCGACCTGACTGCACTGCAACCCGACCCGCTTAAGTGCACAGCAGACCCACAGACCCGGCCCAACAGTGAACCGGTCTGGTTCACCTGAACCAGTGAATTTTGGTTCGACTGCTATTTCTCCGTCCGAACTCGGAATTGGACGAAACCAGCGCCATTTCGACTGGCTCGGAAAATACTACCTGTTGGACATAGTTTATCATAATAATTATACTATTTAATACCCTATTTTATCCTTGGACCGAAACTTATCGCGGTACCGTGGTTTGATCGCCGTTTCATCGTCCGAACTCGGATTCGGACGAAACCAGCGGCATTGTGCTCAGAATATTGAGTCCCACCTATCAAACCCAGAATATAACCCTAGAACCTCTTCTACCCTAGTGAACCAACCATGCGATCGGTTTCACCGGTTCTACGTGGTTTGACCCGAAACCATCCGACCGAAGTCGGATTCCAGCGAAACTGGAACCATCGGAAAGGGTTCTTCGAGCCCGATTCGATGAGTAGGTTTAGCGTCTGTTTACTTGACTGACTTAGTATGGTTTAGGATCGAGTTCTTCAGTCGCACGGATTTGCATGCTGTCGACTCAATGTTGGTCCCCTATCGAGGGTGCCCGACTATCCTTGGCATAGAACCCTCATCGTAGATTCTTTTATTTTAATCGATAGAGTTGTGATTTGGATCTATGTTTGTTATCAGACCATGATTATGGTGATCCAGCGGAGACGGATCAGAGGCAACTAGCAGGAGTCGTGTGCGATCGACAACCAGGTGACATCTACTACCCTTGCGTGGTCTTTAATAGTGGGAAATGAGAATGACTAAGGGTAGGTGTCCAGGACACTGCATGCGGGCCCCGCCGGGCATCGTCGCATGTGGTCAAGTGGACCCCGCCTTGCATGAGGAGTCGCGAGTCCGGCGACGCATGCTTAAAATATTAATAGAATAATAATAATGATTGCTTTTGATTGTATGGACACCGTAATTAGGATTCCCTTAAATTAAACAATAAATTGAATAATTAGTAATTATCGGAGCCCACCCTCCTGAGAGGAGTATGGCAATCCTAGCACACGGGTCACTGGGATGAGTGTTTTACTTTATTGATTTATTATGTCGCATGGGTTGCGAGAGCAGTACGGGACCAGGGGTAAATTGTTGGAAATTGATAAGCATTAAATAGACTTTTTATAGCTTCATTGTATATGTTGAAAGATGTTATATGTGAATCTACCTGGTTAGAGGGTAGGGACCCCGTACGCGCATGGGCCGTGAACCACCCTGCGCATACAGCCGAAGTTAAGTAGGTTAGGGGTCACGGGCAAGGGTTGTGGTAAAGCCAATAGGAGGTGCCCTCGAGTAGGGATTGGCCTAGCAACCCTGTCCCGGGGAGTTGAAGTCCCCATAGTAAAGCAAGTTGGGCGGTAGAGCTCCACCGTGAAAGACGGAAAACCCCTTATGATCATCTGGGTGACTAGTGCATGGTGTTGGTGGATGCACGGCGAGAGAGTTGGCCCTCTACTTCGAAATAAAATGCCCTATAGTAATGCCCGACCGGGGGCAGGATGAACAAAATATCCGGGGTTCACATTTTGACAGAGTGTGTTTTATCTGTACATGAATTTAGAATTGTATGACTGTTCACATGATGATCTCGTGACTTTAAATGAATGTCTTATTTAGTTTGTTCTTTAATGCTGTAGAACATTGAATGGACTTCATGTTAGATAACCTAGTGACAGTAGGAATTGCATGTGAATATAGACTACTGATAGGTTTAGGTATCATTCTTCAAACTTTGATTCTACTAGAACTGATAGATCTTATCTTAATTTATTAAGATTAGTTGTCTCATATTATTATAGACTATTAGGATGTCACTAGCCATTAATTTGGCTAATCTCCCAATTTTCTATTGGGGGCTAATCTTTCCCACGAGTAGGCTCAGTTGCAGGTCCGGAGGCTCAGGAGTAGCAGTAGGAGTCCAGAGGCGGAGTTAGAGTTGCAGTGTTACCTTTCTGCTTAGTACGTTAATCTTGTAGTCTTTTCTCTTCAGACATTGTAATTGTATTGGAATAAGTGTTTTTATCGGTTAGTTAGTATTCTATGGTTGTAGTTGCAATGGTTCCAGCTGAATTCTTCTGGGTAGGCCTCTCCTCATGGCCTAAGCATAGGATCGATCATGATGAAAATATAAGTATATATAAATGACTAAATTGATTAACCTTGTAGATAGGAACCCTAGACTGGTGCACTTGAGTGTTAGGTAGTGGGTAAAACCACTTGGCTAGCCGTAGGAGGCTTGAGCCTCGTGCTCCCTCAGATAGACTCCTGTCAGTATGTAGTGGCACCGACAGGTCACTCATACTGAGAGGATATGACTTTTGAAGGTCGAGCTTGACTAGATAATGTCTTCTCTCTATTGACATTTCTCTTTCTCTGCTTTTTAAATAAAAATGTTTTCGAGAAATCAAATTTAAAAGATTCCCCTCTTGTTTCTCCCTCCTCCTTGTTTTTCATATTAGAGAGCGTAGAAGAAGCCCAGTGAGAACCCAAATTGGTATAGTTAAGTAACCAGACCCAAAATCCCATCTTTTTCTCATTTCACACCCCAGGGATCGGTCTTCAGATTTCTGGGGCGTGACACTTCTCACGAGCAGTTCCCTTGTTAAACAAAGCCTTCAGCTTCACCAACTCCTCCTGATGAGCAAGCTTTGCTATCGAAGTACCGTCTCGAACCTTCTTCAGATCCGAATGAAAGGAAAGACACTTACTTCCAACTTCGCCGCTACCTCTCCCCTCTTGGCTTTAACACTCTGAGCCTCCTGCAGTTCTTCCTGAAGTTGGGCTACCCTCAAGTCAGACTCGATTTTGTCGTCGGCCTGAGCGCTCTTCTCTATTCCCCTGATCAAGGAGAGAACCTGCATAGGAATCAGATCAAGTCAATACACAAAAGGCGATGGATTATTTCTAACACCTCAAGCCAATACACTCACCATCCCCTCGAACCAATCCATAACGGAGTCGTGAGGCTCGTCATAGCGATCGAATATCCGCTTCAACATGGGGACAGGCCTATTAAGGTTGACGAGGCTGAACTCAAAATACTTCGGCTGCACGTCATCTGAGCCTGCAGATCAAGGGCATCACGTCAAACTATCAAAACACAAACTCCAAGAATAGTATTGTACCTTTCACTGGAAGATCAGGTAGAACAGACTCACTCATAGACGAGTTGCCCGAAGACGAATCGCCAACAAAGTCGCCTGAAGAGCTTCTGGCACTTGGTTGCGGCGACGGAGGGGCAGAAATCTCGCATGTAGGCCCCTCAATCTGTTGAGGTTGAGGAGACGAAGACCTCCGCGGGGTGGCCTCCTCTCCCCCTCCCTTGGCAGCAGTCTTGGCCCCTAGCAAGGCCGCGATTGCTATGGCCACGTCCGCTGTGTCACCCACCGGTTTCAGGGTTGAAGTCCCGGCATCGACGTCAATGGGGGAGACGTTGAGCGGAGGAGTGGCCACCTTCTGCAAGCACCACTTGACTCTAGAAGTCTTCAGCTGGTTGAAGTCATACTTCGGATCAGCTTGGCGCCCGGGGCTAAACTGCCCCATCTCAGTGTCTAGCCGTCTAGTCACGGAGTCAAGACTCCCTTGGCCAGGAGGAGTGTGGTAACCCGACTGTTGGCCCTCGCTGACAGATCCCTCCTCCTACTCACGCCCTTTGTCTCCGGCGGGCATCGAGTCCTCATCTCCCTCACTGGAGCCCTCCTCCTCTTCACTCTCCTCACCTGGAGTCGACGAGGCTCCACCCAGGGTTGAAGGGCTTGCCTGGAAGACCATTGCCTTTTTCGCCGGAGGTTTCCTCCCCCGAGCAAGCTGTTGCTTGGTGGCATCCTTCTCAAAAGTGATGCCCTTCCTCCTCTTGGTATGCACCTTCTGTATCACTACTATCTTCGCTCGATCATCAACGATAGAGGAAGGGGCTTAGCAGTATCGTCATCCTCTCGCTCCGAGTACCAAGTATCGTTATCCTTGAACCTATCCCTTGACTTATGGAAAAGGTTGGTGAGGCCCCAACACACCGGGCAGCATCAAAACTGCTTGAATGAGTGACTTCCGCAAGTCAACTCCAGAAACAAATTGTCAAAGGTGGCAGCTCTCTGGATGGTGTACACTCGATCGCCACCATCCTGGTAGAGCAATACCAACAAGGAGATCTCTCTCCTCTCCACCGTCGATACTGGTAGAGGAGCAGGCTTTGAGCTCCTCGATTTGAGAGTCTCCTTGATAAGCCATAGCGCTGATTCGCCAACAAGGTGAGAGAAGACCCTGTCCTTCCCTGCCATCCACCGGTAGTGGTAGAAGAAGTAGCCCAACTCTATCCGAGACTCCTCCCCCTCAGGATTCTCAGAGTAGCAGGCTTTGAGTTCCTCTCGACAATCGGACTCCATTCGGCAGAAGGCGTCGATTATACGCCAAGTGTTGCCACTGATCTGTCCTAGCGCTAGCCCGGAGGTGTTAAGCAACCTTGCAGCAAACAGGGGAAGCGAGAGCCTCAACACGCTGTTCATTTGCCCCATGGGAAGCACAGTGAACGTTATCTTCTCCTTGCTTGGCACGGAGATGAATATCCTCCGAGGATCGATGCCGAAGCAGTTCTAGATCTGGGCAATCTTGGGCCGAGGGTTCTTCTCCTTGAACTTCCTTACCATTGAGGCCCATCCCTTCCTTTGTCCCTCGACAGTTTGGATCCCCGCATCCCAACCAGTCACCTCCTCTTCCGCCAACGACATCAACGGCCCAAGGATGCAAGGCATCTTCAGGATGGTCTTCGGTTTGCACGGGGCAGTGGAGATGGCTAAGTCCTTGTGCCTTTTCATCTCTTTGCCCGTGCCGACAGGAGAACTTGGTCCCACCGAACCAGTATCCGACACTTTCTTTGAACCAGATCCCTTGCTCTTCGAGGGAACCATTTTTACTTCGACTTCCCCGAAGTAGAGGGGGTGGAAGGAGCGGAAGTGCCTCCAGAGACCTTCAAAGAAACCACCTTTACCTTCGTGACAGATGGAGCAGAAGCACCTTCTAAGGCCATCGCAACACTCTTTGCTCAAGAGATCAAAAGCAAAAGCTCTAGCTCTGGAAATTCTCAAATGGTGAGAGTGAAGAGCCATACATATAGCCTTCAAAGTCCTGTGCCTCGAAAAACGTAAAGGCGGGAGATGAACAAACTTGTCCATATTCAACATCCAAAAGCTCGACACCTCACCTTCCAGTGGGACCTTTCACCTCCTAGGGAGCCATGTCAGCAACCGTGCATGATCGCCACATCAGTATCTGTGCCACGTCACCACCCTTGCCAAGTCAGCATCAAACATATACGGTGAGTCCAATTTTCCCAAAGTTAGATTAATTATCGGCTTTGTGAAACCAATGTTTCTTAACGACCTCACGAGGCCGATATACCCCTATCGGTCTCATGAGGCCGATACCTTGATCAGCCTCGCAAGGCCGATATACCCCTATCGGCCTCATTTTCTTAGTGATCGACCTCAGAAGGCCCTTCTGAGGCCGATCACCAAAACTTTGAGGCCGATAAGGCCCCATTCCGTGATCGGCCACCTAAGATCGCTACCCTGATTGGCCTCACGAGGCCGATACCCCGATCGGTCTCCCGAGGTCAATACTCTGATCGGCCTCACGAGACCGATACCCCTATCGGCCTTATTTCTTTAGTGATCGACCTCAGCAGGCCTTTCTGAGGTCGATCACAAAACTTCAAGGCCGATAAGGCCCTGTTCCATGATCAGCCTCCTGAGGCTGATATCCTGATCGGCCTCCTAAGGCTGATACCCTGATCAGCCTCACAAGGCCGATACCTCTATCAGCCTCACTTCCTTAATGATCGACCTCAAAAGGCTCTTTTGAGGCCGATCACCCAAACTTCGAGGCCGATAAGGCCCTTTCCATGATCGGCTCCTATGGCCGATACCCTGATTGGCCTCACGAGGACGATACCCCTATCGACCTCATTTCCTTAGTGATCAGTCTCAGAAGGCTCTTCTGAGGTCGATCACCCAAACTTCGAGGTCGATAAGGCCTGGTCCATAATCGGCCTTCTTAGGCCAATACACTGATCGGCCTCACGAGGCCGATACCCCTATCGGCCTCATTTCCTTAGTGATCGGCCTTAGAAGGCCCTTTTGAGGCCGATCACCAAAACTTCGAGGTTGATAAGGCCCCGTTCTATGATCGGCCTCACGAGGTCGATACCCTAATCGGCCTCACGAGGCCGATACCCATATCAGGCCCATTTTCCTTTGTGATCAACCTCAGAAGACCCTTTTGAGGCCGATCACCAACACTTCGAGGCCAATAAGGCCTCGTTCTATGATCGGCCTCTTGAGGTAGATACCCTAATCGGCCTCACGAGGCGGATATCCTGATCGTCCTCACGAGGTAGATACCCTAATCGGTCTCACGGAACTGATACCCTGATCAGCCTCCCGAGGTTGATACCCTGATCGGCCTCACGAGGCCGATACCCCTATCGGCCCCATTTCCTTAGTGATCGGCCTTAGAAGGCCCTTCTGAGGCCGAACACCAAAACTTTGAGGCCGATAAGACCCCGTTCCATGATCGACCTCACAAGGCCGATACCCCGATCGGCCTCTTGAGGTCGATACCCTGATCGGCCTCACGAGGCTGATACGCCTGATCGGTCCCAGGAAACCCTTCTGAGGCCAAGCACGCCCAGTTCAAGGCCGATACCCCTCTGCCTTTAGAGACCAGCACTTTGCCCACAACATTCGGGTCCTTTCACCCAACGGTCGACCCTAGGCAGGGGGTCGACAAACACCCTGATCGGTCCCAAGCAATGGGTCGACAAGCACAATCCCGATCGGCCCTAGGCAAGGGGTCGGTAGACGCGATGGTCGGCCCTGGACAGCGGGTCGGCAGACAAACCCTTGGTTGTCCCTAGGCAGGGGGTCGACTGATTCTTCGTAACACACGCCAAGGTCGCATGGACACTAGAAGTAATGGATTTGGAATCAGTTCAACTCAAGCTTATGGTGAATCTCACATCAAACAGTGAAGCCACAGATTGAGCCCTGGACGGTCCTCGGCAGAGGGTCGGCAGATTCTATCATCTAAACCAATGTTTGTCCCTCAGCACAAAAGATAAGGGGAGACGACCAGGTACAACAAATCGACCCTCACAAGAAACGCACCCCTATGCTACTATCCTTGCCAAAGCGAGCCTCGTTTAGCTCGCTCAAGTGCTACCAACCCTTTGGTCGGCCTCGACAGGGGTTGATAAATTCCTCACAAGACGCAAGCCCAGGTTACTTATACATAAGAAGAAGCCATGGATTTGAAATCAGTCTAGCTCAAACTCATGGTGGATCTCACATCAAAATCTAAAGGCACGACGATCAAACACCACGATAAGATAGCAGCAAATGCCATGATATCCAGATTCCGCCAGTGCGAGCCTCGTGAAGAACACTCAACTACTGAAAATCCTTGGTCGGCCCCTGGCGGGGGTTCGACAGATTCTTCGCAACACTCGTCAAGCTGCTCCAACGTCGATAAAGCAGTTTTGCACCGTAGAGTCCCAACTAGCCAGGCTAGTACCTGCCTAGCTGAGAGGTGGTAACTGTAAGTGCAAAATCTGGCTAATGCCCGATAGTGAGACCCGCAGCCATGCCTGGGGCCTACGAAGATGGCAGTGGGACTCACAGCCTGCCTAGGGCCCACGAAGACGACAATGGGACCCGCAGCCTTGCCTAGGGCCCATAAAGACGACAGTGGGACCCACAGTCTTGCCTGGGGCCCATAAAGACGACAGTGGGACCCGCAGCCCTACTTGGGGCCCGCACATGCCATCCGAGGATAATTGCCTAAACTCCTGATAGTCCAGGAAATATTCTCAAAATATTCCCAAACCTTTATATATAGCCAATCTTGTAAATAAACCAGATCCGATTTCACTATTATCAATCCCATTTTCTATTTTCCAGAGCTCCCAGAGCCTTCTCGTATTTAGACTCTGAAGCTTCCTCCATCCTCTGTCTACTTGTAACAAGCACTCATCGGCTTGTCGAGAGTAGCTTTACTTTTTCAGTGATAGTGGATTCAAAGGTTGCGTCTTACCGCACAGAGACGTAGGTTCGGCCGAACTTCGTCACCAGCTCCTGTGTCAATTCTATATCTCCCTCTTTCTCTATCTCAACAGTGACTATGTGACAGCTCAGCACTTAACCCCTTAGCGCATCATAGCATGCCACATCCCGAAGGGTCAAACCTTCAATCGACTGTTGGAGGGGGGTTACATACGATGGTTGAAATCCTCCCCCACAGCTGCCGCCTCCGCCGCTCGCGCCTGCAGCCGCTGCTGCCTTCGCCTCCGCCAGACCTGAAGAGGGAGGAGGGCAGGTGAGGGTGGTCTGGGGATTAAAAAAAGTGGGAAGGGTTTTTTCTAGAGTTTGGTTGGTTTCGAGGGGCTGGAGTTTAAATGAAAAGTTTCAGTGGGTTTATCTTAATGTGGGGTTGGTTAGAGGGTCTTTCGATAATAACCCCTAAAAATTACCAAATGAGGAAATCAAGTAGTTGACAAAAGGGGTATTGTGCTAACATTTCAAACTATACGGTGCGATTTAGAACATAAACAATAGGGGGGTTGAGTGTTTCTTAGCTAAACTTCAAGTGTGGCAAATGGTAATTTATCCAAAATATTTTAACAGAACATTGGTCCTGAAAGTAAAATTAGGGTTTAATAACAACGTAAAGAAGACGACGGTTCTTTCTGAACAAAAACCGGTTCGCTCAGGAGCCTCAGTCCTTTTGAGCCGGACACCTGGTTCAATGAATGCTGATTTTCTCCTCAATTCCGCTCATTACTCCTCAGAATCAATGGAATTTGAGAAAT
The DNA here is from genome assembly GCA_947650365.1 of Chamaelirium japonicum. NCBI lineage: Eukaryota > Viridiplantae > Streptophyta > Magnoliopsida > Liliales > Melanthiaceae > Chamaelirium > Chamaelirium japonicum. The sequence goes on from OX393559.1 coordinate 44,132,197, forward strand.
GCGATTCAGCCCGAAGGTTTGTCCCGAATTCGCCGGCCCGAAAGATGTGACAGTGTGCAACTGGTGGCTGAAACCCACTGGCGATTTTAAAATCTTTAACAGCATCAGTTGCACACTGCCACGTCTTTGGACCCAGCGAATTCAGGGCAAACCTTTAGGCTGACTAGCATTGCTCATGGGATTTCCCTTCACTGCTAAGCAGCCTGTTGTCGTCTTAGAGAATCCTCGACACCTGGGATTGTTCCTGACTGTATGTATGCTTTAAAAAAAGGAACTTAGAGCATCTTCAACAACCTCCCTTAGCATTTGCCCACTTTAGGCTGTCGTTTTTGCCACGTCGGCCAAACAAGGGAGTGAAATTTTGTTCCACTCAAACAACCTCCCTCGCCACATCCTACGTGAAAAATGGATGATCTCGATTTTATAAAATTAACGGCTCCAATTGATTATGTAAATATCACATGGGTGATGTTGACATACAGTCATCTATCATGGAAATGGATGATCTTGATTTTCTAAACAATCGCCCCGTTTTATTCTACATCACATGAGTGATGGTGACATGTGGGACCTGTACTAGCGAGTGGTGGAGGCCTCGCTCAAGTGGGCAAGCAAAAATTCGTTCGCTTCATTTCGTTGGCTTTAAGTGAGTGGGTAAGCGGGACCCTTGGAGGTGATTTATGTCACGTCGAGCACAGGAGCATATAAGAGAGGCAATTGGAGATGCTCTTAGTGATAGGTCCCTAGTCAAATATCAACTGATATAAAGGATAACTAAATTATCATGATAAAAATATCCCTCACTGCAATTCAAATTTATCTTTCATGCCACTCTTTTCTAAAACTAAATCTAACGCTAAATCCTAATGGCCTGAACCCTTGACATAAAAATCATAAACCTAAAACTGAGCCCCTCCTCACCTTGTAACTTCTCATTGATCTGCGCTGTACGCCGCCACCAGGTGGCAGTGACGAGCAGCTACAACTCGTGGCCGCTACTCGCACCCGTTATCGCTGCCACCACCATCTCTGGTCGTTGCTCATGCCCGCCTCCGCCACTTCGGGCCTAGGAGAATTGGGAGGCTATTTTGGGCTTTTAACTAGGGCTGGCAATAGGTTAGGCTTGGGCAGGATGTAACCAAGTCCAGGTTTGGGCTCATATTTTTTTTCTTGGGCCCAAGTCCAGCTCGTTTTGTATCGGGATTTAAAAATAAGGCCCAAGCCCGTGTCAAAGATTCGAGCCTGGGTTGGGCTCTGGCCCGAAAGCCTTCAATGACCAACTTTCTTCATTGGGCTTCTTTGGCATTAATCGATGTTGTTAGCATAATTTTTTAATTTTATAAATTACCTTGTGAGCTAGCAATGACTATAAGAAACTCTAAGATATTCCCTAACATATTTTTGTTATCTAATCGAACAGAAAAAAAAATCCATTCCTAGATATGTCGGATAGACCATACCCAACTATGCAACTGGGCCGGGTTTTGGATGAACCTATACATGCCCAAGTCCGGTTCGTTTTGCTTTCGAGCCCAAACTATAAGCCTGAGCCCATACATAATGTTTGGGATATAGGCCCAAACCCATTCAAAATGAGTCAGGCACAATTGGGCATAGACTGGATCTGGGCCCATTACCAGCCTTACTTTTGATATCCTTGTTCACCAAACCGATCTTTTGACCAAGAATCTTAGGCGAAACTTACCTACTGCCCATCCTTTTCACCCCACTCGTCTGTTGCAGGGACCTTATGTTGGAATTTGATCCGCTTATCAGAGTCGCAGCGGAAGCAAAAGATAGATCCGAAGATCATACGGTGTATGTTTCATTACAATTAATTCTACAAAACAATCTACAAGCAAATCTATGATCTTAGCATATGTGCGGACACCCTAGAAGTATACTACGATCTACGGAAGATATGCATGCATCTAGTTAGGTGTTTAGAATCATCATACCTTTTGGATCTATGATCCGAAGAAAACGGAACGATGATGAACCGCACATGAATCGTAAGGGAAGCTGTCGGATAGCACCTTGTCCTTTGCGAATTGAGGAATCCTCGAAATCCCGTCTCTGAGTGCAAGGATTACGAGCCGACTGAGGAATTCGTTGCGAAGACGATGACGAGCCGCGAGATCTCCTCCTCCTCTCTCTCTTCTTCCTTCTCCTTCCTTCCTCCTTCCTTCCTCCTTCTTCTTCCTTCTTCTTCCTCTTTCTTCCTTGGCCAAAACCACAACGAGAGGGAGAGAGGGAGAGGTTCGGATTTTCTGAAGAGAGGAGACCTATATGGCCGGTCCCTCCCCCTCCATTCTTCATATAGGGTCGGTCTCCTAGTGCCATGCACAAGCTAGGGCCGGCCCTAATAAGATTAGGATGAGGGGGGGGGTCGGTTTTAGGGTTTTCAAGTGTCTATCGTGAAGCCTGGACGAAAACGCCCTTCATGAAAAGTGAAAAACTGAAAGAGAGATTGAGTGAGGTGCGCTACTCGGAATCGAGTTCCGTCAGCGCCTATGAGCTCCTGGAATTATTCTGATCATTCTAATATTCATATTCAATATGTTCTGAGCTATATTTTAGTATTTACCAAAATACCCCTACGGCCCCTAACACATGTGAATTAGGTTCTTAGGCTCCGGGCTTGCTCTCCATCGCGCTACTTCGCATCCAATGTATCCAACCAGGTCGGGAAACAATTCCTATACGCAATGACATGGTGGAACCTTCAGGGTTCGGGATCTCTAGCTCCAACCGGATCCCTGATTAACTGTTCCGGTGACACATCGAAAGTTCCGTTAATCAGCCCTAATCCGATTAACCCGCATAGCCACCTAGAGTGCGATGCGAGTTGAACTCTAGTGATCCTAAACTTATGTTACTCCCTTGTAACCCTGTTCTCTACTATACTCTGATAATCCTTAGTCCCTCCTATTACCGATGCCATGATACGACTCGGGCGGTGGGAAGCACCGTCAGATCCCGATCGATCATTTGACTAGGGTTTGATGACTTATTATCTATAACACCACACACCTTTCGGTGCTATGCCTAGCATCCGGAACATCGTCAGTCATACTGACAACCACCAGGCTTGTGTTAGCTGTGTGGACAGATTGACTCATCAAAACGCACCCATCCAACACTGGACGTCGGATAACCTGTAGGAATTACATGTCACTTAAGCGTCAGCCGGGTAACCCAACATACTGTGGTATTGGACTATGGAAGGTTCGCACACGTTGGCACATCAAAGCACCACACAACTTGTTGGCCCAGTGTACATGATCCCTCAGGGTTAAGGACAGATTATCTATAGTAGTAAGACGGTTTATGCACCAGTGTCTGAATCACTGAATTGTGCACCGTCTTGGTTTCTATTCAACACGATCATCGTGCTTGGTCAGGTGAATGGGAATCCCGCGTTCCCGTGGTGGAGACTTCATCATATCTCTACCTGCTAACAGCTTGTTCTCGGTGAAGCGATCGGCATCACCTAAGTTGTGAACTAGTTCTAGGTCTACACATAACTGGTCCACTGGGTCTCCCAAGTATGAATCCACCATGCGCCTCAGTGGCCTACTGTGTTCCCTAGGGTCCTTTATTATATGTATATTAACATATACCATAGTACTATTCTAATTAAAGCAATAACCAAAAGCATCTTTATTAATGTTAATACAGAAAATCCACGCTAAGGACACACGAGCTACAACACCTTAGCCACATTAACCCTTTTAAAAACAGGGGTAATTAGTCTGTGGCCCTTTTAACTAACCCTTGTAGTTTGATAAACCCCTCAACCTTTTGCGTAGAGCATTAGGTCCTCCCTCACTCCCTTTTTATTAGTGGTCATTTTTCCCTTATAATAGCTGTACAATGAGAACAAACTATAAGTGGGCATTTTCTTTGGCCAACCCAACCGCAATAAGTAAAAAATGGTGTATATTGGTTGAAATGACCAAGGCAGTAGAATGCAATATATCCAAACCCGACTACTCGGTTAGCCCGAGTACGTCATGGGTCAACTACCTTGACCACTCAGCTAACCCGAGTACATTGCAGGTCCACTACCCTGACTACTCGGTTAGCCCGAATACGTACGGGTCCGCTACCCTGACTACTCGTTTACCCCAAGTACATCATAGGTTCACTATCCCGACTACTCGGTTAGCCCGAGTACGACTCGGATTCGCTACCTCGACTACTTGGTTAGCCCAAATACACCACGAGTTCGCTACCCCGAATACTCGGTTTGCCCAAGTACGCCACGAGTCCGCTACCCAAACTCGTCAGTTAACCGAGTACGCCACGGGTTCGCCACCCCGACTACTCGGTTAGTCCGAGCAAGTCAACCGGAGAAGAATCGATCTATCTAAGCGAGCTGTTGTTCTTAGCATTCCCCTGGGTGGAAGATTGAAATGTGTCGTCTTACTAAGAGGCGTGGGAATGCCGGCCTTGATAAGATAAACCCCCACGAGCTCTGTGGACGATGGGGCAGAATAACCATTGGACAGGGAATATGTCAAAATAATCGCCTCCCCATGGTCTTTGCAGATCAAGATAATGACAACAAAAAACCACAGGAGCACTGATGGTCCTCGTACACCTATAAATATGTGCCCTCTCCAAAAGGACAGGGTAGTCAATACACAAAAAGCAACACTGCAACCCTCGCTTTGCCTTCTCCTTTGTGCCTCAACTGAATTGAGCGTCAAAGGGACCTTGGCTCAAAGAAAGCCTCAGTCTTGTTGCAAGTCAAAAAGAAGGGCCCGAAGCACATGGCCTCAACTCACTCGAAAATGTGGTGAGATGAAAAATCTCACCCACATTCGTTGGCACAATATGTGGGAGTGCCCACGCTCATCCCCGATTGAGCAATCGCTTCTCCTGCCCTCGACAATGGTGACTACTTGCAAAGGAAAGGGAAATGTCAAGGCCTTCTCACGATGTGGTCGGGAGCCGGTAGTCGGTCATCTCACTGATTTTTAGGAGGATCAGCTTGTCGATCTCCCACCTAAATGCGTCCTGAAGGTCATTTTTGCCAACTAGGAGCATCAATTCGAAAGAGTCGAAAACCTCCCGGAGGAGACTCACAGCATGCACACGAACGATATCAAAGCCTGAGAAGAAGCCAGACATAGCAGATCCCGCACACCGGTGGTTAACCGATCCTAGGAACAGCTTACTCGCCACGATCTCTTTTCCGCCTCATTGGAGATATTTTTCCGGTGTCTTTGGGTGAGGGCAGCATTTGAGGGATTTTGTGGCCGGGGTAGAGATGGTCGTCGATCCTCTAGCCGCAACAGATCTATTCTATTGTAGTGCCTATTGTACCCTCTTGATTTGATAGCATGGATATCTCCGTTCTGCTACTGGTGGACGTAGGCCAAAGACCGAACCGTCTAAAATCTTTGTGTCTTCTTCTGTGGTTTGCTTCTCTACTTCTCTTCTGTGTTTGATTTAGTTGCTAAGTCTTTATGGTACTGTACTTGCATCGAATCCATATTGTTTGCATTGGTTTGTTGGGCGTCCACTCACAACAAATTGATATCATAGCTCATGTTGACCCAAAAGTCCATGGGGGTGTTTTCCTCCATCCGCACCCTAGGCGGCCTTCTTGTAGGAGTTTGTGTTTCCCGAGCATTAGATTAGTCCCTCGAATCCACATAAGGAGGAGGAGTTGGCTTCGCCCCGTTGGAAAGATTTATTAGGATTTCTTCTCACATTGACTGAGGATTGGCAAATGATTCTTCATATACCCTCTAGTGGACCTCTCTTTGCTGCCTAAGTTTTGGGGCATGAGGATATCTACAGTGTTCAACACACGAATTAATGTGGGCCCTTGGTCACTAGAACTGATGCTGACGCGAGAATCTGCATGGTTCAATGCCGAAGTCCTAGGACTACAGGATTATTTTGACTTTGCCCTCTCAAATTTTACCTTGAATTAGATTTTACCGTCCATATTTTCATTAATTAGACTTTACGCCCCATACCTAACTATTCTGTCAGCTCACCCCCCAAAACTTTATTCCTTATTGGTTAGCTCACCCTTTCTCTTAGACGGTGAGCTGAGGGAACAGTTAGTTTTGGGGGGTAAAATCTAATTAATGAAAATATGGGGGATAAAGTCTAATTCAAGGCAAAATTTGGGGGGCAAAGTGAAAATAACCATAAATTTTATAGTGTTTGAATGTCTATTTTACCTATAAAATCTTCACCATCATATGCTTTGAAGTTGCGATTGAGATTGCATTGCAGTGCCAATGCACGTGCCCCTCATTCGGCAAGTTGTGGCTTCGAATCGTGTGGACCTCTTTTCCACCTTTGTGGTGGGCTTATCTTTTGTCATTGTGGTGAATTTATCTGTACTACTATATGGCAATATTACATGCAAGGCATAGTTCGTATCCAGGTCTACATTGTGTTGTAAGCGCTAACAAGTGATGTTCTGATTCGGTAGGGGTGGGACTTGGGCGGGCCTGACCTAAACCTGACCCACCCAACCCGAACAATGGACAAACATGGGCAAAGCTGGTTAAAAACTTGGACGGGTTTGGACAAAAAAAGATCAACCCGATTTCAATTTGGACGGGTTTGGGCACCGATCTCCCCAACCCGAGGAACCCGAGGAAGTGACACACTAAGGTTGAATGCTTTGATAGTTTTTTTTTATGGAAATCAAAGACTGCCTATTTGATGTTGAATGCTAAGAATTCGTTTGAAACATGTGAGGATATGGGTTGGTCCGGTTGGACTTTATGTTTTTGTTATGCAAATCAAATATTTTTTTTATTCAATTCAAAAATATGTTGGATTTTTTTCCCATCTATTTATGTGCACAAGCATTTCTAATTGGGCAACATGCTCAATCCGCTTATTATTTTGCAAATTGGGCAACCCGAGGAACCCGAAGAACTAGAATGGGCAAGCACGGGTTGGGCTTCCATGGGTTCCTCGGGTTCCACGGGCAAAGGTTTGTGCAAGTCGGGTTGGGCACGGGCAGACCCTTCAACCCGCCCAACCCGCCCAAGTCCCACCCCTATGATTAGGTGGTCCCATCTAAAAAAACGACGTATTGAAGTTGATGCCTGACTTTTTAAAAAAAATACAGTAGTTTTTGAGAAATGGAACAAATGTTATTAATAATTTAATAAACGGAACAAAAGTTGTATAATTGAAAAAAAAAGGGAATATTATGCCATCTCAAATGGCATAAAGTATTTAAGCCATTTAAGATGGCGTAAAACTGAAGGGGCAAATTAAAATGCCAAAGCTGTCATTTCTTTACGCCATTTCAATTGGCGTAAAGTCCTAATAAGTTTTAGGATTTAGGGTTAGGGTTTAGGGTTTTAGGGTTAGGGTTTAGGGTTTTAGGTTTTAGGGTTTAGGGTTTTAGGGTTTAGGTTTTAGGGGTTTAGGGTTTAGGTTTATGGTTTAGGGGTTAGGGTTAGGGTTAGGGTTTAGGGTTTTAGGGTTAGGGTTTAGGGTTTAAGATGTTACATTGGCGAAGTTAAAAAATATTTTTTTTAACCTAAACCTAAACCGCCAAACTGAAACCCTAAACCTAAACCTAAAACCCTAAACCCTAAAACCTAAAACCCTAAACCCTAAACCCTAACCCTAACCCCTAAAACCCTAACCCTAACCCTAAACCCTAAACCTAAACCTAAAACCGTAAACCCTAAAACCTAAAACCCTAAACCCTAACCCTAACCCCTAAAACCCTAACCCTAACCCTAAACCCTAAACCTAAACCTAAACCCTAACCCTAAACCCTAAACCCCTAAAACCTAAACCCTAAAACCCTAAACCCTATGTCACGCCCCAGGAATCCGGAACCGATCCCTGGAGTGTGAATTGAGAAAAAACAAGGGATTTAGGGTTTGGTCAATTGTCTACTCCAATCAGGGTTTCTCATAGGGCTTCCACTCTCTCAAGGAATATTTTAAAACTTACATTTTACTAAAAGATTTTTATTTTGAAAGAAAATATAAAGATACAGTTTCATCGACAGGGAGATGATCAAGCTCGACCCTCAACCGGGCTATCCTCTCAGCATGCGCGGCCTGCCAGTGCCCCACATACTGACAAAAGTCCCTCTGAAGGGAGCACGAGGCTCAAGCCTCTAACGGCGAGCCGAGTAGCCTCGCTCGCTCTCTAGCACTCGGGCACTGGTTCACATATCCTATCTAATGAGCTAGTCAATTAGGTCACTTTAAGATATATTTTATTGTGAGCTATCCTAAGCTTGGGGCCTTGAGGAGAGGCCTACCTAAAGAGAACACAGTTGTATCATTGCCACTAATAGCATACACTAAGCCAAATAAAATATGATTACACTGCCAGAAGAAAAATAACTACTGCAAGACCTACTGTAATCTAAGACTCCACCGCCGTCCTAACTCCACCGCTGGCCTCGTGCTGCGGCTGCCCCTGAGTCTCCGAACCTACAGAAGAGCCTACTCGTGGCAATGAGTAGCCCCCAAAATGAATTAGGAGATTAGCCAAATAAATGGCTAGTGACAACCTAACTGCCTAGGTAATTAATGACGTCCGTATTTTATCAACAGTTTACTGATTATACTAAATTTCTACTATCACTAAGTTATCGAGAGTACCATTTTACAATTAATGAAATTAAAAACACACAATGTGAATCCCGGATATTTTGTTCATCCTGCCCCTGGTCGGGCATCACTATAGGGTCTTTTATTTCGATGTAGATGGCCAACTCTCTCGTCGCACATATTCCGACACCATACGCAAAGTCACCCATATGATCATAAGGGATTTCCCATCTTTCACGGTGGAGCTCTACCGCCCAACTTGATTTCCTTGGGGGCTACAACTACCCTAGGACAAGATTGCTAGGCCTATCCCTCTTCGAGGGCACCACCTATTGGCTTTACCACAATCCTTGCCTGTGACCCCCTAGTCTACTGGTCTTCGACTGTGCGCGCAGGGTGGTTCACGGCCCTTGCGCGCACGGGGTCCGAATCTTTCTACATGATAGAATATCACACACTAATAATAAAGTGATTTCGATGTTTTACCCCGGGATTCGCACCGCGCTCACAACCCATGCATCATAATAACTATAAAGAATTTACTCTCGCCCGTATTCCCGTGTGGCCGGGTCTCCACACTCCATCCAGGAGAGTCAGCCCGATAATTATTATTTAATTATTAATTTCTAACCTTAAGGGAAATTCCTACTTATGGTGTCCAAGCAATCAGAAAATTTATTATTTATTTATATTATTGAGCATGCGTCGCCGGACTCGCGACTCCGCATGCAAGGCGAGGTCCACTCGACCACATGCGACGATGTTCGACGGGACCCGCATGCAGCGTTATGGACACCTACCCTTAAGTTCTATAACAGCATAGTTAATTATCTAAACAGCGTGCAGTGTCACCTGGAAAGTGTGCTCGGGCTGATGTTGCTAAGCGCCCTCCGCTCCGTCTCCGACTCGGTCCATGTGCCCACTAACTGCCAAACATACCCGCAGCCTATGTTCATTAAGTGCTACTTAAAATATTACCGGCTTAGGTCTGATTGACCGAGCCGAGAATTTATGCGTCATCGGACGCTGGTCTATTGGCACGCAAACCGATGTGCCAAAGATAGCATCATCGAACGCCGATCTACTAGCACGCAAACCGATACACCAAAGGTATCATCATCGGATGCCGGTCTACTAGCACGCAAAGCGCTGCGCCAACGATACCGTCTTGGTTAGTCGGTGTTGCTGACGCTAAAAGCCTCCTTAGGGTCCAAATGAACTAATCCGGCCAAACGGTCATAACCGCGTCGGTCGGTGGCAAAATCGGCAAAAGCCGATCTCGGTCGGGATTAGGTGTTGGAGGTCAATCTCATGCGTAAAAGGCTATGCGAGGTGGTTTGGCCCGCATCGACATCCACAACCTTGCTACGAGCGTGACCCGGGGAGGTCGGGCCCGCTAACCATGAGTGTGGCCCAAAGGGCTTGACCGACATCGTGGGGGGTCGAGGGTTGGTGTGCCAAGCCGCAACTTGGCGTGAGATTATCGGGGCTACCTGCCGCCAATCCACCGGTTGTCAAGCAACCAGTAACGGTCGTGCAAGGGAAGGGTTGCGGATTAGCTCGATCGGCGCGATAGTGGTTGGACGCGAGATGGCGTCGAGCCAAGGGTGATCGGGTGCACTATCCGTTGCCCGACCGTCAACGGGGACCGTCGGCAACCTCGGCAACGAAACTAACCAGGGCAGTGCCTAACTAGTCGGGCCGGTCGGATGGGGGTTTGGCTTGGCTTGGTCGGCCTTGCCGACCATACTGCCGTCGGCCACTTGGCCGGCCGTCATGGTTGCAACCATGGCAAATGCCACGGGGGTGGGGTCAATAGGGTTCACACGAAAGAAGAAAGTACCACCGGCACCGGGTCGGCTTCACCGGCTGCACAGCCACTGGCCACATGGCTGATGGCCATAGTCGCGCAGATCACCACGGGGGAGGGGTCTTGGCGATCGCACCGTCGCCGGCCACCGGGCCAGCGGCCGTGGCCGTGGCACGAGGTGAACGGGGGTGGGTGTGGCCGGTCAACCCACAACACACACACACACACAAAAGAAAAAAAAGAAGGGGGGAAAAGCCGACCTAGTGTCGGGGTCGTCAGTCTCGACAGCTCCGACCGACTGCGGCCCCTCCCTGCTCCAGCGCGTCCTCCTCCCCGGCGTCGGGTATGCTCCGGCTATAGCTCCTCCTCCGGCCGGCAGCGCTCGGGCTGCCGTGCGCCACACACACAGCAAGAGGGAGAGGAGAGAGAGAGAGAGATCGGACATGGAAGAGAGGGATCAGAGAAGAGGAAGAGGGGGATCAAATAGGGGGTGAGGGGTTTGGAGAAGGGGGTGAAGGGGGTTGGGCTGAGGAAGGAGGGAGAGGGGGGAGTGGAGCAGGGTTTTAAGGAAGGGGAGGGGCGGCGGATAGGGGCAGCTGGTAGGGGCGGTGGCGAGCTGGTAGAGGCGGCGGCAACAGCAGGGTAGGGGGGGCGGCGGGCTGGTAGGGGCGGCGGCAACAGTAGGGTAGGGGCGGCTGCGGCAGTAGAGGGGGCGGCTCGAGGGAGTAGGGGAGCTCGGATGCGGGTCCGGGTCAGATCGGGTCGGGTTGGGGAGTTAGAGGGGGAGAGAGATCCGACGAGAGAGAGAGAGAGAAGGATCCGAGAGAGAGGGAGAGAGGGGCCTGATGAGAGAGAGAGAGAGATCAGAGAAAAGAGAAAAGAGAGAGAGAGAGAGAGAGAGAGAGAGAGAGAGAGAGAGAGAGAGAGAGAGAGAGAGAGAGAGAGGGGTCAATGGTTGGGCCGGGGTCGGGTTTGGGGGGTTGGGTAGGATAGTGGGTTTAGGTTTTTTTTTTTTTCTTTAGTTTAGTTTTTTTTTTTTTTCAAATACCGGTCATTACATCCTAACCCTAAAACCTAAACCCTAAATCCTAAAACCTAAAACCCTAACCCTAAAACCCTAAACCTAAATCCTAAAACTTATTAGGACTTTACGCTAGTTGAAATGGCGTAAAAAAAGAACAGTTTCGATATTTTACTTTACGCCATTTGAGATGGCATAATATTCCTTCTTTTCCAATTATACAACTTTTGTTCCGTTTATTAGATTATTAATAATTTTTGCTCCATTTCTCAAATATTTCTGTAAAAAATATATCATATAATGCATATTGCCTAGACTTGTCAACCCAAGAACAGATTCGAACCTTCCTAGGGGTGGCAATGGATCGTGTCGGGTCGGGTTCATGTCGTGGCTAGTTTCGGGTCGTGTCCAAAATCCATAGACCCGGACCCGACCCGTTTTACTAATCGTGTCTAGATCCTAAACCCGTACCCAACTCGTTTATAAACGGGTAGACCCGATAAGACCTGTTAGACCCGTTTACCACACGAGTTTATTCAGTTGACCTGATCCGACCCAATCCGACTCGACCCGATCTAACCCGATAGACCCGCTGATTCTATATATTAAATTATCGGGATTGCGGGTAGACTCGACGCGACCCGTTAAATTTTAAACGGGTCTTCCCGGGTCTACTGTGTCCAGACCCTAAACCCGGATCCGACCCGGTTAGTAAACGGGTCAATCGTGTCGACCCGTTTACGACCTGAACCCGTTTAGCCCTGACCCAGACCCGCTAACTTCGTGTCGGGTTGTGTCAGGTCTGCCGTGTCGGGTCCGAAATTGCCAGCTCTAAACCTACCCGGGTCCCGGCCTCAGTGTGGGTCGGGTCGGGTCGAATCTATACCCAAGTCGGGTTTGGATTTGGTGGAACCGAACTAGAACCCGAACCAACCCGACCCGAGTTGCACCCATTTTATGTAAGCGCACTTGTACGGGTGCTGTCGGGTCTAGACTCGCACTTACACTGATTCGGACTCAACCGGTTCACCCGGACCAAGTCGGGACAAATCGTATACCAAATCAAATCTGACTTGAGCTGGCGCTCGAGCCTAAGTGTTGTGCAGAGTGGGCCTGCAATGGTCCAAACCGTCCAATGCATTTCCCTTCATGTCTAAATTATGAGATCTCAGGCGCCTAGATGCAGTGTGCCACCCTGCCCTGCAGCCTGCAGGTCCACATGGTCTGATCCATGGTCCGGTCCGGGCTGGGCCAGGGAGTACTTTGGCTGGGCCCCGACAAACCACCTAAGCCAAGCCCGTTTTCACTAATTCATGTGCCCCTGTGTAAAAGCTTATTGGGCAGAACTTGGCAAACAAAAGGAAACTACTTTCAACTTCCAATGTATTAATGATTTTCATTTGTCCATTATCGTGTAAGAAACCAAGACCCTAGGAGGAAAAAAGAGGGCAGCATTGGCCATATACGCATTGTGGGATTTATGGAAACAACGTAACAGAAAATTTTTTGATGGCGTTAAACTAAAAGTAGAGAGGTATGTTTGGTTGGTGATAACCAATACAACATAATTCATGGAATCTAACTTCAAGTTGCTTGGGGTGCAGGGCCAAGGGCAAACTCGCAAGACCTTTGGTGTGACGTCGATTCCTCCGGAGGGAAACGAATACAAGCTGAACTTCGATGGAGCAGTGGATGTTGATATTGTTCGGGGGATTTTTCGCTGGTCCGTGCGGGCTGCCTGCAAGACAAAGAAAAGAGAACGTGAGAACGGCTGGCTCCCTTAGGAGCGCAGACCCTCCGACGCTCAAGTCAGTCACAGTGGCACAACGGCGAGCTGTAATGGACCAAAGAGGAAGGAAAAAGGATTTCGAACCTGTACTATGGAGCCTGGGGGTGAGCATTTATAGCAATCGGCGGCCTACCGTGGCCCGACACGTGGAGATTCTTCCGGCGCCTTCTAGACCCCCCACGTTCTAGCTCGCGTGGGTCTGACAGTCCTTGGTACTCGCGCCCTGACATTCTGTCGTCAAGCCTGCCAGGCGGTTTGAGTGGGGGAGGGAATCTTTCTTGTCGTGGCCAGGTGGCCATTCTGGAGTGCTCAAGTCTGGGAGGTCTCGAACTGATTCGAGCGAGCTTCCGTGGTCCACGTTTGTCCACGTAGCTTCCGTGGGATTTTGACACCTGGCACCCTCTCATACATTGTGGGCGACCTCCGATGGGGAGCTAAGGTGAGCTCGCCCTCCATTGCTCCGCCTTCTCTTCCACATCTATCAAGAGTCGGACCTCGCGGGAGCAACCTCTTCGATAAACTGGGGAATTCTGGCGAGCTTGGGCGAGCTCCTGAGCGAGCTAGGGGCGAGCTCCTGCGCGAGCTAGGGGCGTTCGCGATGCCGGTCTCTTCGTTATGCATGACGGTCTAACTCCCGCTATCAATGCCAGCGAGTTCTCGCGCGGGCTTGGCGAACTCCGGGGCGAGCTCCTGAGCGAGCTTAGGCGAGCTCCTGGGTGAGCTTGGCAAGCTCCGGAGCGAGCTCCTGAGCGAGCTCAGGCGAGCTCCTGGGTGAGCTTGGCGAGCTCCTGAGCGAGCTTAGGCGAGCTCCGGGGCGAGCTCCTGAGCGAGCTTAGGCGAACTCTTGGGTGAGCTTGGCGAGCTCCTGGGCGATCTCAGGCGAGCTCCATCGAGCTTAGGCGAGCTCCTAAGAGCGCTCTTGGCCTAGGCCCTTTCAGCCTAATGTGGATCTCGCTCCCTGTCAAGGTGATTTGGTGAGCACGGGGGGGGGGGGGGGGGGGGGGGGTGCGAACTCCAGGGCAGATTTCAGCTACCCCCAACAGATATCGCACAAGCTGGAGCTGGAGCAATCATTCGGGATTGGCACGTGAGGATTGTGGTTATGAGGAGCTACTTCATAAAAACTAGGACGGTGCTTCATACAGAACTTTGCGAGTTGTGGCAGGGGCTAAATCTTGCGGCTGATATCATCCCCAACAAGTCACTCTGGATTGAAGGCGATGCCCAAACTACCATCAACAAACTTAGCCGACTTGGAGACGACGATCCCATGACACCAGATGTCGCCACTATACTCCAAACCTTTCTATGTCTGTGAGTTTCGCACATATTTCGCGAAAGCAATCGGGCGACTGATTGGCTAGCTTGAGTGGGAAAGATGGAAAGGACAACGAAGGTGTGCACTTCGGCCGCGTTTGGTAGCCAGAAAATTTCATTAAAGGAAAGGAAAGTCTTTCCCCTCCCGAGGGGAAAGTCTTTCCTTTCAGGAGTGGGAGGAAAGAGAATCCCCTCACTTTCCCCCCGATTACACTAACATGGGGATACTTTAGGTATAAAAGTAGTCTGATTTTTGTTCACTTTTTCGGCTACCAAACATGCCTAATAATACTTAAGAGGGAAAATTCTTTATCTTTTTCATCACTTTTCGACTACCAAATGCGACCTTCGTCTTTTGCGCCAAACCTGCTAGAGATCACAATATGGGATACTCAGTCTTTTCTCTTTGATCGAGGACGGTCAGTCCGTCGAGAGTTGTAATTTTGGTTTTTTTTTTTTTTTTTTACACCGTCGATGTAATGGTTTTAGTTTTTGAAATAGTTAAATTTGGTAAAAAGTATAAAAAAAAAATTCCGAGACGAGTGACGCGATCAAAGCGGTCAACAAGCACGGATCGCCGTGGAGCCACGTGGCCCCACAAAAAGGAAAAAAAGAAAAAAAAAAGCACAAGTCGGCTCCATCGGCTGCGGTTATCGAGACCCCCAAGGTAGTTGACTGGACGGATGACGCGAGCTCCCGCGTGGGTGGGCCATGCCTATCGGACACGTGGCAGGTCGGAGGTACTTTTGCGTCGTGTCGCGAGCGGTGACGGCGACAGGACCTCGGTCGGGTGGGCCCACGTGCATCAGATTCAATAAATATTTTGTCGCGTAGTGCGGCAAAGGGTCTCCAACGGTTGGAGCAGGGGATTTGCATGCGGTACCTCGGATCGCTGCCCCGTCCCCACCGCCACCGCCACCGCCACCGCCACAGCCACCACCGCCGGACCAGAATTCCCTCCCTCCGCTCTTTTCACGCACTTTGGGAGGCCGCGTGCAAAGGCTCCATTTCCTTTTGGGTTATTTTGACTTCCCCCCCCCAGACTTTGCGTTGGGAATTAGACTTTACCCCACATATTTTCATTAATTAGACTTGACGTCCCAAAACTAACTTTTCCGTCAACTCAGCATCTAAGAGAAAGGGTGAGCTGACGGAAAAGAAATAAATTTTGGGTTATTTTGACTTTGCCCTCCTAATTTTGCCTTGAATTAGACTTTACTCCCCATTATTTCATTAATTAGACTTTACCCCCCCAAAACTAACTGTTCCGTCAGCTGACCATCTAAGAGAAAAAGTGAGCTGACTGAAAAGAAATAAAGTTTTGGGGGGTGAGCTGACGGAACAGTTAGTTTTGGGGGGCAAAGTCTAATTAATGAAAAGATGGGGGGTAAAGTCTAATTCAAGGCAAAATGTGGGGGGCAAAGTCAAAATAACCCATAAATTTTTGGGGGGTGGGTTGACGGAACAGTTAGTTTTGGGGGGTACAGTCTAATTCAAGGCAAAATTTGGGGGGCAAAGTCAAAATAACCCTTTTCTTTTTCCCAAAGCCTAGTAGCTCGGTGATCAAGGTCAAAGATCCATCCGGCTGCGTTCTTTTTCGTGAGAATTACAATTTCAGGTAAATGGTTCTATGTTCTCTTTCTTTCGTAAAGCCAACAGGTAACTACAATCATACAAATCTTCTCACACAGAGTAGTGTAAGGAAATTACCATTTACCCTGATAACTTATACTGAGTCTCTTACGCCGGATGATGTGGCACGATGACAGTCGTCCGTTACATCCAGTCCTGATTGGTGAATCACATTCAGCCCCAATTGGAAGACAAAGAGACCTTGTGTTTGGATGCCACATCATTCTGTATAAAAAAATCGATAAAAACTATCCATATTATACCATTGCGCTTTGTATACCGAATGTATCTCGATCCTCCTCTTTTATAAACACATGTTTGAGAGAGAGAAGTGAGAGAGAGATATGATGATGATGACAGCGGAAGCAAGAGATACTGTAGATCGCACAACAGTAGCCTCGTCGAGAGAAGTAGCTCTTGGGAATGGGTCGAGCACCAGCCATGGACATGTACATCGACAACCAGATCGTGGTGCTAGGTACGTATAGCTGTAGATTTCGATGGGTGGCTGATCGAGACGTCGACGAGCACGGACACAAATTACCCCAATTGAAATTTTATCGAGGCGCCAGAGTACACTCAGAAGTATAAAGTGGGCGATATCCACCAGGGGATAGGGGAGTTAGTAAGAAACCGATGCTTTAGTGAGGAGATTGTCGACTCAACTCCTACCCTCGATTTACCCAGGAGTGCAGTGGGAATTGTCAAGTGGGTCATCTATATGAGAATGCTATAATGTGGCATGCGGTAAGTGCGGCACCGCACCGTTGTCGTCTGATACACACTCTGTGTGCATCGCATGCACACAACAATGCATCAGACGGCTACGATACGGTGCCGCACTTACCGCATGCCACATTAAGTTCTGAAAGATTTAATAGTGTACCATGACCCATGCATGGATCTAGCCACATTTGTGCCGAACCATGTAAAATTTTGTGGGACTTAGTGATATGTCCCCATGAAATGATTTCGTTAATTGTAGGTCCTAACAAAAAGGTTTTCTTGTTATAGGTCTAAATTCAAAAAACAAGTTGTATTAAGTCCAGTGACTGAAAAAAAGATACATAGACCCATAATCACTATAGCTGACATAGTTATTTCACTGTAGCTGCTACAAGGATTTCACCGTGGCTGCTTTCGTAAAATCGTTGTAGCACTAAGTATCTTTGAATTTTTTTAGTATCATTTCAAATAACTGTAGCCTATAGTGAAATCATTGTAGTTGCTACAGTAAAATAACTGTAGCAGCCACGTATGATAATTTCCATGTAGCTATTACAATGATTTAAAATGATACTCAGATATTAAAATGATACTCAATTTTCTGAGTACTATTTGCAATGATACTCAATTTTTAAAGTACCATTTTGTATATTTGAGTACCATGTTAAATTATTATAGTTGCTACAGTGATTCACTATGGTTGCTATAATGATTTCAAATTGTACTCAAATATGTCAAATGGTAGTCAATGCTATATTGATTTCACTATAACAACCACGGTGAGGGCGTACGGGTGGAGGGGGTTCCGACGTTTGGGAGGAGGGGTTGGAGAGGGTTTCGGCGAGTGGGAGGAGGGGTTCTAGCAAGATGAAAAGTGGAAGGAGGTGTTTTGACGTGTGGGAGGAGGGGTTCCAATGCGTGAGCGGTGATAGAGCAGGTTCCGGCAAGTGGGCGGTATTGGAGCAAGTTCCGGCGAGTGAGGAGGGAGAGGAAAAGGAAGAGATGAGGTGTGAGGGGTGAGGGCGAAGGGGTTCAAGCAAAATGATGGCAGATGGGCACAAGTATATTTGTCATTTTAAAAAATATTATCTTCATAACCCGTTTCAAAAGGATCATTGTAGTGTTGAAAAGATAAAAAAATAATCAGTTTGTCACCTACTTTGGTTTAGTGGACTTATCTATATAACATGTTAAGATAGTTCAGGATAT
Organism: Chamaelirium japonicum; assembly: GCA_947650365.1. NCBI lineage: Eukaryota > Viridiplantae > Streptophyta > Magnoliopsida > Liliales > Melanthiaceae > Chamaelirium > Chamaelirium japonicum. The sequence goes on from OX393559.1 coordinate 44,150,271, forward strand.
TTACAGCTCAGCCATTCTTAAGATTGCACAGAGACAAGTTAGCCATCCGATCTACTTGTATGGATAAAAAAACAAAAAAACAATCTTTATAACAGATCCCACGATAGCCATCCGATCTAATCGTACAGATAAAACAAAATCATCTTCATAACCAATCCCACGATTTTAGCCTTCCTCCAATCTCCTCTAGGTTCTCTCTCTCTCTCTCTCTCTCTCTCTCTCTCTCTCTTCCCCACGATCTTTCTCTATCTCCATCTCTCTCTCTTCCCCATGATTTCTCTCTCTATTCCCCACAACTTCTCTCTCTCTCTCTCTCTCTCTCTCTCTCTCTCTTCCCCACGATCTTTCTCTATCTCCATCTCTCTCTCTTCCCCATGATTTCTCTCTCTATTCCCCACAACTTCTCTCTCTCTCTCTCTCTCTCTCTCTCTCTCTCTCTCTCTCTCTCTCTCTCTCTTCCCCACGATCTTTCTCTATCTCCATCTCTCTCTCTTCCCCATGATTTCTCTCTCTATTCCCCACAACCTCTCTCTCTCTCTCTCTCTCTCTCTCTCTCTCTCTCTCTCTCTCTCTCTCTCTCTCTCTCTCTCTCTCTCTCTCTCTCTCTCTCTCTCTCTCCTCTCTCTCTCTCTCTCTCTCTCTCTCTCTCTCTCTCTCTCTCTCTCTCTCTCTCTCTCTCTCTCTCTCTCTCTCTCTGGGGGGAAGAAGAAGCCCGCTTCGTGCAATCGACACAAACATACATTAGTTGTAAACAAACTAACAAAACTGTCATCTCAGTCAACCCATCTGTTGCATGGGACCTAACACCCATTACCTCAAAAAAATTTAGGATTTTCTTAAAGATGATTGGTTTAACAAAATATCTCCCCTTTCCACTCATACCCAACCACCCCCACACACTAAGAAGCACAATGCATCGGTCGACAGATAGGCGTCACAAAGCTTGGGGTGTGGCCACTCATTGCAGTCCATCGGTGGGAACTGTGCACGACGACTTCATGGTGACATTCATGGTTTCAACGTAGGGTTAGAATGATACCAAGGGCAGATCACATTTGGGTAAGAAATAATGAGAAGAAATGGGCAGTAATTCCATGGAAGATTAATTCCCAAGGAAACTGTTCATTCATTTCTCACAGAAAAGGTGAGTAGTTGGGGGGGGGGGGGGGGGGGGGGCTGCTCTGCAAGAGTGTGGAAGGAGCTAAAATCATAGATATGGCAGAGGCTTTCACGTTGAGGTGTTGGGTATCACAGCCTGTGAGGACACATGGAATTGGAACACTTTTGCTGCTCCTACAAGAAAGGAGGGAGGGGGCTTTGCCCTTGTTAAGATGGTTGTGATTTTGAACCCGACACGAAGTAAGCGGGTCTGGGTTTGGGTTTAAACAGGTTCGTCGTAAACGGGTCGGCACGACTAATCCGTTTAATGAATGGGTCGGATTCAGGTTTAGAGTCTACACACGATAGACCTGAGAAGACCTGTTTAAAATTCAATGGGTCGTGTCGGGTCTACCTGTAATCTGATACCTTAGTATGTAGGTTAATATTATAGTCTAGTTTCCAGCGGGTCTTATCAGGTCAAGTAGGGTTGAGTCGGATCGGGTCAACTAAATATGACTCGTGTGGTAAACGGGTCTTATCAGGTCTATTCGTTTATAGCGGGTCGGGTACAGATTTAGGGTCTAGACACGATTGGTTAAACGGGTCGGATCCGGGCCTAGGGGTTTTGGACACGACCCGAAACTAGACACGAACACAACCCGACACGACCCATTGCGGTGATGTTGCAACCACAAATGAAATAATAAAAATTTAAAATCTAGAGATTGTGCCAATAAATCACACCTAAAAAAATTGTAAATTGAGTATCCTTTGAAATCAGGCTGATTGCATACACATCTCCTAAGCTATAAGTGTATAACCTAAGTTTCACTTTGCTCTCTCAACTTCTATTTTGAACAACTGGACATCTAAATTGTACTTTTTATTTCAAATGCACACCTGGGGAGGTGGTCAATGTGCATAAAAGAGCATAGTTAATTAAGGATCAAGTTGTTCGAAATAAAACTCAATGGACCAAAGTGAAAATAAGGATATCGTTCAAGGGGTGTGTATGTAATTTTTCCTTTAAGATTCACTCAAATGCTTTTTTTTTTTTTTTTGTACTCTATTGCTTGGAATACAAGCATACCTTAAGGCCACGTTTGGTTCGCAGAATTAATCCATAGAATAATTTTTTAATTTTTGGTTCAAGATTCCAAGAAATTGGAAAAGGATTATCTTGTTTGGTTCGCAAAGAGTAGGAATTGGGAGTGGAATCCTTTTGTATTTCCTTATAGTTGTTTGATTCGCCACGAGAATGAGGTAGGAAACCTGACCAATTTCGATACTCCCCTTCCATCGAATACCCTAAAATTTTTGACATTAGCGATCAGATTTCCTGCTAATCAAGAAAGATTAATTCCAACATAAATTCTAAATTATCAAATAATTTGTCATCTATAGAATGAATCCATCATAATCCCTATACAAATTAACATTCGGAATCCCAAAAAATAGATACTGATTCTTTGGAGTACCATCCCGATTCCACGAACTAAATCCCCCCTAAGCTTTAATTAACCCCACAATAGTATTTCAAAAATGAAGACATCTTTCAAAAAAACTTTAAAAAGTAATAGAGCCATCCAGTTGTGCAACTGGATCGAGCCATCCCGACGTGGCATCTGATCCTAGCTGTCATTTTGCAACAGGATGGCCCTATTTGGATGGATAACAGGATGACTGAAAATCATTTTCCGAAGGAATCTGAAGTTAAACCAATCCACGCCTTAAAAAAAATAATAAATAACTTGAGGAAACGGGAAATGAGTTGTCAGTCTATTTCAACGAAATGGGCAGCCACCCATTTGAAGTCCTTAGGAGTTTTATAATGTACTGATTTTTTGTAAGTATAAGCACCTTATCTTAGATAAAACATCCACAAAAAATAGCACATTCTAAAACTCTTAGGGGCATCATATGTTAGAAGTTTTATCGAACGTCTGTTGTAATCATTAATCTGAAATATAACATTTGTTGTCCCTAAAAGCTTTAGAATGTGCTGATTTTTTGTGGGTGTTCTATCTAAGGTAAGATGCATATGATCACAAAAAATCAGTATATTCTAAGACTCCTAGGGGCATCAAATGAGCAGCTGCCTATTTTGTCAAAATAAGCCGTCGGCTTACTCCGTATCCTCTAAATAACTTACATTGTTCCATAAATAGTATAAAACTTTGGGGAAAAAAGTACATGTGTCATCGAGATCAAAAGCTGATAAAAGAGAATTAAGGACAAGTGATGGAAGGAATTGAAACGAGGTGAAAAATCCAACGGAAAGGGTCTTTGGATAGGCTAAATGGAATAAAGGAGCCGATAATGAGGAATAAAGCGGTTTGGATGTAGAATATATGAATCAAAGAAAAAACAAACACATTCATCAAAAGAGATGCAAATCAAGGGATTTCCATGCAGTATGATTGACTTCATTTTCTTTCTTGAGACATTCCTTGATCTCAGGTTATCTTATTCCATCGAAGGAATAAGACGAAAGAGGATATCCCTCATCCACCATGCTTATGCCCCTAAAGATTATAAACAATGCTATTCTGCCAACTATCTGTTGCCAACCTGATGTGGCATGATCATAGACGTACGCTCGGCCAACGCTCGGTGTATCGGCCAGCATTATGTCCTAGAATATGTGCCCTTGTATGTTCAAATAGCAGTGTTCATCTGGACCCATAAGGGCAACACGGTCATATGTGCCTCAGAATACAAAATTAACCAAATAAGGACAACATGGTCATTTTGAATGCTATTATAGTGATTTTAAAAGTTAATAAAACCAAAGGCCAGGGTTTGAGCTTGATGATCACTTCAGAAGTATTGTGATCCCACACTGCCACTCCCAAAGCTAGTTGTATATATGTGTCATAGTTTAGGGTACAACTTACTTTCATGACAGTTAAGTTAGTTAACGCAATAGCTTCCAAGGAAGTAAAATGATAAATTTGATTCATGGGGGAATCTTGCAAATTTATCATAAGAGTTTTGGTTAATTAAAAACTATTACACTTCACACTTCAGAGCTTCTATTTGCACACCAAGTTTTGCTCTCCACACCCCCTTTATAAAAAAAAAATATTATAATTTTACACCCATATCAAAATATCCTAATGTTCATTTATAGCAATACACAAGCCTTTATTCGTCTCTTCTCATCCTTTCCCTAACCTTAACGCATTCTTTCTTCTCCTTGCACACACATATTTTTTAGCAATAGGCAAGCAACATATCGTCCTGGAGGATGCTATCATGGACAAGCAACTTGTCGTCCGAAGAAAAAAAAGAAGCCAGCATGGAGGTGGTAAGCACCATTTTTACCCCTATTCGTGATCTGTTCTGTAGACCATAATCAAACAGGTACCGGTGTGTTCACCCACCCAGGGCAGAACAAATAATAGTATGTTCTGCCGATCGACCACGACAGAACAAATAAAAATATCTTCCGTAATATATGTTCTGCCAATCAGCGAAGGAACACCATGTCTATGTTCTTCTAACCATAGCAGAATACTATGTTCTATGTTCATCCCTGGCCAGCCAAACAGATCGGGATCTTAGTCAGTCCTTCATATTGTGGGACTATAGAGGGTGGGGTGGGGTGGAGTGGGGTTTGGGTTTGCAACCAAAATGGGTGGAGAGAAATTAACTGGAGGGAGAGGGGTTTGTCAGTGGCTCGGAGAGGATGCTATGGCGTTGGGGGCAGAGAGGAGCACGTCGGTGGTTTTGCCAGGGGAGGATCATATGCCATTGGGGGAGGACAAGAGCTAGTCGATATAGGGTATACATGGGTTTACAAAAAGTTTGGGTGTAGAGCAAGATGAGCGATTTTTAAATTTTGGGTGGTGTATTAAGAAACCGGTGTGTGGAGAGTTAACTTTGGTGTGCAAATAGAAGCCCTCTTCACACTTATTTCTTCCCACCCCCAAAAACAATTTTTTTATGAAAATGCTCCCACCATCTCCACCTCCCCCCTCTTCTTCATTCCCAGTTGTCGCCCCTAGTAGCCAGTTGTTGTCGACCCCCTCCTCCCTCTTCTCCATTCCCCATTGTCAACCCTCTCCTCCTCTTCCTCCTTCCTCTCCGCTTGTTTATACGAGGGATGCCGATGGACTGCGAGGAGGGAGAAAGAGGAGGAGGAGGGTTGACGTTGAGGTTGGAATAGAAGATCGACGACGGTGGGTTGCTTAGACGGCTAGGAACGAAAAAAGCGAGAGGAGGATGTGGAGACGGTTAGATATTTTTCGAAAAATAAAATATTTTGAGGTGGAAAGAGAGAAGTGTGGGATGCCGGTAAAATCTCCCTTTGTTTACTTGTGGAGCAATGCTATTCAACCCAAATGTTTAACAAAAATGATGTGGCTTCCAATCATTGTTTTCCTTTGCCTATCGATCCATTGACTACCCGAATGGATGCAACATACGACTATGCTCGGAAAAAGTTATTCTAGTTAAAAATTAGCTGTAACACATGTTGGTGAAATAATATTTTCTTTTTAAGAGCATTCTTTTTTGTTTTTTTGGAAGGAACCACCATAGTGATCAATACATCAACTGCTAGTATGCCGACACAAGATAGACCTAGGATTGAAACTTTCCATAAGAGCTAGAGAAATGCGCTGATTTTTAATAACCCCACAGGTAGAAAAGCTCACCACTAAAATGAGAGGGAGGAAATATGTTGTATCACTTATTTGACTCATTGACCAAGGACACTGGTTGCATATGTCCTGCCAACATAGCTATCGGTTCGAGACCTTGTGAGTGCATTCTAGTTGTTGAATCTAATTATTTTTCGACAACGTTTTTCTCAAAATGACACCAACTCACACATATTGTTGGAATTGGCCCTGTTTTTTTTTTTACATTAAGTTTTTAGACACTCATTTTGTTTTTGACTAAAGTCCAACTGAAACCTAAAAAGAAAATATTTTCTCCTTCATTATCATTTTTTCGCATACTGTCGACCAGCAACCGTCTTCCTCGTACAACCTTCGTGTTCATCGCCCCTAAGATGCAGGAGTCTTGTTACAAAAATTGGTTTTGATAGAATAATGAAAAAATCGGTTTTTGGTTTAGTCCCATATTGCCCGTGGGGAGATCTTTTAATGCGTTTATATTGGAACTCCCTTCATTGGGCTTTGTATCTTCCCAAGAGCCAGGCCATAGCCCACCACACACGCGCGCGCGCGCGCGCCGGGCCGGGCCGGGCCGAGGCCGCGGCTCGCGAGCCGCGTGGACGCGAACGGGATTCGGGCCTTGTTTTACACTGGGTTTTAATTTTTAATGGAGATTTATTCCTTCCGTTACACTCTTCACGAGGCTGAGCTAGGTTCATTGAACCTGGACCTCTGCACTGTCACATGCAACCGTTTCACTTGACAGAGCAGTGAATGCTCATCAGTGCGTTGCATGCAATGGCTGTGAGTGTGGGGACGTTATGGCTAAGGACCTCTATATAAGAGAGGGTCCGGTGAAGCCAGAAACACACCAAGAGAAGAGCTCTCTCCACTTTCTCGTTCGATCTTGTCATCTTGTCTAGAGTGTCTGGAGTACGCTGAGAGTCCCAAAGGGGTTCCCTTCGGTGCTGAAGAGGAGTCCAGTCGTTGTACCCTGGGGAGCGTTCGTCGGAGGCCTTGAAGCACCTACCGAGGCGGCGAAATAGCTTTCAGGGCATTGTGCTAGCACAAGCCTCGACAACTGCTAAGTACCTTGTTCTTTTTCCTTCTTCCACCTCTTTGCCATATCTGTAGACAACCTTAGGACAACCCAAACCTTGTTTGATTGTTGTGCTCAACTTTGCATGCTAAACCCCTATAGTTTGTTCAATTACTTTTTGCACTAGATTTGTAACATCTCTATATTCTGTTAGTCATCTTTTGCTTGTCTTCATAGAATAGAATACCCAACAACTAAAAGCTATTTTCTACATTCTATTCTATTCCGTTTAGATCTAGATCCAATACGAGAGTGTTTAGATCTAGTCTCTTGTGAACTGTTAGAATTCCTTTGATTTTTCATAAGTTTGACGGTGTCGAGGAAAGCTTGACAAACCGGCATTAAATTGCCCTAGGAAGCTTGGTACTTAAGCGAGCCAAGTGCTCCACCTCCTTCCTGGAGCTGACCTGGCCGTCAAATTTTTAAAAATTCAAAAGGAACTCTTCCTAGATGACTACTGAGATGGAGAGGAAACCTAGCAAGTCTAGTGAGAAGCCTGAACCATTCGATGGGAAGAACTTTAAGAGATGGCAGATGAAACTTAGGTTCTATCTGACTGTCCTTAAGGTTGTCGACCTTATCTCTTCCGAGAAGCCTACCCTTATCTCTAAGGATGATGGCTCATCTAACCAAACCGACTTAGACTCCTGGGAGAGGCAGGATTATCTGTGTAGGAACTATATCCTCAACTGCCTTGTCCCCAACCTATATGATGTTTACTTCACCTGCAAGTCCGCCAAAGACCTGTGGAACTCCTTAAAGAAGAAGTACGCCACAGAGGACGCCGGGTCGAAGAAGTTTGTGATCGGGAAGCTGCTGGAGTTCAAGATGGAAGATGGGAAATCTGTAGTCTCCCAACTTAAGGAGATACAGATTATCATCCATGAGGTCATTGCTGAGGGGTACAAAATCTGCGAGGGATTCCAAGTGGCAACTATCATAGAGAAGTTGCCTCCCTCGTGGAAGGAGTATAAGAACAGTTTGAAGCACAAGAGGAAGGAGATGACCCTGGAAGACCTTGTTGTTCGAATCCGTATAGAGGAGGACAATCGAGTGTCGGAGCAAAATGAGCGAGCCTCTATGATAAAAGGAAAGGCCAACCTCGTGGAGGGGAAGTCTTCCAAAACGAAGGCTCTTGCTCCTAAGCCCTGGGAGAAGAACAAGCAATCCAAAACCCAGTTCAAAAAGAAGCCGAAGGGAGACTGCTTCGTTTGTGGCAAGCCAGGTCACCTGGCTAGGGAGTGCCGCTTCAATGCAGCTAATCGGCCGAAGAACAAGTCCGAGGCGAACGTGGCACAGAGCGGCTACTTCTCGGCAGTGGTGACGGAGGTCAACCTAGTCAGCAACCTTGCAGACTGGTGGGTGGATACGGGAGCTACTCGACATATATGTGGGTCGAAGAGCTGCTTCTCCACCTACACACCTGCAGAAGAAGGTGAGTCGCTGTACATGGGGAACTCCTCAGTTGCTCAAGTTGCTGGGAAAGGGAATGTGATTCTGAAGTTCACCTCTGGAAATCTTCTGACTCTGAAGGAGGTGCTTCACGTCCCAGACATCCGGAATAATCTGGTCTCCGGAGCAATGCTGAGCAAGAAGGGCTACAAGCTTGTATTTGAGTCGGACAAATTTGTCCTGACTAAGGGAGGGTCTTTTGTGGGAAAGGGTTATCTTGATGAGGGCTTATTTAAGCTGAATGTAACCTCTTTCAATAATGATAATAAAATATCTTCTTCTGCTTAGTTGTGTGATTCTTTTGATCTGTGGCATGCTAGACTAGGACACGTTAACTCTAAAACCCTTAAAAGGTTAGTTAACTTAGGTAGTGTACCTAAATGTGTTCCATCCTCAAATGGAAAGTGTGGCATATGCGTAGAGGCTAAATATGCCAAGAAACTTTTTAAGAGTGTAGAGCGTAGCCTAGAAACCCTAGACTTGATTCACTCAGACGTGTGTGACCTTAAAGGTTATACTACGAGAGGAGGGAACAAGTACTTCATCACATTTATTGATGATTGTTCCAAACATTGTTCAATCTTTCTCCTTAAGAGTAAGGACGAGAGCTTGTCCAAGTTTAAATCCTATAAGTCTGAGATAGAAAACCAGTTAGGGAAAAGGATCAAAATCCTTAGGTCGGACAGAGGAGGTGAATATGAGTCCAGAGAATTCACTAAATTTTGTGAAGACAACGGTATAATTCATCAGACCACTGCTCCATATTCCCCTCAGTCTAATGGAGTAGCTGAGAGGAAGAACAGGACCTTAAAGGACATGGTCAATGCCATGATGATCAGTTCAGGGGTACCTACGAACCTGTGGGGGGAAGCTGTGCTCTCAGCAGCACATATTCTTAATAGAATCCCATTTAAGGAATCTGAGCAGACTCCTTATGAGATTCTGAGAGGTAGGAAGCCATCGTATAAATACCTCAAAGTGTGGGGTTGTTTAGCGAAGGTATCCATACCTAACCCTAAGAGGACCAAGCTAGGTCCTAAAATAGTTGACTCTGTATTCATAGGATATGCCCAGAACAGTAGTGCGTATAGGTTTTTAGTAATCTATTCTGAAAACCCATACATAGATGATAATACCATCATCGAGACTAGGGATGCCGAATTTTTTGAATATCGGTTTCCTTATAGAGAGAGGTCTGAAAAACCTCAAGAGCCCAGTATGCTTGAGAGGCCTGCTCCTAGACAGAGGGATGACTCTTCAGATAATGAAGAGATCGAACCTAGAAGGAGCAAGCGAGCTAGGACTGGTACTTCATTTGGGCCTGACTTCATTACATATCTAGTGGAAGAGGATCCAACTAGTTATAATGAAGCCATGACCTCAGCTGACTCTATCTTTTGGAAGGAAGCTATAAATAGTAAACTTGAGTCCATAATATCCAATAACACCTGGGAGCTAGTTGAGCTACCTCCTGGTTGTAAAACAGGTGGATGTAAATGGATATTCAAGAAGAAGCTTAGGGCAGATGGATCCATAGAAAGATATAAGGCTAGGTTAGTAGCTAAAGGATATAAGCAGCAAGAGGGAGTAGACTTCTTTGATACTTACTCACCAGTGACTAGGATTACATCCATTAGGTTGCTTATAGCTATAGCTGCTATCCATAACCTTGTAATTCACCAGATGGATGTAAAAACTGCATTCCTAAATGGAGAATTAGAGGAAGAGATCTACATGGATCAGCCCGAAGGCTTCATAGTGCAAGGTTTGGAGAAGAAGGTTTGTAGACTAAAAAAATCTCTTTATGGTCTCAAACAGGCTCCAAAACAATGGCACGAGAAGTTTGACCATGTGTTAACTTCAAGTGGTTTCAGAATTAATGAATCAGATAAATGTATCTACACTAAGGTCAATAACTTGACTTGTGTGGTCATATGTCTCTATGTAGATGATATGTTGATCTTTGGAACCAACTTAGAAGTAGTGGTCAAGACCAAGGACTTCCTGAGTAGGCACTTTGATATGAAGGACTTAGGAGCTGCAGATGTCATTCTTGGAATCAAAATTAAGAGAGATTCCAATGGCATAGCTCTATCTTAATCTCACTATATCGAGAAAGTGCTTAGGAAGTTCGGTCATATTGATTGTCTACCTGCTAGAACGCCATATGATCCTTCAGTACACCTGAAGAAGAATTTAGGGCCTAGTGTATCACAACTAGAATATTCTAGGGTAATTGGCAGTCTCATGTATATCATGAACTACACGAGACCCGATATTGCCTATGCGATAGGTAGACTTAGTAGATACACTATTAACCCTAACCAAGAGCATTGGGATGCTCTAATTCGAGTTCTAAGGTACTTAAAACATACATTAGATTATAGCATTTTCTATGGTAGGTATCCAGCTGTCCTAGAAGGATACAGCGATGCTAACTGGATTGCGGATTCCTCAGGAACCAAATCCACTAGTGGGTATGTGTTTACCCTTGGAGGGGGTGCAATTTGTTGGAAATCATCCAAACAAACATGCATTGCCCGATCCACTATGGAGTCGGAGTTCATAGCACTAGATAAAGCTAGTGAAGAGGGTGAATGGCTAAGGAATCTCATTATGGATATTCCTTTTTGGCCAAAGCCTATTCCTGCTGTCCCAATTCATTGTGATAGCCAAGCAGCTATAATGAGGGCCAGGAATAACTCCTATAATGGTAAGTCACGACATATTCGTCGTAGACATAACACTGTTCGACAGATGTTGAAAGATGGGATAATTACTATTGACTATATTAGGTCAAAGGATAATTTAGCAGGTCCCTTAACTAAAGGACTAGCTAGAGAGTTAGTTCTAAGTACATCGAGGGGGATGGGGCTGAGGCCTATAAACAAATAAGTCTCCGATAACGGTAACCCAACCTACGTGATTGGAGATCCCAAAATCGAGGTTCAATGGGAAAACAAGTTATTCGAGGGATTTGTGGGGGTGCTATCAAAATTCTCCCCTCCCTATGATGTGATAGTACATTCTGTATCGCTGAGAGGCTGAGTTTTAGACTCTTAATGCTAACTATAGCTGGCATACCAGTGGGGTGTATAGATACAGAGCACTCTTGATAGTAAGCACCTATATGAGTGTAGAAGTGTGGCCGCTTCTATGAGAATTGAGGCTAATTCTCTAGAACACTCAAGAAAACTGGGGAAGGCTCATGGCCATAAAGAGCACAACCGCATGGGACTCTATGATGTATATGAAAGTATGGGTGAGACTTGTCGACTAGACTTGCAATATATAGCTGTACAGTTCAAGACGTAAGTTCACTGTCAGCTAGTAAGTCCTGCAGTCTACACTAAGCAAAGGTTCAAGTCGAAAGACACCTTATGTCTATACATACTCTTATAAGTACTCCAGACTATTTCTTTCGATTTGTTTTTCGATATTTTCATTATTGTGGGGGATTGTTACAAAAATTGGTTTTGATAGAATAATGAAAAAACCGGTTTTTGGTTTAGTCCCATATTGCCCGTGGGGAGATCTTTTAATGCGTTTATATTGGAACTCCCTTCATTGGGCTTTGTATCTTCCCAAGAGCCAGGCCATAGCCCACCACACACGCGCGCGCGTGCGCACGCCGAGCCGGGCCGGGCCGGGCACGGGCTCAGGCCGAGGCCGCGGCTCGCGAGCCGCGTGGACACGAATGGGCTTCGGGATTCGGGCCTTGTTTTACACTGGGTTTTAATTTTTAATGGAGATTTATTCCTTCCGTTACACTCTTCATGAGGCTGAGCTAGGTTCATTGAACCTGGACCTATGCACTGTCACATGCAACCGTTTCACTTGATAGAGCAGTGAATGCTCATCAGTGCGTTGCATGCAATGGCTGTGAGTGTGGGGACGTTATGGCTAAGGACCTCTATATAAGAGAGGGTCCGGTGAAGCCAGAAACACACCAAGAGAAGAGCTCTCTCCACTTTCTCGTTCGATCTTGTCATCTTGTCTAGAGTGTCTGGAGTACCCTGAGAGTCCCAAAGGGGTTCCCTTCGGTGCTGAAGAGGAGTCCAGTCGTTGTACCCTGGGGAGCGTTCGTCGGAGGCCTTGAAGCACCTACCGAGGCGGCGAAATAGCTTTTAGGGCATTGTGCTAGCACAAGCCTCGACAACTGCTAAGTACCTTGTTCTTTTTCCTTCTTCCACCTCTTTGCCATATCTGTAGACAACCTTAGGACAACCCAAACCTTGTTTGATTGTTGTGCTCAACTTTGCATGCTAAACCCCTATAGTTTGTTCAATTACTTTTTGCACTAGATTTGTAACATCTCTATATTCTGTTAGTCATCTTTTGCTTGTCTTCATAGAATAGAATACCCAACAGCGTCATCGCATGAGGTCGTCACAACTACAAATAGTTGTTGAATTGCATATGTTTTCCTCCCATTTTGTCCATAAAAAGGAGATATTACCTCCGTTCTTCATTTGTTCGCTATTTCGTCGCATTGTAGTCATGTAACTTGTGCAGCCACTGTATTCCTTGTCCATTAGAACTAGGAAGTGCCAAATTCATCTCCTAAGCTTGTCGGAACTCCAAGTAGTCATCCAACAGATAAACCCAAAATTCTCTTTCTTTCATAATTGAAATTCTAGAGGTTTCCAGGGTGTCTATCTATGCAATTATAATAGTATTAGGAAGAGGGAGTGTATTCCCTATCAATGGTGGCCGCTAGCGTACAATGCATTTTACTACGCCGACACATCATGTGTGCCGGCACATAATTGTATTATCGCAGCTATTGTGTTTATGATGCACTGGCACTATCTTTCAGAGGCTACTAGCGTCGGCACATAATGCATCCTTACAGTGCCTAAGATGTGCTAAAGCAATAATGTGCTGATGATGCGCCAAGACTTCTAATGTTACTCTTATCATGAAACCTATCTTGAACCTTGATATTCTCATTTATTGTTATTACTATGTGGCAAATATGAATTTATCATTACCCGTACTATACATATACTATGGAGTATTGGTTAAAGTCAAAGAGAAATATGAAAATAAGAGGGGTACAACCAAAATTTTTATCTTGCCACTTTCTTGTACTTTTTCCCAACATATTTATAAAATCTATCATATTATTAAAACTAGTGTTGAAGAGTATAATATTCATGTAAATGTTTAATATCCTACTGCGATTCTTGTCCACCAGTAGTGATCTTCGATGATGATGATATAGCTTTGTTTATTATGCACAATATGTGTAACATGAATAATTCAAATATCCAAATACTCATAAGAAAAGTATGTAAAGATCGTATTCTTCTTCGAAACCAACCATCAAATTTGAAGACGAAGTTACCCCTAATGGCTACTGCACCAACCAAAGTATGTCCATCATATTAGCATTTTTTTCTAAACTTATCCAAAGTCTTGTTGATGAAAAATATTATTGAGCGTTTGATAGACCTATCCTCCCATTCTTTTGGATCCAAATCCTTTCTCGTTGTAGTTTTCTCTGCTAGTCTATCTTCCATTTTTCTTACGTTTCTTGTCCTTAGGGGTGGTAGAAGATCTTTCTCAGGGCTAGGGGTGATTGAGGATCGTTCTTAAGGCTTGAGAATAATCTTAAACTTCTTATTAGTAGGATCTACATAGCATATGTTATAAAATATTTCAATAAATGAATATTATGATGTGCTAGTGCAGATATTAACAATGATATTATAGACTCAGCTCAGTGTATAGAGCAAGATAACATATAAGTACCATAACATGCGCCGGCACAGATCCAGTTAACATATAAGTACCATCGTAAATAGAGCGCATAGATAACATGTGCCGGTACACATCACAATAGGTTATATGTTCCAACACAATTATTGCCACTTCTGTAGTTTCTGCATGGCATGTATTTTTGTGGAGGGAGCTCATCTGGGATGTATTGCCCCACCGCATATATATTGCGCTTATTTATTGGTGATGGAACTTCAGACATCACTACAATGAAACTCCATATGTGCCTAGACGGTACGTAATTTTTGAATCATGTATTCTTTTACCGTCTAGGGCCCCTAGGGTTTCTGGTGGTTAATGGTAGGGTCTCTTTTAAATTTTATCAAGTTAGGACTCCGTGTATCAAATTAGAGTTTATTTTAAATTATATGACTTCGCGTATCAAATTAGGTTTTTGTATCCAGTAACGGTTTAGTGTGAGGAGTACCTTGATTCGGTGACTAACACTGGATAAAGGCGTGTAATTGAACCAGGAAAGAACGGTCCAGCGACGAGTAGGGATGACAACGGGTCGGGCTTGGGACCATATCCCGAGCACATCTCGTTAAGGAATACCTTATTCCAAACTCGTTCCAAACCCATATCGGGTTTGGAGAAAAAACATCTCAAACCCATCCCCTTTATATTAGCGAAACCCCAAACCCAGCCCATCTCAATTATATTTCGAGAGACGAATCGAAGCAAGTTGGTTTAGGTTTGAACTAAAAAAGAAATATAAAACATAGTGGAAAATAAATACATTTTAACTAAAAAAATAGGATAATTTTATGTTTTTTCTTAAACAGTATATTCATCGAAGGAAATTTTTAGACTATGACGAGTGTAAATAATGTTTACGTATATATTTGATATATGTATATGTAATTGGGTCGGGTACAAGACGGGCCGGATAGGCCAAACCTGACCCGTCCCAAACTCGATCGAGTTTTTGTAAACAATCCCAAACCCATTTAATTCTAACCCACACCCATCCCAATATGGTCGGATCGGGTATCCCGCTAAACCCATTTAGTTGTCAACCCTAGACTAGAGTCGGGACATCAAATGGCACTAGTTCCATGATCTCCGGCCACGAGGGGCAGTGGAAGTGAGCAGAATTTTGAACAAGGAAGTTTTTTTTTTTTCACTTTTTATGTAGGGGTTTTTACACTTTAAAGGGTAAAATGGTCATAAAAGTTTAACAATTGTGCAGACGCTTGAGACGTGCCAATTCTAGCAATGTAAGTGAGCTGGGGTCATTTTGGGAAGAAAAAAAACATATTTTTCGACCCATCTCTTCTTAAAATTCTTGTGTGGGGTCCAAGTCTGTTGCTCCCTCCCTCTGTCCTCTCCTCCCTTCTGACACTACACTCTCTCTCTCTCTCTCGCTCTCTCTCTCTCTCTCTCTCTCTCTCTCTCTCTCTCTCTTCTCCCTTGGCCGATTGTGTAAGCTTGATGCCTGATAGTGCAAGCAAAGCAACACCCAACACTTTATGTTATATTTTTATCACATCTCTCTAAACCTCTCTGTTCTCTTTGTCCTGCAGGAAACACCTGCATCTCTCTATTTCTCCCCACCTTTCTGCTCTATCTATTAAGCGTCCTGTTAAGTGTCTCACCACCACAACCCAAATCTCTCTCTCTCTCTCTCTCTCTCTCTCTCTCTCTCTCTCTCTCTCTCTCTCTCTCTCTCTCTCTCTCTCTCTCCTTGGTGTATTCCTTGGTTTATTATCCTTCTCCCCTCTGCAACCTCTTCCTAAAGTCTTCTTCCTGCCATGAAATGCAGGATTGGAGGATTCAGTGCAGCTGTCTGTAGGGAAGCTGATACATCTCCTTAAGGCATTGAGGAAACACCCATTTGGTAGATTATTCATAAACCCCACTAATTCTATTTAATTTCTTCCATTCATCTCTCTCTCTCTCTCTTTCTAAACTTGCACACACACACACACACACAGAGAGAGAGAGGGAGGAAGGTGGGTTTGTTTTGTCATAACTTCAGCAGCATTCTGCACTGTTCTTGGGAAAATGAATTGGGTGCATTTGTATGTCCCAGAGTGAGTTTTTAGACGTATTGTTCGTTAATTGGAAAAGCTTAGAGCTTGTAGCCCCCCCCCCCCCACACCTACACAAGACACTGCTTTAGTTGCATTGTCTTTGGTTGGAGATTCAGGATCTTTTGGCCCTTGCCAAAAGAAAAGGCCCTTGGTCTTGCTCAAATTTCACAATCCCTCCTTTTCTCCACAGAGAAAGGATGGGAAATTTGACCTAGCACTCAGTTTCACTATTCCAATACTAAAGCAAACAGCAAAACTCATCATAGGTGCTTCTCTCTATATATCTCCTATTGGGTCATAGATTCTTAGACCCAGTTCAGTACGCACTCTTCAGTACCATCTTCTAGCTTCCTGAAAAAAAAAAAAAAACGTTTTTTGGAGTGAGTATCAAGATAAGGTTCTCTAGTCTAGAATCTCAGAGGTTCCAAAATTTCCCAGTCTATTTCAGCCAAATCAAAAGAAATTGGGCAAGTGGGTTTACTATTATTTTTCTTATTAGAATCTCAGACCACAGCTAATAATTTTTTTCTTCTAGTTTGGGTGGTCTAATTCTCTCCTGTCCTTTCCCTTTATCCTTTGGTCCCCAGACAAAGAAGGATCAGAAGAAGAGAGAGAGAAAGAGAGAGAGGATATAGCACAAAGATAGAGAGAGAATGGATCTCTCTGGCCATGAAGGAGAGATCCCAATCCCAATAACCAGCACCTATGTTGGTGGGCATGGTCACAGCCTGCACAGCCACAGCATCATCCATGACACTCCTCCCCTCCACCAACCCTCCATTAATGGACCACCTCCCCACCTCTCAACAGCCACCGCAGAGGACCACCACCACAGCAAGAAAGGTGCGGCGGTGAAGTACAGGGAGTGCCTCAAGAACCACGCAGCCGCCATTGGCGGGAGCGCCACCGACGGGTGCGGCGAGTTCATGCCCAGCGGCGAGGAGGGGACGCTGGAGGCCCTCCGGTGCTCCGCCTGCAGCTGCCACCGGAACTTCCACCGGAGAGAGGCCGAAGGGGAGGCCTCCTCGCTCGAGTGCTACCACCACCTCAAGGGAAGGAGGATGGCGGTCACCCAGAAGGGGGTTCTGATCCCGGGCTCCGCCGACCCATTCGGGTTCAGCCCGGCAGACCCGAGGCCGTCGCCGTACCACATGATCATGCCCCTGGGTGCCCTGCAGACCTCGGAGTCGGACGAGATGGAGGGCGTCGGGAGGGTGATGACGAGGCCCCCTCCCATGGTGAAGAAGAGGTTCAGGACCAGGTTCACCTCGGAGCAGAAGGAGAAGATGCTGGGGTTCGCGGAGAGGACCGGGTGGAAGATGCAGAAGCAGGAGGAGAGCATGGTGCAGCAGTTCTGCCATGAGATTGGGGTGAAGAGGAGGGTGCTCAAGGTCTGGATGCACAACAACAAGCACAACTTGGCTAGCAAGAACCCTATCCAGCTTCAATGACTTCTCACTCTCTCTCATCACTTACTCTGAATGTTCTCTCTCACTGCCATTGCTGCTTCGTGATCTGGGTTTAGTACTATCATCCTACTGAATTCCTCTTAGTACTTGGTGATATGAATTTTTTTTCTTTTCACTGCTGGGTTCTGTGTGTTCTTGCTTGTTTATGTGATTGCAAGACTATTTTCCAAAAAAAAATTCTAACTCCACAGTTGAAATACTTGAACTAAATTTGTGCTGGTTTTCCTGCATGTTCAGCTAGCATGAATTCCAGTTTACCCATGAATTTTTATTCTTATGTAGCATACATACATGGGGTGTAGATCTTTCTAAAAGGCATTTGTATGGATTTGGGAGTATTGGGTTACTGTGGATCAGTATGATGTCTATAGTCTCTCCCATCTTCAGATCTCTTTTTTTTCTGTGATCCAGCATTAATCCTTGAGTAACATATTGTTGCATTAAAATCGGCCTCTAGAGTTCTTAGTAATCAGTGGAATGCATGCATGTGCATGTCAGAGGGGCTCGACTCCGCGCCAGTAACAAAATCGGTCAGTAACAAGCCAGTAGCAAAATCGGTCAGTAACATGCCAGTAGCACCAAGGCTCGAGCGTTGAAGGATATGTCGATCGAGCCCATGTCAAAGAGGGTAAGTGGCAGAGTTTATCGTCGGGAAAACATAGATTCACGATTTTTCCATAGTGGAAAACACTGTAGGCATGTTTGTATTAGGTCAAAGTAAGATCTAGTTAAAATAACTCTCAAAGAAATTTTTTTTTTTTTTTTTTTTTGTTTGTATTCACTAGTAGCGGTTTTGAGTTACAACGATTTTTTTCAAGAAAAAGATATATCTTACTAGTAACGAATAAAGCTGTTACATCTTTGACTTTACCTTTTTCCTCGAAATTTACTCTCTCTCTCTCTCTTCATGTGGCGGAGTAGATCGACATGCACCATCTCTCAATCCTGTGTACGATGATCCCCTCCAACATGTATATATTCGAATCCGTGATCTCCAAATCCATGGTCTCAACATCGTTAATCACCAGAAAACTGGCATCCCCCCCACCCACCTTATACAAACATCCCCCTCCCTCACCAGCGTTTAAATCACCTCTTCCCACACAAACATCCCAACCAGCTCCTTGTACTCGAGTCTGGGGTAGCGAAAAAAGTTGTTAGGTGATCGGTTAACAAGAAATGACATATTCAGTGACGTCATTGGTGACGTACTAAGATTTGCATCGCATATGGTAATCTTTTAACAATGCATTATGCAGATTGTTGCCAAAAATCTTATTTTTGGTGACAACCTGATAACTACATCACTAGAAGTCATCGCCAAAAGTTTGGCACCATCAGCAAATTCGAGCCAATTGGAGAGAATATATTTGGTGATATATGTTTTACATTTGTCGACATGCGCGCATTGTCATCACCAAAGGCATTGACATTTAGCGACGAACGCCAGTTCGTCATAGAATGTTTAAATCTTTTAGCAACGAATATGTTGGTGTCACTGAATAAGCATTGATATTCAGTGACGAACTTCGATTCATTGTGGAATGCTTTTATCTTTTGGCAACGAACCCGTTGCGTTGCTGAAATCCAGCCTGCCATTTTAATAAGAGTAAATTACACTTTCCCCCCTGAGGTTCAGCTCAAAAACCCTTAACCCCCCTCTTGTTAGCAATAATCCAAGTTCTTAATTGCTTATAAATCTGTGTTTGTTTACATTGTATTGCTGCAATGAATTCTATGTGGTATGCGATCTCTGCAGGGTTCCGATTCTCGAAGCTTTGAACACCGTCTTGAGGGCTTGAAGGGTTCCGTCACATAAGAGATCTGTGTCGCGTGCCGATCCCCTAATAGTTTCTTCCACTAAAGGTTATTAAGCAAGTTTATCGAATCATATCTTGGTGCTAAGATCGGATTATATATTTATTTTGCCTCATCAAATCTATAAAGTAATTCAAGTATGTAGAAGAACCATCCATGATATAATATAAGGCGGAGGGGGAGAGAGAATGTGTCCTATGTGGCACTAGCACCTCCGTCTGCCTAGATAACCATGCGTATGCGGACTTTTTTTTTTCTTTTTAGTTTTTTTCTTTACAAATAATATTTAAACATTGAAAGAATATTACATGTAATAATTAAATAATATTACATGTGACATTTAGAAAGTTACATATAGCATTCTAAATGTTACATGTGATATTTAGAAAGTTACATATAGCATTCTAAATGTTACAAGTAATATTTTAAAAATATTGTATGTAACATTTAAAGAATGCTACATGTGATATTTAGAATGATACAAGTTACATTTAGAATATTACACGTATTATTCTTCAATAATGTTACATGTGACATTTAGAATATTACAAGAAATATTTAAAAAATGTTACATGTGACATTTAGAATATTACATGTATTTTTAAAAAAAAATATTACATGTGATATTTAGAATATTACATGTAACATTTAGAATGTTACTCCTAATATTCGTCAAGAATGATATATGTGACATTTAGAATGTTACGCGTAATGTTACATGTAATTAACTTTAATAAAGTTATATATAACATTTTTTTATTTAACATTAGGAATATTACATGTGACATTAATAAAAAATGATATATGTAAGGTTTAAATAATATTATATGTGATATTTTGAATGATCATATAACATTTAAAGAATGTTACATGTAACATTCTTATATTTAACATGAGCATTCTTATATATAATATTTAAATAATATTTTTTTTAAGAAATTCCTCTTAGTGAATAAGGTGGGGTTCTGTCTAGACCCCAACCAATTTATTAGAAAAATATGAAATGTACATGGGAAGGGGTAGGGGCGAGGACCAATTACATCAAGAGATCAAGTGAAGAAGAAAGGCCTTCAAAATAGGAACCAGGTGCGTCGCTCATAGGTAGATCAGAGTCTTAATCGAATCAATTGGGAGAGACTTGTTCTGGAAGGTTCTCTGGCCTATTCCATAACGTTTTAATAATATTACATGCTATATTTAAAATGTTACATGTAATGTTTAAAGAATGCTACATGTGACATTCTAAATGTTATATATAACATTCTAAATGTCAAATGTAACATTCTTATATTTAACATTAAGAATGTTACCTTTGATATTCTTAAAGAATATTACATATAACATTTAAAAAATATTTAATGTAAGTTTAAAAAATGTTATATGTTAAATTTAGAATGTTACATGTAACATTTAAAAAAATGTTACATATGATATTTAGAATATTATACGTAACATTTAAAATGTTACACATAATATTTATCAAAATGTTACATATAACATTTAGAATATTACAAGTAATATTTAAAAAATGTTATATGTACAATTTAAAAAATATTACATGTCACATTTAGAATGTAACATGGAACATTCTAAATGTTAGATATAACATTTAAAAATATTACTTGTAATATTTAAATAATATTACATGTAATATTTTTAATATTACATATAACATCTTGAATATTACATATAATATTATATTCTTCAAGAATGTTAAATGTAAAATTTAGAATGATACATATAATATTTTTCAAGAATGTATCATATGATATTTAGAATATGACATGTAATATTTAGATTATTGCACATAACATATAGAATGTTACACGTAATATTCTTCAAAAATATTACTTGTGATATTTAGAATGTTATATGTATACTATTTAGAAAGTTACATGTGACATTTAAAATGTTATACGTAACATTTAGAATGTTACATGTAACATTTAAAATGCTATAAGCATCAATAAAAGGTTAACCTTTGGCGACACAGATACCTACCGTTGCTGAAGACATTCACAGACATGGTTTTGGCAATATCAGAGCGACGCATGTTTTTATATCGGTGAAATATTTTGGCGACACATAGCTGGCTCTTTGCTGATGAAGTCCTTCATCGAAAAACATGTTTTTTGTAGTGTTGGGATGACGTACATGGCTGTCAAAGGTCTGGAGGATCACGATTGCCATATAGAAGTCAGCGTGATGGAGATTGAGGGGCATTCATTCGGAGAGTTCGAGATGTTACCGAGTAGAGTTTCTTTGTCTGACAACGATGGAGGGGCAAAGAAGAGGGAGGAAGATACGACGACGATCATGATGGCTGTCGCCACCACGATGTAGCCTACTCTAATGCTAATCGGAATGACGAACAAACACCTTATGCAGCTATGGAAAATAGGGACCAGCCACACACAAATCAAAAGATCACAATATCAGAAAGGGATTAAACCATAAAGGAGTAATTTCTTTGTTGATCCACACAATAATAACGGAGGACTATATTAATTAGATCGAAGTGTAACTTGTGGGGGCTTTTTACTTGAGCCGGGCAGTTCGAGTAGCAAGTACAATCTAACAAGCCAATAGATTAAGAAGACCGGATTTACGTGAAAAATCCCTTCTCAACGTCGAAGGGGAAAAAAACCACAGGTGGGGCGAGAATGCACTAAAACAACAGTTACGGTTACAATTTCTCACCTTAACCCCAATTACA
This sequence comes from Chamaelirium japonicum, assembly GCA_947650365.1. NCBI lineage: Eukaryota > Viridiplantae > Streptophyta > Magnoliopsida > Liliales > Melanthiaceae > Chamaelirium > Chamaelirium japonicum. Next base: position 44,172,371 of record OX393559.1, read on the forward strand.
TCCTGAGGACCGGTTACCCAAGATACCGACCTCTGCAGTTTCACTCAAGATACCGACCTCTGCAATCTCGATCAAGATACCAACCACTGTAATCTCGGTTGAGATACCGACCTCTGCAATCTCGGTCTCTCTAGCTCCGCAAAATTCGGAAAGAATCGGACATCACCTTCGCCCGAATTCAGTCCTTTCTACTTAAGGGGTAGGTCCCCTTTTATAGTGCCGGGATGACAGTTGGGACGCTTCGTGTAGGACGAGTTGACGACGTGCCTCCGCAAAGTGCTCAACCGTCGGTGTGGTGGGTACGTGGCGCACGATTGTGACCCGGTAACTTCGGCCGGGAATCTCAGGAGTGTGGGTTGCACTCCCGTAACCGCTGTGCGCCCGAGATTCCAGGGTTTAATCATCGCGTGCTTTGGGAGCGTGATTCTCGGAAAACTCGATCCTCGTCGAGCTCACTTCTTCGCGAGCGACCAATCATCAGAAGGAAGGGGGGTTTTGGACTCCCCCCTCTCTCTAACATAATGCGCGACCGACCTCCAGGGGGGAGGGGGATTTTGGACTCCCCCCCCCCCTCTCCCAGCTTGATGCGCGGCCGACCTCTAGGGGGGAGGGGGGGGGGGGGGGGGGGGGGTTTGGACTACTCCCCCTCCCAACTTAATGCGCGATCGACCTCCATTGGGGGGGAATTTTGGACTCCCCCCTCTCCCAGCTTGATGCGCGACCGACCTCCATGGGGGGGGGGGGTTTGGACTACCCCCCCCCCCTCCCAACTTAATGCGCGGTCGACCTACATGGGGGGGGGGGGGAGTTTTGGACTACCCCCCTCCCAACTTGATGCACGACCGACCTCCATGGGGGGGGGGGGTTGGACGGTTTGGACTACCCCCCCTCCCAACTTGATGCGCGACCGACCAGGGGGGGGGGGAGTTGGACTCCCCCACCTCCAAGATTTAGTGTGCGGCCGGCCTGGGGGGGGGGGGGGATTTTGGACCCCCCCTGCTTCATTTTTAATGCGCGGCCTACCCGCGATGAAATTGCGGCTCCCGGTAAGTTCGTGTTCGCCTTCTTCTCCGCTTCGCGCGTGGCCGACCCGTGATGGAGATACGGCTACCGATAAGTTCGCATTCTCCTCCGCTTCGCGCGTGGATGACCTGTGACGAAGTTACGGCTACCGATAAGTTTGCCTTCTCCTCTGCTTCGCGCGTGGCCGACCCGTGACGAAGTTACGGCTACCGGTAAGTTCGCCTTCTCCTCTACTTCGCGTGTGGCCAACCCGTGATGAAGTTACGGCCCCCGGTAAGTTCATCAGGGTACACACAATACCCCCTCCTGATCGGTCGATTTTCAGCCCCGCCCGATCAGGACTATTTCACCTCGGTTTGCATGCCGGTCTCGGTTTGCATACCATGATGGTTCTAACCCTGTTTTAGCATTGCTGGAGCTTCAAATAGCAATCCGGGCTTTTCTCAATTTTCGCCACATAGCGTCACCACACATCGCCACCCAGCTTCCCCCTTTTTCGGGATTCAAACCAACTCCCCAAAGCTCCAAGTTTTCCTATAAATAGGACTATGAGGGTTCATATTTCCTCCTCTGATTCAGATTTTCTCTCCTTCTCTTCTGCTAGTGAAGGTTTGTTCGGGTCGGCAGCGTGTTGCGTGAGTCGGTAACTTAGCTACAGCTTTCTTTTGGATACACGTCTCAGGGCTGCGTGTAGAAGGTCGCACGGCTCGCTACGTGAGTCAGTAGCTTCGATGTAGCTCTCTTTTGGATACACGTCTCGAGGTCGCGTATAGGAGGTTGCATGTCTCGTTTCTTGAGTCTGTAACTTCTTCGATGATGTCTTCAGTTGATTCTCAGTTCCCAAGAAGTTCCCGCTGCTGGAAGACATCCGGACGGCATACTGCATTCCTAGTGACATCTCTCTTTCCTTCGCGACTGGTCCCGTGGACCCTACGAATGATCGCACGTTCGTGACTCTGGGACAATTACAGTGTGGCTTGAGACTTCCTTTAGCGAGTTTCTTCAATCGCCTGCTGAAGCGCATGGGAGTGTCTTCGTGCCAGATTGCCAGCAACGGATGGAGGATACTTAGGTGTGTTGAAGTGATAGAAGAGATGGCGGAGCAGCAGCTTTGCGTGGCCTACCTTTTTAAAAAGTATTTCATCAAAGACTACAAAGTGACCGTAGGGTCCGTGTACTCATATTTCAGCTTGCAGGCGTGCGTCGGCAGTCGCTCTCCTATTGGCGGTTTATGCGACTCCGTCAGGGCTGGAAGGAGTGTCCCCTCGTGGTAGGAGGACCATGGAGGGGTCGTCACAAGATCCCCGGGACTGTTTCCCATCTGGCTTATACTATTGAAGATTCTACCCATCAGGGCAACTCATGTGCCCTGAGGGCATCGAGGCAGATTTGGATGAGCTGATCAAGAGAGTCACCCAGGATGACGATGATTGGCGGCTGCTATTCCCGAAACTCCCGATAGTCAGAGCTCACAACACGCCTAAGAAGGGGAAACAGCCTGCGGTAACTAGTGAAGGAGAGGAGCCATCTGCTCCTTCTACGGAACTTCCCGATAGGTATGTCAGCTCCATTAGACGCTACAATCCCAACACCGTAATGTCTAAGCTTTGCGTGATCCTCAGGCGTCGCCTGAGGTCTACTGCAGCTGCGGGTGAGGGTAGCCGAACAGCTGCCGCCTGTGGCATAGCGGCATTATCTAAGCACTCAAGGAGGCGTGTCCTTCTAGGCGAGTCTACTAGCAACGTCGGTGAGGATGACGTCCCCGGTGTTTACGTCACAAGACGGTCTGCTTACAAGGTGTTGTGCTCTCTTCTAGATGATTGGGTTGAAGATGTATTCTCCCCTGGTCCGCATTACATTGAGGTAGAGGAGTCGCATTACGTTGAGGTAGAGGAGTCAGAGATGTCGCGTGGATACACTCCCCCTCTTTCCTACGGGAGGAGTAGACAAGTCGTGTCATCTGACTCTGCAGGGTCAGGAGTCCGAGCTTCGTCTCGCACCCGTGGTACTCCGACCTTTGACATACCAGGAGATCACTTGAACGTACGACCCCACGTTCCTTCACCTTCCTCCTCTTTTTCAGTGGGTGCCGCCAAGCCTCCTCCTAGGTCTCCTCACGGGGCTACTGAGTCTGCACCTTACCGTCGTGCTAGCTGGACCTCCGCTCACCATGAGGTGGAGGAGGAGGGTCCGGCTTCTCCTCCGGGACGAGAGAGGGATGATACAGTGGCTGGTAGTGCAGACTGGCAAGACGCACTTATCGACCTTCGTGAGGTGAGTCTTCTTGTAGCCAATGGTTTCCTTCTAATAGTGACTTGCTCTACTAGCTCTTCGATACTCATCATTTCCATTTTTGACAGATGGGGAGCCGTATCACCATGCTAGCTAACCGGGCTGCCGAGGAGAGTGCACAAAGGATTGCCCAGCTTGAGCTCTCTCTGAGGACTGCCTAGCGAGAGTTAGTTAAATCCCAGGACATGCTGGCAGAGGCCCGAAAGCTCTACTCAGAGGAGGTGGCTGAAATCAAGTCCCAAGTTAAACTCGTGAAGGCGGATCTTGCTGCAGACCGCTTCGATCTTGAGGCCGCTCTGGAGACCAGAATTCCACATCCAAGCTACGTCAAGCCAGCGGCTGTGAAGAACGTCAACAAGCAGCAGGGGGAGGCAACACGGCACGACAAGAAGCGGCAAAGGCAAGATAGGCCATCAAGGCCGCAGTGGAATAGAGAGTTCATGGTACTGAACGCCCCTATAGATCAAATCTTGGAAGCCATCAAGAGTGAACCTTACTTCAAGTGGGCGCCACCGCTTGAACCCGGAGAAAGGGGAGCCAGAGATGCATCGAGGTATTGTGAATACCACCAAGGCCAAGGCCACACTACCGTACAGTGCCGGGTGCTCAAGCATCATATTGAGGATCTCATTGAGGCCGACCACCTTGGCTGCTTCATTAACCTCCCTCAGCGCAAGGAGACCAAGGCCGAGGAGAAGTCCAACGGGGGGCGACGGCACTGCGCTTACCGGGTCCCCCGCCAGAAAGACGCCAGCTCCGAGAGGTAGACGCAGTCTACGGGTACCATGGCCCGGTACCATCCTCGAACTCCGTCAACCGTCAAGTTCGATGTATAGAGCAAGCAAGGCAAGTTCACCATGTGGTGCTCGACCCCATCATCCTCCCCGATCCAAGAGTGGAAGTGACGGTACAGTTTTTGGCGACTGATCTGGTCGGGATAGAGAGGCCTCACAATCATCCCCTGGTCATATGGCTGCAGATAGCAAACTGCCTGGTGAAGAGGATCCTAGTCGACGCCGGGAGTTCAGTAGACGTACTCTTCCTCAGCGCCTTCGATGCAATGCAGCTAGATCGCGGGTAGTTGGCCGAGTCATCGTCAACGATAACGGGCTTCACGGGAGAGGCTGTAAGGGTGGTTGGTGAGATCACCCTCCCGATCACAATAGGGCATCTCACCAACCTTACCCGGTTCATTGCCATTGAAGCCAACTCGGCGTACAACATCATCCTTGGAAAGTCGTGGCTTCACTACTTGGATGTGGTCCCCTCGTCGGCCCATCAAGTCGTAAAGTTTTGGACCGACAAGGGCGTGATGAACATTCGAGGTGATCAGTCCTTGGCGGCCAAGTGCGAGCTTAGCGCCATCCATCTGAAGACAGTGTGCCAAATCGATGGAGGAGAGCCAGGTGAAGACGGAACTGAGTCCGGCATCTTCAACCTATGGACTATGAAGCGGAGTCGAGAAACTCTAACAATTCAGCACCTCGCCGAACCAAGCGTAGGGGCACGAGGACTATCCCCTCCCAACTTAATGCGCGGCCGACCTCCATGGGGGGGGGGGGGGGGATTTTGGACTCCCCCCTCTCCCAGCTTGATGCGCGGCCGACCTCCATGGGGGGGGGGGAGGTTTGGACTACCCCCCTCCCAACTTAATGCGCGACCGACCTCCAAGGGGGGGGGGGGGGGGGGTTGGACTACCCCCCCTCCCAACTTGATGCGTAGCCGACCTCCATGGGGGGGGAGGTTTGGACTACCCCCCCTCCCAACTTGATGCGCGGCCGACCTCCATGTGGGGGGTTTTGGACTACCCCCCCTCCCAACTTGATGCGCGGCCGACCAGGGGGGGGGGGGAAGTTGGACTCCCCCTCCTCCAAGATTTAGTGTGCGGCCGACCGGGGGGGGGGGGGGGGGGGGGAGTTTGGAACTCCCCTGCTTCATTTTTAATGTGCAGCCTACCCGCGACGAAATTGCGGGTCACGGTAAGTTCGTGGTGTTCGCCTTCTTCTCTGCTTCGCGCATAGCCGACCCGTGACAGAGTTACAGCTACCGGTAATTTCGCCTTCTCCTCCGCTTCGTGCGTGGCCGACCCGTGACGAAGTTACGGCTATCGGTAAGTTCTCCTTCTCCTCCGCTTCGCGCGTGGCCGACCCGTGACAAAGTTACGGCTACTGGTAAATTTGTCTTCTCCTCCACTTCGAGCGTGGCCAACCCGTGATGAAATTACGGCCCCCGGTAGTTCATCAGGGTACACACATAACTCTTTACTTATTTTTTTCAAATTTTATAAACCACAATTCCCGCTTCTCAAATTTTCATTTTTGTTGGGGCGGAGGGCATTGTCCCCATATAGGTTCAAAGAAAAACTTTGGTATAACCGTGATACCAGATCATTTGGCATCACGGTATCACGAGCCAATCACAAACGCTGGAGCCAACCTCTATCTTTGTAATCACCGTTTAAGTTTAAATCAGAGACACCTATGATGGGCAGTTGGAGCTGAGTGCAATGCATCTGTTGTGGTAGCTGTCATCGGGTGGCTATGATGCACATGTCCTAGTGCATGAGGGGTGCTCCGGCGGTTGTGTTTGGCTCATGCCAAATATTTTTTTCGTAGTTTTGCCCCTGTGATCAATAGTTGCGAAACAAAGTAATAGTGGGAAAAAATTGGAACCTTCATATATTGTTAACCCTATAACAAATGGATAATTGGTGTCCCAATGGATAATTGGTAGAGCTGGGTGGGTGCAGTGCCTCAGCTTGGATGGTGGGGATTGTTCGGAGGGTAAAAATGTTGGGGAAATTTCTGCAGTTCCTACGACCAAAGTATGTGTGGTTGCTCTCATTCTTTGTCGAAATCCGGTGTCGGTGTCTCGAGAGGATGTTCGGTAGTAGGGGGAGAGTTTGTGGAAACTACGGGTTCCTCTGCGTGTCCAAATATTTCTTTGGAAGGTGCCTCACGGAGCTTTACCAACAACGATGCTTTTGGAAGGTGCCTCGCGGAGTCGTCCGTGGTATGGTTCGCCTGATGAAGATATTGAGCACATTTTTTGTCTTGCTTCCAAGCTAGAGAATTAGCAGATTGGGCTCGATTTTTACGATAGGGCTCTTCTCGTCCCGGTTCCAGGGGAGGAGCGGCTTCTCCCTCATCCGGTCTCAGGGGAGATATTTTGGGAGTAGCAATGTGAACCTTTGGAAAGCCCGATGTGATAAGCTTTTTAAGTCGAGCTCTATTTACGATAGTGCTCTTCTCATCCTGGCTTCAGGAGGCCTTTGCTTCTTTTTTTTTTTGGTATTCCAAATATGGTCACGACATTATGACCTGTAGGTCTACTGACACTAGAGTTGAAAACACATTAGGGATAACACCATCAATAACCTTCCACCCCATGAAGCCTCGCCTCTTGCGCCAACCAGTGCGCCGCTCCAATCGCAGTTCTGGACAACCAGTGAATCGCTACTTCTGCATGCCGGTCCAAAGCCGCTGACAATCCTGGATTAGAGGACCAGTTTCCAATGTACACCTGCCAAACAAAACGACATCCCGAGTCTTCACAGCATCAGTTAACACCACCACTCGCTGGAGGGTCCTTCTATCCAGTTATGTTAGGGCCTCTTTGATAGCCCAAACTTCCGCCTGCAGAGGAAAGTGCACCCGACACAGGAAAGAAGCCGCAGCACACACCTGCCCTATCCTTCTATAGTTGCAAGGATCCAAGCTCCACTCGCCACCTCATCCGATGACTTGAAGGCACCATCTGTCCAAACAATAAACTCCACCTCCCTACCCCATAAACCTCTCAGTGTAGGAGTCTGGTACTACTTGGGCTAGTAGCGACTGCCCCCTGTGAACAAGCCTCGATGGTGACTCCCTCTGCCTTCCTAAAAGTTTCTCGCACCGAGCCTTCCATAAGAACCACATAGCCACCGCCAAGGATTCTCTCAGGACCGGGTTAGATCTCCGTCTTTCCTCTTTCGAACCAGGCATTAGAATGTCCAACTGATAGAAATTGAGCCCGGTCACCTGCTTCAGTGTCCTCTAATAGTCCCTAGCCTAATAACACTCTCAAAAAACGTGATTTATGTCTTCTTCCGGATCACGACACCAAGGGAACTCTCCCTATCCCATACTCAATCGTCACCTCAAGAAGGTAACCGTCGGCAAGGCCCGTTGGAGCACTTTCCACAAGAACAAATGCACCCTCGAAGGAACCCTCAACATCCATAAGTTTGCCCCCTCCCACTTGGCAAAAATATCCGGCGTAGGATGTATTTCTCCGTGAAAAATTGCTAATTTGCGAATATATTTTGGCCGAATCCCTGTGGAAGAAGAAGCCATTCTCTGAATCATCCGAATTGTCCGACGCAATCCGACAGAAGCTTGTATCGCCTCCCACTGTTGCCAATTCTCCACAGATAATAGAGTTTTAGCTCGTATCCATTTTGCCCCTCTATGATCACACGGCGTAAAACAAACCCAGGATCCGATCAGGCAACCGTCCGAGAGGGAAACAGTAAGTTAACCGCTTGTGTGCGATGAATTCATCAACGTGATAAAGAAAACAAGTTCGAAGATATTGAGGGTGACAACAAGCAGAAGAATACCTAGGTATGAGTGTAATGAGTTGGGTCCACTTATCCCGTCTATTGTATTATCGATTGCTGACGATTTGGAAAGCGACAAGTGACGATCCAAAAATTAAATGTCCACGATCTATGGTCATGGGATAAACCCAAGGGGGGATGCCACCACTCCCGGCCGTCGTCCACCACCTGCCACTACCGCTATCTGTCCACTGCCATCCACCACTTGCTGTCTCATCAGCCACCACCAACCGCTAGAACAGACCTAATACAAGTTGAGGCCTAAGGCAAAAACTCTAACTAGATATCAATAAAAATAAGTTAACTAAGTCGTCAATAGTATAAACTTTTTATTCTATATGTTATATAGAGCTTCGGACTATTTAATCCAGCTGAGGTCATTTTTCTTATCGCGTCTTAGGTTATTTTAGTAGGTTTGAATCTTGTGGGTCTTTTTTTTTACATGAGGCCTTAGACGGCCGTCTTAATGGCCCTATAGTCGAGCCGGCTTCACCCGCCGCCGCCCTCCCCAGTGGCCGGCGGCAGCCATGAGTGAAAGAGAAGTAAACTTACAGCTGCAGGCTCAGCACAAAGAACAATCGATGGTGGCCGAGCAATTATAGGCCCTGCTGCCGACCGTGCCTCTCTGGGCATCAGGGATTACCATCTTTGGTCCGCAAAGTGTTCAATTCATTCACCGGCGGCACCACACCATATTACCGTTTATAGGAATAGCATGTGGATGCGGTTGCCGGGAAGGCAAGCCTGCAGCACTGCATGCTCTGCTGCTGCATGAGTGCTACTTGTTGCCGTGGAGAACCAGACAACCAACCACCTACCACTGCCTACTTCATTATGATGGGATGTGGAAGACTGACACGGGACTCTAAACAAGATCAGCTACTTAATTAATTGTCATTAGGTATGAGGGTGGGACACTTGCAGTTACAGCCCAAGAAATACCTAAGGTATGCAGCCCTAACTTAAATGTTTTTTCCACTTCAGCCATGTACTTTATGGTAGCTAGCCCACGATCGTCGTCCCGTCACCAGTCATGTGCAGGTCGCTTTCCACCTCCGTCCACCTCTGTCACTGGCAACCCACCACCGCCGCGTCCTCCTTCCCCCTTCCTTCTTTGATCTTCTTGCTCCTCTTCTTTCCTCCTCCCTCCTTTTTCTTTTTTTTCTTCCCCTTCTTCCACATGTCCGAAGACACCATATGTGCATTCTACTGGAGTGACCGAATGCACAGTAGGAGTGGACCGAATGATATGATTTCAGGAGGGGGGGCGAAAGGAGGAGAAGGGAAAAGAAAGAAGAAGAAGAAGAAGAAGAAGAAGAGGAGGAAGGAGCATGAGACAGCGACGACGGGTTGGATGAGTGGCGACGAGCGGGGGTGGGTAGCATGGACACGACAGATGAAAAAAAGAGAGGGTGTTATGTTATTTCTATAAACAGGGGCTGCTTATATAAACAGGGGCTGCTTATAGGAAAAGACATGTGGCCTTTAGACGGGGGCTGTCTTTGGTATTTCGTGGTTGTATATAACCCCACATATTCTGTTAGAGCATCTCTAACCATCATGCATAGGGATGGCAATGGGTTGGGTTCGGGTTTTAAATTCCTATTGTAAACAGGACGTGTTCGGGACAAGCCTATTCAAAATCATAAAAATCAATTCCCAAACCCACCCCATTGCTATTCCTAATTCTGCAAATCTCCAAAATGGAGGTGATGGCACTCCAACCACCCTTCATTTTGGAGATTTGAGGATTCGGTCTGTATATTTGAAGGGTTGGTGGGATTTGGAGGCCACCCTCCATATCACTGTTTACTTTTAAAAATCCCCAATATACCCCTAAAAAATCAAAGAGACATTCATTTATTACATTTGTATTCTTTAAAATAAATTCATTTATTACTTAAACTCGACATAAGTTTAAATCTACTAATCCATTTTTTATAAAAACTATATCATTGAAAAGGTCTTATCGATACCGTCATAAGACTAATATTGAAATTTTTTTTTTATTAATTTTTAAAAGGCTCCATGTGCGCGTAGGATAGCTGCTTGCCCAGATTGAGAATGTGTTCCATATAATTAATTGTAACCCAGTGAAGCATGAAGATGATGTGATGATCTTGGTGTCATTGCTCTGACTTAGGGGGGTTAACTAATAAGGATTAGGGTTTGGGTTATGGGTAAATGATAGTTTCCATGGTCTGCACTTGTTTATAACAGCTTGCAATAGATATTAGATTCCTCTAACATCACAAGGTGGGTGGTGGGGCTCATGGCCTTCAATAGGGTAAAAACTAGGACATGCATGCATGTGCTAGAACACCAACCTTATCACATTTCAATTGGTGCTAAACAAAACTAGATGAGAATAATAATGGGGGTGACCCACAAAATCAAAAGGTTGGTATTCATTAATCATGATTGTTACACAAGTATTTACCCAATCAAGATGGTGTTGAGCCTAAGAAGGATAAAAGAATTTTCCGACTTGATGTCAACCTTCTATGATCGCAAATTTAGGAAAGAGGTTGGTGTTTAATGAACGTGTAAAAAAAGTCTAAGGAGTCAATGGAGTGTGTTTTTTGTCTTGCTTTTGCAGATGATTGTCTTATGTTTTGGAAGGCCTCTCTTGCTCAATGTGGTATCTTTCTTAGACAGTTTGTACGTCTCGGTATGGGGCCAACTCGGGAAAGGCTCTCAATGCATCCAAATCTTCTGTGCTCTTTGGCAGGTCCATTCCTCGTTGGCATCGCTGTCTCATGTTGTTATCTTCGATTTACGAAAATAGTGAGTCCTTTTTGATATTTGGGGGTCAAAATAGGGGGGGGGGGGGGGGGGGGGGGGGGAGGGATATGAGGAATGAAGATAGAAGAAATAGAGAGAGATATGATCAAGAGATCATACAGAGATCCTACTCGTCACAAAAATTGGTAAACTCTCAAACATATAATAGTATGAATAACACGTTAAATATTTCTTTTTCCAAGGTGCGGCTTCTTGTTAGATGGTGTAAGTTTACGAAAAATAAAAAAAGTAATGCTACTCATACAATCTAAAAAACAAGCCAGACCCACGAAGTGGTGGCGGGACCTAGGAGTCAATCACACCAAGTATTGACACTTGAGCCTTGCCACCACTTCTTAGGTCTGGCTTGTTTTTTAAATTGCTTTTTTAGACAGTACAAGTAGCATTACTCAAAAAAGAAAAAAAAAAAAAAAGACGACTATGCTTCAGTAACAAAATCGGCCCGTCGTCGGAGACCCTTACCACCTACACCTACATTACCAAGACAATAATAGAAGAGGGTGGGAATCTCATTATCTCCTTATTCAAGAACTCCAAATCCCCACCAATCCCTTCTTGTTTTGAGAAGCATATCTTACTGATGATGAGATAGAGAGAGGACCAATACCTAATGAGATTAAAAAAAAAAAAAGGGTAAATTACATATAAACCCCTGTAGTTTGATTGATTATCACTTACACCTCTTCATGTTTAAAACCCTATAAATGCTCCTCTATAATTTGAAAAAACAATTCACTTACACCCCTTTGGATTATAGGGGGGCATTTGTAGGATTTTAAATATAAGAGAGTGTAAACAATAATCAGTAAAACTATAGGGGTCTATGTGTAATTTAACTAGTAAAGTATGATAACCTGACAGCTGCTACCGCATAGAATTCATGCTCTGCAGTGTGGAAGGTAAGTTGCATCACGGGAGTCATTGAGTCACGTCTTCTGAAAACTATTGGTCATAAAGGCTCTGTGTGAAAAATGAGCTCATTAATGTGCCTTAGAATGCTTGATGTAAGAGCATATTCATAGGCATACTCACTGAATTCATTAGGGGTGTATACGGTTCGGTTTGGATCGGTTACGGGATGAACCAAGAACCGAACCAAATCGGTCTCATTGGTTTTCAAATATTTGGAACCGGAATCGGACCGTAGGGAGCATGGAATAGGTCCGGACTAAATCATATAAAACCGGTTCGGTTTGGTTCTTTGGTTCTACTAGTTTTCGGTGCACCTCTAGAAGTTAGAGTAGGTCCATTATTAAGGTATATAGAAATAAAAAAATATATTTAAAAACCATGGATACAACAAGTAATCCCAAAGCCGGATACATGCTACCATTGTGGATATCAATAAGGTCCGTTACATAATGACCCTACCCGCATCACCCGTATTACCTGACCCATGAATGCATTATGCATATACATGAACTGGTTCGGCTCAGTTCGGTTCAGATAATCGGAACGCAGAACCGGAAACCGAACCGGTTCCTTATGGTTCTGCACTTTGGGAACCAGAACCAAACCAATCCTGCTAAAAACCGAACCATCCAGACCGGTTCGGTTATCCGGTTCCACCGGTTTCCTGTGTACCCCTAGAATCCATTATCTTGAAAGAGCAATGCTATTCAGCCCTAAGGTTTTTCCGATTCCGCTCAACCCGATTGACGTGGCAGCGTACAACTGGTGGTGTAAAAAACTTAAATGTCGCTAGTGGGTTTCAGCCACCATGTACATGCTGCCATGTCAATCAGGCTGACAAAATCGAGAAAACCTTCGGGCTGAATAGCATTTCTCATCTTGAAAACTGGTGTACATGCCGAATGTAAAATACTCGTGGAGCTTGTTTCAAGTTGTAGAGTGTCTTCTTTGACTAACAAACTTTGTCTTCATGACCTTTTTGAATGTAGACCAGATATTATTACACAAGAAATGCTATTCAGCCCGAAGGTTTTTCGATTCTACCCAGCCCGATTGACGTGGCACCATGCAACTGGTGGTATAAAAGATTTAAATGTCGCTAGTGGGTTTCTACCACCAATTGCACACTGCCACATCAATCGGGTCGGCGGAATCAAGAAAAACTTCGGACTGAATAACATCTCTCTTATTACACATACCTCTTCAAGAAACTCATTAAGAAACATTGACTTTATTTCCATCTGACCGGAGATTATTACACAAGAAATGCTATTCAGCCCGAAGGTTTTTTCGATTCCACCCAGCCTGATTGACGTGGCAGCATGCAACTGGTGGTGTAAAAGATTTAAATGTCGCTAGTGGGTTTCAGTCACCAATTGCACGCTGCCACATCAATCGGGTTGGCAGAATCGGGAAAAACTTCGGACTGAATAAAATCTCTCTTATTACACATACTTCTTCAAGAAACTCATTAAGAAACATTGACTTTATTTCCATCTGATCTTACATTGATGGAAGGCATAGAGATATTTCGGGGAGTATTCCTTCGAGGAGTTGTCGGTTTGAAATAGAGGATGGAGAAGGACTGGAGGTGGGAGGTGATCTTCGTGCAGAGCGAGGAGAGTTTGGAATCTTCACTCTCTTATCTTCTTCAAGATCAATGCCAGTGGCATGCTTGGTGGGGAGACAAAAGACAACCCAGCACCCGGTGGTAAGACCGCCACCCAGGCGGAAGCGAGAACCACGCCATTTCGGCAGCAGAGGGGTACCATCGCCACCACAACAAACCCGCCGCGGGGGAAGAGGAAAACATCCACACTGGACTCCAGGGGAGAAAGTCACAACAGCCGATCAACCGATCTACATGATCTACAGGAGAATAAAAAAAAAACCCAAAATGAAAAAAACTAAAACCCAGAACCAAATTGAACCACCTGCAGCTCGACGAAGAGGGAGAGCAGCACCTTCCTCGACTGTAAGACATCTGTTCAACAAGCATGCTTCTCACCATCTCCATAGCAGCTATGTTCTTTCGCTATGCCACATTGTTTTGCTGAGAAGAATAGATCGTTGTACTATGATGTTGGTAATGTTCTTGCTGTAGAAATCATCAAAGGATTTTGAGAAATATTCACCACCTCCATCTGATCTCAAAACCTTCAATCTGTACCTGCTCTGTTTGTCAACAAACTATTGAATTGACAAAAATAATGAATAGGTTCAAATTTTTTCTTTCAAATAACAGACCCAAAGCTTTTGAATCTGGTCATCAATAAAAGTCGAAAAATAGCTGGAACTAATAAAAGGGCAATCCATCTCACATAAGTCAGTGTGAAAAGGCTGAAGAGATTTTGTAATCTACCTGACCTTTTACCATATTCAAGCTAGAAAGCTTCTTCAAACCATCAAAGCTTAGATGGTCAAACTGAAGTTGTCAAACCACGACCCATCATTGACTATGGTCTTAAAACAAGGGAATGCATCATTATCAATCTTTAAGAGAAACATATGGTTCTTGTTCATGGGTACCCGAAACTCAAGTTGCATTCTAATCCAGGAACATAGAAAACATCGGAGATAATAAGATGATCACCATTACGAGCTTGAATTATAATATTTTCTTTTTTCCCACACCCCCCACCCCCACCCCCACTTTCTCCCATGTCATACGGCTTCTCGCTCTTTTTCTCTTTTCTTTGTTTGTTTTATTTCTTCTTACTCTTCTTTCAACTGCCGACCTTTATTGCTTCATCTGATGGACCACACTGAAACCCGAAGATCTTCTTTCTCATTTTTGTCCACTATTTTTCGTGAGTGTTTTTCGCAAGATCCCGAGATTCAGGAATCTACTTCAACAAATTCTTCGCCGCATCTATGTCTATTCTTCTGGATCATCGGCTTCTTCCTCGCCGTCATTCTTCGTCTAGATTCTAGCAAAAGATCACCACTAGAAAGCTTCTATCTCGAAGATCAACATCGTCTCAGTGTCTGACATCCTTCTTCTCGGCCACGCTCATCCCTCCGTGAATTCATCCCAACACTCGGGCGTTCCTCGAACAGTCAGGCTTCACTAAGGTACATTTTGCACTTTGTTGCAGTACGAACAGTATGTTCGACACACATTTCGTCATGAATAAGTTCTCAAATTTAGACCATAATCAGATAGTCACCTTCATCGCGACATATCACCTCGTCGGCCAAGCACAAACAAATCATGCTCACCACCTTCAAATCTAGACCCTCCCTTCATCACTCATTATTGCAGGTTTTTTGGATTTCTGGAGTAGTGGATTGTTGAAGCAACAGACCTTTATTCTTATTTACCACGAATAAAAATTTTCTTTATCATCAAACTTTTCTATCTCAAACTTCAAATTATCTAGGTATTTGATATCTTGCGTGTACAACATTCTACCCTCATTCGGAGCTGCACAAGCAAAATAAAAGGAAATTTTTTTTTAAAACATAGACTTGAGAGATATAGGTGGTACAAAACAAAGCTCTGTTTGGGGGAGAGATCTTCCAGTACTTCAACAGTAGAATATATAAAGTACTTCAACAGTAGAATATATAAGGCTCAAGAACTTAACCAACAACAAAAAATAATAAAGATATCACCTTTTAACGGCTAACCAATCAATCAAAGCTTCAACGCAAAAGAGCAATTACTCGAGAGATCGAACGGGAAATTGACACTGCAAGGCAACGTCACAACTCACAAGAATGACCACAAGAATGACAAGAGAGCAATTCTCCTCCTCTTCTTCTTCTTCTTCCCCTTTCTATCTTCTCTTTCCTTGACTTTGGCTTCAACACATAATACACTGCCCAACACATTCATAACTAACCTTTTCGTTTGGGGACAGGAGTCCTAAAAGTACTTGGTTCCCCTCACATGATTGATGCATAAGTCATCTCCACATCAATTGGTATTTTCCAGGACTACAAAACCCAAATCCCACATTGGCCCCAGTCCTAACCATATGAAAGAAATCACTGCAAGCACAAAGATTTACATGGTTCACCACAAATCCGAGGCAACATTCACAATGTAGGATATTAGAATCCTACTATAAGAGATTACAAGGTATAAACCCAAAGGACAACACCACCCCTCAAAACCATGGAAGATAAACTTTCCAATACCACAGCCTATGAAAATTGAAAACTCAGTAAAATGGATTAAAAGAAACGATGTACAAAACTTTCAAAAAACGCAGGCACACGAGCGCTCGAGCACACACACACCACACACGAACAAAAGCAAGCATAGGAGGCAACAATAAACAACAAATCATGAGGACAATGGAGTAAATGCAACATAAGAGCAGTGTACAAATATGTTTTAAGTACTTTATAAGTAATGTGTAATTCATGAATATAGCTCTTCTATGAATTTGTCAATTGTTGAAAAGGATTCGATAATCCAGAGAATAATTGGCACAATCATTTTGCCGATAAGAAAAGGGATTTTTGCATATAGCACCCCAACAAATATTGATATTATAAATAACCACCTCCCTTTAAAAGTTTTATGAATAACACCCACACATATTCAAACATTTGATAAAATCCCCCACAGTTACCTTTTTGCCACACATTTTTAAGTTTTATTCATTTTAACTCAAGGGCAAAAAGGTAACGATGGGGGGATTTTATTAAATGTCAGAACATTTGACAAAAGATTTGATAAAATCCCCCACCGTTACCTTTTCCCTTCCTTTTCGCATTCTATACGAAATTTGACAAAAGACAAGATCTATTATTCAACTAAAACCTACACAAATTCATTACATATGGCTTTCTTTTTATATTTTCCTTCTAAAAGCTTAAAATTATAAGACCGTTTAATCAAGATACGGCCGCTGGTGTTGGTTTTGAACAGTTGGATAAAGGGGGAGAGCCAAAAGAATATGAATACCTTCGACATGTATATAATTGGTTAAAATTATTGAATTTATTTTACAATATATGCATAGGAAATAAAACCGTGTGGGAAAATCACACGATACTTTAGAGAAAATGTCCATCTAAGTAAAATTGTAATTATACTTTATAATTTAAGTATCAGTGGCTCAAACATCTATTCGGAAACCTTATCAAAAATTGGCGGCACAGATCTTTTAGATATCATGAAGTTTATTTTTTTGGCTACAAACCATCTTAACAGGAACATTCATACAGGCACGGACACATTAACAGTTCATCAGGTTTGAGAACAACAAGCATAGGCAGCAAATTGGTGAGACCCGACCTCATGACAATAGAAAATACATACCAAGATTGTATCACAAGACTTCCGCTTCTTTTTAGTTAAAGAGCTACTACTCAAAGTAGTAGTGCTTGTCCACTGCCACGGAGACATCCCATGTGCACTTCATGCCCTTGGGGAACTCCGCCAGGTCACCTGCCACGATCTCCACAAACTCGTCTTTGTGCCCATCGGGGAAGACCTTCACCTTGCCCTCCAGCAGATAGCATGTTTCCTTTGCTGTGTATGTCCATGGGAATTTGCTCGGAGGGCATCCCCACCTACAAGCACAAGCACAATGGGTAGCCATTAATCCACCGATGATCAACATATCAGTATATAGGGTCTTACAGGTGAAGGTGGTAATCTCTTATATGATCACATATAGGGTCTTATAGGTGAAGGTGTAATCTCTTATACGATCTCCAAGTGCTTGGTATAACATTCTCCATGCGTGGACAAATATATCCACCTATTTAACAAAGATTTCTTCATAACATTGCCGACACTTGTGAAGCCACATTACGGATACTATCCATAGATATATCCTGTTAGGCCTCATTTCGTATGCCGGATTGAGAAGCAGGATAGGATAGGCTTAGGAAGGATAAAATGTCACGCCGTCTTGTCCTTGTAGCATCGAAGAGTGCCTATGCACTATGTTCCGGTTCATTGATAAGGAAGATATTGGGGTGGAGGTCTACGAATCCATATCCCATGTACCAGTATATTTGGATATAACGTCGGATATAGTTATGCAATTCTTATCTAGCATTTGGTACAGAATATTAGCACACTGGATAAGGGGTTTTTTTTTCTTCACTTTGTTCTAATAACCATTGATTCAATTTCGTAAAATCCATATCGGCATGTAATGAAGGAGAAAATAAAACTCTAAATATTAAAAAGCATAAAGCTCATAGTTTTGCATCCGGATATGGCATAACCGGGTTAGCTATCTAGGCCTATCTTGTCGGAGAATTCAAATGCTATGTACTGTGTGCCCTATAAAATAAGCTATATTTGACATTTGTATTTTGCATATGAAACACATATGCCATGTTCATATTTGCAAGCTATTATTTGTTTACAAAACATTTACATAACCTTGATAACTTGCAAAAAACCACAAGGGTCAACAAAAACCACAAGGGTCAACAAATGCACCTACATCTCTTGAGGGGAATTGATACCACACCATAGATGTTGTAGCACAGTAGCAGGTTGCCAATGTTATCTAGCACCCTATCAATTGGAAGCTACACTTAAGCACACGAGCTAGTTCATCTACCGACAAGCCCTTGATTGTTTTTCCACGAACATGGGATTTCTAGGTTGGCCGGCCCTGGAGGCCAAGCCAGGCCAACCATGGGATTTTCTACGTTGGTTAGCCAAGTTATTTCCAAGCTAGTCCCATGGGACCAAGGTAGGCCAACCCTGAGGTTTCCCAGGTTGGTCAGCCTTGGTGGGTCAAGCTAGATCAACTCTGGATTTCCAAGCTGGTCGGCCCTAGGGCCAATCTAGGCCGGCTAATGCAAACCAGGTTGCGAAACACGAAAGCCAAGTTAAAGAGAAAGATTTATAGGCTATTAAGGCTTTTAAATTCAGCAAACAAAACAGGTCCCAAACTAGATTTTATTTAAAAAATAGAATCTATTATATACTAGCATGATCAGAATTTGACAGATAAAGAAAACATGCACTCGCAATTGATATTATTGATTAAACCACAAAATAACTTTACAAGATGATAAATTCAGTAATTAAAAAAAAACATACAGAGATAAAAGAAAGACACATGATGAAGCTACCAACGATGATCGAGCAAGCAACATAACGTGCCAAACACGTATAACCGTTGTGAATGTTAATAAGGATATGAAAGTAGGGTGCGAAGAAATACCAATGATAACCGATCAACGTACAAGGATGAACAGCGAGGAGTAGAAGGTGATTCAAAAGAAGTAGATAAGGGGTCAGAGGATTTCCACGAAGGATCGAAGGCGAACGAAGAACACTAATTCAAAATCTCACGAAGAGAAATCTATCATCATCTCATATCTTCTCATCCTTAGGGTTTCATCCCCTTTCATAACATAAAGGTCAATCCTTATGTGGAAATAACAAAGAGAAAAGGTAAGGGAAAAAGAAGAAGAGAGGACAACCCAAAACAAAGGGAAGGGGACCTCGGTTTGAAAGACTTCCACTTCCATATGGTGTGTGAAGAATTATGAGGCCAAATAAATCCCAAGAGGGATCTTTTTAAATACAGGTTGGGCGGCACTGATTGCAATGGGTAACCCAATCGCAAAAATAAATAAAGCTTCATGTAGGGTTTTAATGATTGATACGGGCACTTCCCTATTTAGTTTTTAATGGCTTTTAATTGGTTTGCTTTGATCCACCGTTGGATGCATCACCCAATGCCTCATGCCATCCTGTATGGCACCATATTATTAAATCACTTAAACATAAGCAAGCTAGCCAGTTGGTCTAATCGGGTGTGACATTCCCACATCATAGGCTAACAAATAGGACAAAGGTTGTAACTGAATATTCAAGAGAAAACGGTCTTTTTCTTTTTAAATTCCTAGTGGGCTGTTATAGTACTAGAGTCTTGAAGAGGGCCCTTGGTATTTTGAGGGACGGTTTGTGGTGTTGAAGAGGTGGAACAAGGATAAAAAATATGACCGCGACCCACTCGATAAAATTCTCATATGAGTTAGACTCTCGGATCTTCCAATCGATTGGTGATCCAAGTAAGGTATTAGCTGTTTGACGAGTCTGATTGGGGTTCCTCTTACAAGAGACCGAGCTACAGTTCAAGATGCCAGGCGGAACTATGCAAGATGTTATGTCGGGGTCAAGTTTGGCGATGAATTGCCAAATGAAGTGTCAGGCCGAGGTGAGGATGAGAAGGTCCTATTTATGCAGAGAGTAATATATGAGTGGAGGCCGACAAGTTGTACAAAATGTAGAATATTTGGGCATGCTACCTCGAATTGCGATGGTAATGTTTAGAAGGCTGCAGCAACAAGGAATCTTTCGAGATATTATGGAAGCTCCAGATTTAGTGCTGGTGGCAAGAATCAAAATACCGACCGGTATGAACCGTACCGGCCGGTTCAAACTGGGAACCGAATCGAACTGCACCGGTATCCAGTCGATACCGATCGCGAGGATTAAATCGCGTAAATACCGGCCGGTTTGACCAAATACCGGTTCGAACCGGCCGGTTTGAACCGGTCCGGGTATGAAGCATGGTTTTTTGTGGTTTTTTCATTTCGGTTTTATTTTTTTGGATATCTTTCTTTATTCCCTCATGAGGTGAAGCTCTATACTAGCTGGATTTGCAAGATTTGAAGCCAAAAACTCGGATTTGCAAGATCAGAATCACATTTGAAGGTATGTTTTCATAATTTTTTTTATTTTTCTTTTGTTGTATTGCATTTATTTTTAAAAAAATCAAATAATTATGGTGAAAATGTTGAAATGGGCTAGATCTATGCCATCAAAGCTTAGATCTATAGATCTATAAGCATCATCTTCAAATTTGCATAATCGATTCATGCAAATTTAGGGGGTATTCAATTTTCTTTTCTCTTTTTGTATTTTTTTAAAAAATAAACTAAATAATTGTGGTGAAAATATTGATATGGGTCAGATCTATGCCATCAAAGCTTAGATCTATAGATCTATAAGCATCATTTCCAAATTTGCATGATCAATTCATGCAAATTTAGGATTTTTTTATTTTTATTTTTATTTTTTGCATTTTATTTGCTAAACATGTTAGGAGTATTAGGACAATGAATTTGTGTCTGTTATGTGAAATTGTAAAATATGACTCATGTAGTCGTATTAGTTGTGTAATTCATGTTTGTGCAATGGTCATGAATTGTGTTTTGTAATCCCTAAGCATAATACTAGTCTAATCTAACACATACAATTTAATAACTATATCAAATTCCACAATTTAGAATCATATAGTAAAAACAGTGACTTTAAAACTTAAAAAGACCGGTTCATACCTAATCCAATGCCTCATGAGGCATGTCATCTTGCATGTCAATATATTATTAAATCACTTAAAATATAAGTGAACTAGCCAATGGGTATAGTCGGGTGCGAGTCATGCGACATCCCCGCACCATAGGCTAACAAATGGGGCAAGAAGTTGTAACTTAATATCAGACCGTCTGATCTGTACCCGAAGACAGGTGATGGAGCGTAGAAATAAATATATACTAACTAAAGCAATTAGAGATAAATCGTAGCCCAGATCAAACCGGTCCTAAGGTTTTCCAAGCTGACCGGCCCTGGGATCAAGCTAGGCGAACCCTAAAGCTTCGTAATTCAGATTTTCCCTCAAACTTTGAAAATTATATTAGCTGAGCGTTTGCTATGTGCTTAGTTTCCAAACTTAGAAAATTTCAGGAGCTGGAATAACATATAGCCCTAGTTTGATAACACTAAAACGGGATCCGCGGACCCGCGTTTCAACATTTAATCATAATTCGTATGTTTGACAACGTTGAAGCAGTTTCGCACGACCCCCGCTTTTCGTCGAAATCGTGAAAATTTCTATCGCATCCCAACGCTCGGATGCACTTGTCAGCGAAACCCACTACATGCTACGCTGCTACAGCGGTGCACTTTTCAGCGAAACTGTCATCCATCCGCTCCGATTTTCAGATCAACGTTATCAAACAAGGGCATAGTGTTTGATGCCAACGTCGTCACCTCAGACTTAGGAACTGGCGTACAACGTCTGATGCTAATGTTCTCACCTCCATACTAAAAACCTTTTGGGAGTCGGGAGTGGTGCATAGCGTTTGATGTGAAGGTAGTCACTTCGACTTAGAAAATTTCTGAGGTTCACAACCCTCGGAATCTTTCTTAGACTAAGAAAACTTTTGATATTCATTTCGCATCAATTTGACATTACTCGTCAATTCTCACTATAAAAGTAGGGCAGAACTGATCATTATCGGGATAAATTTTCGAACCCAGCACAAAAACGACACAAACCCACATGAACAAAGGAATCGAAACTGCAATCGACCCACCAAGATCGCAGAGAATACTTCCGAGAAAAAAAAGAAAAAAGAAGGAAGAACATGAAATGGGTGAGAAGAAACGAAGGGATTACTTGGGCCACCGCCGCACTCCGAGCTCTGCGAGCTTGGATTCGGGTGGGTTCCTCTCGACCTTGATCCCCAGCTTCTCGGTGGCCATCGCTTCGGCCCTGACCCCCACGCGGCGTCGGCGGCTGCTGTGTCGAACCAACAGGGATGAAGACGGAGAGGCTCCGAAGAGAACCCGAGACGAGGAAGCCACCGGAGCTCGGTGAGTCATCATCACAGGGCTCGCCATTGCCCCGTTGGAAAAAGAGAATTTCCCACCCTTTTTCCTTTCCTTTTCTGATTTTTATATTTATTTATTTTTCTTGTGAACTATCCCCTCTGTCTCGTCCAATCATTTCTAATCCACACTAGTGTCTGGAGTGGGTTATTGGCGCACTAATATTTGCTCTACAAATATCATTTGAAAGTTTTTTTTACTATAAATGATCCCCAAGTATAATCATCAATAGGATCAGTTTTTTTTTTTTATTCTGTTCGAGACACATTCAGCCGACCAGGACCGAACAAGATGCAGTATGTTCAGCCAACCAGAGTCGTATATTGTATTGTACTAGTACATACCCGTGCATGTCGGCACTGCAGCGGGCCGCCTTCGACGCCAACATATCTGTCGGCACTGCAGTGGGCCGCCTTGGGCGGCAACCCACCTGAACGTCTTTGGCAACAAAACACTTTCGACAACAACATCGGCATTCATAGGAACACCCATTTCCTCGCCCATGTCGATTGGCACGAAGAGGGTGCTTTCGGTGCGACCAACTCCCCCTTCCCCTATAATCGATCAATCACATCGGCGGCAACATATCTGTCGGTACTGCAGCGGGCCGCCTTCGGCAGCAACACACTTAAACGCCTTCGGCAACAAAACACTTTCGACGACAACTATATTTCCTTGCTCGTGCCGATTGGCATAAAGTGGGCGCCTTCGGCTCGACCAACTCCCCCTCCCCCTATAATCGATCAATCACTGTTGTCTCTATTCAAATGGATTCCTCGATATCGACCCGATGGTTTGGGGTGCCCGAAATTTCAGCAGGCAGGTTTTATAGCCGTTGATGCGAATAACGATCATGAGATGAACGATCAGGTTTAGTGCAGTTTAAATGGGCCGGGATTTTAGGGGTTTAGTGCAGTTTAAAAGGGTCGGGATTTGAAACCCATAGGGAGTTGGTTGCGGGGGGAATAGAGATCATGCGTTGATTTTTGAATGAATTATTTTTGTCCAGTCAACTTGTCCTAGTCAGCTTTCGTTTTGTCAGGCTGAAAATCTAGATGAGATTTTAGGATATCGGAGGAGAATATCCCTGAGTTCCCAGGCTGGCATCTCTTCTTCTTGACCTTGGGCTGTGGTTGCTGGTGGACAGTGCTAGGCTTCTTAAAGGAAGAGAGACAGAGAAGTACAACTAATTTTTGGCTTAAGAAAAGAGAGGGCCATGCATTGAATTTTATTTCTTTCCAAAATTATCCAAGAGGCTTGATAAGGAAGTAATTGATCATGGTGATAAAGAGAAAAAGAGAATTAAGGGAGAGAATTGGTTGATGGGGTAATAAAGATCATGCATTGATTTTTAAATGAATGGTTAGATATATTCGATCTAGTCAGCTTGTTTATTTTGTCTAGTCAGCTTTTGGTTCCATTTTGTCCTAGTCAGCACAAAACTGTCGTGCCATGTTATATAGACTAGTGCATGCCCGTGCCTGTCGGCATTGCAGCGGGCCGCCTTCGGCGGCAAGACACCCCCCGGGCATCACCACCCCCACCCCACCGTCTTATGCGGCGACAACACACCTGAACGTCTTTGGCAACAAAATACTTTCGGCGGCAACATCGGCCCCGCCCTGACAGACCGACAACCCCGACACCACCAACAGCAGTCATTGTTGTGACATTCGCTGCCACCTAAGCGACCACCTTCGATGGTAATACACCTGCACGCCGCCATCAAACCACCGAACCGAAAACACCGAACACCGCCGCCGGAACTGCTCGCCGCCGCCGAACCGAACCAAACCTAAACCTACCCCTAACCCTAAGATCTATAGGCCATGGGAAGAATCCTAGACCTAGGAACCGCAACCGAACCACCAAACCGCCACCGTCGGACCCGAGGCGTAGCTGTAAGGAGCGTAGGCCGGGGCTGAAGCATGAAGATGCCCTGCCTCCGCCGGAGAAGGAGACGACGTCGCATAGGCGTAGGCCGGAGACAGAGCATGAGCCGAAGGCGGGGTCTTCTTCAGCTGGTGGGCGATGGCAGGCCCGGTCTCTCCTCTCGCTTAGATATGGGATGAGAAGGAGGGAGAGGTTGGTGGGGGGGGGGGGGGGGGGGGGGGGGGGGGGGTTGTATTGGTGCATGGAAGCTGGAAAGATTTGGTGGGATTATTACAGGATGAAAGAAACACTCTCCAGCATTTAATGCGGTGAATTAATCGAGGGAGGCCAAATCATCTGTGATTGGAAGGTGATAGTGCGGTCGGTTTCGTGGGTTGAATTCATTTCCTTTTATGGCGTAAGCTGAATTTGAACTGATACGGCTGGCTCGCGTAGGTGCAAATTATTCAGCGTATAATAATGTGAATTAAAACTGAGTTCGGATCTTCTCCAGTCGGTCGGCCTCGGTCAGTGGGCCTCAAGGCAAATCATGGTCGTTGATGGATCTAGCTAGGCCCCTACGTGCTAACAACTGAACATGTCGTTTTGACTAACAACAATTAGTGGATAATTGATTAGAGCCATTTAATTATTTATAGCAATTAATGCTTTAAAAATAATAATTTAAGGATATTTCAGTCCCGAGTGGCTGAATGGAATGGAAGGAAGGCAACCCATATCTTCTGCCATCTCAGAAAATTTCAATATATAGTGGTAGCAAAATGGCTAATTATTTATTAGGAAATAATAATAGATAATTTGTACAGAATAAATGAAGGATTCCACCATCCCATACCAACCATTCATAGCAACAAATTTAATTCAATCCCGGGTGGCTAAATAGAAATATCACCTTCGGAGATAGGATACCATTTATGCGAATTATACAGATAAATGGAATGCAGAACATTGGGTACGTGCATACATGAATCACTCTGTATAAGAAGGGCATGGATGGAGATTGGGGGAAGAGAATGAACGGCTGTGATTGCGTGCGCGGGAGAGCTTTGTCTAGTCAACAATGTTTCTTTTTGTCTAGTCAGCTTTTGGTTCCATTTTGTCCTAGTCAGTATAAAACCGCCGTACCATGTTATATAGATGTTCGGCTGACCACGGTCGTACAGACTGTACTATGTTGGGTGGCCGAACGCACTGTATAATGTTCAACTCTGGTCGGCTAAACGTAAGATTTGGATGCCGGTAGATGACGACAAAGAGAGGAACTCGTCATCTAGGCGGGGAAGCTCGGGGAAGGCAGGGAAGCTTGGGTGAGCTCGGGGAGGGGTGGGTGAGCTCGGGAAGGAGATGAGCTCGAGGAGAGCGGACACGAGCTCGTCGGAGCAATTGATGGTGGAGGTAGGGTGTTAGGGTTTGGGGGTATTGTGGAGTAATTTGGGGAAGAAGAGTAATATATAATTTTTTAAAAATTAGAGATGTGCAATAAGTAAATATATAAAAATTTTAAAACTGGGTGGTGTGTGGAAAGGAATACTTGGTGTCAATAGCCCCACTCTAGTGGTTGTAAAAATGAGCCGAATCGGGTCGGGCTCAATCAAGCTTGACACTGTACTCAGGTTGGGCCAGGGGTCCAAGGGAGTCCATCGCTTGTTTAGGAAATCTTCATCAACCCTCTTCCTGGCTTTAAGTCTTCCTCTTCCAATCATCAACTTATGCCTCCCCGCCCGTGTTCATTAATCTTCTGGCGAGAAATCGACGCAGAAGACTTCTACCCTAAAGAACATTCATCTTCGCTTCTTCCCCCGCCCTTCTAAGTCATCTCATGTCTTCCGCCATTTCATCTAGGTTGTAATTGTTACTCGTTACAAGGTCATTAATCCTTCATTAGATTTCAAGTAATAAAGCTTGTTTGGCTTCACTAATTTATTAACCGTTGAATCTTATGTTGGACCATCATTTATTTTATTTGAATTTTTACCTATTTTTGTTCTCTTTTAAGTGTAATATTGCTGCAATTAAATAAAAAAATCTAATTTGCATGTTTGTCCCGTACTTGTTAATTTTCTTAATAGGAGACTTGCATGGTTAATATTTCGCTACATTAGGCCTCTGATAGTAATTACTTTGGCCATTTTCAAAATGGATCATGTGCCGAACTAAAGAATAATTAATAATTAAAAAAAAAAAATTATCCCCCTCAAGCAACTCTAGTGGTTCCCGAAGTGCCACTTCCCTTCTCCCCTTTGCCCCTCTGATTTAGGGTTAGGGTTTCTCCTAGACGCCGGCGACAACTCCAGAGAGACCTGGAACTCAGCTTTGGTGGCTTCTTTGGGGTCGGAGATGGCCCTCTTTCCCTCCCATGTACATAGGGGCTCCTCCCCTCCATCGCAGCCTTTTATTTTCGGCGATCTCGTTGCGAGTGGCATCCTCCAGTCTGAATAGACATCTTCCACTCCAGATCGGTAGTCTTCGACTGGATTGCAGCCGATTGGGTGGTATTGGAACCTCAGGCGAAGTATGTCGTTGGTTTCCCGGTCCCTCCACTGATCAATGTAGGTTCCTGGTGGTTCAAGGCGACGAGACCGGTTAGTAGCCGATCGTGAGCACTCTGAGCAACTCTCTCCCTTTATGTGTGATCCTTGGTGGTGGTTTGTATTTTTTATTTTTTTTCCTTCGTCGGGGAGCCAATGACTGGTGTTCACCAGTGAGGCAATGGTGACGGTTCCCACCGGTTTGGCAGTGGATGATTGTTCCAGCCAGTTGGTAGCCTATGGTGTTCACACCAGGTTGGTGATCTTGTTCCCGCCAGAGGGCCTTTTGTCTTCCTACCTCCTGAATGGGGTGGTCTCCATCTGACGCCTCCCGAAGATCCGGTTGTGACCTCCCCTTTACATAAACCAATAATAATAATAATAATAATAATATTTAAAAATAATTTGATGGGTCTAGTCATGGTGACCTCAACCTAACCCAATTATAAACAGACTTGAATCTATTGGACGTACCTATACGATATAGATGCATAACCAAGTTCATTAACCTAGATCAATCTTGACTGTTCGAAAGACATCCAATTTTTCTGAACTGTCAGCAATTTTGTGACCAAATACAATGCACAGAGATGCTAATAGATTCGAATGCCACCCGGCACTAAAACATCGCATATTTGCTGAAGAAACAAAACGAAAAGGAAGGGCTGAAGCATGCGCCGGTGTTCGAATCTTTGGATCACATATAAATCAAAGAATTCGAGAATCGACAACCCTTCAGCAGACTAAATTACACAATAAACTTCCTTCATAAAACCTCAGATACCATCTTCATCGTACGTCTTCCATCTCTCGATTACAACCTTGAATTGGTCATCCCGCTTCCTCACCTGCAAAATGGATGGAGTAGCCTGTTAGTGGAAGCATAACCTTTGTGAACTTAGGAAGTGAAATAAATGTTTGAGTCGATTATATATCTCACTAATACTAATCCCGTGCAATGGACGGACGGTTGTGATGCCGCTAGAGAGAGAGAGAGAGAGAGAGAGAGAGAGAGAGAGAGAGAGAGAGAGAGAGAGAGAGAGAGAGAGAGAGAGAGAGAGAGAGAGAGAGAGAGAGGATGACCGGCATTGAATTCTACGATGATTCACAAGAATGCAGTCTTTCTACAGTCTTTTTTTTTTTTGCTGGACTTCAGATAGTCATATAGATCCCATATTTTCAAAGTAACCAATACACAGCTGAAGCTTTATGAATCATAGGAATGGACAATCTGTGTATAGGAAATTTGTGATGGGCTGATTCGGTATAGATTAGCAAGCAGCAGCGGCATGTGGAACATTCTGATTAAAATATTTATGATCAACTAAATTACCTCGATTAATGGCTTTTTACCATGGAGCAACATATCCACACTCCTTTCTGTCTGCACTACCAATAAATCGCACGTATTATCTTCTCGAAATTATAAAGTGATAAGCATCATGAATGCAATCTCATTAGACATAATCGAGGCGATGGTATTCCATATATTACACACGAACTAAAAATTAATACCAAATATAAGAAAGGGTTTTCTGCATATATACAATATACCCCTAACAAAGTTCGATATTGCATGAAAAAAAAAACCCTATCTTTTACAAAATTCTCTATGCACACTTTACATATCTCGTTTTTGTAAAGAAACCCATTTGGTCAACTTTATGATCATTTTACCCTCGGCAATCACTGTGCACATGCGGATATCGACAAACACAGAGTAATCAAAGGGTAATTTGATCAAATTTAGCAAGAAAAGGGTTTTTTTGCAAAAATCAAGATATGTGAATAGGGGTTTTCTGCAATATCGAACTTTATAAAACACAGAGAAATTTGTAAAACATAGGGGTTTTCTGCAATATCGAACTTTGTTAGGGGTGAATAGGCAAAAATTCCTAATAGAAAAGGAGCCGACAACTATAAAATAAGTCCTTTTATGCAATGTGGCTTAGGTTGCTTTTGGTTGTACCCGCAAACCACAAGACCTTTTGAATTTGCATGGCTTTGGGAAAGGAGGTTATGATTTACAATGAGGACCTATTTTGATGGGTTTGAGAGAATAGTAAGCCCCTAAAGCATATCTTGGTAAATTCAGTTTGCATTATTATTTCAATTTTCATTATTCTTTTTCATTATTCTCAGGGTAGTTTCTTTCAACAAGCTACTTCGTCAGCCAAACAACCCTCAAGTTTCAAACTTTTTATTTTTCTAAGCAAAAACGAAACATACTTGCAGGAAAATTCTAATTTTAACAACTATAATAAATGAGAATATCAATAATGATAGTATCAATAAGGTGCCATTTTAAATTTTTTAAATCAAAATTCCATATTGATTAAAATCGTTTTCCTTTATAATCTTTTGAATATGGTGGTATCCTGTTGGGTGGTTATAATAAGTAGGTAAGCTGTCTCTTGCTGCTACGGGATTTGTGGGGGGATAAAACCATGGGTTTAAATCTTTCTTACTAAATCAATGAAATACTCAGCCCTCTTGAGATGATGTTCTCTCTTAAACGAGAACAAGTGGTGGAATTCTCCCTCTAATGAGATTTTGTTTTCAAACTTTCTCATTTTTTCTGATCTCAACCGTAATTTGTAACAATTGGTACCAGAGCATGGGTACCAATAGTT
The DNA here is from genome assembly GCA_947650365.1 of Chamaelirium japonicum. NCBI lineage: Eukaryota > Viridiplantae > Streptophyta > Magnoliopsida > Liliales > Melanthiaceae > Chamaelirium > Chamaelirium japonicum. Next base: position 44,201,675 of record OX393559.1, read on the forward strand.
TATGGTGCGTACCCGTTCGAAGAAGACAAAGGATACAAAAATGATAAGATCTTTTGCAGAAAAAAATTGAGAAGATGGATAACATGGAGGTGTCTCTCAGACCTCATACAGATAAAAGAAGAATCTGATGTACCGTGTGCAAACCTCAACTCATGGTTCTGCTACAAAACATGGAAAATCAGGTCAGATAGAGGATAATGTCAAACGTGACTCAGATGCAAACTTTGCGATTACAATTTCCACGCTAAATCAATGAGATATCCAGCCCTCTTGAGGTGATGTTCTCTCTAACGAGAACAAGAGGTGGAATCCTCTCTATTGAGATGTTATTTTCAAACTCTCATTTTTTCTGATTTCAACTGTAACAAGCTGTTACAACTTACAATTGATATCAGAGAATTGGCAACTATAGTTATAGTGCGTACCCATTCGAAGAAGACGAAGAATACAAATATGGATCAATCAGATCTTTTGCAGAAATTTTTTGAGAGTGGATAAAATCGAGGCATCCCTCAGAATGAGAAAAGAAGAATCTGATGTAGGTGCCCAAACCTCGGCTCATGGTATTGATTTTTGTTTATTTTTTAAGAAAAACCCAACCCGTCCCGATCTTCTTTGTTCATTTTGTTGTTGTATACTTGTTTATACCATGTGTTCATCGTGTTGCATGCATTTGATTAGAATATGCTCAATTTTATGTTAGCAAGTGTTCATATTATATTTGTTCCTTTTGTTGTTTACTTGTTTATATTATGTATGTGTCCTTGTGTTACATGCATTTGACTAGAATATGCTCAATTTCATGTTAGTAAGGTGTTATGTTGCGGCTTATTACATATATACCTGCAAACATAGACAATACATATATACCCGTGCCTGAAGGATGCCTATGCACATAAGGTCATGCCTATGCACATAAGGCCATGCCTAGGCGCGCTCCTAGGCTCCCTTCGGGCGCCTAGCCTCACCTTGACGCCTTGACGACTATGCTCTAGACATAGAAGGTAGAAGGCAAGATTTGATACAGGAGATTGCTTTCATTTGTGGCACAAACTATAAGCCATGAGCTCAACTAAAACAACATCCATAAAAAATTTCATTTGTGCTAAGTATTACTTGTCCATCCATGCTCCTGTATTCCATATACTCAAGTTCTTCTGATTTCATTTGAACAAAGGGTTAGAATTCCACTCCAGGCTTCAAGCTACCATATCAGAGGCCAGATCATTGCAAGCAATAGATGCTCAACAAGACCCAACCTTTACTTTAGGAAATTAGGAAAATATTGATGAAACGGAATAAAACTTGATTAAGACACATAACATGTCTGATACTTAAAAAGAGAAGATAACGGATTGATTTCATTCTTTAACGAGTTTGTATAAAAAGAAGAGTTTGCCAACATACCCGATGAGTGACCCAATAGTTCCGTTCCCTCATCTCAATGAGGAAAGGAAATGTTGGAGGAGCCTTCCTCTCAAGAATGCTTTTTTGGCTACGCCTAGCTCGAGCTTCATCATCTCCTAGAGTAACAGTTTCCACTCCTCCCACCTGGATATTCAGCAAAAAAATCAATCAGATGGAAGCTGTTAGTCTTATTTTTAACTACTACAGGTCTCTCAAAATGAAAATTGCAAATTTAAAAGTGGAAAGTTGTATTTAGAAAATTTAATGTCAACTACAGGTCTCTCAAAATGAAAAATCCCATCTTTTGCTGCCTTTTCTAAGGCTGCACAATAGAAACTGCATTTCTATGTTAGCTTTGCTGCCTTTTCTGAAAGTCCGTGTATATTTACTCATTTAATGACTCACTGTAAAGTTAAGGACGAGTTTCTATTTTAAATTATTTTTTAATTTAATCATTCTAGGAGCAGATACCATGTGGAATTAGCCTTGCAGTTAAACTCGCATGTTACTGTCATTTAAGAAACTTTGAATGGTCAGGTTTTAACCAAGGGTCAATATTAAATGATTATTCCAAAAAAAAATTGAGAGTCAGATCTATATTTGATACGAACAGCTCCCTTTTGTCCTCCTTCCACTCTCACTTCCTTTAAAGTCTATCAATCATCTTGCAGCCCTAGCCCACTAGGGTTGCATTGCATTCCATGTTGAAGATGAACTATGATAACTTAAAAAATTATTCAGCGTGAGACACGCTGCATGCTTTGGATGAATATCCAGTATATGCATAGCAAAATAAAGTGTACGAAGGAATACCAGATCAGAAAGAGTGGGGTTTTTTATTATGTTCCCCAATCGTTCTCCATGGGCAGTACCAATAAGCATTACCCCCCTTTCTGCAATGGAGCGACAAGCAGTCGCCTCTGCTTCCGTGCCAATCTCATCTACAATAACTACCTCGGGCATATGGTTCTCTACCGCTTCAATCATGACTCTGTGCTGCATGGATGGTTCTGGAACTTGCATTCTCCTTGCTCCCCCTATTGCCACATGAGGAACGTCTCCATCCCCTCCAATCTCATTACTGGTGTCGACAATTACCTATCTTCATCATCAGTGAACTAAGGAAGAATGTAAGGTATGTATTAGGTGATGACAGCAATAACATAATGATTGGCATACCACTCGCTTGTGAAGTTCATCCGCCAGAACACGTGCAATCTCGCGCATGACAGTAGTCTTACCTACGCCAGGTCTGATAATACAAATGAGAATATGAGGCAGCTAACATCTCAATTCCTAAGGATATATCATTCAAAGCATGCCCATAACCCAAAAAATTTACATAAGATCAGGAATCTAAGAACTCTAACATGCTAACACGTTTATATTTAAACATGACTGTAAGTCCATATCCTTAGATAACATAGGCATCTTGAATGCACTCATAAACTCTATCACTTTATTTGATTTTAACATAGTTGTTGAGAATAATCCCACATCGGCAAAGGGGTGGGAATTTCACATCTTTATATACTGTTGGCCCCTCCCTCTCATCACCGGTTTTGAGGGGGTATGGGAATCGTAACATGGTATTAGAGTTAGGTCCCACCTCGTCTCGCCTCTATATGGTCCCGTCGCACTCTCTTTCTCCCTCCGATCGAGAGGCGCTCTGCATGCGGGCAGGTGTTGAGAATGGTCCCACATCGGTAAAGGGGTGGGAGTTCCACTTCTTTATATATTGTTGCCCCCTCCCTCTCATCACCGGTTTTGAGGGGGTATGGGAATCGTAACAATAGTTATCTCGGATAATTAAAATTTGCAGAAGTGTTAATTCATCATTGAGAATTACAGAAGTCCAGATAGTTAATCATATATACTAAATTGCTTTATTTACTCCAAGTCACCAACTGGGTATAGCCTATAGGTATATTATCAGATGTGTCTATCAACCTGCGGCACCTGCCCTCGTATAATTACTATCAAAACATGTATTAGGTTCGGAGCATGCAGACAATGTCAAAAAGAATATAGAGACGATCAACAATATTATGTGATCCATTAACATTCCTATTCTATATTGACAAATTGAACACGGACTGTGGGGATTGTTAAATTACTTCATGTGGAAAAATAATATACTTATATCAAACTTTTTTTAGGTTAATTTTGCATCTCCTACTCCTACCAACAGGAAGGAATTCAAGTCCAGAATCCATAAAGAAAACCGAACCGAGGACCTCATTTGTGAGGAAGGGTAGCAACCATCAGAGCACGCCCTTCTTAGCTACTCGCATCAAAATTGATTGCATTATATGGGCAAAAAGAAAAGCTCCGTCTTAAGACAAAGAATGGAATGTCTTAATTTGAATAGTTCGGCTCCTCCACAATTCGTCCTTTCCCTCGGTTCACTCGGTCAGGACGTGGCACGAATCACAACCGTCCGATGGAGTCACTGCAGGGGCTGGTTGTGATACAACTGACAGGGTACTTGCCATCGTGCGATTGTGATCCGCGTTGGGTCCCTACCAGGAGAACAGAGGGAAAAGGACAAACCATAAAGGATGTTAACACAATTTTTAAGACATTTTTTCTATGATTCAAACAATGCATGCTAAAAGGATATAGTAACATACCTTCCTAGAAACAATATGCTTTCTTTGTACTGTAGGAGATCACGAACCATGTCAACATGACCAGTAACAGCTCGACCTACTCTACAGGTCAACCCAACAATAACCCCTTTCCTACTCCGTATGGCAGATATTCTGTGTAAGGTACCCTCAATGCCTGCTCGATTGTCTCCTCCAAATTCTCCAACAGCGTTCTGAGCCGCCTCCAATTCTTTCAGCGATATCTAGATGGTGTAGAAGGGGTTGAATTCCATAGTGTACTAAAGTTTCAAACAAAATGACAAGCAACACAAACTCATTTAAAATAAAAGGATAAATCACAGAAATTAAGGAAAAGTAAAACACGAATATAAAGAGACATGGATCTATCCTATCTGCATGCCTTGGTTTGTATGCTAAAATGTAAGTGCATGGCAGCCACATAATAAAAAAAAAGAATTTAAGAAGGATGAATATTAAATGGAAGAAAACATATATTAGATGAATAAATTAATATAAAAAGAATTTTGTGAAAATGACATCTCAAGATAATTAAACTACCTCTGTAGTCCTCAGATACTGCCCACCATATTCACCAAGGAACCGTGCTTCAGGCCGGCGACCCAAATCGAGTATCACCTATTAATCAGACAAAATGAGACTTAAGCAGAACATCCAAGTCATTATTCAGAATGAACTACAATTGTTTCTTACTTCTTTTCTATTTATCAAAATGTACATGAACAACGATGGCAAAGATTTTTCATTCATTTTTAATTGGACATTGGAAGCATGCACTTGAAAATGAGCACAAGTGTAACTAACACCAAAGCAAGAATATCTGCATGAGTGCATATCTGTCAGTAATGACCTCTAAGAGCTGATCCCTTCTAGGTTCAATTCGCAGGCTCTCCTGTAAATCTCTAGGTAAAATCTGCAAATAATGAGTCAGTGTTAGTATAAGATGAGAACTGCGACAAAGACGTATGCCTATTGGGTCTATTTCAAGGATAAATGTACAGAAACTTGCTTTACTGCATTTAATGCTAACATGTTATTGGAACAGATACTACTAAGTTTTCAAAACCTTTTGGAGTTTTTAAATTTGATCCTAACATTTTAGTAAAAGTCACAGAACAGAATGCCCATGGAATTACTCGAAAATATATAGCTCAACATTTACTATCAAAGGCTTATCAAGCTTCTCTAAGGAGGTGTAGTAAGCCCCAGTTTTGTTGTGCATAGCAATCTACCATGTATCATGTGTCATATGACTCATATTAACGCAAGCATGAACCATAGGTTGCCAAAGGTAAGTTGCAAGTGGTCTCATGCACCGTGTTCAAAATGCTACGTGCAAGGCTCCGAGAATTATACTCCTCTTCATGTTGTTCAACCAATGGTAAAGTACTATACTTTTGGTAGCAACAATGTCTAATTCTATTTGACAAAAACACAAAAAATAAATGTGTTACAGTCTAGAATGTTACCACATTTATTTACTACATTGCCTTGGGTTGAACAAACCATAGTAAGTAATCATATCAACAGATTTGGCTTTCAGATGGTGATACCAACTTAAAGGGTAATTTTTTTAATTTAAGAATGTTATTTACCTTCGAAGTTGAAAAAAAGTTTATAACATCGAAAAGAAGGAAAGAAATCTCCATCAGTCATCTGTCTTGTTTTACTATATCAATGTAGTTGGATCATCCAACGGTAGTGTTATATATATATATATATATATATATATATATATATATATATATATATATATATATATATATATATATATATGAGGAATGGGATGCTGCCTATCAAAGCAGCGTTTTTTGCTGCTTTGATACATTGTTTGACCATCCTAGAAGTTTTGGAATTTGATGAAATTTGGTGAGGGTGTTGTCTAGGGTAAGATGATCATCCTCACAAATTTTCATCAAATTCTAAAACTTCTAAGAGGGTCAAATGGTCGAAGCAAAATCTGCAGATTTTAACGTTGACTGCAGATTTTGCTTTGACCATTTGACCCTCTTAGAAGTTTTGGAATTTGATGAAAATTTGTGAGGATGATCATCTTACCCTAGACAACACCCTCACCAAATTTCATCAAATTCCAAAACTTCTAGGATGGTCAAACAATGTATCAAAGCAGCAAAAAACGCTGCTTTGATAGGCTGCATCCCATTCCTCTATATATATATATATATATATATATATATATATATATATATATATATATATATATATATATATATATATATATATATATAGGGGCATGCTATGCTGCAGCATGCGGTACGTGCGGCACCGCACCGTAGCCGTCTGATGCACGCGCTCGATGCACGCAGCGCGTGCATCAGACGGCAGCGGTACAGTGCCGCACTTACCGCATGCCGCATTATATATATATATATATATATATATATATATATATATATATATATATATATATATATATATATATTATTCCTTTGTCCTTTTCTCTCCTATTGAGTGGTATGCTCATCATGTTTGTGACTACACTCACATTTTTGTATATATAGCTTGCCCTACTACCCTAGTATATGAGAGCTAATCTTCAGGATTATGGCATTAACTATGACGGGACCCCTAACACTGTTACAAAGATTATATCTAGGGGTGGCAATGGGTGGGGTCGGGTCATGTCCAAAACCCCTAGACCCGGACCCGTTTAACTAATCATGTCTAGACCCTAAACACGTACCCGACCCGCTTAAAAACGGGTAGACCCGATAAGACCCGTTTACCACACGGGAATATTCAGTTGACCCGACCCGATCCAACTCGACCCGGATCTGACCCGCTGGTACTACTATCCTATATACTACAGTATCGGATTACAGGTAGACCCAGCCTGACCCGACACGACCCGTTGAATTTTAAACGGATCTACCATGTCTAGACCCTAAACCCGGCCCATTTATTAAATAGGTTAGTCGTGTCGACCCGTTTACAAGACGAACCCGTTTAACCCAAACCCAGACCCGCTAATTTTGTGTCGGGTAGTGTCAGCCTGTCAGGTCTACCGTGTTGGGTCCAAAATCGCCAACCCTAATTATATCAGACCGTATTCTTATCGATGTGTCTGTTATTCAGGCTGCGTTTTTACTCGAATCTGAAAAAAAGCTCCAAAACCTGCTCCAACTCTTACTCAAACTCATACCAAATTGAGTTTTTACTCATATTTGAGCAAGGGTCAAAGTGCTCTATATCAGATTGAGTTTTTCTCAAATTTTTACTCAAATTTGAGTAAAAAAAATTGAGTAAGAGCATCTCCAGTCCTTACTCAGATTTTTACGCAAATCCGAGTAAAAATCTGAGTAAAAACTCAATCTGATACTTAGTACTCCAGTCCTTGCTCAAATTTGAGTAAAAATCAATATGATACAAGCATTCCAACCCTTTTACTCAAAATTTTTACTCAAATTTGAGTAAAACTCAAAATTGGAGGGCACGTTTGTAAATAGAAAAGCCTTGGGAGATGACCGGTAGAATTTGGTATGGGATTTGAGTCTCCCCCAATTTGGTGAAAATTTTGAGTAAAACTCAGTTTGGTATAAGTTTGAGTAAAGGGATGGAGCTGTTTCTTAGACTATTGTACTCAGATTCAAATCTGAGTAACGATTTGAGTAAGGGCTGGAGATGCCCTAAGGGCTGGGGACATAGTTACCAAGTCGGAAGTCGGGAAAAAATCGGTTAGGGGAGAAGCCGGAAAAATCAAGAAAAAGTCGGAAGTCGGGAAAAAAATCGGTTAACAAAGAGTAGAATTGTAGAACATATTTATATATAGATGTTACAATATGTTTTTTTAGCAATACATGACGGGATTAAAACATTATTAATCGGAATTAAAACGTGAAAATCTTGACTTTTGTACAAAATCATGACTTTTTTAAAAAATCGCGAAAGAGTCGTGTAGAGAACGTTTACTGAATAAGTCGTGTTTTAATCGAGACTTATTCAAAAAATTGGAGTTTTTGGTAACAGAGACTGGGGATGCTCTAAAAATTATCTTTTATTTCCAATTTCATACATTTTAACCATTTTACCCAAACAATACAACGAAAAATGTCGAGAATAAACTCGATTTCGATGAGATAAGAGACTATTCCAAGAGAATTCATAGCAGAACAATCAAACACAAAAGAACATAATAAAAGAAACCAATAAGCATTAGCAGAACTCACAATCATAGGAGCAAGTGAGAAAAGATCGACTTTTCTTTTGTTGTTGTTTCAGCTTCAACATAAAGACCGTATAAAGCTTTTAAATGTCGATTTCGGTCAGTAAAAAAGGGAAATCTGCAGGATTTCGGTTAGACGTCGGTGGAAATTTTGTATTTTTTAAGGAAAGATTTCGGTGGAAATTGATTCATGTATCAAAATTCGAGTTAAATGTCGGTTAAATGCTGCCTGATGAAAAAAAAATGTAAACAGATGAAATTCTCACTGAAAAAGATGAGATTTTTCAGTAAAAAGGATGAAATATTTCAGTGAAATCGCCCAAAAGAAGACGGAATGTTGGATTTTCGGTCATTTGGGTCGACGTTTCGTTTTGTCGGATGGAAATCTGGTACTAAATTGAGCAATTTCTATGTCGGATCCTTCAAAAAGACATATTTCGGTGATTTCGCAGGGAGATTTGTCGACATTTGATTCCATATAAGAACAAAATGGGGAAATTAAAGAAGAAGAAAGCCGAAAAACCCCACCTCCAACAGCGCGTGAATATCGTCTTCCACCACGACGAATCCATCTCCCGTGGCTGCGGGGGCCGAAGAACACCGAGGACGACGCCGGTTGCCCTTCTGAGCGCGCGAATCCCATCCAGGGGGCACAGAGTGGAAGCCCGAGAAGATTTTTGGTGGGAAAATACACGGATTCATCAACAATTTTACGCTCATATCCTCCTCGGAAAAATTAGAAGACCAAAAAAAAAATACAAAAAAAACAAGAGAGTGCAAATGTGCTGTTTCTATCTCTTTTATCTTAGGTTGTGGGGAAGCTATTCGCGCGCCATATGGCCCTCCCTCCGCAGTCCGCACCCTCTCTCTGGAAAATTTTCAGAACCTGCGCACCATGCAACCGCGGGGCCCACTGGGATTCAAAACACATGAGGGTTGCATTCTCCATGTAGTAATACATGGGAATTGAGTAGTGGCCCCAAGGGGCAGTGGGCCCCTTGGTTGTACGGTACGTAGGATGTGCTGAAAAATTTTCCCCTGTTTGAGGGAAAATTCTATTTTAACCCACTTAACTTAGTTTAGGTTTGCTTGTGGTCCATGTGACGCCGGCAACCAAGCTTCGAACTGACTAGCCGCCGCCACCGCCGCCTCCGCCGCCGAGATAGGTGCTAAGTCGGTTTGGATGATCTGTTGCGATGACTCCCTGTAGCTCTCAATAACATCTATAGGACCCATTGTAGACACACGAATTTCGTCTAACCCGGACCCGACTTGCGTGTGCCAACGCGGATGCGAACCTGACGCGCGCTTCGACTCGGACCCGACTTGCACGCACCAGTGCGGACCCGGACCCGATTCGCACCCAGCAAAAGAGGAGTGGACCCCACGCTTAAAGGGGGGGTCGGCCCCTACTAGGGTCCGAACCACATGGGGCCAGTCCTACTAGAACCCGAACCCCATAGGGGTCGGCCCTACAAGGACCCGAACCCCATGGGGGGGGGCGGCCGGCCCTGCAAGGAAAAAGAAGAGAAAGGAAAGAAAAGAAAAGGAAAGAAAAGAAAAGGAAGGAAAAGAAAAGAAAGAAAATGAAATAAATACCGCCATGCGCGGGGGGAAGTTGCGTATGACGTCTGCACACACGCGGATCTGCGCCGATCTCTCGATCCGACGTACAAGAAGAAGCGCCCGATCGCCATCGATTTTGTGTGCAAACTCCAGCCATAATTGCCCCGCCAGGAAAGGAAAGCGAATGAAGACTTATTCCCCTCATCAACGGATGAATAAATCTTGGGTAATTAAGCGGGAGATATTAAAGGGATTTAAAATTAAGAACTTCCCATATCTCCCCCCCCCCTCCTTTTGCCTATAAATAGAGGGGGTGGGGGAAGGTTCAAGGGGTCGGTTGAAGACTGAAGACGAAGCGCGGGATCTCTGCAGAAGAGGAGACGCTTCTTCATCGACCCAAGGCTTCACGAGGCACGGGCAAGCCTGTCCCGTCGGGATCGGCTTAGTCCATTGAAAGCCCTCATCAACGTGAAGACCCTTGCACACGAAGATCAAGACTTCAACTCCGTGCATGAAGAAGAAAGCTCGGAGAAGAAAACCCTTCGACTCCGAAGACGCCAGAAGCAAAGGCCGGAGAAGAAGCTCGGAGCGGCACTACCCCGTCGGCTCCAACAAATCCTCGACTCCGATCAAGCTCCAAAGCCCGGAGGAGAGAAACGAAGCGTCATCAACCCGTCGCCTTCGACAAATATTTGCGCCATCCACGAAGAAGAAAGCCTGGAGCAGACCGCCTGAAGTGTCGCTACCCCCGTCATCTTCATCAACAAAAGCCGACGCTACAACCGTCGCACGGAGACCGTCGCTACCCCCGCCGTCTTCGCCAACAAAAGCCGATGCTACAACCGTCGCATGGAGATCGGTGCTACCCCCACTATCTTTGAAAGCGTTCTTCGACTTCGATCACGCCAAGGAAGCCCGGAGAATAAGAGAAGTCCAGCCGACCCACAAACCGTCGAAGCACCGGAGAAGTAGCCCACGTCGTTCGAAGAAGAAGACCGAGTTAACGCTGAAGCTAAAGCCAACGCAAGAAGCCAAAGCAAAGCCCCAGTAAAGCCCGCGCCAAAGCAACGCAATTGCCAAAGCCAAGCGACTACGCCGGCCACGAGCAAAAGCACCGCACGTTCTAGCCGATACGACGCGAAGTCCGGAAGAACGAAAGCATCGCAAGTCTCTCCCGACTACGTCCTAGTGCAAGCGCCGAAGCAAAGCAAAAGCCAGAGCCACGCCGGAGCCAAGCCAAAGCCAAAAAGCCAAAGCCAAAGCCAAAGCCGACGCCAAAAGCACGATCGATGCCGCGAACCGACGATCAAGGACGCCGAGGTCAAGCAAGGAGCGAGGAAGACCCGAAGACCGAGAAACAAAGCCGGAAAACCCCCTAGCCGAGAAAGCGCGAAGCACGGAAGGGACAAAGCAACGGTGGACAGTCCTTAGCCTCTCCAAAACCCTCACCCTGTAAAGACCTCTGTCCTGGGCAACCCCTTCAGAGCTCTCGCACGAACACCACGTGGAGACGCTGATCAAAGGGATCCTCTAGAAGATCTTTCCCACAAATCCCCTGATCAAAACTCGCCGCAACCCGGACTCGCTACACCCGAGCCACCCGGGTCCCGACCACACTTGTAATCTGGTTTTGTGCAATAAAGACGACCCGTACCTTTTCCGCGCATACAGATTTCTGGCACGCCCGGTGGGACCTCTTCTCCTTTCATCCGTACGGTTGAAGAAGCTGCTTGAAGTTCGCGATGGCCGGAACAAACAACGATGCGTTTGCTCCAAGCCTCTCACCAATCGTCGAGTCCCCTCTACTCCGACACGGTGATCCAGTAAATCCGGAGGGTGATGCTCCTCCAATGGTGCGCGTCTACACTCGGCGTACTCGGACTCTTGCGGACGTCTTCGTGCCAGAAGCTACTACCGAAGATGCTCGCCAAAGCGCCGACGAGGCCCTGGTGCATGAAGAAACGAGCCTCGATCCTGGAGTCCATGTCCAGAAGTTTGGGGAGGACCAGCCCCAGCCCCGAGCCCATTCGGGTTCTCCAGCGAACGTTGCACCTCCTCTGCAGGGGGCAAACATCAATCATCAGCCAGAAGCAAGTCGGCGTAACTACATCTCCGATGACGATGGCGAGGATGCTAGCATGCAACATCGAGACGTTCTCCGTCACCATCCTCCGTCTGCTCTTTAGCTCCAAGTCATGCAGATGAGCGAGCATATGGCGCAAATTACTCGGCTGATGGAGGAGAAGGATCGTCACATCAACACTCTGCTCCAAAAGCTAAGCGCAAAGGACGCTGCAGCAGTCGGCCAACCCGTCGCTTCTCTAGTAGCCGCTCCAGTTCCGTCTTTAACTCCCGCTCCCGCAGAGGTTGTTCCGACAATTCAAGCAGTTACTCCAGTGCTCTCCTCGGCTCCCGTCCCAGTGGAAGTCATCTCCCCAGCGCCAGTCTCGGTGGCCACACAACCTCCGGCAACGGCAACGATGAATGCTCAGCAAGTACAAGCGTTGATAGCCGACATAATGCGTTCTCACGGCAGTGGCCTTCCTCCGATCATGGCAGCATACTCGAAGCCCTATACTACGAGGATCCAGCAGCTACGCTTCCCAGTCGGATTCCAGCCACCAAAGTTCTAGCACTTCGACGGAAAGGAAAATCCAAGACAGCACGTTGCCCACTTCATCGAGACCTGCAATAATGCCGGCACATATGGCGACGAGATGGTGAAGCAATTCGTTCGCACCCTCAAAGACAATGCGTTCGACTGGTACGTTGATCTTCCTCCAGGGACCATCGACAGCTGGGATCAGATGGAGAGGGAGTTCCTCAATCGCTTCTACAGCACCAGACGAATCGTCAGCATGACCGAGCTTACTACAGTCAAGCAAAGGAAGGACGAGCCAGTGATCGACTACATCGACAGATGGAGGAACCTCGCGCTGAATTCACGAGACTGCTTGTCTGGAGACTCGGCCATCGAGATGTGCACCCAAGGCATGCACTGGGGCCTGCTCTACATCCTCAAAGGTATCAAACCTCGGTCTTTCGAAGAACTCGCAACTCGGGCTCACGACATGGAACTCAGCTTAGCAAGTCGCGGGGACTCGAAGAACAAAGACTTCTTGAAGGTGGAGAAGAAGGACAAGCCACCGGCACCGAAACCGAAACAAGTCAATGTTGCGGACGTCTCTTTAACCTCCAAACCGCTCAAGATCGGTGGCAAGCCGGATCAGAAGAAGGGAGTCGCCATACCACCGCCTCCGCCGCCAAGACAAAGGATGACTCTCGAGGAGCTCGAAGCCAAGGAGTACCCCTTTCCAGACTCGGAAGTCTCCTCCATGTTCAACCAACTGCTGCAAAAGAAGATGATAGAGCTCCCTCCTTCGAAGAGGCCCGAGCAGATGCATCGCGTCGACGACCCTCTCTTCTGCAAATACCACCGGGTGGTAAGTCATCCCATCGAAAGATGCTTCGTCTTCAAGGAAAGAATCATGGCGCTCGCAAAGCAAGGGAAGATAAAGATCGACTCCGGGGAGGTCGCTACGGCCAACATGACGTCCATCGCCTTCGGCTCCTTCTCGCCGGTACTCGTTGCTGCATGACCAAGAACACCCAAATTGCGCATCAACCATCAGAGGCCGACCGCGAAGTCAACTTCCCAGCCGAAAGTCTCGAAGCGACGTCAACATACTCCTGCACTCGCTGAGAAAGAAATGCCGCTGCCTTGGGGGCAATCACCGCTCACGCCAGCACCTCTTCCAAGCAATGCTGCATCCCAACTGTTAGGATTGATGTGTTCTAAGCTTGTAAAACTTTATGTTTTGGTCTAATAAAGATTGATAGTTATTAATATATGAGATGCATATAGGTGCGTAACATAGTTACGTGTTCTTTAGAGAACAGAGAGCCATGGTTATATGGTAGTCCACTGAGTTGAAGACTAAGTGGATTGGTCCCGTATAACCTAAATAAGGTCGCAGCTATGATCAGGTTGGTCGCCTCATCATGTTAAGCTGTTGGCGATGACAGTTCATGGGATGTCTTCACCATGGTCATCACCAGGCACAGTGTCTGTGGCTGAACGGAACTAACACGGTGTACAGATCAGTGAGCAGACACTGGTACACTAAGCCGTGTTTCTGCTTAGGGTAAAACGGTCCTAAACCCTGAGGAACCACGACTGATGGACTAACCAGTTGTGTGGTGCTTTGGCGCACCAATGTGTGAGGGTCCATATGCAGTGATCCAAAACCACGGTGTACTGGGTTACCCGGCTGGCGTTGCATTAGCGTGTCACTCCTGCAGGCCATCCACACCCCTGATGGGAGGTGCGTTCCTTGGTGTGACTTACACTGTACCAAACCCAGGCCTGGTGGTCATCAGTTTGACTGTTGACCGGGTTCGGTTACTCGACGGGGTAATCAGAGGTACGATGTATAGGTCAACCTGGAAGGAACCAAGTCATATGATCATTCGAGTCTGACGGTAGTCTTCACCGCTCGAAGTGAATCATGGCATCAAGTGGAGGGACAGCGGGTTTACCACTACTAAGCGGAGAGCAGGGGTATGATGGAGAACATAGTAAGTCTGGGTGAATTGGAGTGCAGCCTGCGTCGCACTCTGGGTGGCTACGCAGGTTAACTCGAGCTCAGAGGATCGATGGTACACTCGGGTAGTGTGTCGATCGAGCTTGAGTTGGAAGCCATGAACCCCGGTCCCTGATGGTTCCACCTTATCAACATTATGTACGGTTCTTGAACCGTCTCCTCGGAACACCATAAGCAGGAGGAAGAAAGAAGTATACGCTCCGTGTGTGCTTGGCACTAGAGCACGGTAGATGCGTAACTACATACGAGTACTAAGGGTTGAGCCCGAGACTAGTGCGGAGTCGTATGTTGTAATCCCTAGCCATAAGTGAACTTCGCTACATAGGTGCGATGCACCGGGGTATGTTGCGAGTTGACTAGTTGACTTTGCTAGAGGCACCTTCCGGTGGCCTCAGTTAATAGTAAGTAACTAGTAGATATCACTTAAGTAATGGCCGTTAGGTATCGCACGCTAGAAATGGTCAAAATAAGGCGTCGGGGCGTTTTGGTAAAAACCTCACTCTGCCGGACCTCACTGTTGGCCGACCCTAGTGGTGGGACACCTCACTAGGGCCGGCCCTATGATGTAGGGATAAGAATCCCTCATCTATAGGGCCGGCCATATGGATAGGGATGGGGCGATAAATCGGTTAATATCGAGCCCTAAAAAGTGGAAAAACGGATAAATACGCGGAGAGATAAAAGGGAGATAATGGAGAGATAATGAGAGGGAGTTAATATCCCCTTGGATCCTTATCCAAGGGGTGTTGGCCGGCCCTATAAAGACCTATGGGGCGCCGACCCCATGTGCTACAGAAACCGAACCCCCCTCTCTCTCATCTCTCGAGTTCTCTCCCGTTTCATCTCCCGTTTCCCGCTTGCTACTTCGTCTTCCTCGCGTGGAGTTCTGAAGAAGGAGAAGGGTCGTTCTTCGGAGGCACTCAGAGATTCGAGAGCGACGTTCCATGCATCGTGTGAGATCGGGTGAACAAGAAGGCAACATCTCCATTCGTACCGTCGGCATCTTCGCGAACGATCTTCCGTCTCCATCGACAAAGAAGACAATCCTCCGCGGTTAAAAGATCCGCACGAAAGGTATGTGTAATCTAACATATAGATCTAGCGAGCATTATGATTTGCATCCATGCTAGTTAATCATTACGCTAGATTGCCGTTAGGGGTTTTTCGATTATCGTGCATACACATACACACATATGTAGTTTAGTTTCCATGAAAAATTAAATAGTGTAACGTGCACCATGAACGGTCTATTCGACCGCCAAATCGTTTCCGCTGCGAGCCTCTGACCCGGATTAGTTTCCAACAATTGGTATCAGAGCCGCATTAGTGGTGTACATTTCACGTTTTTCATGAAACGAACATGTGTGCGCATGATGAATGCGTGAGATCATCGGGGTTCATACGCTTAGATCATGCATATGTATAGATTGTGCTTGTTCTATTAATCATTCTTGCAGGGCGCCGCTATAAAAAAATCTAGATCTATGCTTTGTGCTTGCTACCGGGGGTCGGACCCCGAGTTAGCAATTGTCTGGATTTGCTTTCTGTGTGTGGATATGTAATTAAGCCTTAGATTGGGCGAGTGATGGGGGTTGACCATCCTCGGTTTCCCATGGCCTTTTTCCTAGGTGTGTTTTCTTTTCTTTCTAGGAAATTGTGTACGACCGAGCACTTGCTCGTAGCGTACTAGACTTTTTCGGTTACAGATTGAGAAGAAAGACGTGCCAAAGAAATCCACCATCGGGAGCGGAAGCGGAACCCTGGAGGATGAAGACGATCCGGCAAAGTGTTCGCGAGCGCGACGAAGGAGCCGGACCGAGGAACCTTGCAAAGAAAGCTAGAGGCCTGCGCTGTGCTAATTAGGTTCAGGGGTCGGACCCTGAACTTAATTCAGTTTTAATGGTTGCTTTCTTTAATTAGTTCTTTAAGCTTCATATCGAACCCCGATGAGATAATGTGATTATCTGTCTTCAGAGGGATGCCTTTCCCCTCCGGTCCTAGCGACTGTTTGAGGTTAGGATCCCGCTAGATGACGCCTATTATTTAGTTGACTTTTGATGTTAGTGGGATCCCATCACATATGGTTATGCCACCATTAGGAGAGCACCCGACTAGTCGGGTGTGCCTATTTGGCCAGCATCGAAATCAAAGATAAGATGGAGATCCATTGAACATCAATTGTCAAATCTATAAGCAAGGCGCCATGACTAGTGGGAGTCCTTTCCAGTGAGTCTGACTCTAGGATTAGCTCCAGAGCATTAGCGTGATAACCAGTTTTGCAGAGCATCGATATTCTCGGAATATGTAATGTGACCCTTGAATGGAGAAATCCACTTGAGGCAGGGACTATGATATTCCGAGAATGATTAATGCTAGGCGAAGGGCTTGAACGCTAGTGGGAGCATGGTGTGACCAGGGTCTAGTATTTAGGAGGTCGCTACCTTTGCATTTGCATAAATTCATACTCGCAAAATAACCCTCATATAGTTATAAGGGATGTAATAGAGGACTTAAAGAGATCCTCTGGCCTCCACGGCTAATCACTTCGTACTCGGGTGGAAGGGCATAACTCAACAACCCCCTCGGGTGAGAGCTGTGTTTTTTCTATGCCAAGCTACTTAGTGATCTCCTTCGGGATATGGCGGTTACGGTGCCAAGTGTTCAGGCTTTACTCACCCTCGTGGGGGCCGTTAGAATTCCCGTGTCGTAATTGCCTAAGCTCGTGGGTAAGCATCCTAAGTACGCGTGAGGTATTCGTTGCGAAGACAACGATGATCACGTGGTACTGGCCAAAAGATAACCATGGTCCATCAAAGCCCGTAGTTGGCAGATTTGGATAGGGTCAAGGGAAAGACCCGTGTAAGCGGAAGACCTGCACACTGCCCCCTCGGACAGGTGTAGCCTACTCCGAGATCTTACATACATGGTTAATTAATCCATAGAGATGGCTTCGCTTGAGGGTAGCGTTGTCATATGGATATAATTAGCTTGTTTTAAAAATCCATAAAATAAGTTTTTCATGCATCTCATATTTTCAATCTTTTATTATCAGATGACCAAGTTAGACCCCCTGTCCGCTATCCTAAATGACCACAAACTTACCGGTCCCAACTATGAGGACTGGAAGCGCAACCTGTACCTAGTCTTAAGGATAGGTAAACACATGTCAACCCTTAATGACCCTGAGCCAGATTTGCCAGGACCCAATGCCACAGAGGCACAGTTAAAGGCATTCACTGACTGGAAGGAATCTAATGAGATATGTAAATGCTATATTATAGCATCCTTGCAAACAACTCTGCAGAAGCAAGTCGAGGAGATGCCCGACGCTTCTGATATGATGTTGTATCTGAAGGAGATGTTTGAAGGTCACAATCGCGTTACGCGATACCTTACCATCAAGAAACTCGTCGGCACTAAGATGTCCAATGGGACGCTGGTTCGGGAACACATGATGAAAATGTTTGGGTTCCAGAACGAACTAGCTACCATGGACATTGTGCTAGAAGGCGAGGTGATGACAGACATCTTCCTCTCGTCACTGTCTGGAGCCTTTGAAGGCTTTGTCACCAACTTTAATTTAAACAAGTTGGCTATGACAAATGCAGACCTTCTGGGAGCTCTCCAGGCAGCTGAGGATGGCTTCAAGCAGAAGGGCGAAGCACTTCACGTGCAACGCAGATCCTTCAAGAAGCCTGGTAAACCTCAAGGCAAGAAACATAAAAAGAAACCTAAGTCTGAGCCTGTGCAGGACTCTGCTGGGGCCTCTGGGTCTGGAGAATCAAAAAAACCGGGCACGAAGTGTTTCCGGTGTGGCCAGAAGGGTCATTGGAAGAAGGACTGCAAGCAACCTCGGAATGCCGGAGAAGGTAATCTACAACTCTTAGTTGTTGAATCATTTCTTTCAAGTAATAGTTCTTTTGCTAGTTGGATTGTGGATTCAGGATCCACTAACCATGCCTGTAACTCTCTTCAGGGGTTTCGGGAAAGCAGAAGGTTGCTTGATGGAGAGGTGACCTTGAGCATGGGAACTGAGGCCGTGGCTGCTGCTGAAGCTATAGGAGATGTTACTCTTAGTTTTTCAAATAATAAGACTTTGACTCTTAGAGATGTCTTTTATGTACCGTCCTTGAGAAGTAACTTAATTTCTGTTTCTTCTTTAGTTAATGAAGGTTATTCAGTTTATTTTGATACTTCTGGTGTGTCTTTTAAACTGAATGGAACTTTTATAATAAGAGGAATGGTTCAGAATCATCTCTATATTGTCAGTCCTAAATTTGAGAAAGATAACATAATAACTTCAGCATTTAATGTTAATTCATCTAAGCGTAAGAAACCTTCGGAGAATTTAACCCAATTGTGGCACTTACGGCTTGGGCATATTGCCTTAGATAGGATCCATAGGCTGGTAAAGGCCGGGCTTCTGGAAACAGATCCTACGGAGATCCTTCCTACCTGTGAATCCTGTCTGGAAGGCAAAATGACCAAGAGGGCCTTCAAAGGTCAAGGAGTGAGAGCTACTGAGGTATTGGAGTTAATCCATTCAGATGTATGTGGACCCATGAGCGTCAAGGCGATAGGAGGCCATGAGTACTTCATCACTTTCACTGATGATTACTCAAGATATGGTTACGTTTACCTTATGCATCGGAAGTCGAAATCCTTTGATATGTTCAAAGAGTTCAGGGCTGAAGTAGAAAAGCAGACAGGTAAATGTATTAAAACCCTTCGATCTGATCGAGGAGGTGAATACCTATCTGACGAGTTCCTTGGGTATTTGGTGGAGCATGGGATAACATCCCAGTTAACTGCTCCAGGTACCCCACAACAGAATGGAGTCTCTGAGAGAAGGAATCGAACCTTGTTGGACATGGTTCGAAGCATGATGAGTTATGCCTGTTTACCAATGACCTTTTGGGGATATGCCCTTCAGACAGCAGCATATGTTCTGAACCACGTTCCATCTAAATCAGTGCCTCAGACCCCTAGAGAACTGTGGTCAAGGCAAAAGCCAACACTACAGCATTTCAGAATATGGGGATGTCCTGCACATGTACGGATTGACAAGAGGGAAAAGATGGAGCCAAAGTCCAAAGCATGTCTGTTTGTAGGGTATCCCAAAGAGACTAAAGGTGGACTATTTTATGATCCTGAGGAAAAGAAGGTAATCGTTTCGACGAATGCCATTTTCCTAGAACATGATTATGTTATGGACCACAAGCCTGCTAGTAAGGTAGTTCTGGATGAGCTACTAGGTACTAGATCAGAGAGCGCATCCGAAAGCATAGTGGGAGCTGACATTACAGATAATAATATACTAGATACTGTAGAACCTATTAATCCTGTAACACCACCACCACCTCGTCGCAGTGGGAGAAACATCAGAGCTCCTGACAGATACTATGGAGAAACCTTGTTGGTTGATCCAGAGGGTCAGGAGGATGACCCACAGAGCTACGATGAGGCAGTGGGAGCTTCTGACAGCTCTGACTGGCAAAAGGCTATGGAGGTAGAAATTGAATCAATGTCCCATAACGCAGTCTGGACTCTTGTTACACCATCATCCAATATTAAACCTATTGGGTGTAAGTGGGTGTATAAGAAGAAGAGAGGATCCGATGGTACAATAGAGACTTATAAAGCTAGATTAGTTGCCAAGGGTTACACCCAGAGAGAAGGGATCGACTTTGACGAAACCTTCTCGCCGGTAGCTATGATAAAGTCTATTCGGATCCTCCTATCCATTGCAGCCCATTATGACTGGGAGATCTGGCAAATGGATGTCAAGACAGCATTCCTTAATGGAAATTTGGAAGAAGACATTTATATGATTCAGCCACCAGGCTTTGAGTCAGAGGGTCAGGAACATCTAGTTTGCAAGTTGCAGAAGTCCATTTATGGACTAAAGCAAGCATCTAGAAGTTGGAACATCCGTTTTGATCAGGCAATCCAGTCATATGGATTTACTCAAAACGAGGATGAACCATGTGTGTACAAGAGGACTGATAAGACCACAGTAGTATATTTGATACTTTACGTAGACGATATTCTACTCATTGGAAATGATGTAGGAACATTGTCAACGGTAAAGGTCTGGTTGTCAACACAGTTCGATATGAAAGACCTAGGTGAAGCGAGTTATGTTTTGGGGATCAAGGTAACACGTGATCGCCAGAACAGGATTCTCTCGCTATCACAGGCTGCATATATAGATAAGGTTATGGCTAGATTTGACATGCAAAACTCCAAGAAGGGTTTTGTGCCATTTAGACATGGCGTAAAACTGTCTAAGGATCAATGTCCTAAGACACCTGAGGAGAGAGCAGAAATGCAGAAGATACCTTATGCTTCGGCATTAGGTAGTCTAATGTATGCTATGCATTGTACAAGGCCTGATATCTGTTTCGCAGTAGGAATGATGGGTCGGTTTCAGTCGAATCCGGGTCCAGATCACTGGACAGCTGTGAAGTGTATACTCAAGTACCTTCGTAGAACAAGGGACTATGAGTTGGTTTACACTGGACAAGAACTGACGCCGATTGGATATACAGATTCTGACTTTATGTCAGATTTGGAATCCAGGAAGTCGACATCAGGTTTTGTGTTTATGCTAGGAGGAGGAGCGGTTAGTTGGCAGAGTGTGAAGCAGAAATGCATCGCAGACTCTACCACAGAGGCTGAGTACGTTGCAGCGTGCGAGGCAGCCAAAGAGGCGGTATGGCTCAAGAAATTCCTTACGGATTTGGGGTGCGTACCAGAGGCCCAGTTACCTATTGTGCTTTACTGCGACAATAGTGGGGCGGTAGCACAAGCAAAGGAGCCAAGACATCACCAAAAGGGGAAGCACATCGAGCGCAAGTTCCACTTGATTAGGCAGTTTCAAAAGCAAGGGCGAGTAGCGGTGACACAGATTGCATCTACAGATAATGTTGCTGATCCTTTCATAAAGGCAATACCTACCAAGGCATTCGAGCGACATGTGGACGCGATGGGAGTCAAAACCGTTTTGCTTCGCTAGACCAAGTGGGAGATTGTTAGGATTGATGTGTTCTAAGCTTGTAAAACTTTATGTTTTGGTCTAATAAAGATTGATAGTTATTAATATATGAGATGCATATAGGTGCGTAACATAGTTACGTGTTCTTTAGAGAACAGAGAGCCATGGTTATATGGTAGTCCACTGAGTTGAAGACTAAGTGGATTGGTCCCGTATAACCTAAATAAGTTCGCAGCTATGATCAGGTTGGTCGCCTCATCATGTTAAGCTGTTGGCGATGACAGTTCATAGGATGTCTTCACCATGGTCATCACCAGGCACAGTGTCTGTGGCTGAACGGAACTAACACGGTGTACAGATCAGTGAGCAGACACTGGTACACTAAGCCGTGTTTCTGCTTAGGGTAAAACGGTCCTAAACCCTGAGGAACCACGACTGATGGACTAACCAGTTGTGTGGTGCTTTGGCGCACCAATATGTGAGGGTCCATATGCAGTGATCCAAAACCACGGTGTACTGGATTACCCGGCTGGCGTTGCATTAGCGTGTCACTCCTGCAGGCCATCCACACCCCTGATGGGAGGTGCGTTCCTTGGTGTGACTTACACTATACCAAACCCAGGCCTGGTGGTCATCAGTTTGACTGTTGACCGGGTTCGGTTACTCGACGGGGTAATCAGAGGTACGATGTATAGGTCAACCTGGAAGGAACCAAGTCATATGATCATTCGAGTCTGACGGTAGTCTTCACCGCTCGAAGTGAATCATGGCATCAAGTGGAGGGACAGCAGGTTTACCACTACTAAGCGGAGAGCAGGGGTATGATGGAGAACATAGTAAGTCTGGGTGAATTGGAGTGCAGCCTGCGTCGCACTCTGGGTGGCTACGCAGGTTAACTCGAGCTCAGAGGATCGATGGTACACTCGGGTAGTGTGTCGATCGAGCTTGAGTTGGAAGCCATAAACCCCAGTCCCTGATGGTTCCACCTTATCAACATTATGTACGGTTCTTGAACCGTCTCCTCGGAACACCATAAGCAGGAGGAAGAAAGAAGTATACGCTCCGTGTGTGCTTGGCACTAGAGCACGGTAGATGCGTAACTACATACGAGTACTAAGGGTTGAGCCCGAGACTAGTGCGGAGTCGTATGTTGTAATCCCTAGCCATAAGTGAACTTCGCTACATAGGTGCGATGCACCGGGGTATGTTGCGAGTTGACTAGTTGACTTTGCTAGAGGCACCTTCCGGTGGCCTCAGTTAATAGTAAGTAACTAGTAGATATCACTTAAGTAATGGCCGTTAGGTATCGCACGCTAGAAATGGTCAAAATAAGGCGTCGGGGCGTTTTGGTAAAAACCTCACTCTGCCGGACCTCACTGTTGGCCGACCCTAGTGGTGGGACACCTCACTAGGGCCGGCCCTATGATGTAGGGATAAGAATCCCTCATCTATAGGGCCGGCCATATGGATAGGGATGGGGCGATAAATCGGTTAATATCGAGCCCTAAAAAGTGGGAAAACGGATAAATACGCGGAGAGATAAAAGGGAGATAATGGAGAGATAATGAGAGGGAGTTAATATCCCCTTGGATCCTTATCCAAGGGGTGTTGGCCGGCCCTATAAAGACCTATGGGGCGCCGGCCCCATGTGATATAGAAACCGAACCCCCCTCTCTCTCATCTCTCGAGTTCTCTCCCGTTTCATCTCCCGTTTCCCGCTTGCTACTTCGTCTTCCTCGCGTGGAGTTCTGAAGAAGGAGAAGGGTCGTTCTTCGGAGGCACTCAGAGATCCGAGAGCGACGTTCCGTGCATCGTGTGAGATCGGGTGAACAAGAAGGCAACATCTCCATTCGTACCGTCGGCATCTTCGCGAACGATCTTCCGTCTCCATCGACAAAGAAGACAATCCTCCGCGGTTAAAAGATCCGCACGAAAGGTATGTGTAATCTAACATATAGATCTAGCGAGCATTATGATTTGCATCCATGCTAGTTAATCATTACGCTAGATTGCCGTTAGGGGTTTTCGATTATCGTGCATACACATACACACATATGTAGTTTAGTTTTCATGAAAAGTTAAATAGTGTAACGTGCACCATGAACGGTCTATTCGACCGCCAAATCGTTTCCGCTGCGAGCCTCTGACCCGGATTAGTTTCCAACACCAACGAGCGCTCCAAAGGAGATACGAGCAAGGAGATCCAAAAGTCGGTCTGCTGGGCCAGCCTTCGGGGAAGTTCGACTATTACGTCCTCTACTCAAAGCCTCCATCCATTTCAATCGACGAAATCAAGCCCACCGGCTGGGGATCGGAAGACGAGCCAGTGGAGCCTCAAGAAGAGCAAGTCCCTTCCAGTCAAGCTATGTCCCAAGGCGCTCTCCAGAAAAGATACGAGCAGGGAGATCCAGAAGTCGGTCTGCTGGGCCAACCTTCGGGCAAGTTTGACTATTACGTCCTCTACTCGAGTCCTCCGTCCGTTTCAATCGACGAAATCAAGCCCACCGGCTGGGAATCGGAAGACGAGCCAGTAGAGCCTCCAGAAGAACAAGTGCCTTCGAGGGAACCAGTTGCTGCTGCCGACCATCATCCTAGCAGAGGGGAATCCACCGACGAAGAAGCATGGGTCATGCTACCACGGCGACGAAAGCCATGGCAAGAAAAGAAGTTCAAGCAAGACCGTGTGACGAGGAGGTCCACCAAGCGGAAGACCTATAAGAAGAAAAGCAAGACTCCAGGAAGGAAGGTGTTCAAAGTACCGCCAGCAAGCCGAGACGATCTCCTTCAGCAGAACTTTCCAGAGCCGACAACCTTGCAAGAGTTCTTCCCGGATCACTTCCTCCCAGTTGACCAACACATCAGAGTGTCTTGTTGCATGATCGGAGTTCATAAGGCGTCGGAAGGAAAGAACGAAAGTAAAACTTCTGAAGAAGGCGACTCCACCAATGAGGAAGACGATTCCGACCAAGGGGGCACTGCCTCTCATGACGAAGCAATCCTGCACTTGCCACTCGTGGAAGCTTTGCATCTCTCGAAGAAGGCTTACCTGGCAATGGCTGCGGCCTTGGCCGACCCAGACAGCTACAAGAGGAAAAGGAAGGATGACCAGAAGTGCAAAGCTGTGGCCTCGTGTGATGCGACGATAACCTTTTCGGATAAGGACTTACAACTCGGGACACGGTTGCATAACCGGCCTGTCTACGTTTCGGGATACATCAAGGAAAAGCCAGTGAATCGAATCCTGTTGGACTGTGGCTCCGTCGTCAACATCATGCCTATCCAGACAATGCGGCAACTCGGCATCACCAACGACCAGCTCTCACCAAGTCAGTTGGTCATTCAAGGGTTCAACCAGGGCGGACAATCCACCCTCGGAATCATCCGTTTGAAGCTTTCCATCGGCCCGCTAGATACAACTGTCCTCTTCCACATCATCGATTGCCAGACGTCATATCGCCTCCTGTTCGGAAGACCATGGCTGCACGAGAATGGCATCGTGGTATCCACCTAGCACCAGTGCCTCAAGTACTACGAAGAAGGCATAGAGAGGTGCATAGTTGCGGACGACAAGCCATTCAGCGAGGCCGAGGCACACTTGGCCGACGCTAAGTTCTACCAAGCAAAGGGCCTAGTCACGGAAGTTCTTCCAGCTAAAACCCCTCGAGTCCAGAAAATTGAAGATGTGAAGCAGGATAAGACTCCTCTTCTCGCAAATCCAGTACGACCTTCCGACAAAGCAAGACTTGAGGTCCAAGAAGCACCGAAATTTAGACAAAGGATGCGCATCAGCCCCGAGTCAAGAGCCGTGCAATATACCCCGTTGCCCGCCCAAGTGACGCCAGTCCTGCGTCTCGCGCCTTAGTGGCTCCGTAAATCCGAGCGATCGCCTTCTACTCCGACAAGGAAGCTGGCCCCGTCATTATCACAGGCCAATGTCATCACCCTGCAAGAAATGACGTTGCCATTACTTAGTCTGACGCGAGCTCCGAACCCGAGCGGACCTATCGAATTAGTCGACCCAAATCAACTCGGATTCAAGCCGAAAGGGAGTTGGGGGCAAAACGCTGCCAAGTTGCTGTTCAGAGCCGGCTACAACAAAGAAAGCGCCATGGGCACACTTCCACCAGCAGCAACTCCACATGGGATGACGAGAACTCAAACTCGGCTATTTCAAAGCGGAGAACAAATTCTCTCGAACCGCCGAGGCATCGGCTCCAGTCAAGCTCCGTTGGTCATCAAAACCGTAGCGAAGAAGACCTTCACCTCTAACTACATCGGGGCGAAGATGGTAGACGAAGCAGCTGAAGGATCGACAATTTTCGATGCACGCTCTTCCTACGCAAGCCGTCCCGACAGCAAAAGAAGACGGCGAAGAGCTCGATGCCAAGCCTTACTCCAGAAGCAAATCAGAGGTGGTAGAAACCAGTCGAATCTAAAGCGTACATCCGTGTTCGAAAGGCTCAGGCCAGTTAAGCACTCAAAGAAGAAGTCAGTGTTCGATCGTCTGGAAATGTCAATCGAGGACTTCGTCTCAACACCCACCCACCCACCCATGACGGCCGTCAATCATATCTCCATTACGAATCCGGACAACGGTGATACTTCTACTTTGGACGACGAGTTGCCCGACGCCCCGCCAGTCCTCGAAGAAGGGGGGCAGTCCACCGTTGATGACTTGAAGGAAATCAACTTGGGCACAGAGACGGAACCTCGGCCAACATTCGTCAGCACACTCTTGACCCCTAAGGAAGAAGCCGCATACATCAAACTGCTTAAAGAATACAGAGACGTCTTCGCATGGTCCTACAAGGAGATGTCAGGCCTCGATCCCAAAATCGCAGTGCACCAGCTCAGTGTCAAACACGGAGCCAGCGCCATCAAGCAAGGACAAAGACGCTACCGGCCAGAACTGGTACCCCAAATAGAAGGCGAAGTCAACAAGTTGATCGAAGCCGGCTTTATTCGAGAGGTCAAGTACCCGATATGGATCTCTAGCGTCGTCCCAGTCAAAAAGAAGAACGACCAAATCCGAGTGTGCGTGGACTTCAGAGACTTGAACAACGCATGTCCAAAGGACGACTTCCCCTTGCCAATCACGGAGCTAATGGTGGACGCGACGACAGGTCACGAGGTGCTAACTTTCATGGACGGATCATCGGGCTACAATCAGATTCGGATGGCACCCAAGGACGAGGAGCTCATGGCATTCCGCACACCGAAAGGAATCTACTGCTACAAAGTTATGCCATTCGGCTTGAAGAACGCAGGAGCCACCTACCAGCGAGCTATGCAGAAAATCTTCGACGACATTCTTCACTAAAATGTGGAGTGTTATGTCGACGACCTCGTGGTGAAATCCAAGAAGAAGTCGGCACATCTACAAGATCTCGAGCTAATCTTCAAACGGCTTTGAAGGCACCAACTCCGCATGAATCCACTCAAGTGCGCGTTCGGGGTCTCCTCAGGCAAGTTCCTCGGCTTCGTCGTCCGACATCGTGGCATTGAGATAGATCAATCCAAAATTGATGCTATTGTCAATATGCCTGCACCAAAGACAGTGCGAGACCTCAGAGGCCTCCAAGGGCACTTGGCGTATATCCGAAGATTCATCGCCAACCTGGCCGGAAAGTGCCACCCTTTTAGTCGCCTCATGAAGAAAGGAGCGCCGTTCAAATGGGATGAAGCTTGCCAAGAGGCACTCCAAAACATCAAAGCATATCTACTTAAGCCACCAGTTCTATCAGCACCAGTTCAAGGAAGACCGCTCATCCTCTACATTGCTGCCCAGGAGCAATTATTGGGGGCACTCCTGGCTCAGAACAATGAACTTGGTATGGAGACAGCTTGCTACTACTTGAGTCGTACTCTCGTCGGCGCAGAGCTGAATTACTCCCCAATCGAGAAGGTCTGCTTAGCGCTCATCTTCGCCACGAAAAAGCTGTGACATTATATGCTGGCTCACACCATCAGACTCGTCTCGAAGGCTGACCCCCTCAAGTACATCATGTCAAGACCAGTGCTTTCCGGACGTCTGGCCAAGTGGGCCCTGCTGCTACTTGAATTTGGTATCACCTTCGTACCACAGAAAGCGGTTAAAGGGCAGACCCTCGCAAACTTCCTCGCAGAATACCCTCTCCCGGCGGAATGAGAGTTGTCAGAAGATCTCCCAGATGAAGAAGTGTTCTCCGTCGACGTCGCCCCATCCTGGAAAATGTTCTTCGACGGCGCAGCAAGGCAAGACATAGCGGGAGCCGGAGTCATCTTCGTCACTCCAGACAACGAAATACTACCCTTCTCATTCCTATTGTCGGAATCATGTTCCAACAACGTGGCAGAATATCAAGCCTTGCTCATCGGTCTCGAGCTGGCCAACGAAACGAAGCTTCAAGGACTAGAGATTTTTGGAGACTCCCAACTCGTGATCCAGCAAGTCCTAGGGGCATACGAAGTCAACAAAGAAGACCTGGTACCATTGCATGCGCGGGCTGTGGGGCTCCTCGATAAACTCAAGGCTGCTTCCATTCAGCACGTCTCCAGGAACCTCAACCAGCAAGCTGACGCACTCGCAAATCTGGCAGCTACACTCCCGTTTCCAGATGAACGTTCGCTCGTCGTCCCCGTCTGCAGAAGATTCGTGATTACCGAAGAAGAAGATCCGCTCGAAATCCCAATTCAAGCCAACGCGGTGCACGTCCTCGAGATTAAAGAACAAGACTGGAGGCAGCCTTTGGTGGATTATCTCGTTCATGGTAAACTCCCCGAAGATCCGAAGCGCAAAGGTGACATCTGTCGACGATCTCTAAGATTCTACCACTTCAACGGCGAGCTGTACCGTCGAAGCGACGATGGCACACTCCTGAGGTGCCTCGCGAAAGAAGAAGCAGAAGCCGCACTGGAAGAAGTACATGCTGGAATCTGCGGATCGCACCAGTCCAGTCCGAAACTTCACTTCCGCGTCAGGAGGATGGGATACTACTGGCCTACCATGATCAAGGACAGCTTGGAGTATGCGAGGAGATGTCAAGCTTGCCAGATGCACAGGGACTACATCCATCAACCTCCGGAGTCTTTGCACCCAACAATCGCGTCTTGGCCCTTCGACGAGTGGGGACTCGATATCGTCGGTCCCCTGCCCAAGTCATCCAAGCAACATCTCTATATTTTGGCGGCAACGGACTACTTCTCCAAGTGGGCTGAAGCAATGCCTCTGCGGGAAGTTACGAAGCACTTCGTCATCAGCTTTATCCAGAACGACATCATCTTCCGCTATGGAGTCCCCCGCTATATCGTAACAGATAACGGGAAACAGTTCAAGAATGCTGCCGTCAGCCAGTTCTGCGTATTGTACAACATTAGGCAGAATTGTTCGACGATGTACAACGCTCCGGCCAACGGGCTGGCAGAAGCCTTCAACAAGACCATGTGCAAGCTATTGGAGAAAATCGTCTCGAAGACAAAGAAAGATTGGCACGAACGCATGGGCAAAGCACTATGGGCTTACCGGACATCCTTCCGCACGCCAACGCAAGCAACACCATACTCCCTCGTCTATGGTGTAGAAGATGTTCTTCCACTCGAGCTCCAGGTCCCATCGCTCAGGATAGCAGTCCAGGAAGGCCTCACCAGCGACGACAACGCCCAGCTCCGCCTGATAGAATTGGAAGCATTAGACGAAAGACGCCTTGAAGCTCAACAATGTCTGGAGTGTTATCAGGCCAGGCTCTCTCGCGCCTTCAACAAGAAGATCCGTCCTCGATCATTCCAGATAGGGGAACTGGTGCTGGCAGTCAAACGCCCCATCATCCTCTCGCATCGAGGAGGGAAGAAATTTGATGCCAAATGGGATGGCCCGCACTCCATCAAGGAAGTCTACTCCAACGGTGCCTATCTCCTCACTACGCCAGAAGGGCTGACACTCGGCCCTATCAACGGCAAGTACCTCAAAAGGTACTATGCCTAAAGCAAGGCCACACCCCTTGCGCAAAATAATAATAATAATAATAATGAACTACGTGCGACTTGATCCCCCTTAGGGGGGTACGTAGGCAGCCTGAGAAGTTACTTTAGGTTCAGTCCGACCAAAAGAAAAAGTCAACAATGGTCCATGCAAAAGATGTGGCAAAACGAGGTGATATTATTAGATAATGAAGAAAAGGCGATACATGTCATAGGTTCCGAAAAGAAAGCTACAGTGGAAAACAACCAGACAATGAGCAACTAAAAGAAGGTGTCCAAAGCTCGAAGTCGGCGCAGTAATTCCTCTCTAGTCGCCTCCACTCGTTGAAGTTCCTCGGGACGAGTGGCCAGAAGCTCACGACGGGTCGCCAAGTCCGACTACTGCTTCAAGTAACTCGCCTTCAAAGCACTCTCCGCAGCCTCAGCTCGCTCCAGACGAGACTCCGCCTTTTGAAGTGAGGCGCACACAGAACCTATCTTCCTCTGAGCCTTCGACAAACTGGAAGCGGCCTCCGCAAGTTGGTGCTCTGACTGACTTAGACTCGCCTCAGCATCCTCTAGCTCAGAAGGGGAGCTCCCCTCTAGTAAAGCTCACCGGGATCGATAAGCCTCGCTGTCGGTCACAAGCAGGTTCATCTGAGCGACGAAAGAAGAGTTGTCAACTTTAAACTCCTCCAGGCTCGCGCAAAACTCCACACCGTCCGTCAATCACCAGTCCTGGAGGGCGCCAAAGCCAGTATTTTGGAAAGGCTCCAATGTCGACTTGATATACTGCCGGCAGCTCGCAAGAAGGAACTCTGAGACTCTGCTCCTCGGCCTTAAATCCGGGCGAGGTGCCTCGGAGTAGGTAGGCAAGACCTTCCCTCCCACTGCAGCCGCGACAGGAGCCGCCTGTGCCAACGAGGGTAGCAGAACCGGAGAAACCACCGCTACCGCTGCAACAACCGTCTCTTCCAAAGGGCACGAGGGTACAGTAACCGGGGAATGCCGCTTGTCGACGATCGAAACTTCAGCCTCCTCGTGGAAAGACAAAATGTCAACATCGATGCCGTCTAGGTCGATATCGCCACTAGGGAAGTTCTCCCCGCAAAGTCCGAGGAGATCCAGATCATCCGGAGGGATATCTAGCCCGCACGCCCCAGGCACTTCCTGCGCAGCGCCAGTAGACGAATGCCCGAGAGACGCCTTCGGAGAGCTCGCCCCGCGCTCTACCAATATAACGGAATCTGGTCAAAAAGAAGATACAATACTCAGCGTGATGAAAACTTCCTGAACATAGAAGACAAATAAAATAAAGAGAACTCCGTACCCGCGTGGTCAGACGAAGCAGCCCTGGATGGGGGAATCACCTCATCTTTCAGAAGTCCAGGCTCCTCGGTATCCTCCAGACAAGGGACCCTTGGAACCATCCCGCGAGGAATGCAAACCTTTCTTCTTTTGGGACGGGCACCCTCGACGGCGGCCTTCGGGAAATGAGATGCCCCAGGGGCACTAGTAAGCTCGGCGTCTAACGCCGGAGTTGAAGAAGGGACACGACGAGCACTAGAAAGACGACTACAGCTCCTCTGTGCCCTCTGAAGCCCCAGTCGGAGGCGGCGGTCCTCCACTCCCGCAGAATGGTTAAAGCAGAAATTCCTGAACTCGCTGCTCGCCAAGACATCGACCGGGAAACTCGCAAGCAAAGGAGAAACTCGCCCTTCAATCCACTTGCAGTACTCCGGAGTAGCGGCATCCTGAAACCCGGATTTGGTCCCGGGAAAGAAGCTGCTGCCAGTTGATCGAGCATAGAGAGAAGCCCAGAGGCGGTAACCCTCCTGCGGACTGATGCGCCTTTGCAACTGCTGAGGCATCCCAGAAACTTCCTGTTGAAATCCCTGTTGGCGAGCGAAATAGTGAGAGGAGTACTGCTCCACCTCCACCACTTCGCCAAACCAAGTAGCCAGGGCGACAACTGACCATGTTCCAGTATAGGTTGTCCGGAAGCTCCTCGTTGTCGTAGACAGACGACCTCTCCAAAGGCAGTACCGAATGCTTCGACAGAAATTCAAAATCGGCGCTTCCCATCTTCCTCAAAAGGGTGCGAGCACACTCCCTCGGACGCTCCCAACTGATAAAGGCATTTAAAATCCCCCCTATCCCGGGCAGGAATGGCAAGTCAGCTGGATGCCCACGTCTGGCGAAAATCCCCTTTGGAAAATGCAAAGCTATCCAGCCATACAAGTAGTGCAAGGGTCCGAACGCAGCGGACCGGCCAAGCTCCTCATTGGCCTTATCCGAGCTGGACAAGTCCCAGTAAGTCCCGCTGAGAGCCCGGTACAAGACGCATAATATGGCCGAGGCTAGATTGAAAAGCTCGCCCCTCTCCATCCTGGAAGCTGCAAGGAAGGTCCCCGGACGAATAACCTCGCCAGAACACGGAAGCACGAACCGACAAAGGAAGATGACCAGCCCGGCAGCTCGGTAAACCGCTCGCCACTCCTCGCTGTCACGCCTCAAGCCAAGGACTTTGTAGACACACGAATTTCGTCTAACCCGGACCCGACTTGCGTGTGCCAATGCGGATGCGAACCCGACGCGCGCTTCGACTCAGACCCGACTTGCACGCACCAGTGCGGACCCGGACCCGATTTGCACCCAACAAAAGAGGAGTGGACCCCACGCTTAAAGGGGGGGTCGGCCCCTACTAGGGTCCGAACCCCATGGGGCCGGCCCTACTAGGACCCGAACCCCATGGGGGCCAGCCCTACTAGGACCCGAACCCCATGGGGCGGGGGGGCGGCCGGCCCTGCAAGGAAAAAGAAGAGAAAGGAAAGAAAAGAAAAGGAAGGAAAAGAAAAGGAAAGAAAAGAAAGAAAATGAAATAAATACCGCCATGCGCGGGGGGAGGTTGCGTATGACGTCTGCACACATGCGGATCTGCGTCGATCCCTCGATCCGACACACAAGAAGAAGCGCTTGATCGCCATCGATTTTGTGTGCAAACTCCAGCCATAATTGCCCCGCCAGGAAAGGAAAGCGAATGAAGACTTATTCCCCTCATCAATGGATGAATAAATCTTGGGTAATTAAGCGGGAGATATTAAAGGGATTTAAAATTAAGAACTTCCCATATCTCGCCCCCTCTTTTTGCCTATAAATAGAGGGGGTGGGGGAAGGTTCAAGGGGTCGGTTGAAGACTGAAGACGAAGCGCGGGAGCTCTGCAGAAGAGGAGACGCTTCTTCATCGACCCAAGGCTTCATGACGCACGGGCAAGCCTGTCCCGTCGGGATCGGCTTAGTCCATTGAAAGCCCTCATCAACGTGAGGACCCTTGCACACGAAGATCAAGACTTCGACTCCGTGCACGAAGAAGAAAGATCGGAGAAGAAGACCCTTCGACTCCGAAGACGCCAGAAGCAAAGGCCGAAGAAAAAGCTCAGAGCGGCACTACCCCGTCGGCTCCAACAAATCCTCGACTCCGATCAAGCTCCAAAGCCCGGAGGAGAGAAACGAAGCGTCATCAACCCGTCGCCTTCGACAAACGTCTGCGCCATCCATGAAGAAGAAAGCCTGGAGCAGACCGCCTGAAGTGTCGCTACCCCCGTCATCTTCATCAATAAAAACCGACGCTACAACCGTCGCACGGAGACCGTCGCTACCCCCGCCGTCTTCGCCAACAAAAGCCGACGCTACAACCGTCACACGGAGATCGGTGCTACCCCCACTATCTTCGAAAGCGTTCTTCGACTCCGATCATGCCAAGGAAGCCCGGAGAAGAAGAGAAGTCCAGCCGACCTACAAACCGTCGAAGCATCGGAGAAGTAGCCCACGTCATTCGAAGAAGAAGACCGAGTTAACGCTGAAGCTAAAGCCAACGCAAGAAGCCAAAGCAAAGCCCCAGTAAAGCCCGCGCCAAAGCAACGCAATTGCCAAAGCCAAGAGACTACGCCGGCCACTAGCAAAAGCACCGCACGTTCTAGCCGATACGACGCGAAGTCCGGAAGAACGAAAGCATCGCAAGTCTCTCCCGACTACGTTCAAGCGCAAGCACCGAAGCAAAGCAAAAGCCAGAGCCACGCCGGAGCTAAGCCAAAGCCAAAAAGTCGAAGCCAAAGCCGACGCCAAAAGCACGATCGACGCCGCGAACCGACGATCAAGGACGCCGAGGTCAAGCAAGGAGCGAGGAATACCCGAAGACTGAGAAACGAAGCCGGAAAACCCCCTAGCCGAGAAAGCGCGAAGCACGGAAGGGACAAAGCAACGGTGGACATTCCTTAGCCTCTCCAAAACCCTCACCCTGTAAAGACCTCTGTCCTGGGCAACCCCTTCAGAGCTCTCGCACGAACACCACGTGGAGACGTGGATCAAAGGGATCCTCTAGAAGATCTTTCCCACAAATCCCCTGATCAAAACTCGCCGCAACCCGGACTCGCTACACCCGAGCCACCCGGGTCCCGGCCACACTTGTAATCTGGTTTTGTGCAATAAAGACGACCCGTACCTTTTCCGCGCATACATATTTCTGGCACGCCCGGTGGGACCTCTTCTCCTTTCATCCGTACGGTTGAAGAAGCTGCTTGAAGTTCGCGATGGCCGGAACAAACAACGATGCGTTTGCTCCAAGCCTCTCACCAATCGCTGAGTCCCCTCTACTCCGACACGGTGATCCAGTAAATCCGGAGGGTGATGCTCCTCCAATGGTGCGCGTCTATACTTGGCGTACTCGGACTCTTGCGGACGTCTTCGTGCCAGAAGCTACTACCGAAGATGCTCGCCAAAGCGCCGACGAGGCCCTGGTGCATGAAGAAACGAGCCTCGATCCTGGAGTCCATGTCCAGAAGTTTGGGGAGGACCAGCCCCAGCCCCGAGTCCGTTCGGGTTCTCCAGCGAACGTTGAACCTCCTCTGCAGGGGGCAAACATCAATCATCAGCCAGAAGCAAGTCGGCGTAACTACATCTCCGATGATGATGGCGAGGATGCTAGCATGCAACATCGAGACGTTCTCCGTCACCATCCTCCGTTCGCTCTTCAGCTCCAAGTCATGCAGATGAGCGAGCATATGGCGCAAATTACTCGGCTGATGGAGGAGAAGGATCGTCGCATCAACACTCTGCTCCAAAAGCTAAGCGCAAAGGACGATGCAGCAGTCGGCCAACCCGTCGCTTCTCCAGTAGCCGCTCCAGTTCCGTCTTCAACTCCCGTTCCCGCAGAGGTTGTTCCGACAATTCAAGCAGTTACTCCAGCGCTCTCCTCGGCTCTCGTCCCAGTGGAAGTCGTCTCCCCAGCGCCAGCCTCGGTGGCCACACAACCTCCGGCAACAGCAACGATGAATGCTCAGCAAGTACAAGCGTTGATAGCTGACATGATGCGTTCTCACGGCAGTGGCCTTCCTCCGATCACGGCAGCATACTCGAAGCCCTACACCGCGAGGATCCAGCAGCTATGCTTCCCAGTCGGATTCCAGTCACTAAAGTTCCAGCACTTCGACGGAAAGGAAAATCCAAGACAGCACGTCGCCCACTTCATCGAGACCTGCAATAATGCCGGCACATATGGCGACGAGATGGTGAAGCAATTCGTTCGCACCCTCAAAGGCAACGCGTTCGACTGGTACGTTGATCTTCCTCCAGGGACCATCGACAACTGGGATCAGATGGAGAGGGAGTTCCTCAATCGCTTCTACAGCACCAGACGAACCGTCAGCATGACCGAGCTTACTGTAATCAAGTAAAGGAAGGACGAGCCGGTGATCGACTACATCGACAGATGGAGGAACCTCGCGCTGAATTCACGAGACCGCTTGTCTGAAGACTCGGCCATCGAGATGTGCACCCAAGGCATGCACTGGGGCCTGCTCTACATCCTCAAAGGTATTAAACCTCGGTCTTTCAAAGAACTCGCAACTCGGGCTCACGACATGGAACTCAGCCTAGCAAGCCGCGGGGACTCGAAGAACAAAGACTTCTTGAAGGTGGAGAAGAAGGACAAGCCACCGGCACCGAAACCGAAACAAGTCAATGTTGTGGACGTCGCTTCAACCTCCAAACCGCTCAAGATCGGTGGCAAGCCGGATCAGAAGAAGGGAGTCACCATACCACCGCCTCCGCCGCCAAGACAAAGGATGACTCTCGAGGAGCTCGAAGCCAAGGAGTATCCCTTCCCAGACTCGGAAGTCTCCCCCATGTTTGACCAACTGCTGCAAGAGAAGATGATAGAGCTCCCTCCTTCAAAGAGGCCCGAGCAGATGCATCACATCGATGACCCTCTCTTCTACAAATACCACCGGGTGGTAAGTCATCCCATCGAAAGATGCTTCGTCTTCAAGGAAAGAATCATGGCGCTCGCAAAGCAAGGGAAGATAGAGATCGACTCCGGAGAGGTTGCTACGGCCAACATGACGTTCATCACCTTCGGCTCCTTCTCGTCGGTACTCGTTACTACTCGGCGAAGCATGCCCAAATTGCGCATCAACCGTCAAGCGCCAACCGCTAAGTCAATTTCTCAGCCAAAAGTCTCGAAGCGACGTGAACGTACTCCTGCGCTCACCGAGGAAGAAGCACCGCTGCCCTGGGGGCAACCATCGCTCACGCCAGCACCTCTTCCGAGCAATGCTGCATCCCAACGAGCGCTCCAAAGGAGATACGAGCAAGGAGATCCAGAAGTCGGTCTGCTGGGCCAGCCTTCGGGGAAGTTCGACTATTACGTCCTCTATTTAAGACCTCCGTCCGTTTCAATCAACGAAATCAAGCCCACCGGCTGGGGATCGAAAGACGAGCCAGTGGAGCTTCAGGAAGAGCAAACCCCTTACAGCAATGCTGCATCCCAACGAGCGCTCCAAAGGAGATACGAGCAAGGAGATCCGAAAGTCGGTCTGCTGGGCCAACCTTCGGGCAAATTTGACTATTACGTCCTATACTCAAGGCCTCCGTCCGTTTCAATCGACGAAATCAAGCCCACCGCCTGGGGATCGGAAGACGAGCCAGTAGAGCTTCAGGAAGAGCAAACGCCTTCCAGTCAAGCCACGTCCCAACGCGCTCTTCAGGAAAGATACAAGCAAGGAGATCTAGAAGTCGGTCTGCTGGGCCAGCCTTCGGGGAAGTCTGACTATTATGTCCTCTATTCAAAGCCTCCATCGGTTTCAGCTGAAGAAATCTAGCCCACCGGCTGAGAATCGAAAGACGAGCCAGTAGAGCCTCCAGAAGAACAAGTGCCTTCGAGGGAACCAGTTGCTGCTGTCGACCATCATCCTATCAGAGGGGAATCCACCGACGAAGAAGCATGGGTCATGCTACCGCGGCGGCGAAAGCCATGGCAAGAAAAGAAGCTCAAGCAAGACCGTGTGATGAGGGGGTTCACCAAGCGAAAGACCTACAAGAAGAAAACCAAGACTCCAGGGAGGAAGGCGTTCAAAGTGCCGCCAGCAAGCCAAGACGATCTCCTTCAGCAGAGCCTTCCAGAGCCGACAACCCTGCAGGAGTTCTTCCCGGATCACTTCCTCCCAGTGGACCAACACATCAGGGTGTCTTGTTGTATGGTCGAAGTTCATAAGACGTCAGAAGGAAAAGACGAAAGCGAGACTTCTGAAGAAGGCGACTCCATCGATGAGGGAGACGATTCCGACAAAGGGGGCACCGCCTCTCACGACGAAGTAATCCTGCACATGCCACTCGTAGAAGCTTTGCATCTCCCGAATAAGGCTCGCCTGGCAATGGCCGCGGCCTTAGCCGATCCAGATAGCTACAAAAAGAAGAGGAAGAACGACCAGGAGGGCAAAGCTGTGGCCTCGTGTGATGCGACGATAACCTTTTCGGATGAGGACCTACAACTCGGGCCACGATTGCACAACCGACCTCTTTACGTTTCGGGATACATCAAGGAGAAGCCAGTGAACCGAATCCTGTTGGATTGTGGCTCCGCCGTCAACATCATGCCTATCCAAATAATGCGGCAACTCGGCATCACCAACGACCAGCTCTCGCCGAGTCAGTTGGTCATTCAAGGGTTCAACCAGGGCGGACAGTCCACTATCGGAATCATCCGCCTGAAGCTGTCAATCGGCCCGCTGGATACAACGGTCCTCTTCCATATCATCGATTGCCAGACGTCATACCACCTCCTGTTAGGAAGACCATGGCTGCACGAGAATGGCATCGTGGTATCCACCTGGCACCAATGCCTCAAGTACTACGGAGAAGGCATGGAGAGGTGCATAGTTGCGGACGACAAGCCATTCAACGAGGCCGAGACACATTTGGCCGACGCTAAGTTCTACCAAGCAAAGGGCCTAGTCGCGGAAGTTCTTCCAGCTAAAGCCCCTCGAGCCCAGAAGATTGAAGAAGTGAAGCAGGATAAGACTCCTCTTCCCGCAAATCCGATGCCACCTTCTGACGAGGCATGACTCAAGGTTCAAGGAACGCCGAAACCTGGGCAAAGGATGCACATCGGCCCCGAGTAAAGAGCCGTGCAACATACCCCGTTGCCCGCCCAAGC
This sequence comes from Chamaelirium japonicum, assembly GCA_947650365.1. NCBI lineage: Eukaryota > Viridiplantae > Streptophyta > Magnoliopsida > Liliales > Melanthiaceae > Chamaelirium > Chamaelirium japonicum. Next base: position 44,239,488 of record OX393559.1, read on the forward strand.
GATGCCAGTCCTGCGTCTCGCGCCTTAGTGGCTCCGTAAATCCGAGCGATCGCCTTCTACTCCGACAAGGAAGCTGGCCCCGTCGTTATCACAGGCCAATGTCATCACCCTTCAAGAAATGACGTTGCCATTACCCAGTCTGACGCAAGCTCCAAACCCAAGTAGACCTATCGAATCAGTCAACCCAAATCAACTCGGATTCAAGCCAAAAGGGAGTTGGGGGCAAAACGCTGCCAAGTTGCTGTTCAGAGCCGGCTACAACAAAGAAAGCGCCATGGGTACACTTCCACTAACAGCAACTCCACATGGGATGACGAGAACTAGAGCTCGGCTATTTCAAAGCGAAGAACAAATTCTCCCGAACCGCTGAGGCATCGGCTCCAGTTAAGCTCCGTTGGTCATCAGAACCGCAACAAAGAAGACCTTCACCTCGAACTATATCGGGGCGAAGATGGTAGACGAAGCAGCTGAAGGATCGACAATCTCCGATGCACGCTCTACCCACCCCAGCCGTCCCGACAGCAGAAGAAGACGACGGCGAGCTCGATGCAAAGCCTTGCTCCAGAAGCAAATCAGAGGTGGTAAAAACCGGTCAAATCCAAAACGCACGTATGTGTTCGAAAGACTCGGGCCAGCTAAGCAATCAAAAAAGAAGTCAGTATTCGATCGTCTGGGAATGCCAATCGAGGACTTCGTTTCAACACCGACCCACCCACCCATGGCTACCGTCAATCATATCTCCATTACGGATCCCGACAACGGTGCTACTTCTACTTCGGACGACGAGTTGCCCGACGCCCCGCCAGTCCTCGAAGAAGGGGGACAGTCCACCGTTGATGACTTGAAGGAAATCAACTTGGGCACATAGACGGAGCCTCGACCTACATTCGTCAGTACACTCTTGACCCCTGAGGAAGAAGCCGCATACATCAAACTGCTTAAAGAATACAGAGACGTCTTCGCATGGTCCTACAGGGAGATGCCGGGCCTCGATCCCCAAATCGCAGTATACCAGCTCAGCGTCAAACACGGAGCCAGCGCTATTAAGCAAGGACAAAGACGCTACCGGCCAGAACTAGTACCCCAAATAGAAGGCGAAATCAACAAGTTGATCGAAGCCGGCTTCATTCGAGAGGTCAAGTACCCGACATGGATCTCTAGTGTCGTCCCAGTCAAAAAGAAGAACGGCTAAATCCGAGTGTGCGTGGACTTCAGAGACTTGAACAACACATGTCCAAAGGACGACTTCCCCTTGCCAATCACGGAGCTAATGGTCGACGCGAAGACAGGTCACGAGGTGCTAACTTTCATGGACGGATCATCGGGCTACAATCAGATTCGGATGGCACCCAAAGACGAGGAGCTCACGGCATTCCACACACCGAAAGGAATCTACTGCTATAAAGTAATGCCGTTCGGCTTGAAGAACACGGGAGCCACCTACCAGCGAGCTATGCAGAAAATCTTCGATGACATTCTTCATCAAAACGTGGAGTGTTATGTCGACGACCTCGTGGTGAAATCCAAGAAGAAGTTGACACATCTACAAGATCTCGAGCTAATCTTCAAACGGCTTCGAAGGTACCAACTCCGCATGAATCCACTCAAGTGCGCGTTCGGAGTCTCCTCAGGCAAGTTCCTCGGCTTCGTCGTCCGACACCGTGGCATTGAGATAGATCAATCCAAAATTGATGCTATCGTCAATATGCCCGCACCAAAGACAGTGCGAGACCTCAGAGGCCTCCAAGGGCACTTGGCGTATATCCGAAGGTTCATCGCCAACCTGGTTGGAAAGTGCCACCCTTTTAGTCGCCTTATGAAGAAAGGAGCGCCATTCAAATGGGATGAAGCCTGCCAAGAGGCACTCCGAAACATCAAGGCATATCTACTGAATCCACCAGTTCTATCAGCACCAGTGCAAGGAAGGCCGCTCATCCTCTACATTGCTGCCCAAGAGCAGTCCTTGGGGGCACTCCTGGCTCAGAACAATGAACTTGGTATGGAGACAGCTTGCTACTACCTCAGTCGCACTCTCGTCGGCGTAGAGCTGAATTACTCCCGAATCAAGAAGGTTTGCTTAGCGCTTATCTTCGCCACAAAAAAGCTGCGACATTACATGCTGGCTCACACCATCAGACTCGTCTCGAAGGCCGACCCCCTCAAGTACATTATGTCAAGACCGGTGCTTTCCGGACGTCTGGCCAAGTGGGCCCTGCTGCTACTCGAATTTGATATCACCTTCGTACCACAGAAAGCGATTAAAGGGCAGGCCCTCGCGGACTTCCTCGCAGAATACCCTCTCCCGGCAGAATGGGAGTTATCAGAAGAGCTCCCAGATGAAGAAGTGTTCTCCGTCGATGTCGCCCCATCCTGGAAAATGTTCTTCGACGGTGCAACAAGGCAAGACATAGCGGGAGCCGGGGTCATCTTCGTCACTCCGGACAATGAAATACTCCCCTTCTTATTCCTACTGTCAGAATCATGTTCTAATAATGTGGCAGAATATCAAGCCCTGCTCATCGGTCTCGAGCTGGCCGACGAAATGAAGCTTCAAGGACTAGAGATCTTTGGTGACTCTCAACTCATGATCCAACAAGTCTTGGGGGCATACGAAGTCAACAAAGAAGACCTGGTGCCGTTGCACGCGTAGGCTGTGAGGTTCCTCGGCAAACTCAAGGCCGTTTCCATTCAGCACGTCTCCCGGAACCTCAACCAGCAGGCTGATGCACTCACAAATCTGGCGGCTACACTCCCATTTCCAGAAGAACGTTCGCTGGTCGTCCCCGTCTGTAGGAGATTCGTAATCACCGAAGAGGAAGGTCCGCTCGAAGTACCAGTTCAAACCAACACGGTGCATGTCCTCGAGATTAAAGAACAAGACTGGAGGCAACCGTTTGTGGAGTATCTCGTTCATGATAAACTCCCCGAAGATCCAAAGCGCAAAGGTGACATCCGTCGACGATCTCTAAGGTTCTACCACTTCAACGGCGAGCTGTACCGACGAAGCTACGATGGCACAGTCCTGAGGTGCCTCGCGAAAGAAGAAGCAGAAGCCGCACTGGAAGAAGTACACGCGGGAATCTGTGGATCGCACCAGTCTGGTCCGAAACTTCACTTCCGCGTCAGGAGGATGGGATACTACTGGCCTACCATGATCAAGGACAGCTTGGAGTACGCGAGGAGATGTCAAACTTGCCAGATGCACGGGGACTACATCCGTCAACCTCCGGAGCCTTTGCACCCGACAATCGCGTCTTGGCCCTTCGACGGGTGGGGACTCGATATTGTCGGTCCCCTGCCCAAGTCATCCAAGCAACATCTCTACATTTTGGCAGCAACGGACTACTTCTCCAAGTGGGCTGAAGCAACGCCTCTGCGGGAAGTTACAAAACACTCCGTCATCAGCTTTATCCAGAATGACATCATCTTCCGCTATGGGGTCCCCCGCTAAATCATAACAGATAACGGGAAGCAGTTCAAGAATATTGCCGTCAGCCAGTTCTGCGCATTGTACAACATTAAGCAGAATTGTTTGACGATGTACAACGCTCCGGCCAATGGTCTAGCAGAAGCCTTCAACAAGACTCTGTGCAAGTTGATGGAGAAAACCGTCTCGAAGACAAAGAAAGATTGGCACGAACGCATGGGCAAAGCACTATGGGCTTACCGGACGTCCTTCCGCACGTCGACGCAAGCAACACCGTACTCCCTCGTCTATGGTGTGGAAGCCGTTCTTCCGCTCGAGCTCCAGATCCCGTCACTCAGGATAGCAATCCAGGAAGGCCTCACCGGCGACGACAACACCCAGCTCCGCCTAGCAGAATTGGAAGCATTGGACGAGAGACGCCTCGAAGCTCAACAACGTCTGGAGTGTTATCAGGCCAGGCTCTCTCGCGCCTTCAACAAGAAGATCCGTCCTTGATCATTCCAGATAGGGAAACTGGTGCTGGCAGTCAAACGCCCCATCATCCTCTCGCATCGAGGAGGAAAGAAATTTGATGCTAAATAGGATGGCCCGCACTCCGTCAAGGAAGTCTACTCCAACAGCGCCTATCTCCTCACCATGCCAGAAGGGCTGACACTCGGCCCTATCAACGGCAAGTACCTCAAAAGATACTATGCCTAAAGCAAGACCACACCCCTTGCGCAAAAAAAAAAAAAAAAAACTACGTGCGACTTGATCCCCCTTAGGGGGTACGTAGGCAGCCTGAGAAGTTACTTCAGGTTCAGTCCGACCAAAATAAAAAGTCAACAATGGTCCATGCAAAAGATGTGGCAAAACGAGGCGATATTATTAGATAATGAAGAAAAGGTGATACATGGCATAAGTCCCGAAAAGAAAACTACAATGAAACAAGGAGCAACTAAAAGAAGGTGTCCAGAGCTCTAAGACGGCACAGTAACTCCTCTCTAGTCGCCTCCACTCGTGGAAGTTCCACGGGACGAGTGGCCAGAAGCTCACGACGAGTCGCCAAGTCCGACTGCTGCTTTAAGTAACTCGCCTTCAAAACACTCTCCGCGGCCTCGGCTCGCTCCAGACGAGACTCCGCCTTTCGACGTGAGGCGCGCACAGAATCTATCTTCCTCTGAGCCTTCGACATGCTGGAAGTCACCTCCGCAAGTTGGAACTCTGACTGACTTAGACTCGCCTCAGCAGCCTCCAACTCAGAAGGGGAGCTCCCCTTTAGCAAAGCTCGCCGGGATCGATAAGCCTCGCTATCGGTCACAAGCAGGGTTATCTGGGCGACGAAAGAAGAGCTGTCGACTTTGAACTCCTCTAGGCTCGCGCAAAACTCCGCACCGTCTGTCAACCACCAGTCCTGGAGGGCGCCAAAGCCAGCATTTTGGAAAGGCTCCAATGTCGACTTGATATACTGCCGGCAGCTCGCAAGAAGGAACTCTGAGACTCTGCTCCTTGGCCTTAAATCCGGGCGAGGTGCCTCGGAGTAGGTAGGCAAGACCTTCCCTCCCACTGCAGCCGCGACAGGAGCAGCCTGCGCCAACGAGGGTAGCAGAACCAGAGAAACCGCCGCTACCGCTGCAACAACCGTCTCCTCCAAAGGGCACGAGGGTACAGTAACCGGGGAATGCCGCTTGTTGACGCTCGAAACTTCAGCCTCCTTGTGGAAAGACAAAGTGTCAACATCGATGCCGTCCAGGTCGATATCGCTACTAGGGAAGTTCTCCCCGCAAAGTCTGAGGAGATCCAGATCGTCCGGAGGGATATCTAGCCCGCACGCCCCAGGCACTTCCTGCGCAGCGCCAGTAGACGAATGCCCGAGAAACGCCTTCGGAGAGCTTGCCCCGTGCTCTACCACTATAACGGAATCTGGTCAAAAAGAAGATACAATACTCAGCGTGATGAAAACTTCCTGAACATAGAAGACAAATAAAATAAAGAGAACTCCGTACCCGTGTGGTCAGACGAAGCAGCCCTGGACGGGGGAATCACCTCATCTTTCAGAAGTCCAGGCTCCTCGGTATCCTCCACCAGACAAGGGACCCTTGGAACCATCCCGTGAGGAATGCAAACATTTCTTCTTTTGGGAGGGGCACCCTCGACGGCGGCCTTCGGGAAACGAGATGCCCCAGGGGCGCTTGTAAGCTCGACGTCTAACGCCGGAGTTGAAGAAGGGACACGACGAGCACTAGAAAGACGACTACAGCTCCTCTGCGCCCTCTGAAGCCCCAGTCGAAGGCGGCGGTCCTCCACTCCCGCAGAATGGTTAAAGCAGAAATTCCTGAACTCGCTGCTCGCCAAGACGTCGACCGGGAAACTCGCAAGCAAAGGGGAAACTCGCCCTTCAATCCACTTGCAGTACTCCGGAGTAGCGGCATCCTGAAACCCGGATTTGGTCCCGGGAAAGAAGCTGCTACCAGTTGATCGAGCATAGAGAGAAGCCCAGAGGCGGTAACCCTCCTGCGGACTGATGCGCCCCTGCAACTGTTGAGGCATCCCAGGAACTTCCTGTCGAAATCTCTGTTGGTGAGCGAAGCGGTGAGGGGAGTATTGCTCCACCTCCACCACATCCCCCTTTCGCCAAACCAAGTAGCCAGGGCGACAACTGACCATGTTCCAGTATAGGTTGTCCGGAAGCTCCTCGTTGTCGTAGACAGTCGACCTCTCCAAAGGCAGTACCGAATGCTTCGACAAAAATTCAAAATCGACGCTTCCCATCTTCCTCAAAAGGGTGCAAGCATACTCCCTCGGACGCTCCCAACTGATAAAGGCATTTAAAATCCCCCCTATCCCGGGCAAGAACGGCAAGTCAGCTGGATGCCCGCGTCTGGCGAAAATCCCCTTTGGAAAATGTAAAGCTATCCAGCCATACAAGTAGTGCAAGGGTCCGAACGCAGCAGACCGGCCAAGCTCCTCCTTGGCCTTATCCGAGCTGGACAAGTCCCAGTAAGTCCCGCTGAGAGCCCGGTACAAGGTGCATAATATGGCCGGGGCTAGATTGAAAAGCTCACCCCTCTCCATTCTGGAAGCTGCAAGGAAGGTCCCCGGACGGATAACCTCGACAGAACACGGAAGCACGAACCGACAAAGGAAGATGACCAGCCCGGCAGCTCGGTAAACCGCTCGCCACTCCTCGCTGTCACGCCTTAAGCCAAGGACTTCCCAGGGACACTACTTCCCCTCCATCGAATGCTTCTCTCGAGCCAAAGAGTCGATAGGCCTCACGAAGGAATGAAGTGGGGGTCTTTGCATTTGAGCGATCTTCCACATCGGATGGGCCGAAGGTGCTGGAGACCTATACTCGCCTCTGAACCAAAAGTCAACCCAAGAAGAAGGACGCACTCGATCCGACTGATCCCGCGCCACGATGATAGCATATGCCTTGAACAAAAGAAGGCAAGAACTCGGAGTGAAGCTGCTGTCCGACAGATCCTTCAAGGCTGGCACCTCCTCCTGGTAGTAATTCCGTACTTCGGGGAACCCGAAAACGATATGGACGTCGCGAAGTGAGATTCCTATCTCCCTCGCTCCAGTAAGGAAAGTGTTGGTGTCCGGACACCAGAGCTCACAAAGTGCGTGATACATCCCCTCAGGACGGCTGTACTCTCGACGAGCCGACACCAGAAACTTGGCTAATAAGTTCATCTCGGGTTCCGCGCCAAAGACCTCGTAGAGCTCGCTCATCCATTCACGAAAGCCGCAAAGGTATTGGACGTCTCCCCGAGGCCAAGAATCGGTACCCCATCGCATCAGTCGGGCACAGATCTTCGAGGCAACAACCAGCGTGGGCATGAAGTCTTCATCACAATGGTGGAACGGAATACTCAAACTCGGCCGGAGAAGCTTCATGGAGATCCCTTCGTCAGTATAGATCTTCTCGCTCAATTTCGGCATCCCGCAAGTCGCATCTGCGACTCCATCTTCCGTGATGCACTCGTGGACAAAGACACGGAGCAACGACAGAAGGTCTTCCCGCCTCGAGTTGCAGTAACGGTGCACACGTGTATGGGGGAAGCGAAGGCACCTCCTCCCATCGGAGAGGTCCTCGGCTATCCACCCCGGAGAAGTCAAACTCTCGAAGACACGAGCCCTGAAGGACCATGAAGGGAAGCAAGTCAAGACAAGTGCGTATCAAAAAAAAAAAAAAAACCAAGGGGCCCCACACCCCCTGTCAGGCGGACCGCTCGACTCATGGTCACGCCACCCAGCCAAGGTCGCAGCCCGTGCGCCACACACCTGCTACTACCATCGGCGCCTTCGGAGTCCAGAAGAAAAAGGGGAGAAAGAAAAGAAAGAAAGTGAAAGTCTCAATAAAAAAAGAAGAGAAGAACAGGAAAAAGGGTGGGGGGGGCCCGCAGCCCCCTCTCCAACGAACGCCGAACAGCAAAGAAAGAAAAAGGGGGGGGGGGGGGGGGGGGGCGCTGCCCCTGCCCTTCTCCGAGACGATCGGGGCCAGGCCCCGAAGAAACCGACGCCGCCGCCGGGCCCAGCCCCCGCGCCCGACCCATTCGGCCCCGCAGCCGCCGGACCCGGCCCTCGCGCCCGACGCGTTCGCACGCCGGCCCCGCGCCTGACCCGCTCGCGCCCGCCACCCTGTACGCCGGCCGCCGCGCACCCCGCACGCTGCCGCCCCCCCCCCCCCCCACGCGTCGCTTCCGCCCGCGTGCCGCCGCCGCCTGCGCGCCACCGCACTGCGACCCCGCGCACCGGCCCCGTTGCTGCCGCTGCTGCTTCTACGGGCCGGAGCCGAAGAAGAGAAGAAAGAAAGAAAAAAAAAAAAGAAAGGAAGAAAGGGAAGAAAGAAAAAGAAAAAGAAAAAGAAAAAAGAAAACAAAGAGAAAAAGAAGAAAAAGAAGAAGAAGAAGGAGGAAGAGAGAGGTGGCGAAGGCGACTCGCACCTTAGCCGCGCTCCTCCATCCTCCCCGCCTCGGTCCTCGCCGCATCGTCGCTTCGAGCCCACCTTCGCAATGACCTCCAGATCGCGCACCATCGCCGCCGATAAAAGAGGCGACACCGGGAAGACGGAGCAAGTCGCGTGCAACCCTAGGCAGCTCTCTTCCGACGGCGGTCTCCAGAAGCCGGCAGAACCTTCGCAAAGAAGCACAATGGCGGATGAAGGGGGTAGGGGTCCTTAAATAGACCCCCAGCCCCGCCCACAAAAGGAATCAAGGACAAGCGCTCTACAATTCCTACGTGTCCAAACCCTACACGTTCTCACCGATGCACTCGTCCTTGAGGGGGCATTTGTAGACACACAAATTTCGTCTAACCCGGACCCGACTTGCGTATGCCAACGCGGATGCGAACCCGACGCGCGCTTCGACCCGGACCCGACTTGCACGCACCAGTGCGGACCCGGACCCGATTCGCACCCAGCAAAAGAGGAGTGGACCCCACGCTTAAAGGGGGGGTCAGCCCCTACTAGGGTCCGAACCCCATGGGGCCGGCCCTACTAGGACCCGAACCCCATGGGGGCCGGCCCTACTAGGACCCGAACCCCATGGGGGGCCAACCAGCCCTGCAAGGAAAAAGAAGAGAAAGGAAAGAAAAGAAAAGGAAAGAAAAGAAAAGGAAGGAAAAGAAAAGGAAGGAAAAGAAAAGGAAAGAAAAGAAAGAAAAGGAAATAAATACCGCCATGCGCGGGGGGAGGTTGCGTATGACGTCTGCACACACGCGGATCTGCGCCGATCCCTCGATCCGACGCACAAGAAGAAGCGCCCGATCGCCATCGATTTCGTGTGCAAACTCCAGCCATAATTGCCCCGCCAGGAAAGGAAAGCGAATGAAGACTTATTCCCCTCATCAATGGATGAATAAATCTTGGGTAATTAAGCGGGAGATATTAAAGGGATTTAAAATTAAGAACTTCCCATATCTCCCCCCCTCCTTTTGCCTATAAATAGAGGGGGTGGGGGAAGGTTCAAGGGGTCGGTTGAAGACTGAAGACGAAGCGCGGGAGCTCTGCAGAAGAGGAGACGCTTCTTCATCGACCCAAGGCTTCACGAGGCACGGGCAAGCCTGTCCCGTCGGGATCGGCTTAGTCCATTGAAAGTCCTCATCAACGTGAAGACCCTTGCACACGAAGATCAAGACTTCGACTCCGTGTACGAAGAAGAAAGCTCGGAGAAGAAGACCCTTCAACTCCGAAGAAGCCAGAAGCAAAGGCCGGAGAAGAAGCTCGGAGCGGTACTACCCCGTCGGCTCCAACAAATCCTCGACTCCGATCAAGCTCCAAAGCCTGGAGGAGAGAAACGACGCGTCATCAACCCGTCGCCTTCGACAAACGTCTGCACCATCCACGAAGAAGAAAGCCTGGAGCAGACCGCCTGAAGTATCGCTACCCCCGTCATCTTCATCAACAAAAACCGACGCTACAACCGTCGCACGGAGACCGTCGCTACCCCCGCCGTCTTCGCCAACAAAAGCCGACGCTACAACCGTCGCACGAAGATCGGTGCTACCCCCACTATCTTCGAAAGCGTTCTTCGACTCTGATCACGCCAAGGAAGCCCGGAGAAGAAGAGAAGTCCAGCCGACCCACAAACCGTCGAAGCACCGGAGAAGTAGCCCACGTCGTTCGAAGAAGAAGACCGAGTTAACGCTGAAGCTAAAGCCAACGCAAGAAGCCAAAGCAAAGCCCCAGTAAAGCCCGCGCCAAAGCAACGCAATTGCCAAAGCCAAGCGACTACGCCGGCCACGAGCAAAAGCACCGCACGTTCTAGCCGATACGACGCGAAGTTCGGAAGAACGAAAGCATCGCAAGTCTCTCCCGACTACGTCCAAGCGCAAGCGCCGAAGCAAAGCAAAAGCCAGAGCCACGCCAGAGCCAAGCCAAAGCCAAAAAGCCGAAGCCAAAGCCGACGCCAAAAGCACGATCGACACCGCGAACCGACGATCAAGGACGCCGAGGTCAAGCAAGGAGCGAGGAAGACCCGAAGACCGAGGAACGAAGCCGGAAAACCCCCTAGCCGAGAAAGCGTGAAGCACGGAAGGGACAAAGCAACGGTGGACATTCCTTAGCCTCTCCAAAACCCTCACCCTGTAAAGACCTCTGTCCTGGGCAACCCCTTCAGAGCTCTCGCACGAACACCACGTGGAGACGCGGATCAAAGGGATCCTCTAGAAGATCTTTCCCATAAATCCCCTGATCAAAACTCGCCGCAACCCGGACTCGCTACACCCGAGCCACCCGGGTCCCGGCCACACTTGTAATCTGGTTTTGCGCAATAAAGACGACCCGTACCTTTTCCGCGCATACAGATTTCTGCCCCTGCCCTTCTCCGAGACGATCGGGGCCAGGCCCCGAAGAAACCGCCGCCGCCGCCGGGCCCGGCCCCCGCGCCCGACCCATTCGGCCCCGCAGCCGCCGGACCCGGCCCCCGCGCCCGACGCGTTCGCACGCCGGCCCCGCGCCCGACCCGCTCGCGCTTGCCACCCTGCACGCCGGCCGCCGCGCACCCCGCACGCTGCCGCCCCCCCCCCCCCCCCCCCCCGCGCGTCGCTTCCGCCCGTGTGCCGCCGCCGCCTGCACGCCACCTCACTGCGACCCCGCGCACCGGCCTCGCTGCTGCCGCTGCTGCTTCTACGGGCCGGAACCGAAGAAGAGAAGAAAGAAAGAAAAAAAAAAGAAAGGAAGAAAGGGAAGAAAGAAAAAGAAAAAGAAAAAGAAAAAGAAAGAGAAAAAAAGAAAAGAAAGAGAAAAAGAAGAAAAAGAAGAAGAAAAAGGAGGAAGAGAGAGGCGGCGAAGGCGACTCGCACCTCAGCCGCGCTCCTCCATCCTCCCCGCCTCGGTCCTCGCCGCATCGTCGCTTCGAGCCCGCCTTCGCAATGACCTCCAGATCGCGCACCATCGCCGCCGACGAAAGAGGCGACACCGGGAAGACGGAGCAAGTCGCATGCAACCCCAGGCAGCTCTCTTCCGACGGCGGTCTCCAGAAGCCGGCAGAACCTTCGCAAAGAAGCACAATGGGGGATGAAGGGGGTAGGGGTCCTTAAATAGACCCCCAGCCCCGCCCACAAAAGGAATCAAGGACAAGCGCTCTACGATTCCTACGTGTCCAAACCCTACACGTTCTCACCGACGCACTCGTCCTTGAGGGGGCATTTGTAGACACACGAATTTCGTCTAACCCGGACCCGACTTGCGTGTGCCAACGCGGATGCGAACCCGACGCGCACTTCGACTCGGACCCGACTTGCACGCACCAGTGCGGACCCGGACCCGATTCGCACCCAGCAAAAGAGGAGTGGACCCCACGCTTAAAGGGGGGGTCAGCCCCTACTAGGGTCCGAACCCCATGGGGCTGGCCCTACTAGGACCCGAACCCCATGGTGGCCGGCCCTACAAGGACCCGAACCCCATGGGGGGGGCCGGCCGGCCCTGCAAGGAAAAAGAAGAGAAAGGAAAGAAAAGAAAAGGAAACAAAAGAAAAGGAAAGAAAAGAAAAGGAAGGAAAAGAAAAGGAAAGAAAAGAAAGAAAAGGAAATAAATACCGCCATGCGCGGGGGGAGGTTGCGTATGACGTCTGCACACACACGGATCTGCGCCGATCCCTCGATCCGACGCACAAGAAGAAGCGCCCGATCACCATCGATTTTGTGTGCAAACTCCAGCCATAATTGCCCCGCCAGGAAAGGAAAGCGAATGAAGACTTATTCCCCTCATCAATGGATGAATAAATCTTGGGTAATTAAGCGGGAGATATTAAAGGGATTTAAAATTAAGAACTTCCCATATCTCCCCCCCCTCCTTTTGCCTATAAATAGAGGGGGTGGGGGAAGGTTCAAGGGGTCGGTTGAAGACTGAAGACGAAGCGCGGGAGCTCTGCAGAAGAGGAGACGCTTCTTCATCGACCCAAGGCTTCACGAGGCACGGGCAAGCCTGTCCCGTCGGGATCGGCTTAGTCTATTGAAAGCCCTCATCAACGTGAAGACCCTTGCACACGAAGATCAAGACTTCGACTCTGTGCACGAAGAAGAAAGCTCGGAGAAGAAGACCCTTCGACTCCGAAGACGCCAGAAGCAAAGGCCGGAGAAGAAGCTCGGAGCGGCACTACCCCGTCGGCTCCAACAAATCCTCGACTCCGATCAAGCTCCAAAGCCCGGAGGAGAGAAACGAAGCGTCATCAACCCGTCGCTTTCGACAAACGTCTGCGCCATCCACGAAGAAGAAAGCCTGGAGCAGATCGCCTGAAGTGTCGCTACCCCCGTCATCTTCATCAACAAAAGCCGACGCTACAACTGTCGCACGGAGACCGTCGCTACCCCCGCCGTCTTCGCCAACAAAAGCCGATGCTACAACCATCACACGGAGATCGGTGCTACCCCCACTATCTTCGAAAGCGTTCTTCGACTCCGATCACGCCAAGAAAGCCCGAAGAAGAAGAGAAGTCCAGCCGACCCACAAACCGTCGAAGCACCGGAGAAGTAGCCCACGTCGTTCGAAGAAGAAGACCGAGTTAACGCTGAAGCTAAAGCCAACGCAAGAAGCCAAAGCAAAGCCCTAGTAAAGCCCGCGTCAAAGCAACGCAATTGCCAAAGCCAAGCGACTACGCCGGCCACGAGCAAAAGCACCGCACGTTCTAGCCGATACGACGCGAAGTCCAGAAGAATGAAAGCATCGTAAGTCTCTCTCGACTACGTCCAAGCGCAAGCGCCGAAGCAAAGTAAAAGCCAGAGCCACGCCGGAGCCAAGCCAAAGCCAAAAAGCCGAAGCCAAAGTCGATGCCAAAAGCACGATCGACGTCGCGAACCGACGATCAAGGACGCCGAGGTCAAGCAAGGAGCGAGGAAGACCCGAAGACCGAGGAACAAAGCCGGAAAACCCCCTAGCCTAGAAAGCGCGAAGCACGGAAGGGACAAAGCAACGGTGGACATTCCTTAGCCTCTCCAAAACCCTCACCCTGTAAAGACCTCAATCCTGGGCAACCCCTTCAGAGCTCTCGCACGAACACCACGTGGAGACGCGGATCAAAGGGATCCTCTAGAAGATCTTTCCCACAAATCCCCTGATCAAAACTCGCTGCAACCCGAACTCGCTACACCCGAGCCACCCGGGTCCCGGCCACACTTGTAATCTGGTTTTGCGTAATAAAGACGACACGTACCTTTTCCGCGCATACACCCATATGAGTCTTTTTATTGGGTCCATCTATTTGCACTTATGGAATTAGTGATGGCACCCCGGTAAAAGCTTACAATTTTTTTCTATACCCCGTACCCTTATCCTCAACCTCCAGTCGTTTGCCATTGTTGCTGCCCTTATCCACTTCCTTATCCTCCCTCCTCCTCCTCCTCCTCCATTTTCCTCCTTTATCTTCTTCCTCCATTCTTCCCGTGCCAAACCCTTAAGTCTGTTGGCCCTCATCCCCCTTCCTCCTCTTCCCTCCTCCTTCCTCTTCCTGCCTGAATCCTTAGTCAATGGCCAACCTCGGTGGCAGCTCGCCAAAGAGGGGACGGTGGGTATATACCGATATCATCATGGGGGTGTCGGTAAGTACCCCACCAAACCCCTCTTTTAGTGGGCAGCCACCGACACGGTGTCAGCGGGCTACCACCTGGTCCACCGAGTGGCTTAGGGTTCAGGTGGGAAGATGAAGGAAGGATGATTGAGGAGGGAAGATGAGGAAGAAGGGGGAGGAGGGACAACGACTTAGGGTTCCGGCACGAAAAAGATAGAGGAGGAAGGAGGAGAGGAGGGAAGCCAGCGACTTAGGATTTTGACCCGGGGAAGAAGGAGGAAGGAGGCCATGCGGCAGAGAGGGCGGCGGGGCGAGACTAGATGGAGTGGGGATGGCTGAGGTAGCGGAGGGGTGGGCAGTCAGATATGGACAACGGCAACCGAGCTGGAAGTGAAGGGGTGCATTTTGGGATAACTATGGGTGACAAGACAAAAAAGTCAAAATTGGTTAGGGACCAAAAAAGATTCGGGTGCCCTCACAAAGTTCTTGGGTGCGAATAGATGGACTTGTCCTTGTTGCTCCTTTCATAACTGTTGGAAATAGATCTATGGTAGAGGCCTGCAGCGGAAGCAATGGGAAGGTCCAAAGACTGAGAGCGGTGTGCGTTACATATCAAAATTTTCATCGAAACGATCTACATATGCGTGTATGAATCTAGCATGACAACTACGCGAACTCCTAACGACGATCTAACGCGAAAGAACAATCTAGTATGTATGCATGTTCTATCTATGCTAGATCTACATGTTAGAGATCATACCTGCGTGCGGATTCTTTCACCGCGACAAGTTTCTTCTTTGTCGATGGAGACGGGCTCGGATCTGCTCGACATAACTTCGGTGCGATGGCCATAACTTTCTGCTCTGAACTCGGATTGGGCTGAAATTTGGACTATAGGTAGCCAACTTCGAGACGCAACGTTTGCAACAAGTTTCACCTCATTTGGACTTCTGTATCTCCCGAAATCGTAGAAACAATACTAATTTTCTGTGTAGATTCTGGACAGTAAAAGCTTGCGGGAGATGCCTTCTAGTTCACCCGATCTCACACAATGCACGGCACCTCGTCAATGGATCTCTGGGTGCCTCCATCCGACGAGCCTTCTCCTTCTACGAAATACCACGCGAGGAAGACGAGTCGCTATCCAATGGCG
The DNA here is from genome assembly GCA_947650365.1 of Chamaelirium japonicum. Classification (NCBI taxonomy): domain Eukaryota; kingdom Viridiplantae; phylum Streptophyta; class Magnoliopsida; order Liliales; family Melanthiaceae; genus Chamaelirium; species Chamaelirium japonicum. The sequence continues at coordinate 44,254,561 of OX393559.1, forward strand.
TAAGCGAGGGGGAGAGACGAGAGAGGAGAAGAGAAGAGAAGAGAAGAGAGGGGGCGGCTAGGTTTCCCCATGGCATGGCCAGCCCCTAGGGCTTGCATCCATAGCTGACCCCCCTCTCCCCTTTCCCTTATATAGGGCCGACCTATCCATATGGATAAGGATAGTACGGATAAGTTTGACTGATTCAAACCTCTCCCTATATATCTCTTCTTTTATCTCTATCTTTTCCTTTGGTTTTGAAAACGGTCAAAACCAGCCCATTTTATGTGCCTCATGACCGGCCCATTCATTGGAGGCAACCACCTCCTGAAACCAATGGGGCTGGCCTTGACCAGTCTCCCAACACTTAGGGCCGCCCCCCCTAGTGCATAGTGGCGCATGGTATGACCAAAACGCCCTTATGTCACTAGTTGCCCGTTCCTCGTGTACGAGACTTTGCAAGGCAGACATAAGTGAAGTGCACTAGTGATTTCACTATTCTTTGAGGTTCCCGTAGGGTGCCCCTAGTGAAGTCAACTAGTCAACTTGCAATATGTCCCGGTGCATCGCACCCATGTGGCAAAGTCCACTTATGGCAAGGAATTGCTACATGTGTCTCTGCGCTAACCTAGGGTATCCCCTTAGTGCACACACGTAGCTACGCATCTACCGTGCACCAGTACAAATCACTCACGGAGCGTAGGCTTGGACTTCTCGCTTCCTCTAACTACGTTCTATGTTTCGAGGAGATGGTACTAGGATCGTACATAATGTCGATAAGGTGGAACCTTCAGGGACTAGGGTTCATGGCTTCCAATTTAGACTCGATCGACACACTACCCGAGTGTACCATCGATCCTCTGAGTCCGAGTCAACCTGCGTGGCCACCCAGAGTGCGACGCAGACTGCACTCTAATTCCCCTGGACTTACTATGTTCTCCCTCATACCCCTACTCTCCGCTTAGTATGGTAAACTCGCTGTCTCTCCACTTGGTGCCATGATGCAACTCGAGCGGTGGAGAATATCGTCAGACTCGAGTGCGTATATGACTCGGTTCCTTCCAGGTTGACCACATATATCGTACCTCCGATTACTCTGACGAGCAACCGAAGCCGTCACAAGTCCAACTGATAACCACCTGGCCAGGGTTTAATATGACGTAGATCAGACCAAGGAACGCACCTCACGTTAGGGGTGTGGATAGCCTGCAGGAGTGACACGCTGATGCAACACCAGACGGGTAACCCAGTACACCGTGGTTTTGGATCACTGCATTCGGATCCTCACACATTGGTGCGCCAAAGCACCACACAAACTGGTTAGTCCACCAGACATGGTTCCTCAAGGTTTAGGACCGTTTTACCCTAAACAGAAACACGATTAAGTGCACCGGTGTCTGCTCACCGATCTATGCACCGTGTTGGTTCCGTTCGGTCACAGACACTGTGCCTAATAATGACCGTGGTGGAGACACCCACGCTCTGTCATCCCAACAGCTTATCCTGATAGGGCGACCAACCCTAATCAGAGTTGCGAACGTATTTAGGTTACATGGGACCAGTCCCTTGAGTCTCCCACTCAAGTGGATTACCATGTAGCCATGGCTCTCTGTTCTGTAATCAGAACACGTACTAAGGTACGTACCAATATGCAATCCTATACTATCAACCATACAAAGCTAAACTATATGTTTTTACGAGCTGTAGACCTCGCCAATTCTAACAATAACATGGTAGGTAATCACTAATGCTAATCCTCTTCACCAACAAAAAAAAGAAACTTAACTTAGTTTGGCAATCCCTTTTAATTGGCATTTAGCCCACTTATGCAGGTCTGTAGTGGCACCCCTACTAATCATGCAAAGTACCGACACTCATCCTTACTTCTATAATCATCCTAATCCTTCTCCCCGCCCACCCCATCGCTCGTTGTAGCCATTGTCATTGCCCTCCTCTTCATCTTCCTCTTCTTCAAAACTTTGATCCCATCCCGCCGATGTCATTAGGCGTCGAAGAAGGGGATTGACAATGTCTATGTGGGAACCAACTTCGACAAGATGGGATAATGTTTCAATAGAGAAGAAGAAGAGGAAATGAAGGAGGATAAGGAGAGCAACAACAAGGAGAACGAATAGTAAGCAAGCCAACATATTTCAAACTCCCACAAAAAACAATTGGAGAACAAATAGTTAGTCACATATTCCAATTTTAGTAGTTAAAACTGCAGCAATCTAATTAAACAACTGGAGTCTCAACTAAAACAAGCATAACTACTTGTTGTAATTAGACTAAGTGCATTTTCTCTTTTCCTTAATCAAAATATCGTTAATGAGATAATGGGTTGTTTTGCTGAATACATCATCCCTTGTACACCCGTCGGCTAGCTGAGGAGGTATTAGAAAGGTGGGAGGAGATAGTGGAGCTGGATGGTATGCCAGAGACCTCTTCCTTTTTTTTATTCTAGTTTTTATTTTTAATTTTGAGAAAAGGGGGAGGGGGGTTTACCGGCTCGATGGGACGAGATGGTGGATTGGTTGTAAGTGAGAACTACACAAAAGATGAGGGAAAGGAGGTGGGAAGAATAGCGTGCATGTGTGTATTAAAATAGATAGGGTTGTTGATAGAAAATAGGGGGAAAATGGTGTGCATGTTGTTGAAAATCTAACCGTTCTAAACTAGCAATAGTATGACTTAATTAAATTCTTAATATGCAAAGATTATTTTCATTAGCAAATATTATTTTTGTAAGTAAAGACAAGCCACAAATTTTTTTTAAAAATGGTTTGCGAAGGCAGAGTGGGTTCTATGGAACCGTCATTCACCTTGTCAAACTTTTCTAAGTAGAGAAAAATCATATTTAAATCATCTGTAATTATTTAGTGTTTTATATTAGATGCAAATCGATTTGATTAGATCTAACAATAGGGAGAGATGAGAGTTAAAATTTTTGGCCTGATGGTTGAATCGCGCTGGCGCTGTCACAAGAATCTTATTGCCCCCCCTTGTGCGGGTCTCGTGGTAACGGATTTCGGAGATACGACGACTCCTATCTGGCAACCTCCTTCTCGTCGGCACGGCTTCAAGAAGGCTTTGCGAACTTTGAACAACTCGCAGGAATCTAGCAAGACTCGAAAGAAGAGGAGATCCTCTTGGAACAAGGAGGCAGCACCGCAGAACAAGGTCGATCTGAGAGAGAGAGAGAGAGAGAGAGAGAGAGAGAGAGAGAGAGAGACATAGAGCAATTCCAGAATTTGGAGTGTGTCTTCTCCATGGCTGCACCAGGCCATATATAGGCCTCGAGCAGTTAATGGGAGACTGAAAAAGGGGAGATGTTCATGGGCTGCGATTAAGCCCATTAAGCCCGCACGTTATAGCTTGCAGAGAGCTTGCTCGTAACGGCTAGTAGCCAAAATAAAAATATTAAATATGATTAAAAGAAAAAAATAAAAAATAAGGCTGGTGTGGACTAGGTCGTTTTGAAGGTTCTATCGTGTCCGGGTTTGCGAGCGCACACACGTGCGCAACCAGCCCAAGCCCGGCTCGGCACGGCATGGCCTCGAGCAGTTAATGGGAGGCTGAAAAAGGGGAGCCACCGTTCATGGGTTGCGATTAAGCCCATTAACCCTACACGTTATAGCTTGCAGAGAGCTTGCTCGTAATGGTTAGTAGCCAAAATAAAAAATATTAAATGTGATTAAAAGAAAAAATAAAAATAAGGCTGGTGCGGATTAGGTCATTTTGAAGGTTCTATCGTGTCCGGGTCCTTGAGCACACACGCACGCGTCGCCTAGCCCAAGCCCGGCTCGGCACGGCACGACACGCACGCGCGCGTGTGTGAGCTTGTGGAGTCCCTCATTTAGTGTGATGACTAGTGGGGGGAAAGGGGGAATCATTTTTAAGTTAGTAAAGGGGTTTTTCCCTTACCGATATGGGACTAAACCCATTGTTGTTTTGTGTGGTTTTCAAACACAACCAACAATCCCCCGCAGTAGGCGTAGGTACCTTTTGGTTTGAACCTCCACACACACACACACACACACACACACACACACACACACACACACACACATATATATATATATATATATATATATATATATATATATATATATATATATATATATATATATATATATATATATATATATATATATATATAGAGAGAGAGAGAGAGAGAGAGAGAGAGAGAGGGTTGGGTTCGGGTGCGGCATCAAGCAGCCAACGATCGGGCCGGATCGGAGTGATAGGGGTGGCGTCAGCGACGGGCGTTCGATGATTGGCTGGCGATTAGTCATGATCGAGGTGACGGGCGATGGTTGGATGGAGTGTAGGGCAACGATTGGGTCGGATCGGGTCGATGAGTGCCGGTGCTGATAACGCAGGAGGTTATCAGGTAGTTGTAACTACTTGATAACGCAGGATGTTAGGATAACTGCTGTTAAGATAACTGCTGGCATGTGTAACCATCCCACTATCTATTGTAACCGATCCCACTATCTATTGTAACCGAATGAGTTATAAATGATGGACGTCAGATGCAATGAAAAATGATCTGAATGTATTAAGTTTCTTCAACAACTCTTCTTCTCTTTACTGTTTTTTACAAATCTTTCATGGTATCAGAGCCATGGTGAGAGCTCTTGAACCAACGTTCATCTCTCATTGATCTCTCTTCCCTTCAACATAACATGGCATCAGCTTCTTCCTCCATCACTGAATCATCACTATCCATCACCCCTTCTTCACCACCGAATATTTCCTCCTCCCCTCTCTTTCACCTCATTCGCAATCTTACCTCTCTTATCACCATAAAACTTGAGATCAACACGGATAATACGTCCAACTATCTCTTATGGCGCGCGCAGGTTTCCACTACGCTTCGTGCATATCAGGTGGATTCTCTTCTAACTCAACCTCCACCATCTTCTATTCTTTTGAATGATCAAGGCATCTCTGCTCCCAATCCCGCTTTTCTTGATTGGACTTTGTTTGATCAACAACTTCTTGCGGCTTTGTTTGCTACTCTTTCTTCTCCTGTCCTCCAATCAGTAGTTTCTTTCTCTCACGTCCGCGACGTTTGGGTAGCTTTGGAGAAGCGGTTTCTCTCATCCAATCGCTCCAATATTATGCACCTAAAATCTCAGATCCAGCAAATTAAGAAAGGCTCCACCACCACCTCTGCTTACATCCAAAATCTTAAACTTCTTGCTGATCACCTCGCTGCTGTTGGAGCCCCTTTATCTGATGAAGATCTCATTCTTCATGCTCTCAATGGTCTCCCCGAGCCCTACAACGCCTTCAAAACAACCATCCGCACTCGTCCTGGGTCTCTGACAATGGATGAATTCATCGCTCTTCTGATAACTGAAGAGATGAACATGCCGTCCTTACCATCCACTTCAGATCCGGTTCCTGTTGCTGCTGCCCTCACTGCTACTCATGGTGGTCGTGGCTGGCGTGGTGGCCGCGGTGGTCGTGGACGCCGTGGCGGCCGTATCCATTCTCGTGGTTACGACAACTCTTATGATAGTGGTCCTTTTGTTGGTGGACCCCTGCCTACTTCCGGTGGACGCTTTCCTCCACCCAGTCGTGGTCTCCTTGGTGCACCTCCTCCTGTTTGTTAGATTTGTTGGAAACCAGGCCACGTCGCTACTGACTGCTGGCATCGCAATAACAACAACTACGTGCCGGTGTCTCCTGCCACCCCTCGCCCTGCTCCAGCATCTTCCACTACTTCCTCTGCTGCCATGTTTGCAGCATGCCCTGGCACTTCCACTGCCCCGTGGTATGCAGATACGGGTGCGAGCAATCACATCACATCTGACCTCTCCAATCTCAGCATCAACCCTCAGCCCTACCATGGTATGGATACAGTCACAGTGGGCAATGGCCATTCTCTCTCTGTTTCTTATATTGGTGATGGTGTTCTTCCCACTCCCTCTGTCTCTTTTAATCTTCGTAATATTCTACATGTCCCTCACATCTCTTCCAACCTTCTCTCTGTCCAAAAATTTTGTCAGGATAATAATTGTCGTCTTATCTTTGACTCGGATGCGTTCTTTGTTCAGGACAAGTTCACGAGGAAGATGCTTTTTCACGGGCGCAGTGAGCATGGACTATACCCATTTTCCACGCTCTTCTCCTCTCCTTCGTCGTCTTCCGCTGCCGCCCTCACCGCGTCTTCCACTGCATCTTCCATGTGGCATGCTCGTTTGGGTCATCCGTCACAAGCTGTTCTTCGGCATCTTCAGCACGGCCTCTCTGTGCCTCGTCCTTTGTCTTTAGATTTTCATTGTGTCGTATGTAATCTTGGAAAAAGTCATAAATTGTCTTTTCCTTTATCTTATTCTACTGTCTCTCGCCCTCTTGAATTAGTGCATTCGGACATTTGGGGACCTTCCTCTGTTATTTCTGTTTCTGGCTATCGATTTTATATTATTTTTGTTGATGATTATTCTCGATTTACTTGGTTATTCCCATTAAAAAATAAATCTGATGCTCTACATGTGTTCTGTTTCTTTCGACGAATGGTTGAAAACTTACTTACCTCAAAAATTGGTACTCTTCGCACCGATGGCGGTGGAGAGTTTATCAATCATGCTTTTGCCTCTGAGCTCTCTGCTCATGGTATTTTTCACCAAGTTTCATGCCCCTATACTCCAGAACAAAATGGTGTTGCCGAACGCAAACATCGTCACCTAATTGAAATAACTGTCACTCTTCTCCAACATGCATCGATGCCCCCCATCTATTGGGTTGATTCTCTCTGCACCTCCACCTACCTCATCAATCGTCTCCCATCCCCTAATCTTGGTCACAAATCCCCTTTTGAACTTTTATTTCTTCGCAAACCTGATTACACCATGTTGCGCGTCTTCGGGTCCCTCTGCTTCCCGTGGTTGCGCCCTAATTCTGCACATAAATTTGATGCTCGTTCCGCCCGTTGCGCTTTTATTGGCTACTGTGCTCGCTCAAAAGGCTATCGCTGCCTCGATATTGCTTCTGGCCATGTCTTCGTTTCCCGTCATGTTGTTTTCCATGAGCACCTATTCCCCTTTTACAATGCTACACCATCACTACCCAGACGCACTCCTGGTGATATATCTCCATATCACGTCTTCTATCCCCCTGTCTTTTCTTCTGCCCATCCACAGCCTGAAGCCATCCCGGTGTCCTCACATCGGCCTGCATCTGAGCCCCCGCCTGCTCCTCAGCAACCGCCATCGCTCGCATCTGCCCTGCCTCGTCCTCCTTCATTGCCTCGCAGCCCCCGCTACACGGTGCCTCAACGCCGTGGCACCCAGCCTTCTGTTTCCTCTGCTCCACCTTCGCCCCTTGCCCCGCATACTATCATCCCAGCCACCACTGTCTTATCGCAACCAGAGCCGCCGGTTCATCCATCTAACTCTCATCCGATGGTCACCCGGTCTAAGTTGGGCATTTCTAAGCTAAAGACACCTACAAGCATGCTCGCGTCCTCTACCTCATCTGATGCGACTGAACCATCTAGCTACTCCGAGGCAATGAAACATCAGCACTGGCGTACAACTATGTCTACTGAGTTTCAGGCTCTTCAGGATCAAGGTACCTGGACACTCGTTCCACCCCCACGATCTGGTAATGTTATTGGCTGTCGTTGGATCTTTAAACTCAAGCGCAATCCAGATGGGTCCATCTCTCGGTATAAGGCCCGCCTCGTTGCGAAGGGCTTTCATCAACAAGAGGGTGTCGACTACCAGGACACCTTCAGTCCTGTGGTAAAGCAACCCACTATTCGCATTGTTCTCTCGCTTGCCCTTCATCATGGTTGGCCGCTTAAGCAGTTAGACGTATCCAACGCTTTCTTACATGGCTCTCTCTTTGAGCATGTCCTTATGCAACAACCACTTGGTTTTGAAGATCCCAGTTTTCCTGGATACGTGTGCAAGCTCCACAAAGCAATTTATGGCTTGAAACAGGCTCCGCGTGCGTGGTTCGAGGAGTTCTCCAAGTTTCTTCTCTCTTATGGTTTTCGAAGCAGTACAAATGACTCCTCCCTCTTTATCCGCCGTGATGCTGCCAGGATCGATCACTATCCTAGTTTTATATGTCGATGATATTCTCCTGACTGGTAGTGATCAACAATATATTTCTTCTCTTATTCACTTAATGGGCCAGAGATTTGCTCTTAAGGATTTGGGGCCTCTCCACCATTTCCTCGGCGTTTCAATTCAAGCCAATGCATCAGGGTTGCTTCTACATCAACGCCGGTATGCTCTTGATATTGTTCACCAAGCTGGTATGGTCAACTGCAAGCCATCAGCCACGCCAGTTTCTACCAAGAAGTCACTAACTGTTTCCAGCCCTTTCTCGGATCCCACTCTTTACCGTCGCCTTGCTGGGATGCTTCAATACTTGACGATCACTCGTCCGGACTTGTCCTTTGCTGTTAATTCCATTTGTCAACATATGCATGCTCCCACAGATGCACATTTCATAGATCTTAAACGTATCATTCGCTATGTTCGAGGTACTATTGATTATGGCCTACAGTTCTCTCCCGGTTCGTTCACTCTTCGCGCCTATTCGGATGCAGACTGGGCTGGCGATACTGTTGACTGGAAATCTACTTCTGGAATTTGTCTTATGCTTGGCCCAAATCTTATTTACTGGTCTGCAAAGAAGCAACCCACAGTTGCACGATCCTCTACCGAATCCGAATATCGAAGCCTCGCATCAGCTGCTGCCGACCTGTCTTGGGTGCTCATGATCATGCGAGATCTTGGTATTCGTTCTCCTGAGCTTCCACTCATTTGGTGCGATAATATTTCTGCGATTTCTCTGGCATCCAACCCGGTCTTCCATGCTAGGACCAAACATATTGAAGTCGATTACCACTTCATCCGCGAGAAAGTTGTCAACAAAGAGATCGGGGTACGCCATGTTTCCACAGTTGATCAGATCGCAGATATCTTTACGAAGGCTCTGTCTACTGCTCGTTTTCGACTACTGCGTGACAAACTCATGGTCCATACCGATCATTCGTTTGAGGGGGGGTGATAACGCAGGAGGTTATCAGGTAGTTGTAACTACTTGATAACGCAGGATGTTAGGATAACTGCAGTTAAGATAACTGCTGGCATGTGTAACCATCCCACTATCTATTGTAACCGATCCCACTATCTATTGTAACCGAATGAGTTATAAATGATGGACGTCAGATGCAATGAAAAATGATCTGAACATATTAAGTTTCTTCAACATCTCTTCTTCTCTTTACTGTTTTTTACAAATCTTTCAGGTGCGTCGATGATCCAACAAACCTAAGGACGTCTGGGTCATAGAAAAGAAGAGAGAGAGAGCGAGAGAGAGAGAGAGAGAGAGGGAGATCGGAGGACTAATTTTTTGAGTAAATTATTTAGAAATGGAGAGGAAACGAGGGACTAATTATAGATTTTTAGGGTGTGAATAATTTTTTTTTTTAAAAAAACGTTTTTCAATTTTCAGTGGCCTCCAGCGTTCTTGCGGTTTCTCCCAGCTCCTAGGGCACACGATAAAGCTTACTAGAAGGAAACCAGTGAGTGAGCGAGAGAGAGAGAGAGAGAGAGAGAGCGAGTAGAAGCGAAGATGAGTGGGTCAGACGGAGGGGATAAGGGTCTGCTGTGGAGGCTTCCGGTGGTCCGATTGAAGGACCTCGGCAAGCTGGGCCCCGGTATCGGTTTCGGCGCCGGATGCGGCGTCGGTTTCGGTGTCGGCCTCTTCGGAGGTCAGTCTCTCTCTCTCTCTCTCTCTCTCTCTCTCTCTTAATATGTGGAATAAAAACAAGAATGGGTTCCCATGTACTCAGAGATTGGCTACACATATACCAGGAATCAAGCGAAAATCTCGAATCCTGAGGTTTTAATGGGAGATCGCAGTCTTTTTACCTGTGAACCCAACAATCTAGTTCAGTGACCTGAATGGTTGTGGAATCAAATGGAGAAACTTGGCGAGGACTGTAGTCCAAATGAGAGGCTTCTATTCCATATTTTTCTCTCTTTCTTAAAGATATTTATTATATATAAAAAAATATAAGTAGATATGCTCAATTCCATTGAGTCTTAGCTTGGCCAGAACCGTGAAGTGGTCTGTTGTAATGTTTGAAGTGTAGGTTTTCCTTATTTTAGTACTTAAATTGTTCTAATTTATATTTTATTTCTGAGTTCATTTTACAATTTAATTTGTTATATTTTCTTATAAAATTATATGGGCTTATACAAGAATATAAGTAACAAAGTAAGTTCTGGATGATACACTGATGTATATTTTGTCGAGATCCTAAAAGATCTATAGGGGGGAAGGGGGAGGAGGAGAAATGAGAAATTGCAGACTTATCGCGTAAGTTGTTAGACTGATTGCATAAAGCTTTAGCAAAGAACCAATGAATGGTTAACATGTTATTCCTTTAAATTTAAAAGTAAATAAACAAACAAGATTAGATGTACTGGTTAGGGTCTAGAGGGGCATGGACGCTACCCTAAGAATAAGACTTATAGTCTCATTCTTCGTGCAAGTGAGGTGAATGTTTTGCTCTCAAGGTACAACGAACCCCGGACTAGGTACTCTTTGATCCAGGCTTGACTCGATTGGACAATGAACCCCTCTGATCACGTGAACCGTTTGCCAAGGTTTGAGATTTCGATTTCGTGTCTGGTTTCGATCTTTATTGAAACCAAAATTTTGGAATTTTGGCCGAAATGTGAGAAGATTCGAAATGGTAAAAAAGGGCCGAATTTGTGGATTTCATTTATTTGAAATTTGAAATTTAAGTCTTTTATAGTTGTGCATACATATTTACTTGAATGGTTTAAAGAAAACACATACCAAACACGTAGTAAGCTTACATGGACCATGATAACCAATGTGGAATACCAATAAACTTAAAAAAAGCCTTAATAATCTCCATATATTTACATAAACTCGAAATCCGTCCAAATATGCCATTGGTTTTCGAACACACGTGATTTTAGAGGGAATCTCATCGAAAGACACCGTAAGCATAGTTGTCAAGGGTCAAGGCGAGGCTAGACGCCCGGAGGGAGCCTAGGAGGCATGACCTTATGTGCATAGGCGTGACCTTATGTGCATAGACATTCTCCAGGCACGAGTATATATGTATAGTCTATACTTGCATGTATATATGTAATAGAAAGTAATATAACACCTTACTAACATGAAATTGAACATATTATAGTCAAATGCATGCAACGCAATGACACGTACATAGTATAAACAAATAAACAACAAAAGAAACAAATAGAATACAAACACTTACTAATGTAAAATTAAGCATATTCTAATCAAATGCATGCAACACAATGAACATATAATATAAACAAGTATACAACGACAAAATGAACAAAGAAGATAGGGGCGAGTTGGGCTTTACTTAAAAAAAAAAAAATCATTGCCTAAAACTAGGCGTGCGCCTAGCCTAGGCTGCCGCTTAGTGAGGTGCGCCTGGGCGCACTGGGGTCTAGCTGTCTCCGGGCGCCTAGGCGCGTGCCTTGATAACAATGACCGTAAGAGCCAATGACATCTAATTTCGAGGTCCCCACAGTATCTGGTCGAAATTTCGTCGATATCTCGCTGAATTCTCACATTTCGATTGGAATTTTGCTGGTTTCAGTCGAAATTCACCGAAATGCCCCGAAGTCATCGGAAATCCTGACTTTTAGGGTTTCACATGGTTGTTTCGTTTCGTTAGTGGTGGAAACCGAAATTTTGACATTTCGAACGAAATCTCAATCCATGCCGCCTGCCCAACAAAGAATTGAAAAAATTGAAATTGGATGAAGGAGAGGAAGATATAGGAAAAGTAAATATAACCTCACTTAGCACATCTTGGCTGAAGAAGGAAAAGAGCTCAGCATGTTAGAAAAGAACTAGGATGTCCCTTATGTACAAGGAAATCCCATCACAATAGTCCATGGTCAGACTCAAAGATAATGAGCAAATGATTGTAACAAGCTGTCCATTAACTTAGCCCTATTACTCTTCGGTCAACGACTCTCAAATGTCTACTGCATTGGATTAATTGCTCAACCGCTAAAACGGATAACGATCCATTATAGCTTTAGACCTAAAAGAATTAAGGAAATGCAAGAAAAAATACCAAACATACCCACATTTGAGCCTAAACAAGATCTGAATATGGCACAATGCAGCTCGGCTTGGCTCAGTTCCCTTGCATACTGGTGTGTATTTATAAACAAATGAGTAAATTAGCCTTGAAGTGCAACGTATATGTGAGTTACCTTATGCTTCAAATCGAACAAAAACTTTTCTAGGAGATGAAGGGAGTTCAAAATTTTGAATCTTCCTCCAACAATTCCATACATTGTTCAAATTTTAAATATGTTAAAATATACGATAATTAAAAGAATGTTGGGTTGCACTCTATTGTGCAATGGGTGAAGGTGTCTTTCGGACTTGAACCTTCACCTAGCATAAAAAATTTCTATACAAAGGAATCATGGTGAATTAGGTCTCAAACTAGGTCCTTTGAGCCAGAATTCAATTATCACACAAATAATACATGGAACCAGGGTTCAAAGCAGGTTGGCATGTTACAACTATGCATTGATACCTTGCTTCTTCATGAAAGTTATTAGGGAATAGCCCAATTCACAGAATCGGTGCCTCATGACTTTGTATAGTCAGTGTAGGTGAGTCCTTGATGCAGGAGCAACGTTGAAAAAAAAAACTATACATGTTATATTTCCTTGCGGGTACAACCAAAGCTAGGGTACATTGATGGCAACGTTGGAGGCCAGTGGGCTTGAAGGTACACTTCGGATGTGCATGTTTGCATCTGGCCCGTTCCTGGCTCTGGTTGAAATGGAGGATGGATATAATTTATTTTTGTATTGTGAAGTCTTCTCCTTGTTCTTTAGCTAAATTCATTATTTTTGGTTGTGGATTCAACAAGAAGAACACGGATTTGTTTGCGCTGTTTATTGGCCAAGAAATGCATTAATTTCCCTAGGAGCATGCTACATAAGATGTGATTTTGCGGAATCATGTTTCCTTGTGCATGACACATGTCTAATGTGATCCTGGTTGTTTTACTGCACTGTGACACTTGTATTCTTGCTTATTATTTCGTTCGCTAATGTAACATGAATAAGTACTTTGAATGCAAGAAAATCATTTTTGGTTACAAAGTGCACAAACACGTGTGATACCTTTATCCGTTCCACACGTGACACATTGTTGTTGTTGACCAGATCATAACTTAAAGCACTGGTAGCAAGAAATTGAGCGAGGTTATATTCCTTATCCTTAACTCGCATGAACAATTAAAAACTAGAGTCTTTGACCCAGTTGCAAAATCTGACAAGTTTTTCTTCGCTCCATTCTTCAAATGATTAAATCTTATCACTATATATATTTTTCACTAAAAAAACAGAAGTTGACACTTAACGGGTTGTGGATCCATTTTGTGTTGTTGCGTAGATCCTCACCCAAAATTTGGAGGATATGATGCCCATATCCTTGCCATATCTCTATATCAATCTCATATCACGTTCTCTTATCTACAATTTATTGTCATTGCACATATGTGTCAGGCTACTGTAACTGTGTAAAATTTTCAGTATTAGTAATTTCTGAGGTTGTGTTTTAGCTTCATGCTTGTGTGAGAAGTGTATAATGCTATAATTGTTTCTCTCTATATCCTTCATCAATTTAATCAAATATTCACTCTTCAAAAAGTGTATCTATATAAACCTCTATAGAGCAAAACATTATTTTCTTTCCTACATATTAAAGCTATCATACTTGTTTAATTACCTAATTCATTCAATTGGCTAATGGACGCAACAAGCAACACCTCACTTCCAAGAAAACGGTAGTTGAAAAGAGTTTGTCCACATCTACTATGACTGAATGCTAGACGGAATGAGACAATTCTTTTAACAAAGAGAAATTTGCAAGTGAGGCGCCCCATGTTCAATAATAGATAAAATATAACAAAATAATGTATCTCTCATCCTCTTCTTCAATCACCTTTTCACTCATCTTCCTCTTCTCTATCTATCTGTCCACTTTGTGTTAGTACCTCATCTCAGTAGTAACAAATGCTTATGAACAAATATGCAAAATGACCTTGAATGAGCAGGGATTATTCCAACCCTCAATTCCTTCCATTGATTGAGGTTGTGAGACTACCTTGATGCGGTTCTTCCATCATCTTGGATGTGAGGATGCAGCCAAAGTGGTGTTTGGCATGTGAGTTGTCCCCAATTGTTGTAGAGGTCACCTAGAAACTTTTGGTTGCATCAAGAGCAAACGTGATGTTGCCTTTATATATTCACTCTCCTATTTAGAGTTTGCATTGCCCTTGTGCCTCTCGTCATAAGAAAAAGTGTCATGTAGGTCAAAATGGTTCTATGGTATAGGCAAAGGCCGCCTTTACATGCATCTTTTGTGTTGGGTGTCTGAGACTCTGAGATTGGTTCTGATAAAAGGATTCACCATCAATGTGATTCTTTGCTAGTAGTTTCAGTATCAGCAAATATAAATTTCTGTATATCTAATAGTATAATACTAAAATGGGGCCCTCTCTCCCTTGTTGTGACTCGTGGACCTCTTTTAAAGAGCCAGAATCCTTCTCCTATGTGTGAACGTAGCTCTCTCTCCCATAAATCCTATTAAAACCTACTATAAAGATGATAAATTCACATTTAATAGTTATTGATATTAATTAGGAAAACCATTAGTAGTATCTTTCTCTCTAACAAATGAATCACACCCCAACAAGTGAATCACATTCACTCCAGATTGCACACTTCTTCGAGCGACTATGATGTTGTCTATGTCAAGTGGCGTGCATCAAGTTCATCTGGGCATTGTTCGGGTTTCTTACTACTGTATGTATTGTCTTGTGCCTAAACCCTGTTTCTTTGGCCATGTATGTTTAGGCTTGTCCCTAAACCCTATTTCTTGAGGCGTTCCACCTCGTACCAATTCCACATCCCTACCGAAGTCTATTTGATATTGGATGATAGGACCCTCTCAGTGCCTATCTAACATGAACTTGTCCAAAAGGTTATTCATTTTTCCAGTCATCTGATAAACATAAGAAATCAGATCCACGTGTTCCACTCATAATATATTGTTAGACCGTTTAAATTCCATTTGGATCATGGTTTGAGAATTTGGGTTCGGATCCCTCAGGCCATGATTTGGATTTTGAACATCAGTCTGATCTAGTTGTTTCTCATCCAGGTTTCACAGGAGTAAGGTTTAAAATCACGTTATCGGTCGGCCCTAAACCGGTATGTACTGGCCGGTACGTACCGGTATCGGCCGATACGGACTGATATCGGTTGAGGAAAAAAACCAAAAAAAAAAAAAAAAAATTGTCAGTACCGGTCCGTACCGGCCTGAACTGGCCGATACAAACCGGTACAGGCCAGGTATCGGGATCGGATATAGTACCGGTCTTGAAGCGGCTAAAACCGGTACGTACCGATATCGGCCGAGATTTAAAACTATGCACAGGAGCACTGGACCTGAGAAATAGCCGAACAAGTTACATTGGAAATGCCTTGTTCTGGTCTTTAACTTGTTTTGTTTCCAATCATGTGCAGTTTTGAGGTATGCATTTTTTATTCCAATTTGCTACATGCATGTGTAGCCACTAGCCAGCAATGCAATTTAAAGGAAGGTGGTTTCTACGACTGAAAAGTGGTACAAAGAATGAGATTTGATCTCACGCACTAAAACAGATAGAGAGTTGGCGTGTGGGGAAGCACAAGGTCTAACTTTACTGCATTATTGAAAGTGGAAATAGTGTTTATGCTCTTTGTAAATTTATCTATCAAACTAGATAGACGTAAATACTTTAGTATGTGTGCGGAGTTGGCTGAAGACATCCCATGTAACTTTGTTTGCTTGCTTGTCTCATGCATATGGACATGTTTTCCTTTCTCTCTTTGAACCAGGTGCAGGCTTAGGGGCTGGATTTCCTGGTTTACAGTTTGGGGTTGGAATTGGTGCTGGATGTGGAATAGGTTTGGGTTTCGGTTATGGTATGGGTAAAGGAATTGCATATGATGATAAGCAAAGGTATACAAATGTGGGAAAGCTATTTCGCGATATGGGAAATCTCCCTCCTCAGTAAGTACTTTCTGACTTTTGGTGATGGATCATCCATCAGATGAAGTGTTATTTACCTTTGAAATCTGACAGTCAAGTTCCTTAAACAATATGCCTCGGATTCACTTATAGATTTCTAAAAGCTCAAAAACAGATTGTGGTCTCCTGTTTATTTGAGGATTCTTCAATATCCGTAGACACACAAATCGAATAGTAAATTACTAACAAAAGTAATAGAAATACAAAACGTCACATACAAATTTGATGGAGGAGGTGCCAAAACCAATCCAGATGAGTGAATGGCAGGGTTTCAAGGATAAAAGGACATCATTTTAAGACTTTTTATTCAAGTTAATTAGCGATATTCTGGGTCTCCATCATATGACTGTAAATGATAATGCTTTCATTCACTATTGCTAGCAGACTTCCATTATATATGGAGCAATTATGGATTGCGAGGAGGATCACATTGCCATAGATTGCACATCTACAAAAAATAGCACATTCTAAAACCTGTAGGTGTATCAAATGTGCTCCTCAAGTTAAGGGGTAAAATGGATGGTCGACAAAGCCTTTTCGATTTGATACACCTGTCCGTAGACCCATCGTTTTTTGATCCATATTTTTACCCGTCATCCAAACCGTTGGATAAAGGTTTCAGAATTTGCTGATTTTTTGCGAGAAGAATCTCGTTGCCTTAGGGGGTGTTAATCAATTGAGATTTTAAAATCATTATTCAGGAGTTCGTGGACTTGTGGTCTTTGAGAGTCCGCGGACTTTTTTTAAAGAGTCTTTGGGTTTTTTTAGGAGTCTGCAGACTTTTTTGAGAAGTCCACGGTCTCATAAATCCCTTTTTTAGGAGTTCACGTGGGATTTTTGTTGTGGACTTGGACATAAAATCACATTTGACTAACATATTTGAAGAACAATTTTGATGAATTTTGAAGGCCTAATACGAAAAGTATTAATACGTTCATTAAAAAAATATACAAGAACAATGAATCAAAATTAAACTCGATTTAACCAACATTGTCTCTGCCATCCAAGATTGCCTCACCACGTTGGATAAATAGTTTGATCAATTTTTACATAAGTCAAATGGTAAAAAAAATTAATATCAAAGATTTTAGTAATTTTACATATAGAAATTGATAATTTTTTTTATAAATAAGATCATATTTCAAACAAGATTATCAATTGTATCATGCCAAAAGACTTTAGCATACCATCAACCAAGGAGGTCATTTCCAAAAATAACATACAAATTGGAAGTAGCATATTAATTAAAATAACGAGTCAAATATATGATCGAGGAGGCAGGCGTTACGACGGAGCCGGATGGGCGTCGCGATCGGCACCAGACGAGAATTACGATTGGAGTCGGACGGGCGTCGTGATCAGAACTGGATGGATCCAGAGGGTCTCTCTCTCTCTCTTTCTCTCTCTCCCTCTACTGTATTTTGTTCCGACCGGGGGGGGGGGGGGGGCGAAGGGAGAGGGCGATCGAGAGGGGTTGGGTATACCCAAAGAAGAGGAAGGAGGAAGATACCTAAAAGAGGAGAATGAGGGTTGCTGGGGATTCGACGTTGGCTTCCACGATCACGAGCACGGGTGCTAGGGTTCCGGGAGATGCCGATGATACATTTCAAAGAGAAAGTCTGACGTAGGGGATTTAAAATTCTACCTTTGAGGTGGAACTTTTGATGGGCAAAAAGTATATATACTTGGGTTTGTAAATCCCTTTTGTTATGAAGTCATGGACTTGTACCATGATTATTGACCAACGCCTAACTTAGGAGTCCAAGGTCATATAAAATATTGACTAACGCCTGGATTAGGAGTTCACGTTGTGGACTCCGCAACCACTAACGCTTAAATCTACAATACTATAAAGAAGTTCAGAACCACTACTGATGTAATCCTAAATACAATGAACTCTTCACCAAATCCTAATTGACTAACACCCCCTTACATTGCACATCCCCAAAAAATCTGTACATTCTAAAACCTCTAGGTGTATCAAATCTAAAAGGCTTTGTCGACCGTCCATTTTAATCGTTAACTTAAGGAGCACATTTGATACACCTAGAGGGTATAGAATGTACAGATTTTTTGAGGATGTGCAATCTAAGGCAATATGATCCTCACAAAAAATCAGTAAATTTTGAAGCCTCTATCCAACGGTTTGGATGACGGGTAAAAGTATGGGTCAAAAAACGGTTATATATATATATATATATATATATATATATATATATATATATATATATATATATATATATATATATATATATATATATATATATATATATATATATATATATATATAGGATCGGGATTCGCATCCAACTGTTCTGGTACCAATACATCCATAGATGTTCATAGAGGTTTCGAAATTTGCTAAAATTTGGTGTGGATGATCACTTTCCTATAGATAGCACGCCTCCAAAAAAATTAAGACATTCTAAACCTTCTTGATGTGTCAAATGATCATCGTCAAATAAACGGTTAAAATGAATGGTTGATAAAGCTCTTCTCATTCTAGAAATTTTAGAATGTTCTAATTTTTTGTGTACGTGCTATTTATAGGAATGTGATCATCCTCACCAAATTTCAGTAAATTTTAAAATCTCTACGAAGTTGTATGGGTGTGTTGGCACCAGTGTTGGTACCAGAAGTGTTGACTGTTGATCTTGATCTATATAGGGTCGAGATCCGCAACCAACTGTTATGGTGCCAACACATCCATAAAGGTTTCGAAATTTGCTAAAATTTGGTGTGGATGATCACTTTCCTATAGATTGCACTCTCCAAAAAATTAAGACATTCTAAAACTTTTAGATGCGTCAAGTGATCATCCTCAAATAAAATGTTAAAATTAATGGTTGATAAATCTCTTCACATTTGATTTAGCTAGAAATTTTAAAAAGTTCTAATTTTTTGTGTGTGTGCTATCTATAGGAATGTGATCATCCTCACCAAATTTCAGTAAATTTCAGTAGATTTCAAAACCCACATATATATCTAGTGGAAGCCCGTGGCGATCGGTATGCAGCAGGCGCCTTCGGCGCAACTGTCGGCACGACAATGACCACCTTCGACGGTTAAACACAATCGGTTAATTTTGGCGTCAGCACACACCTTCGACAACAATACCTTGTTCCGGTGGCCCTGCCCTGGTCGACCAGTGACCACCGTCACTGCCTACGTACTGTTAGGACGGTCATAGTCCCCGAAGTGGTCACCTTCGATGGCAACTCCCACAGAGACCGAACTACACAGACCAAGGGAGGCCATTGCCCCCCTTAAATTTTGGGTTGGGTAAATTACACTTTGCCCCCCTAAAGTTTGGCACAAAAACACTTAACCTCCCTATAGTTTAAAAACTATATTTTTCTCCCTACACTTCAGTTTTAATCAGATAAAATTATCAAATGAGGAAATAATTAGTTGGCTAAGGGGAGTATTGTGGTAACATTTCAAAAAAACTCTTATACCTTCTGTTTCATCAGAGCCGTCCAAACAATAGACTCGGTACTTGGGGGTCATTATGCGGACTTGGCATATCAATCTTTGGTGTGGGTGGAGACCAAAAAAGTTTTATTTTTTATTTTTTGGGAAATAGAGACCAAAGACGGACATCATTTTTGCTATCCTATTCACTTGTCTATGGCCCAATCGTATGCTGCCACATTGTCCATTAGAAATGCCATAATAGAGCAAGTGTAGTCCTATAGCTAGGGGTGGCAATCCTTGACCCGACCCACCAACCCGACCCGAAGTTAGCGGGTTTGGGTTTGGCCTAAACGGGTTCGGGTCATAAACGGTTCGACCCCATTGACCCGTTTATTTAATGGGTCGGGTTCGGGTTTGTACTTATAACCCGATTGACCCGACTTTACCCGTTTAACAAATGGGTCGTGTCAACCCGACCCGACCCAACCCGATCAAACCCGGCCCAATTTGACTTGTCTTGACCCAACCCTGCAAGTATACATGGGTTCTGTTGACCCAACCCGAGCCAACCCGGCCCGACCCGTTTAATAAACGGGTTAAACGGGTCGGGTCAGGTCAACTGGTTTATTAGGCGGGTCGGGTTTGGGTTTAAGTTTTTGACCCGTTTATGAAACGGGTCGGGTTCTGGTTTGAACTTATACCCCGATTGACTCGACTTGACCCGTTTACCATATGGGTCGTGTCAACCCGACCCAACCCGATCAAACCCGGCCCAATCCGACTTGTCTTAACCCAACCCGGCAAGTTTACATGGATTCTGTTGACCCAACCCAAGCCAACCCGACCCGACCCGACCCGTTTAGTAAACGGGTTAAACGGGTCGGGCCGGGTCAACCTATGTCTCAACCCGACCCGAACCGACCCGGCCCGGCCCATTGCCACCCCTACCTGTAGCAAGTGTAGCCTATTGTGCCCTTTCTTTTGAATGATGTGGTTGACCCAACCCCGCAAGTATACATGAGTTCTGTTGACCCAACCCGGCCTGGTCCGACCCGACCTGTTTAGTAAACGAGTTAAATGGGTCGGGTCAGGTCAACCAGTTTATTAGGCGGGTCGGGTTTGGGTTTAAGTTTTTGACCCGTTCATGAAACGGGTCGGGTTCGGGTTTGAACTTATACCCCGATTGACCCGACTTGACCCGTTTACCAAATGGGTCGTGTTAACCCGACCCGACCCGACCCAACCCGATCAAACCCGGCCCAATCCGACTTGTCTTAACCCAACCCGGCAAGTTTACATGGATTCTGTTGACCCAACCCAAGCCAACTCGACTCGACCCGACCCGTTTGGTAAACGGGTTGGGCCGGGTCAACCTATGTCTCAACCCAACCCGAACCCGACCCGACCCGGCCCATTGCCACCCCTACCTGTAGCAAGTGTAGTCCATTATGCCCTTTCTTTTGGATGATATGGCAGCCCACAATTGGATAAAAAGCAATTGCAGCAAATCGGATAGCAAAAATGCTCTCTCAAAAAAAGCTGTGCAAAGAGGACGGGAGAGAGAGAAAGAGAGATGTGGCAGCCCACAATTGGGTAATAAGCAAGTGCAGCAAATCGGATAGCAAAAATGGCTCTCCTAAATGGGAGAGTGGGGACCACGGAGAGAGAGAGAGAGAGAGAGAGAGAGAGAGAGAGATTTCAGTCCAAGCAATGCAATCGGGTAGGCTCTCCTACATAAGGGGTGGGGACCACGGAGAGAGGGAGAGAGATTTCAGCCCATATAATAAAGAAGAGAAAGGATGTGCCACATGTCATGTTTCAATAGGGTATAAGATATTTATCCATAGTGGAAAAACGTGTGAACAATAGTGATATTACCAAACATATCCTTGATTTTTTACATAAAACCCCTCAAATATATTTTGTCATAGATTTTTTTATAATCCAGTCCTCAAATCATATATTACTTTCCCCCTCAATCACATCCCTCCATTTCAAATCCATTTAAAATCAACCGTAGTTATCCCCCTTCCTAGGTGAATCTCACTCTTCTTAAGGGCTATTTAATTTGTTCCCTACAAATCTGAGACTTTGTGAATATAATCGGACGGTCTGAAATATATATGGCATAGTGGCACGGTTGTAAATAAAACGAACGCGCTGTGATATGTATTATACTTGCCCCCTAAAGTTTAGCACAAAAACACTTAACCCCCCTATAGTTTAAAAACTATATTTTGCTCCCTACACTTCAGTTTTAATCAGATAAAATTATCAAATGAGGAAATAATTAGTTGGCAAAGGGGAGTATTGTGGTAACATTTCAAAAAAACTCTTATACCTTCTATTTCATCAGAGCCGTCCAAACAATAGACCCGGTACTTGGGGGTCATTATGCGGACTTGGAAGATCATTCTTTGGTATGGGTGGAGACCAAAAAAGTTTTATTTTTTATTTTTTGGGAAATAGAGACCAAAGACGGACATCATTTTTGTTATCCTATTCACTTGCCTATGGCCCAATCGTATGTTGCCACATTGTCCATTAGAAAGGACATAATAGAGCAAATATAGTCCTGTAGCTAGGGGTGGCAATCCTTGACCCGACCCGCCAACCCGACCCGAAGTTAGCGGGTTTGGGTTTGGCCTAAACGGGTTCGGGTCATAAACAGGTCGACCCGTTTATTTAATGGGTCGGGTTCGGGTTTGTACTTATAACCCGATTGACCCGACTTGACCCGTTTACCAAATGGGTCGTGTCAACCCGACCCGACCCAACCCGATCAAACCCGGCCCAATCTGACTTGTCTTCACCCAACCCCGCAAGTATACATGGGTTCTGTTGACCCAACCCGAGCCAACCCGGCCCGGCCCGACCCGACCCGTTTAGTAAACGGGTTAAACGGGTCGGGTCAGGTCAATCGGTTTATTAGGCGGGTCGGGTTTGGGTTTAAGTTTTTGACCCGTTTATGAAACGGGTCGGGTTCGGGTTTGAACTTATACCGCGATTGACCCGACTTGACCCGTTTACCAAATGGATCGTGTTAACCTGACCCGACCCGACCCAACCTGACCCAACCCGATCAAATCCGGCCCAATCCGACTTGTCTTAATCCAACTCGGCAAGTTTACATGGATTCTGTTGACCCAACCCAAGCCAACCCGACTCGACCCGACTCGTTTAGTAAACGGGTTAAACGGGTCGGGCCGGGTCAACCTATGTCTCAACCCGACCCGAACCCGACCCGACCCGGCCCGGCCCGGCCCATTGCCACCTCTACCTGTAGCAAGTGTAGCCTATTATGCCCTTTCTTTTGGATGATGTGGTTGACCCAACCCCGCAAGTATACATGGTTTTGTTGACCCAACCCGAGCCAACCCGGCCCGGCCCGACCCGTTTAGTAAACGGGTTAAACGGGTTGGATCAGGTCAACCAGTTTATTAGGCGGGTTGGGTTTGGGTTTAAGTTTTTGACCCGTTTATGAAACGGGTAGGGTTCGGGTTTGACCTTATACCCCGATTGACCCGACTTGACCCGTTTACCAAATGGGTCGTGTCAACCCGACCCGACCCAACCCGACCCGATCAAACCTGGCCCAATCCGACTTGTCTTAACCCAACCCGTCAAGTTTACATGGATTTTGTTGACCCAACCCAAGCCAACCCGACCGAACCCGTTTAGTAAACGGGTTAAACGGGTCGGGCCGGGTCAACCTATGTCTCAACCCGACCTGGCCCATTGCCACCCCTACCTGTAGCAAGTGTAGCCTATTATGCCCTTTCTTTTGGATGATGTGGCAGCCCACAATTGGATAAAAAGTAAGTGTAGCAAATCGAATAGCAAAAATGCTCTCTCAAAAAAAGCTGTGCAAAGGGGACGCGAGAGAGAGAGAGAGATATGGCAGCCCACAATTGGGTAATAAGCAAGTGCAGCAAATCGGATAGCAAAAATGGCTCTCATAAATGGGCGGGTGGGGACCACGGAGAGTGAGATTTCAGCCCAAGCAATGCAATCGGGTAGGCTCTCCTAAATGGGGGGTGGGGACCACGGAGAGAGGGAGAGAGAGATTTCAGCCCATATAATAAAGAAGAGAAAGGATGTGCCACGTGTCATGTTTCAATAGGGTATAAGATATTTATCTATAGTGAAAAAACGTGTGAACAATAGTGATATTACCAAACATATCCCTGATTTTTTACATCAAAACCCCTCAAATATATTTTGTCATAGATTTTTTTATAATCCAGTCCTCAAATCATATATTACTTCTCCTCTTAATCACATCCCTCCATCTCAACTCTATTTAAAATCAACCGTAGTTATCCCCCTTCCTAGGTGAATCTCACTTGTCTTAAGGGATATTTAATTCGTTCCCTACAAATATGAGCCTTTGTGAATATAATCGGACTGTCTGAAATATATATGACATAGTGGCACGGTTGTAAATAAAACGAACGTGCTGTGATATATATATATATATATATATATATATATATATATATATATATATATATATATATATATATATATATATAACGTGCATCTGACGGCTGCGGTGCAGTGCCGCACGCACCGCATGCCGCATTATAGCATTTCTCTCTCTCTCTCTCTCTCAATATATATATATATATATATATATATATATATATATATATATATATATATATATATATATATATATATATATATATATATATATATATATATAGGATCGGGATCCGCATCCAACTGTTCTGGTGCCAATACATCCATAGATGTTCATAGAGGTTTCAAAATTTGCTAAAATTTGGTGTGGATGATCACTTTCCTATAGATAGCACGCCTCCAAAAAAATTAAGACATTCTAAAACTTCTTGATGTATCAAATGATCATCTTCAAATAAACGGTTAAAATGAATGGTTGATAAAGCTCTTCACATTCTAGAAATTTTAGAATGTTCTAATTTTTTGTGTACGTGCTATTTATAGGAATTTGATCATCCTGACCAAATTTCAGTAAATTTTAAAACCTCTACGAAGTTGTATGGATGTGTTGGCACCAGTGTTGGTACCAGAAGTGTTGATTGTTGATCTTGATCTATATAGGGTCGAGATCCACAGCCAACTGTTATGGTGTGCCAACACATCCATAAAGGTTTCGAAATTTGCTAAAATTTGGTGTGGATGATCACTTTCCTATAGATAGCACTCTCCAAAAAATTAAGACATTCTAAAACTTCTAGATGCGTCAAATGATCATCCTCAAATAAAATGTTAAAATTAATGGTTGATAAATCTCTGCACATTTGATTTAGCTAGACATTTTAAAAAGTTCTAATTTTTTGTGTGTGTGCTATCTATAGGAATGTGATCATCCTCACCAAATTTCAGTAGATTTCAAAACCCATATATATATATATATATATATATATATATATATATATATATATATATATATATATAGGGGCATGCTATAATGTGGCATGTGGTAAGTGCGGCACCGCATAGTAGCCGTCTGATGCACTGCTGCGTGCATCGCATGCAACGCATGCATCAGATGGCTGCGGTGTAGTGCCGCACGTACCGCATGCCGCATTATAGCATGCCCATATATATATATATATATATATATATATATATATATAGCTGCACCTGAGATGTAGCATCGTTGCAGCACCTCTTTCTTGTTTACCTCCCTAGAAGTTCTAGAATTTGATGATTTTTGATGGGTGTGTTGTTTAGGGTATGGTGATCATGCTCATCAAAAATCAGCAAATTCTAGAACTTCTAGGGTCATCAAATTAGCTAGGCAAAATTAACTGTTACAGTGAACGGTCGATAAAGTTTCTAACATTTGATGACCCTAGAAGTTTTGGAATTTACTGATTTTTTGTGAGGATAATCATCTTACCCTAGAGAACACATCCACCAAAAATCACCAAATTCTAAAACTTCTAAGACGGTAAACAACGCCTGAGGTGCAGTAAAGATGTTGCACCTCAGGTCTAGGCTCCCTTTTCCCATATATATATATATATATATATATATATATATATATATATATATATATATATATATATATATGGTTATGCTTAGGTGCGGTCTGTATCCGCAGCCGTCCGATGCACGCGGCGCGGTGCGGTGCACCACATCGGACGGCTGCGGATGCGGACCGCAGGACCGCGCCTAAGCATTTCCCTATATATATATATATATATATATATATATATATATATATATATATATATATATATATATATATATATATATATATATATATATATATATATATATATATATATATATATATATATATATATATGGGGTGGGATTCGTTGACAACCCAAAATGGGAGGTAAATTTACCTCCCACTTACAACTCGCCATAATCGTTGGATAGAGGTTTCCGAATGTGCTGATTTTTTCTGAGGATGATCAACATGGCAAGTTGATCATCCTCACAAAAAATCAGCAAATTCTGAAACTTATAAGGGTGTCAAATGTGTTATTCAAATTAACGGTTCAAATAGACGGTTCAGAAAAGCTTGATTCAATCGGCGCCCTTAGAAGTTTCAGATTTTGTTGATTTTTTGTGAGGATGATCAACTTGTCATAGTGATTATCCTCACAAAAAATCAACAAAATCTGAAACTTCTAAGGGCGCCGATTGAATCAAGCTTTTATGAACCGTTAATTTGAATAACACATTTGACGCCCTTATAAGTTTATGAATTTGCTGATTTTTTGTGAGGATGATCAACTTGCCATGTTGATCATCCTCACAAAAAATCAGCAAATTTGGAAACCTCTATCCACCGATTGAATCAAGTTTAAAATGGGAGGTAAATTTACCTCCTATTTTGGGTTGTCAACGGATCCCAGTCCTATATATATATATATATATATATATATATATATATATATATATATATAGTGCATGGATACTCTTACTAATGACAGTTACAAATCGTCTTTTACCTAACCTAGAGGTTTCACAATTTGATGAAACTTGGTGGAGATGCTCTCTATGGCAAGTTGATCATCCTCACCAAATATCATCAAATTCTATAACCTCTAGAGGCATCAAATGTTAGAAGCTTTATCAACCGTTCATTTTAACCGTTAATTTGAATAACATATTTGATGCCCCTAGAGGTTATAGAATTTGATGAAACTTGGTGGTGATGCTCTCTATGGCAAGTTGATCATTCTTACCAAAAATTATCAAATTCTATAACCTCTAGGGGCATCAAATGTTAGAAGCTTTATCGCTCGATGCACCACTCCGTGCATTCGATGCACACGGCGGGTGCATCGGCTGCGGACCGCACGAACCGCATACCGCACCTAAGCATTCCTCTCTCTCTCTCTCTCTATATATATATATATATATATATATATATATATATATATATATATATATATATATATATATATATATATATGGGTCAGGATTGGATGACCCATGAAATTTTGACCATATTTTGACCCATTATCATAATCGTTGGATTTGGGTTTCAGAATGTTCTGATTTTTTGTAGAGGTGCTATCTATGGTATGTTGATCATCCTCATAGAAAATCAACACATTCTAAAACCTCTAGGGCCCTTAAATGTTATAAAGCTTGTTCAACCGTCAACTTCAACCGTTGATTTGGAGAGCACATTTGATGGATCTAGTGGTTTTAGAATGCGTTAATTTTTTGTGAGGGTGATCAACATACCATAAGTAGCACTACTAGCACCCTCTACAAAAAATCAGCACATTCTGAAACCCGAATTCAACGATTAGGATGATGGGTCAAATATGGGTCAAACTAATAAGGGTCAATGGATCCTGACCTTATATATATATATATATATATATATATATATATATATATATATATATATATATATATATATATATATATATATATATATATATATATATATATGGGAATGCTTAGGTGCGGTCTGAAGTCCGCAGTCATCCGATGCACTGGCCGTGTGCATCTTATGCACGGAGTGGTGCATCGGACGGCGGACCGCACCTAAGCATATATATATATATATATATATATATATATATATATATATATATATATATATATATATATATATATATAAAGAGAGAGAGAGAGAGAGAGAGAGAGAGAGAGAGAGAGAGACCGAAGCATCATCAACTGAAGTGTTATTTTAAAACGACGGGCACTTGATTGAAAGACATTCTAAGGCTGGGACATTCTGAAAGATTTAGTAGATCGATAAACTTTGTTTTTTTACTTATAGGCCACGTGGCACAATTCGGCATAAAGTTCTGACATGATATATTTGAACGTTTGTTTTATTATACACACATGTTTCTCGCGTTGGCATTGTCTGACACCCAAGATCAGTCTCATCTTTGCATGCGCTGGTGTTTCTCTGAGGCTTGTCCAGGCTGCTTCGTCCTCCTTGTTCATTATTCTACTTTCTGATCTTCAGGGATCGCATTGATGCATTGCTTGATGAGCTTGTCACGAATACCAAGAAGCTAATCAAAGCAACTTCGAATGAGATCGAGAAGTGGAGGTAAAGGAGATTTGGAGGAGAACAAAGCCCTGAGGTGCTAAATACCGCCATTATGTTCATGCTCATGCTGCTTTGATGTGATTGCCATACTTCCTCACCCTTCTTGGTGACACACAGGTCCAAGTGCACCGCAGCAGCGACAGAGTTCATGGGTCATGACTGTGTCAAATGCGTTTCATTTAACTCCATATATTTGTGATGTTGTAATGGTGAATATATACAGTTTAGTTGCCAAATGTTTGTATTTCGTGCTTGTCGAGCCAATTAGACGCCAACCAATCAGTAATCTGGTTCCCTTCATGATCTGTGTGCGGAACGATTATCAGCAAAACATTTCAGCATTTCACTGTAGTCCTCCGAACAAGGCTTTTTGGCGCCCACCGACAATAGTAGATAGATCTCGATCATTGTAT
Organism: Chamaelirium japonicum; assembly: GCA_947650365.1. Classification (NCBI taxonomy): domain Eukaryota; kingdom Viridiplantae; phylum Streptophyta; class Magnoliopsida; order Liliales; family Melanthiaceae; genus Chamaelirium; species Chamaelirium japonicum. The sequence goes on from OX393559.1 coordinate 44,283,061, forward strand.
ACAGGGTTGATGGGCATTCTGTTGTCTCCAGCAGGTATATAGCTCAGTTGGTAGATAGATCTCCTCAATCATTGTATACGGATCAAAGTCCCGTTGCACCCAGCCCCGATCGGTGAATCACACTCAGCATTGACACTGGTAGGCAAAGGGACCCTTCGATTCGATGCCATGCCATTCGAACGATTCCGGTTGAATAGTATTGTTCTTATTTGAGTGCATTTTTGTTGCTGGATTGATTTGCTGTACTTGCTTACGGCCCAATTGCAATGTGACATATCGTCCATTAAAAAGAGCATAATGGATTCAGGTACATCCGGTCGCCACTGGAGTCTTCGTTGTACCCTTTTAATAGACGATGTGGCACACCATGATATGGGGATATTTTTCCACCTTGGCGGATACAAAATATTGTGTCCGACTGCAGGCATATTGCCCGAAACTTTTCTAAGTGTCGGTTTTTTCATGTCAGGCGAAACCAGAATTGTTGTGTTGATGAGATGGCGAAACTTACAATTTGGAAACCGATCGTCTTTTCTTCTGCTTTTATCCCTGATTGTATTTCGTCTATTGTGTCTTCTGAGATAAGACAACTAAATAATGATATTGTAATTCCTTATTCCCGGGCTGGGGCCCCGTGAATAGGACCCCTAGTTCCTACCCCCCAAAAAAATAAAGATTTGACCTTAAGCAAGTGAAGCAAATCATATCCCGTAGCAAAAATGCACTCCTCTTATTTATATAGGGGTAGCAGCATGCGTTGAGTTCAGAAGCCTGATTTTTAATATACGGAAGTCTAGAGATAAAATAGAGTTATACTCTTCTTTTGGTTGGTGATATACGTTAGTCATCGGTGGCAGAACCATAGTTTTAAGGGGGAATTAGCAAGAAGCCCATCTTAGGAGATGGTTTAGAGTTGCGGTATTGACAATCTTTCCATTTTAGCTCAGTTCCCTGTAGATAAAAATGCCCCCCACCTTCTATCGAATTTAAATCTGCTGACACTTGGTGCCCTCGCCGCCACCGGACCTAACCGAACCCCCTGCCGTCGCCGCCATCGGACCTAACCGAACCCTCCTGTCGCCGCCACCGGACCTAACTGAACTCCCCCGCTGTCGCCGTTGCCGCCGCCGGACCTAACTGAACCCCTCCCGTCGCCGCCACCGGACCTAACTGAACCCCCCCGCTGTCGCCGTTGCCGCCGCCGGACCTAACTGAACCCGAAATCTCAAAAACCTAAACCTAACCCAAACCCCCCGCTGTTGCCGCGGACCTAACTGAACCCCCCGTAGTCACCACTGAACCTAACTGACCAGCCTGCCGCCACCGCCAGACCTAACCGAACTTGACATCTCAAAAACCTAAATCTAACCCGAACTCCCTGTCGCCGCTGCCGCCTTCGCTTCCGCCACTCGCACCCACCGCCTCTGTCACCGTTGCTCACCGGCATCATCGCTGCCTTCGCCTCCTTCACCTCTGTTCCAGGCCGCATGCGTCTCCGCCCTCGCCGCCATGCCTGTGCTTTCGCCTCCACCAGTGCCTCAACCTCTGCATGGGCTGATCGAGAGAGGGGAGGGCAGCTGAGGGTCATCTCGGAATTAAAAAACCAGGGAATCATTTTTTTTTCTAAAGTTGGGTTGGTAAGAGGGATTGGAGCTCAAATGAAACGTTTCATCGGGTTTTTTTTAAAGTTGAGTCCGTTGGAGGGGTCGTAAGCTAAGATTCCCTAATTTAATGCAGGGGCAGGAGGGATTAATATTTAATTGATTCTATTATACTTTTCTACACATCTACAAAAAAATAATTTAAAATATGTTGATAATTAATATTGCTTCCACCATAAGGTTTAGAGTTTTTTTACCATTGTTAGTTTTGTCAGCTTACGTTTGAGCTTTGATATCTGAGCTGAATAGTGAAGGTACAACAATTTCCAAAGCCGATGTCAACCGTTTATAGGTCAAAGTGGCACCAAACTTTATGGGTAAGGGGGGCACCGGTCTCAGGGGGAACCTCCCCCGCATCCCCCCCCCCCTTGGTCCGTTTGAGCGAGAGGCACTCCAAGGGTCTGTTTGTATTCGGTCAACAGACTAACCAGTAAAGTAAATCAAGTAAAAAATTTACTTTGTTGCTCTTTGGATTCAAAAAGTTGCAGTAAAATAAATGGTAGAAAATTTACTAGTAGCTAAAAAGTTTTACTTGGAAAGAGCCAAGGAAAACTTTTGATTTACTAGTAAAAGGTTTCGTTGACCGTGCCACGTCAGCTAATGCACTATTTGGAGAGTGACATGTGCCCTTGCCAGTGGCGGACCCAGAATTTTTCTTCAGGGGGGGCATAAACATTATAAAGTAATGTAAACTTCAACAACATTTGCCTAGAAAAAATTCGTAACAAAATGTGGCATTTACAATTACAAAAAATAGCATTTTTGGATCATTGACAAAGTCTTTTTATGACAGCTGTCCTCTACGACTTTTCATATTCTGGAAGCGTTGAACAATCGTCTCCATATCGATGCTATTAAAAGTATCTCTCTCAATATACGTGATCAAAAAAATCACTCATCCATTCATCTCCCATTCGATTACGAAGTCTATTCTTCATAATTTGCATTGTAGAAAATGCCCTCTCAACAGTAGTAGTGGCAACTGTAAGGATTAGTGTCAGAGTTATAAGCAAATAAACTAATGGATATAAAATATTTTTTTTTATGTCAACCATCTTCTTGGCAAGCTCACCAATCCCTTTTAATCATGAAAACTCGCTATCTAAACGCACATCCATGATATAAATATCAAGCTGGTCATCAAGGGCCAAAATATTAATATTAGAAAATTCTGCTTTATAAAACTGACTAAGTAACTTTCCCTTGTCAAAGACTGAAAATGAATTTAATGGATTTAAGCATGTCATACAAAGAAGCAATTTTGTACTCGCTTCAAAAAAACGACTTTCAAGCTCTTGGAATTGCATATCGATAACTGTATAAAACAACTCAACACTATAATGATATAAATTTGTGATTTGATCTTCCCATTGTGTCCGTCCATGTACTACAAATACATCATCCATATTAGGGACAACGATACCATATTTTGTACAAAACAATAAAACTTCTAAAATAAGAGCATCACATCCATTCTCTCTTAACTCTTGAAACATTCCTTTACATAATTTGAGCAAATGCATAGCATTCACAATGTCTTGTTCCTTTCTTTGCAATGCCTTTGACAAACCATTCGTGATCCCCAAAATCTTTCTCATCATATGCAGCTTGAATATAAAATCAAAAGTTTCAATGAAATCTCTTAAGCTCATCGCTTTGGCCCTTTGTTCACGAAACCACCCATCATCATCAACAAGTTTCAGTAATTCAATCACAGCAGCAAATATACCAATAAAACTTATTAATGTTTTATAGTGCGATCCACAATGTGTGTCACCAGGCCTGTGGGTGCACATTTTGGTAAAAAAGCCAGCAAACCACGGGACCCACCAGCCCTGCCTGGTGGACCCACAGGGGTTACTGCGGGACCCACCAGCCCTGCCTAGTGGGCCCACAGAGGCTACCGCGGGACCCACCAGCCCTGCCTGGTGGGCCCACAGAGGCTACCACGGGACCCACCAGCCCTGCCTGGTGGGCCCACAGAGGCTACCGCGGGACCCACCAGCCCTGCCAGGTGGGCCCACACAGGCTATCGCGGGACCCACCATCCCTGCCTAGTGGGCACATAGAGGCTATCACGGGACCCACCAGCCCCGCCTGGAGGATCCCCAGAGAAAACGATAGGACCCACCAGCCCTGCCTGTGGAATCCCCAGATACGACAGCAGAAACCGCCATTTGCCCCAGATTTCCTCCCAGGAAATTCTATAAATAGCAGAGTCTTCAAGTGAAAAAGGGGATCCAGATCCAGAACCAAAATCTGAAATCTGATTTCAGAAACCAGAGCTCTGGAATTCCAGCTTTCGATCTTCCAACTTTCCTCGATCTTCTTCTTGTCTCTGAAGAGATCGGAGATACTTCAGTGACACTCGGCCTATCGAGGCCACAACGAACAAAGAGTTAGTAAATTCAGGTTGCTCCCTATAGCACGGAGACGTAGGCTTCGGCTGAACTCCGAGACCACATCTTGTGTCAATCGTTTCTCTGTTTGCATATCGAAAGTGTTAATTCAAAGTCACCAAGGCATCGACCTTCGGAGCCACCTTTCAATCAACAGATCTACCACTCAACTTCAATTGACTGGTGGAGTGAAGTCTTCGGATCGGCACGAAGATTTTTCCCCCACAGTTTGGCGCCGTCTGTGAGATCCGAGCGAGAAGCCAAGTTTGCTCTGCAACAAGCATCAGATCGGTCGAACGAATGATCATTCTAAACAGCCAAACTTCCCAGCCCCTTCAGTTGAGCAGACAACCGTTAGGATACCGGCAATCTCGTTGCATCGTTCGCTCTCTAAATGGCGAAGACGAAGCATCAGGATCATCCAGAGGGAAGCAACACACGTCAGCCTCGTCCGGAGACTCGTTCAATGAGTCAACGGCTTAACTTCGGACAGCCCCTTACTGTCCCCAAAATGGGGGTTCGCTCAGGGAGCGGAAGATCGGTCGATCGGCCGATCGCACCACCTCCTCGACAATCGATCAGGCAGACTGCCCCTACTCCAGTTGAAGACCCGCCATCTACCTATCAAATTTCAGTGGTCGACTTTCAACTGCTATAATTGGCTAAGCAAAATGCCACCCTCACAGCTGAAAGGGATGCTCTCAATAAGGCAGCCTCCGAGGCAGGAATCGCTTTCCCCATCCCCTCATTCGGCGAAGGAGTGGGTCTGCCATGACAATCGATCCACTCCGAACCACGGAGGTCAATAGGCACCGCAGCCCTTGAAAGGATTCGTCGCGACCCGACCCCCTCTGCTGCTCCATGGAAGCAGAGTGTTTGGGATCACATTGATAATGAATCCTCTCAATCATCCTCGGGTCGCAACTGTGCCGGAAGGACACTGTCGAGGCCCAACTTGCGAGAGAAACACCAGATGAAAGGGGCACCCTCAAAGAGTAGAGCTTCTCCATCCCTCCCACTTCAACGTAAAGCCGGAACTGATCTTCGTCACCGGCTCCATCCGGCTGATACTCAAAGGCTCGGACAAGACCTCACGGTCTTGCCTCTCGATCGACATCCAGGTCAGGGGCATGGTTGCAGGGAGAGATACTCCTCTGCTGGACCTCTCCATCGGAGTATGTTTTAATAAATATTTTCAAGGGGATGGAGAACTCCCACTCTCCCCAAATTCAATTGCCTTAAGGGAGATCCGACTCTCCACATACTGGCCTTCAAACAAGCTTTGATGCCGTACGAAGAAGAGAACAACGTGCTCTGCCGCACCTTCGCTGGGAGCCTCGACGAGCCATCCCTCGATTGGTACCATAACCTTCGGGCTGGGTCCAGTACCCAGTTCGAAGTTTTGGCTAACCATTTCGTGTAACACTATTAGCTTAACTTGAAGCCGGAGAAGAAGCTTGACTCCCTCTACCGACTGAGGATGGGTGCTGACGAGAGTCTTCGCAGCTTCACACGAAAATTCCGCAACGAGCACGCTGCTCTTTCTGGACGACACCTGGATGACGAGGCTATTATGTTAGCCTTCCAAAATGCCCTCAGTTTCGATTTGCACATCTACAACGATTTCATCCGTAATCCTCCCCCTTCCCTGTGTTCGATGTTTGACCGAATCCAGAGGGAGATCGAAGTTGAAGATGATCAAGTCGTCCGAAAGGGGCGAGAGACGAAGCAACGACCTGCTGAAAGAGAAGCCCCGAAGTATGCTGCCAAAGCTCATAATGCAGAGGCAGTGGTTCCCCTTGCACCCAAACGGTCAAGAAACGACGGACGCAGATCCCCTCAGAAGAAGACTACATTCACCGATTGGACTCTACCCATCGAGCAAATCCTTGATCGAATCCAACACGAAGAGTTCCTTCGAAGGACGAACCCTCTGCAGCCAGACACCAAGGTCACATCGGACAAAACAGTCTACTGTGACTTCCACCGCAGCCACGGCCATCCTACCGATCGATGTTATCGATTGAGATACCATCTCGAGGATTTGCTGCGAGAAGGCCACCTCCAAGATTTCGTCAAAGGCGGACCAGACCAGTATCGACCTTCCGCGAAGGGTAAAGAAGCTTGTTGGATCCACCAAATCTCTACCGATCGATCACCTATCACCGTGAGTGCCAACATCTTTGGCATTCATGGGATATTGCACAATCAAACATTAATGGGGAAAGAAGTTGATCGGCAGATACGGCGCATCTTCAATATTCGCTCTGCAGCGAACAAAGAAGACACCTGGATCGAGAAGCCAATCAAGGGCCTAACTTGGCCATCCATCGTCTTCAACGACTCCAATCTTCAAGGAGTCCACACTCCACATCGAGATCTCCTGGTCCTGAAGCTCATCATCGACGGGAGCACTGTCAACCGCATCCTTATCGACACCGGAAGCTTCATCGACATCATGTTCTCAGACTGCTTCAAGCATCTGGGACATATATATTCAAGCCTCGAAGTCGTCCCAGCGGTGATCACAGGCTTCAACGGGGAGCAGAGCATAACAATGGGGGAATCAAGATTCACCCTTGACCTTAGCCGAGAGACTCGAGTCTCGGTAAGGTTTGCGATCATCGAAGGGATATCCAACTACAACATTATTCTCGGTCGACCATTCCTCCATCAGATTAATGCCGTCTCCTCTTCCTACCACCAACTCCTCAAATTTGCAACAGGAGAAGGTATTGTCTGCATCCGGGGAGATCAACAAACTGGACAATCCTACGAAGCAGCCGCTGCCAGAACAGATCGCAGGATAAATCTCGCTGCCCCAAAGCGACCTAGAGATGAAGCTGGTCTTTCTTCAAGATAGCAACCAAAAGAGATCCCACTGTCTGAACCCCCATCGATCGAGTGGGAGGCGTCGCCTTCAATCGAAGAGATCACCCCAATTAACATCGGCAGTGGAGATCTCCCTCGGGAAACCTTTATCGGTACCGGTCTTAGCGACGCAGAAGCGCGAGATATGGTATCCTTCCTCCAATCCAACATTGACGTCTTCGCTTGATGTTTTGAAGATATACCTGGGATCAACCCAGATGACACGTGTCACCGTCTAGCAATCAAAGAGGGAGTGAAGCTCGTCAAGCAAAAACCACGCATAATCCGACCAGTGTGGGGGAAAATCTTCGTGCCGACCCGAAGACTTCGCCGCACCAGTCAATTGAAGGTTCGAGTCGAAGATCGTTGTTCGATCTATTGATTGAAGTTGATGCTTTCAATATGCAAACAGAGAGAGTTTGACACAAGAGGTGTGATCTCGGAGTTCAGCCGAAGCCTACGTCTCCGTGCTATAGGGAGCAACCCGAATTCACTAACACTTGTATCGAAGTGATCTCGACAGGCCGAGTATCACTGAAACCACTCTGATCTCTTCAAAGACAAGAAGAAGATCGAAGAGAGGAAGATGAGGGATGGAAACTGAAATCCAGAGCTCTGGTTTCTGAAAATCAGATCTCAGAACTGGAAATCGGATCTTTTTACATTCGAAGGGCTGCTATTTATAGGATTTTCTGGTGGCAAATGATGGTTTCTGCTGTCGTATCTGGGGATCCTCCAGGTAAAGCTGGTGGGCCCCGCTACCGTCTCCTGGGGGATCCCACAGGCTCTTGGGCCCACCAGGCAGGGCCGGTGGGTCCCGCTGTTTGCAGACTTCTTGCCAAAATTTGCACCTATAGTTACCCCCTCCAAGTTAGCTAAGAGGCCACTTTGGCTGGCTTGGATTCTTAGTGCAAAGCTAACGACCCCCTGTCACAAATGCAAAAGAAGCTTGTGGAGTGTTAGCGTCAAAAAAGGCTGATAGGTCAATTTTGACCGATCGGTCAATTTTGACCTATCGGTTGAATTTGATCGATCGATCAAATTCAACCGGTCGAGGTTGGAGTGATCGGTCAAAAAACTGTGTTTTCTGACCGATCCAGTAAAATTTTGACCGATCGGTTGAATTTGACCGATCGGTCAAGTCTGACCGATCGGTTAAATTCAACCGGTCGAGGTTGATAGGATCGGGCAAAAGGCCAAGTTTTTTGCCTGATCCAGTAGAAAATCGACCGATCGATTGAATTTGACCGATCGGTTAAATTCAACCGGTTAAGGTTGGTGGGATCGGGCAAAAGGCCAAGTTTTTTGCCTGATCCAGTAGAAAATCGACCGATCGATTGAATTTGACTGATCGGTTAAATTCAACCGGTCAAGGTTGGTGGGATCGGACAAAAGGCCAAGTTTTTTGCCCGATCTAGTAGAAAATCGACCGATCGATTGGATTTGACCGATCGGTCAAGTCTGACCGATCGGTTAAATTCAACCGGTCAAGGTTGGTGGGATCGAGCAAAAGGCCAAGTTTTTTGTCCGATCCAGTAGAAAATCGACCGATCGATTGAATTTGACCGATCGGTCAAGTCTGACCGATCGGTTAAATTTAACCGGTCAAGTTTGGTGGGATCGGGCAAAAGGCCAAGTTTTTTGCCCGATCTAGTAGAAAATCGATCGATCGATTGAATTTGACCGATCGGTCAAGTCTGACCGATCGGTTAAATTCAACTGGTCAAGGTTGGTGGGATCGGGCAAAAGGCCAAGTTTTTTGCCCGATCCAGTAGAAAATCGACCGATCGATTGAATTTTGATCGATCGGTCAAGTCTGACCGATCGGTTAAATTCAACCGGTCAAGGTTGGTGGGATCGGGCAAAAGGCTAAGTTTTTTGCCCGATCCAGTAGAAAATCATCCGATCGATTGAATTTGACCGATCGGACAAGTCTGATCGATCGGTTAAATTTAGCCAATCGGTTAAGTTTCGAACCTGGTGAGTTTGAAGTGGCAGAAGAGCCTGTTTTCTGCAAGATCTTTTGGTAATTTACCCGATCGTCTGCCTGTCGATCGGGTAAAGTCTTCGAGTGGCGATGGAGTTTTGATTTTTCTGCTTGAATCTTCGGTTCATCTGGATCGGGGAGTCCTTTTTGAACCGGCGGTTTGGTTGGACCGGCGGTCTGCTTGGACTTTTGGTTGGACAGACGGTTTGCTTGGACCAACGGTTCAACTGGTTTGACGCTTCGTCTGGTCCGACGCTTCGCCTGATTTTGCGCTTGCTATGGATTGACGCCACGTGTCCTTGTAAAAACACGGGATTCAATTTGGTGATGACACGTGTCTTCTCGATATGTGCGCTAGTTTTCTTAGGGTATATAAACTTCTCTGGGTTTCATTTTTGCCTCGCGCTTCCAGAATTTTTCAAAGTCTAGAACTCTTGCTTTCTGTTTCTTGCTCTCTGCTTTCTCTCGATCGATCGAAATGGCCTCATCCGGTAGTGCGAAGAAGATGAGTGTGGTCCCCTCGAAGAGGAAGGGGAAGGAGATCGCAGAAGTTTTATCCGCTCCGAAGGGTCGTGGCATGGGCAAGACTGAGCTTGTTGAGCTTGGTGAATTGGGCAAAAGGCACATAGGAGTTGGAGCATATGCACGCTGAATGCGCGAGTTTCAGGGAGACGACAGAGAAGGCGGTGGAAGCACTCAGGGTTCGAGCTAGTAGTATCCAATCTTCAAAGGCGTCTGCGGCGAGCAAGGCTCGTGGTGGATCCGAAGGAGAGAGGTCACGTGCCCCAAGTGTAGCCAAACCTTGATGTAGTCTGTCTCTTCTTTGGTTGTTGTACCTGTAAACTCTTCACAGATAGAAGCTCACTCCTGTACTTGAAATTTTTTGATAAATAAGATATCTTTTTGGTGTTAGAAATTGAATGTCTTGTGTTGGACTCTTTGAATATTGTGTTCTGGATGGTCTTGAAATGTTTGAAATAGATTGAAATAGATATAAACACTTGAATGTAAGGGGTCGAGTCGCAACTTGATTACCCAAACTCGTTAAGTAACTTTGAAAATTGAAGGTTGTTGTAGCACAACTTGAAAGTATTTAACATTTGTACGTGAGGGGTCGAGTCGCAACTCGAGCACCCAAACATGTTAGACAATATTGAAATTGAAGGTGTTTAACATTTGTACGTGAGGGGTCGAGTCGCAACTCGAGCACCCAAACATGTTAAATTGACCAGTGACTTGAAGGTTGTTTTGTATTACAACCCGAAACCGTTTAACATCTTCCTGTAAAGGGTTGAGTCGCAACTCAAGCACCCAAACTTGTTAAACGACCTGGTAATTTGAATGTAGATAATTTGAAACTGCTTCAGAACTGGAATTGAAAAGCTGAACATTTGAACACTTGAAAGAGAACTTTATTCATCATGGAATTTACATCATGGATAGAACAATTTGAGATGTCTAGCATTCCAAGCTCGTGATAGTCTATCTCCTTCTGGCGAAATCAGTCGATAAGACCCTTTGCCTCCTACTGATTCCACAATATAGGGTCCTTCCTAGTTGGGAGCTAGTTTCCTGCTGCTGTGTTCTTTAGTGTTGTAGAAAACTGCTCTGGGGACTAGGCTGCCAATCGGGAACTGTCTCTTGTAGATCTTCTGATCGTAGGCTCGCTTGATCTTCTGTTGATACTTGGCAATTCGAACGATTGCTTGATCTCGTAGTTCTTCAGAGAAATCCAGATCGTTGGCTCGAAGTTCTTCATTGATCCCTCCTTCAACTGCTCTGGTCTTCAAAGTACTTGATATGTTTTCTGTTGGGAGTACTGCTTCAGACCCGTAGGTTAGACGAAAGGGTGAGAACCTAGTCGATCTTCTCGGAGTTGTTCGATAGCCCCACATCCTTTCTTTGTATCAAGTTTCTTCTTGAGTATACCCAAAATAGCTCTGCTTGAGGCTTCGACTTGACCATTGCATTGAGGGTACCTTGGAGTTGAGTAGAAAAGCTTGATTCCGTTGTTCAGACAGAACTCTCGGAACTTGTCAGAGTCGAATTGGGCACCATTGTTAGCAACTAGAACTTATGGCGTGCCAAACTTTGAGAAGATATTATGTCTGATGAACTTGATCACTTCATCATCAGTCTCCCGAAAGAGTGGCACTGCCTCGACCCACTTGGTGAAGTAATCTGTGGCTAGCAGCAGATACTTCTTTTTGCTTGGAGTTGGTGGGAAAGGACCTAAGAAGTCCAACCCCCACTGGTGGAAAGGCCATGGGCTTGTTAATTGATAGAGCTCATCGGCTGGAAGATGGATAGCTCGAGCGTGTCTTTGGCAAGGCTCGCATCTTTGAACCACCTAGTGAGCGTCTCTTGCCATTGTTGGCCAATAGTAATCTTGTAATTTTGTCTTGGCTTCAAGAGATCTTCCTCCCGAATGATTTCCGCAGGCTCCGGAGTGGATGTCAACCAGGATTGCTTTTGCTTGTTCAGGGCCAATGCATTTGAGCAACATCCCATTGTGAGACTTGAAGTATAGATCTTCTCCTTGAGTGATATAACATGGAAACTTTCTTTGGAGTCTTCGGGCTTGATTTGGATCTTCGGGCATTTTGCCATGTTTGAAGAAGTCGAAGATTGGTTGTCTCCAATCCTCGAGCTCATTTGAAGTGGTAAGGTTCGAGGCCAATTGTCCTCCACCCCCAGATCTTTCTGTAGTGGCGACGATCCGTTGTTCAGGGGTGGTCTTGGGTGCTTCTTGGTAATCGATTTGTATTTGTCTTCCTCCAAGCGAATCTCCAAGAACTGAGGCAGCGTTGGCTAAAGCATCTGCTTCTCGATTCTCTGTTCTTGGAATTTGAATGAACTCGGTGCTAGTAAAGTGTTGTTGAAGATGTCGCACCAGAGCCAAGTAGTTTTGCATTCTTTCTTCTCTCGCCGTGTATTCCCCTTTGATTTGTCTTATGATTAGTTGAGAGTCGCTGTAGACGATGATTTGATCAACCCCCAGGGATTCAGCCATTTCGAGTCTGGAGATGAGTGCTTTGTATTCAGCTTTGTTGTTGGTGGCATTGAATCCGAGGAGGGTGGCCTTCTGAAGATGATCAAGTTCGGGGGATACCAAGACTATCCCAGTTCCCGAACCGATCGCACTTGAAGCTCCATCAGTATAAAGCTTCCATGGAGTTGGTATTATGGTTGGAGTCTCAAGGCTTGGATTGATTTTTGTCGCAATGTTGAATGAAGGTTTGTCTTCGTCTTCAAGTCGCATATCGACATCTTCTTTCCAAGTTATGGGATCTTCAACTGGAAAGTCAGCTAGAAAATCAGCAATTGCCTGACCCTTGACTGAAGTGCGAGATTCGAATTGGATCCCAAGAGCACTCATCTCGATCACCCATTTGGTCATTCGACCAGCTCGACCCGCTTTGTCGATGATATCTTTGAGTGGGTGTTCTAAAATGACTGTGATCTGAAGGGAAACAAAATAAGGTTGGAGACGACGTGATGCCGTGAGTAAGGCTAGTATGACCTTCTCCGTCTTTGAATAGCGAGTCTCAGCCGGAAGAAGAGTATGGCTGATGTAGTAGATCGGATGCTCGATGCCTTCTCTTCTGCTGACCAGGACCGCACTGATTACTTGATCGGTCACGGCGAGATAGAGCCATAGATCTTCTTTTGAAAGTGGAGCCATTAGGATAGGAGCTTGCATCAGATATTTCTTGATGTGTTGAAAAGCTTCTTCACAAGTTGAATTCTAGCCAGAAGTATCTGCCTTCCGTAATTTGTCGAAGAGTGGTTTGCACTTGTCGGAAGACTTCGAGATAAACCGATTGAGGGCCGCTAACCTTCCAGTGAGGCGTTGAACTTCCTTCCGATTTGCAGGTGACAGCATATCCAGAATAGCTCGAATCTGGTCTGGGTTAGCTTCGATGCCTCTCCTGGTCACAAGATGACCCAGGAATTTACCTGATTGAACTCCAAAAGCACACTTGGCTGGATTGAGCTTCATACGATACTTTCGAAGGCCTTGAAAGGTTTCCGTCAGATCGGATAGATGTCTTCCTCGAGTGGAGCTCTTGGTGAGGAGATCGTCGACGTAGACTTCGACGTTGCGACTGATCTGATCTTCGAACATCTTTGTGACTAACCTTTGATAGGTAGAACCAATATTTTTGAGGCCGAATGGCATTACGTTGTAGCAGTAGAGACCTTGGTTAGTCACAAAGCACGTCTTCTCTTGATCATCAGAGTGAAGTAGAATTTGATTGTACCCAGAGTATCCATCTATGAAAGATAATAGCTCGTGGCCAGCAGTGGCATCGACGAGTCTATCAATCCTTGGCATGGGGAATGGATCTTTGGGGCAAGCCTTGTTGAGGTTGGTGAAGTCGATACACACTCTGACTTTCCCGTTCTTCTTTGGGACAGCGACTATATTGGAGATCCAAGTAGGGTACTCTACTTCACGAATGAAGCCTGCTGCGAGTAGCTTACTGATCTCTTCTTGAACAACAATTTGTAGTTCTGGTCGGATTGTGCGCGGCTTTTGCTTGACAGGCTTCACTTCTTCTTTGATTGCTAATCGATGACACGCGTCATCTGGGTTGATCCCAGGCATGTCTTCAAAGCACCAGGCGAATACGTCTATATTGGACTGGAGGAAGGATACCATGTCTCGCGCTTCTGCGTTGCTGAGACCGGTACCGATAAATGTTTGTTGTGGGAGATCTCCGCTGCCGATATTGACTGGAATGATTTCTTCGATTGAAGGTGAAGTTATCCACTCAATTGGTGGGGGCTCAGCTAGCGGGATCTCCTTTGATTGCTATATTGAAGAAGGACCAGCTTCATCTCGTGGTCGCTTTGGAGGAGCAAAATTGATCTTGCGATCTGTTTTCGCAGCAGCAGCTTCGCAAGATCGACCGGCTTGTTGATCGCCTCGAATGCAGACAATGCCTTCTCCCGTTGCAAACTTGAGACGTTGATGGTAAGAAGAGAAGATGGCATTAATCTGGTGGAGGAATGGTCGTCCGAGAATGGCGTTGTAGCTGGACGTTCCTTCGACAATTGCGAATCTCACCGAGACTCGAGTCTCTTGGCTGAGGTCGAGGGTGAATCTTGATTCACCCACTGTTATACTTTGCTCGCCGTTGAAGCCCGTGATCACCGTTGGAACGACGTCAAGGCTTGAATATTTATATCCCAGACGTTTGAAGCAGTCTGAGAACATAATGTCGATGGAGCTTCTGGTGTCGATGAGGATTCGATTGACGGTGCTCCCGTCAATGAGGAGCTTTAAGACCAGGGGGTCTCGATGTGGAGTATGGACTCCTTGAAGGTCGGTGTCGTTGAAGATGATAGAAGGCTAAGCTAAGCCTTTGATGGGCTTCTCGATCCAGGTGTCCTCCTTGTTCGCCGTAGAACGAACATGGAAGATGCGTCGAACTTGCCGATCCACTTCTTTTCCGGTCAGTGCTTGATTGTGCAATGTTTCGTGAATACCAAAGACATTAGCATTCACAGTGAGAGATGACCGGTTAGAAGAGATTTGATGGACCCAGCAAGCCTCTTTCCCCTTGGCGGAGGTTCGGCGTTGATCTTGTCCGCCTTTGACGAACTCTTGAAGATGGCCTTCGTGCAGTAGATCTTCAAGATGAAACCTTAGCCGGTAGCACCGATCGGTGGAATGGCCATGACTTCGGTGGAAGTCGCAATAAACTGTTTAGTCAGCCGTGACCTTGGTGTCAGGCTGTAGAGGATTAGGCCTCCGGAGAAATTCTTCGTGTTGAATTCGGTCGAGGATCTGCTCGATCGGTAGATTCCACTCGGTGAAAGTGGTCTTCTTTGGAGGAGATCGGCGTCCATCATTCCTTGATCGTTTGTTGGCAGGAGGAGCTGCTGCCTCTGCGTTGTGAGCTTTTGCAGCATACTTCGGGGTTTCCCTTTCGGAGGGTCGCCTCTTCGTCTCTCGCCCCTTTCGAGCTACTTGATCAGCCTCAACCTCAATTTCCCTTTGTATTCGATCAAACATTGAACCCAGGGAAGGAGGAGGATTGCGAATGAAGTCATTGTAGATATGTAGGTCGAAGCGGAGTGCATTCTGGAAAGCCAACATGATAGCTTCATCATCCAGATGCCTCCCGGAGAGGGCGGCGTGCTCGTTGCGGAATCTCCTTGTAAAGCTTCGGAGACTCTCGTCGGCTCCCATCCTCAGCTGATAAAGGGAGTCTAGCTTCTTCTCAGGCTTCAAGTTCAATTGATAATGCTGCACGAAGAGATTGGCTAAGACGCTGAACTGGGTGATGGACCTAGCTCAGAGATTGTGGTACCAATCGAGGGATGGCTCGTCGAGGCTCCCGGCGAAGGTGCGGCAAAGCACGTTGTTCTCTTCTTTGTGCGGCGTCAGGGCTTGCTTGAAGGCGAGTATATGGAGAGTTGGATCTCCTCTGATGCAATTGAATTTGGGGAGAGTGGGAGTTCTCCATCCCCTTGGAAATGTTGACTCGAACAAGCTCCGATGGAGAGGTCCGGCAGAGGAGCACCCGTCTCTACGACCATGCCCTCGACTTGGATGTAGATCGAGAGGCAAGATCGAGAGGTCTTGTTCAGGCCTCTGAGTATCAGCAGGTTGGAGTCGGTGGTGAAGGTCCGATCCGAGCCCACACTGAAGTGGAATGGAAGGAGAAACTCTACTTTTTGAGGGAGCCCCTTTCATCTGATGTCTCTTTGAGATGTCAGGTTTTGAAGGTGCCTTTCTGTCGCAGTTGCAACCGGAAGAGGGTTGGGAGGACTCGCCGTCGAGGCGATCCCAAACACTCTACTTCCATGGGGCAGCAGAGGAAGTTGGTTCGCGACAAATCCTCTCGAGGGCAGCAGTGCCTGTTGATCTCCGTGGCTCGGAGTGGATCGATTGCCGCGGTAGATCGATCCTCTCATTAGTCGAGGGGATAGGAAGAGCAAATCCAGCCTCGGAGGCTGCTTTCTTGAGAGCATCTCTTTCAGCAGTGAGAGCGACATTCTGCTTAGCCAGTTGAAGCAGTTGAAAGTCGACTGCAGAAATTTGATAGGTCGATGTAGGGTCCTCAGCTGGAACGGGGGCAGTTTGCCCAATTGACTGTCGTGCAGGTTGGGCGATCGGTCGATCGACTGATCTCCCACTTTCTGAGTGAACCCCCATTTCGGGGACAGCAAGGGGCTGTCCGAAGTTGAGCCTTTGACTCATTGATCGAGTCTCAGGATGAGCTTGTTGAGTGTTACTTCCTTCTGGTTGACCCTGATGCTTCGTTCTCGCTATTTAGTAGAGAGCGAAGGGTGCAACGAGAGTGCCGGTGTCCTACCGGTTGTCTGCTCAACCGAAGGGGCTAGGAAGTTTGATCAGTTGTCTGCTCAACCGATCTGAAACTTGTTGCAAGGCGAACTTGACTTTTCACTCGATCCCACATACGGCGCCAAACTGTGGGGAAAAATCTTCGTGCCGATCCGAAGACTTCGCCGCACCAGTCAATTGAAGGTTCGAGTCGAAGATCGTTGTTCGATCTATTGATTGAAGTTGATGCTTTCAATATGCAAATAGAGAGAGTTTGACACAAGAGGTGTGATCTCGAAGTTCAGCCGAAGCCTACGTCTCCGTGCTATAGGGAGCAACCCGAATTCACTAACACTTGTATCGAAGTGATCTCGACAGGCCGAGTATCACTGAAACCACTATGATCTCTTCAAAGACAAGAAGAAGATCGAAGAGAGGAAGAGGAGGGATGGAAACTGAAATCCAGAGCTCTGGTTTCTGAAAATCAGATCTCAGAACTGGAAATCGGATCTTTTTACATTCGAAGGGCTGCTATTTATAGGATTTTCTGGTGGCAAATGGCGGTTTCTGCTATCGTATCTGGGGATCCTCCAGGTAAAGCTGGTGGGCCCCGCTACCGTCTCCTGGGGGATCCCACAGGCTCTTGGGCCCACCAAGCAGGGCCGGTGGATCCCGCGGTAGTCTTCGGGGGCCCACCAGGCAGGGCCGGTGGGTCCCGCTGTTTGCAGACTTCTTGCCAAAATTTGCACCCACAACCAGAGTGATAAGTTGCAGTTCAAGAGGAGATCAGTAAGCTACTCGTAGCAGGCTTCATTCGTGAAGTAGAGTATCCTACTTGGATCTCCAATATAGTTGCTGTCCCAAAGAAGAACGGGAAGGACAGAGTGTGCATTGACTTCACCAACCTCAACAAAGCTTGTCCCAAAGACCCGTTCCCCATGCCAAGGATAGATAGACTCGTCGATGCCACTGCTGGCCACGAACTTCTATCCTTCATGGACGGATACTCGGGGTACAATCAAATTCCACTTCATCCAGACGATAGAGAGAAGACTTTGTGACTGACCGAGGTCTTTACTACTACAACGTAATACCTTTCAGCCTCAAGAACACAGGATCTACCTATCAAAGGCTAGTCACAAAGATGTTCGAAGATCAAATTGGGCGCAACGTTGAAGTCTATATAGACGACCTCCTCACCAAGAGTTTCAATCGTGAGAGCCACCTCTCCGATCTAGTAGAAACATTTCAAGTCCTCTGAAAATACCGCATGAAGCTCAATCCAGCTAAATGTGCTTTCGGTGTTCAATCGGGTAAGTTCCTGGGACACCCTGTGACCAGGAGAGGTATTGAAGCCAACCCCGATCAAATTCGAGCTATTCTCGACATGTCATCGCCTACTAATCGAAAAGAAGTGCAACTCCTCACTGGAAGATTAGCTGCTCTCAATCGATTCATCTCAAAATCTTCCGACAAATGCAAACCACTCTTCGACAAGTTACGAAAGGCGGATACTTCTGGGTGGAGTCAAGCTTACGAAGAAGCCTTTCAAGACGTTAAGAAATATCTTGTGCGAGCTCCCATCCTAACAGCTCCGCTCCCAAAAGAAGATCTCTGGCTCTATCTCGCCGCCACCGATCAAGCAATCAGCGCAGTCCTGGTCAGCAGAAGAGAAGGTGTCAAACATCCAGTCTACTATATCAGCCACACACTTCTCCCGATCGAAACTCGCTACTCAAAGATTGAGAAAGTCACACAGGCCTTGCTCACTGCATCACGATGACTCCAACCTTATTTCATCTCCCACTTGATCACAGTAGTCTCAGAGCACCCACTCAAAGATATCCTCGACAAGGCAGGTTGAGCAGGTCGAATGACCAAATCGGTAATCGAGATGAGTGCACTCGGGATTCAATTCGAATCCCGCACTTCGCTCAAAGGGCAGGCGGTTGCCGACTTCCTAACTGACTTTCCAGTGGAAGACCCCATAACTTGGGAGGAAGACGTCAATATGCACCTCGAAGATGAAGATAAACCTCCATTCAATCTGGTTTCAAAGACCAATACAAGTCTCGAGGCTCCTACTGCCTCGCCAGCTCAATGAAAACTTTATACTGATGGAGCTTCGAGCACGATTGGTTCGGAAATTGGGATAGTCTTGGTATCCCCCGAACTTGACCATCTCCAGAAAGCCACTCTCCTTGGATTCAACGCCACCAATAACGAAGCTGAATATGAAGCACTCATCTCCGGACTCGAAATGACTGAATCCCTAGGGGTGGATTGACTCATCATCTACAGCGACTCCAAGCTAATCATAAGATAGATCAACGGGGAGTACACAGCACGAGAAGAAAGAATGCAGCATTACCTAACCCTAGTGTGACGTCTTCAACAACGTTTTGCTAGCACCGAGTTCATCCAAATCCCGAGAGCAGAAAATCGAGAGGCAGATGCCTTGGCTAATGCTGCCTCGATTCTTGGAGATTCACTCGGGGAGAGGCGAATACAAATCGACTATCAAGAATCGCCCAAGATTATCCTCGAACAGCAGATCGTCTCCGCTACAGACAGATCTGGGGGTGGAGAACAACCAGCCGCCGATCAAGCCACAACACATGAACTCGAAGATTAGAGACAGCCAATCTTCGACTTCCTCAAGCAAGGTAGAATACCAGAAGATTCAATTCAAGCCAGAAGACTTCAAAGGAAGCTTCTATGCTATTGCCTTCAAGGA
The DNA here is from genome assembly GCA_947650365.1 of Chamaelirium japonicum. NCBI lineage: Eukaryota > Viridiplantae > Streptophyta > Magnoliopsida > Liliales > Melanthiaceae > Chamaelirium > Chamaelirium japonicum. The sequence continues at coordinate 44,302,016 of OX393559.1, forward strand.
GAAGATCTATATTTCAAATCGCACAATGGGATGCTGCTCAAATGCATAGGTCCTTTATAAGCAAAGGTAATCTTAATCAACATCCATTCCAGAGCCTGCGGGAATCACTCGGGAGGAAGATCTCTTGAAGCCAATGTTGGAATTAGATCTGCTTATCAGAGTCATAGCGGAAGCAAAAGAAAGATCCAAAGATCATACGGTGTATGTTTCATTACAATTTCGCTAGAAAATAATCTACATGCAAATCTATGATCTTAGCATATGTGCGGACACCCTAGAGGCATACTACGATCTACGGAAGACATGAATGCATCTAGTTAGGTGTTTATATTCATCATACCTTATGGATCTATGATCCGGAGATGACGGAACGATGAAAAACCGCACTTGAATCGTAAGGGAAACTGTCGGATAGCACCTTGTCCTTTGCGAATTGAAGAATCCTCAAAATCCCGTCTCTGAGTGCAGGGATTACGAGCCGACGGAGGAATCCGTTGCGAAGACGATGACGAGCCGTGAGATTTTCTTCTCCTCTTTCTCCTTTCTTCCTTCTCCTTCCTTTCTCTTCCTTCTCCCTTCTTCTTCCTCTCTTTTCCTTGGCCGA